>JACATO010000611.1:0-733749 GCA_018389105.1 Nautilus pompilius | reverse complement strand
CCATCTAAACAGTGTGTATGTGAGTGGACCGGGCCGAGACAGAGAATGGTCTACGGTACAGATCGTTGGTGGGTCCTGTGGCGGACAGTGTGGCTGAGAAAGATTATGGCCTAATATCGAAGTCGTTGGTTGGTCCTGTGGCGGACAGTGATGGCTGAGAAAAGATTATGGCCTAATATCGAGGTCGTTGGTGGGTCCTGTGGCGGACAGTGGTGGCCGAGAAAGATCATGGTCTAATATCGAGGTCGTTGGTTGGTCCTGTGGCGGACAGTGGTGGCTGAGAAAGATTATGGTCTAATATCGAGGTCGTTTGTGTGGTCCTGTGGCGGACAGTGGTGGCCGAGAAAGATTATGATCTAATATCGATGTCGTTGGTGGGTCCTGTGGCGGACAGTGGTGGCTGAGAAAGATTATGGCCTAATATCGAGGTCGTTGGTGGGTCCTGTGACGGACAGTGGTGGCTGAGAAAGATTATGGCCTAATATCGAGGTCGTTGGTTGGTCCTGTGGCGGACAGTGGTGGCTGAGAAAGATTATGGCCTAATATCGAGGTCGTTGGTGGTCCTGTGACGGACAGTGGTGGCTGAGAAAGATTATGGCCTAATATCGAGGTCGTTGGTTGGTCCTGTGGCGGACAGTGATGGCTGAGAAAGATTATGGCCTAATATCGAGGTCGTTGGTTGGTCCTGTGGCGGACAGTGATGGCTGAGAATGATTATGGCCTAATATCGAGGTCGTTGGTGGGTCCTGTGGCGGACAGTGGTGGCCGAGAAGATCATGGTCCTAATATCGAGGTCGTTGGTTGGTTCCTGTGCGGACAGTGGTGGCTGAGAAAGATTATGTCTAATATCGAGGTCGTTGGTGGGTCCTGTGGCGGACAGTGGTGGCCGAGAAAGATTATGATCTAATATCGATGTCGTTGGTGGGTCCTGTGGCGGACAGTGGTGGCTGAGAAAGATTATGGCCTAATATCGAGGTCGTTGGTGGGTCCTGTGGCGGACAGTGGTGGCCGAGAAAGATCATGGTCTAATATCGAGGTCGTTGGTTGGTCCTGTGGCGGACAGTGGTGGCTGAGAAAGATTATGGTCTAATATCGAGGTCGTTGGTGGGTCCTGTGGCGGACAGTGGTGGCCGAGAAAGATTATGATCTAATATCGATGTCGTTGGTGGGTCCTGTGGCGGACAGTGGTGGCTGAGAAAGATTATGGCCTAATATCGAGGTCGTTGGTTGGTCCTGTGGCGGACAGTGGTGGCAGTGTGTTCCGGGAAAGAGATGGGGAACCGCAGCCGTCACTTTCTCTTCTCCCCTCCTGTCTAGTCGCTCTTGGGCTCATCGATGAGTCGTTCCGCTTCGAAGAGTTTAGCGGCCTCTTGTATCAGCCGATGTCACTGGGGACAGTTCAGCTCATCAAAACCTACATCGGTGGCTGTACAACCGACGACTGGCTGGCATTAGACATTTGATTTTGCCGTGTTCTCGTTATGGATCGTTGGCTTTACTGGTGATCTTATGCATTATACTATTATAGGTGGGGATTGACGATAAGCATAAAAATACTGGTTATGTCCGTGTAATGTAATGTTTGGTATTTTTACTCGAAAATTTGTTATCAAGCAGCGTGAACTATTTTATGAATTAAACGTGTAAGTTTGCATCGGCCAGACAGGTGTCCTCAACTCTTACGACTTCGTACGTAAGGTTCGAGACAAAGGAATCCTAATTTCGTTTCTTTCTATTAAGGTAGCAGATTCTAATCTCCCTCATACCGTTGACTCCAGCTACAGCTGATGAGATCGCAATACGAAGTTAGAATGACGTCTCATGAAACCACAGCACAATGGTTCAAATGAAGTTCGATAAGTTATCAAAACTTAATATCAAATACAGATTTATAATAATAAATTTCTTAAAACCAGAAGACTGAGCTCAATTAAAGTAGAAACCTTAAAACATGTGAAATAATGTGTGGTGAAATTACAATTACGTAATCAAATAAAATTTTTTGAGATCCCAATATCCACAGATGAATGGAGTTTGATGAATTCACAAAACTAACATCAAATTGCGATTGATGTAAACAGAAAACTGATGACAATAAACTATGATAAGATTCCTAAATCATGTTCGAATTATGTTCACAAAAATCAAATTAAAATATAGTTAGATAAGATCTTTCTTCTGCTAAGTTCAGAAAGGTTTTAGCGACATCAGAATTTAACTTACATATGAAGCTTGATGAGATCAGAGAGCATGTTCTAATAATGTTTCGTTGACATCACAATACCACGTAAAAATAAATTATGATGACATCACAAAACTAATTTCAAATAAAGTTTAATAATATCTAAATAATGTGTAAAAATAAATTCGCTATGATCAAAAACCCATGTTGAAATACAGTTTAATATGATCACAATACCAAGTTTAAATTAGGTTTTCTTGTCATGATAAAGGGTTGCGAGTCTTTCCCTTGATTGGGTAATTGTCACATGGTCTCTCATTATCTCCCTTGTCGCCTCAGCGGTACTTTCACACGCTCTCTGTACTTTAACAGCTCACGAGGAACTCGTCAAGAGTTTGGCAGCGTTTAGAAAATCCTTTTGTTAAAACTCCTGGCCATGTCGCTCTTTCAGTCTATAGAAAGTTAATTTCTTAAACTTGTAATAAAAGTCTTGTATGGTTGCATTTCCAGTATCTCAAGATACTGTAGATAGCAGACGCTGGGTATTAAACCAGGAATCTCCAGTTGCTATCCCATGTGTGCTACCAACTGAGCTCGATCCAAGTCTGTCTGCAGCATCTTGAGATACACAGCGCATGATCAGCGTCATCTGTCTGCAGCATCTTGAGATACACAGCGCATGATCAGCGTTAGCTGTCTGCAGCATCTTGAGATACACAGCGCATGATCAGCGTTAGCTGTCTGCAGCATCTTGAGATACACAGCGCATGATCAGCGTCATCTGTCTGCAGCATCTGCTGTCTGCAGCATCTTGAGATACACAGCGCATGATCAGCGTCAGCTGTCTGCAGCATCTTGAGATACACAGCGCATGATCAGCGTTAGCTGTCTGCAGCATCTGCTGTCTGCAGCATCTTGAGATACACAGCGCATGATCAGCGTCAGCTGTCTGCAGCATCTTGAGATACACAGCGCATGATCAGCGTTAGCTGTCTGCAGCATCTTGAGATACACAGCGCATGATCAGCGTCATCTGTCTGCAGCATCTTGAGATACATAGCACATGATCAGCGTCATCTGTCTGCAGCATCTTCAGATACACAGCACATGATCAGCGTCATCTGTCTGCAGCATCTTGAGATACACAGCACATGATCAGCGTCATCTGTCTGCAGCATCTCGAGATACACAGCACATCATTGTGACAAAAGTGCGAACTCAATTACAGATAATGCGATGAGTTCTGTAGCAAAACATCACTTGTAATAAAGGCTTCCGTAAACCGAAGACCTCCTTGTTGAAAATGAGAATAAAGTAAATAAATAATGGGCCTGTCCTCTTATTGGTGTATTACTGATTAAAGTCACTTTGGATAGTTTCCTTTTATTTGAGCAAGACTCTCCGTAGTAATAAACAACAAACTTTGGAGTTTCCAACGAAGCACGTGTTTCGAGAAGTTCACGGGGATGCTTCAGCTCATTAAGACATTTGCACAAGTAGTCTGGTCGAAGGAACAAGTGGAGCCATCTGTGGGATCAAGAGTCCTCTGGGTTCAGCAGAGACGAGGTTAAGAGCATCTGGCTCGGTCAGTAGGGGCGCGATCAGTGTGTTACTGCTGCTACTGCTAAGAGAGCCCGCTTCTTTACACGAACATAAATTAATTACTGCCTGAGCAGAAGCTGCGCTGATTGGTGGCAGTTCATCAATGACGAGAAAACTACTCGGGTCAGCAATACACTAGGTGAAGCAGTTCGCGTCCTGCATGTGTGCGTAACCGAACCTAGCTACACGTGTGTCTTCTTCCCTCATCGGCCACAGCTTTCTCAGAATCATCCACATAGCTGTTGTCAAGCTTGACAACGCGAAAGGGCACTAATCACAAACAATCTGGAACACTGCTGGACGCAAGCCGTGCTTCCCGTTGGAGACGAATAGTTATGTAATAGGAACACATCATTAGTCTCATCCGAAGGTTACGAACGAGCGAAACAGCTCACGCTAGCTTAAACGGTAGTTAAACATTTCAAATAATTATAGCACTCGGTCAAACAAGATGCTAATTAAATCGACATAAATTCAGTAAAAACAAATCAGCCTTATAATAGGCACTTTATATATAAAAGGCTGAGAACGGGTCGATCGTAGAAGATGAAATCTGTTTGTGAGACTGCAAACTGCCACTAGAGGGAGGGCTCGACGTTCTGATGACCAACTGCAAACGAGTACGCGATGGCTGCACACGCTAATAATAACTCTCCTACTTTCATTTGTTTCACTAGATAGAAAGTCGGGTTTATGTTAAGCGGAAATTCTTTAGAAACTTTGCAAAGACTGGTTTCGTCTTTGTTTCCGCACGAAGAAACCTAGACATTGTCAATTGCTTTTCTTTAGGGGGAAGTAGTCTTTCAGGCCGCTAGGATTAGGGCGGTAGGTGTTCCTCGGCCTTAGCTGCATTGTACAAATGCTGCATCATTTGGAGTCACTTGCAATTGCTTAGCAACCATGGAAAACACAATCCGATGAATGAAAGTTCAGTACGGAAATATTCTTCCTCTGACTTTACATACAAATGTTGGTAGAATGTTCGACGATTTTAAGTATAAATCTGACTATAAAAAGGAAACAGAGAGTCTTGATTAGTGCCACGTGACCAAAATACGTTATGAATGCTAACTCGCATTGTCCTGTCGCGCACGGAAACGTAAAATTAATCACAGAATTATTTCGAATTATGTTTTGACATTTTTAGAGCAAAAAAAAGAAATTTAAAATTGAACGTGTTTTTTGCTGCCGAAATCATTTTACAGACAATGCTCACTTAACACCTGTAAGCTGGAGATATGGTCAGGAGGGGAGAGAGAGAGAGAGAGATGGAGAGAGAGCGAGAGAGACAGAGAGGAGAGAAGAGAGAGGAGAGGAGGAAGAGCGGCGGAGGAGAGAGAGAGAGGGAGGAGAGAGAGGGAGAGAGGAGAGGGGAGAGGGAGAGAGAGCGAGATCGAAGAGAGGAGAGAGAGAGAGGAGAGAGGAGAGAGAGAGAGAGAGAAGAGAGAGGAGATGAGAGAGAGAGGAGAGAGAGAGAGAGCGGAGAGAGAGAGAGAGAGATGGAGAGATGGAGAGAGAGAGATGGAGAGAGGAGAGAGAGAGGAGAGAGAGAGAGAGAGAGAGAGAGAAGAGAGAGAGAGATGGAGAGAGGCTGTTCTGAAACATTGGGAACTTCTTTATTATTTCTTAACTGCCCTCGCCAGATTTCTCTTATTCGGTCGTCTGCTGTGCTCCAAAAATTGGCGAATGTCTGCCTTACGAACAGATTAAAAATTCAGTCCGAAAACTTGCTTCCCTCCTCCCCAACCCAACAAACTCGCAGACACCCGCGCGTGTCTCAGAAGTTTCCCGTACCGATGGATGCGCCTCAGATCGACACCGGCCGCGTGCATTCTCGCCCTTCTGTCAGCTAATTCTCACTCGAGTGATTATTCTCTGTAGGACTCTGCCAACCGGTTAAAAAAAGAAGTAAAACTAACGTAAGTTGCTTATTGTAATGGTATATGCCCCCGTCTAAATATCAGGTAGATAGTAATCGTGGTTACTGAACCCAAGCCCAGGTCAGAGATAAGTGAATTTTAGAGTGTCAGTAAGAACATCAAAAGACAACAGAGAATCCATCATCAAACAGAACCTGGAGTTAGAAAGATGCATTTGTTCTGATATCTTGTTCCATTCTGTATAGATTCGAAACTCTACATTCAATCCATATATCCTTTATATTGAAAAATGTTTCATGTATTGAGAGAGATTGAAATTCTGATTAAATCAATAGTAGGAGGCAGGCTGTCTACACAGGAACTACCATCTGACTCATCTGTTTAATACGTCACCTTCCCTGTCATAATAATTTGACCACGTATAATAGTTTGAGGAAGACGTCAAATAAACTGAAACTATTTGGTCAAGCTACTTTGCAGCACGAACCGTCTCTGTCCTGCTGGACATTAATTAACTCAACGAGATTTGATTTGACGGGTTCCCCCCCCCACAAATCTGTTAAGAGTCTCTTTTGACTTCATCATGTTACCGAGATGAAGACAGTAGTTGATGATCCAGCTGCTTCAGCACGTTGGTGTTGCGTCAAACTGAAGCCAAACCTAGGGGGAATATTGCAGAGTCCGCTAAGAAATGCTGCCAATTTCGCGCCACGAAAAGCCAAACGTCTTCGACTTTAGCAAGAAAATCCTGACTATGACGTACAATTTTTGGATGTGGGAGGAAACCTTAGTTAACCATTTGACGAAGAACAAGAAAAAAAAACCATGGCAGGGAAGTATAGAAGAGCGGTGGGAATCGAATCTGAACTTTCTATCAAGTCAGAGATGTTCGATCGAATTTATATTCAGAGTTTTCGCGGTACCCAGGTAAAACGTTCCTCTTTCAGACTGTGATGTTTTGTCAGTACAATGATAAGAGACGTGTCTTCAAAATAACGATGCATTCGACGGAATTGAGGCGTTCATCAATAAACACCATTTCTGTCTTTCTCCTATGTAGCCAGTCTGTGGCCAGACAGTGACACTAACGTCTGCTTACTTGACCATTAAAGGTATTCACTTGAACCCAGCCAGGTGAGACTTGCAGACATGAGCTCTAAAACCTGGACTCATCAGAGAAGGGTACATGCTGTCAGTGCTCTAGGGCATAGAGTCTGGCCCAGACACGTCCTCTGACTAAACGTTCTGTTCCTCCCAGACAAAAGGGATTATTTTCGTGCTACTTTCCCCATGTGGACTGAAATTACTTTAGACAAACCATCCTAGAGAATCTAGAAGGTGTGTGGAGACATGGCGAGTAATGGCGGTATATTTTTGTCGTCCCGTTATTGCTGAAGGCCTCCAGATTGGTGAACTAGGATAACTGTCGAGGTCTCTGGCCAATCTTCGGATGGCCCATATCACGTTCTCGGGTAGATGGAGAACCATCGCGGAATGCACTTGATGGTGATAGTACATGCTGGTTGCCTACTCAAGTATTTAACGTATTCAGAGTCACCTGAAATACGTAAATTTTGGTCAGGAACATTTATTTGTGGAGATGACCATATCGATATGACAGGTAAGCAAGAAGAAAAAAGACTAACAGACAATTAATTATTTGGTCGCCATTAATTTTTCTTTAGACCTTAAACTACAAATGTTCTGAGACGTACGTCCTGTTACTAAATGTACACAATTTCAATGTCTCCATCAGATATGAATGTTTTCTGTTTATCTATTCATTTTAGACGATCTATTAATTCAAAGTTCAGTTTTGTATTCAACTAAAGCCATTTAGCGGAGAAGTTGATTGAGGCGATTTTAATGTCGTCGCTTGTAATCCTCTATTTAAAAATCCAACTGCGCTGGCTTTTCCTGCCGATTTAAAAGTTTCACTGGGGTCACATGGTGTTGACAGTGCGCAATGATCGCTGCATCCTGAAGTCGCTCCAGATTTAATCAAGAACTACACTAACTCGACAGTAAAAGAGGATGCGTTTTTTTTTTAAATGCAAATAAACGGTCTACGTGTCGATTTACCATTGGCTCCCTTTTCCGAAACATTTCTCCGACTGCGACCCAGATAAAGATAAAGGTACATTTAAAAAAACAGATCCGTCTGAGTGCTCATAGTTGAACACGTGTCTTGTCAATTACGGTATTTATAGGTGCTAGAGCTGCTGGTGGTGTTGTCACGTGCTCCGCGGTGCTTGAGCTGTCAAAGGTCGTCAGGTTGGTTAATATGTGCGCACCTGGTTTTTGTAGTGTATATAATAAAGGAGAGACCAAGTTACGTGACGTGCGAGAATAGTTCTGGCGACCTCTACCTGACTATAGAAAAGTAAACAAGGAAGCGAGTTAAACACCAGCTGTACTTTTAAAATACCCAAGATTTGTTTGCAGAGAGATATTTCGTGTCTTTCGTTTCCATGAGGCCAGCATATAGGCTACACATTTTTTTCTGACGTCACATCCGTCCGCTAGCGACATCTGCCGGTAACCATGCACAGAAAATTAACCGGCACGAAAGAAGAGAACGTATAAAGATCTTAAATGAGATTCGGTGGTGTAAATGCTTACTCACGTGTTGCTTACTAGAGTTGTCTCTTACGCTAAGGATACCGCGAACAAATTATCGCCTCATCTCTTGGTGAAAAACAGCATTTTATAAGCGCATATCCTAAAATCTCCATCTGCAACATAGCTGCAATATTTTTGTCAGGGTTCTCTAATTTTATTAATTTGCATAATTAATCTAAAAATAGAGCAAAAATCACCGTTATTTATCTTTGTATAGTTACTTTATTCTCTAGCTGATTTAAAACATTTATCATGTCCAGCTGTTTGTTTTTTTTAGTCTGCCCTGTGCCTGATTTAATCCAGTCATCGATCCTCGTTGTACCAATATTCGCGTTGGTTAGCTTACTTTGCGCTGTAGTTGAGCTGTTGTCCTAAGATAACACAAACAGGAAGACATTGTGAAAGTAAGTTCCGTTTATAAACTTTATTAAATCTTCTAATTTAGTGTAGCGAAAACCGTTTCAAACATCCATTATTTCATATCTATACCGAATATTCTTTAAAAATATTATTAGTAAGTCTTTATATGTATGCCAAGCGTTTAAACCCTTAAAAGTCGTGTTCTCACGCTGAATATGTTTTCAGATATATTTAGTAAGTTTAAATATGCATTCCATAGAAGTTTCTGAAATATCCAAGAAGGTGCGACTTGGAAGTATGTTTGTCCGCCATCACTCGTTTATCGTCTGCATAATCATTCAGTAGAAAGACCGGAAGCGTACAAGTTTTTACTGAGCAGCACGAGAACCCCTAATCGGTTCCCTCTCTGGTGTCATTCAATGAAACAAATACCATGGAGCCTAAATGATTTGATTAGACTCTGTTGTGAGTGGTCTAAGTAGTTGACCATATCGGGGCCCTGAAATGGCTAATTAGGAACCAACTTTTGTAAAGTCATTTATCAGAACCACCACAACGGATCTCAGGTGATTTAAATGGATTATCTTAAATATGCTTGTTAACCACATCGGACACCCCCGAGTTCTTATAATGGACGCAGGAATTGCAGTACTTTACCAACCTCTTCTGGTCTAATGCAGGAATTGGTGATTTATAGCGATCAGTTCAGCGTCTGACTTTATTTTATAATTTCCTTTTCTGAAGGGGCACCATTCCGGATTCGGATATTAAGAAACCAGTCATTTCTTCTGCAAGTACCCGCACATTCGTTTATTTGGATTTATGCTATCGATGGAAAATGTCCACGCAGACAAAAATTAATTGGAAAGTTTTGCGTATTTCAGTGATAAATAAGCAAACTGGGTTAATTGAGAAGAAATAACCAGCTACAGTTCGAAATAAGATAAAAATCGCATGAAAAAAAAAAATAGTGAAGCATTTCTTCAAATTTTAAATATACTAAGTGTGCAATTAAAGTTTCAAGACATTTAGGTAACGAAAGATTACCAATAAAATAGTTATCTCCCTTAGTCAGCAATCAAGCTTTTGGTAGAGGAGAAAGTAGCAAAGAATAATACCAACATTTAAAAGATTATCTTCAGTCAGTATTCTTCCTGACAAAAGTATATTTATTTTACAGTGATGTCAGTCTATTTACCTCTCCGCTCACCAGGATGACGGCCAGCCCGTGCCGGAAGCCGTCTCCACGGTAGTTTTCTTCAAATCCCATCTGGAATGGGGCATTAGGATATTTCGGTGAACGAAGTGCTTCAGAGCTGTTATCTACACAGCGTTCAAGACTTCTCAGAACGGTCAAGATTCAATGAAATTTTTAATGTAAGCATTTAAAATAACCAATTATTTCGCGTGCATAAATTATGATCCGAATCCATTTGATTGCTGTAGTTGAGTACAGTAAACTTAACTTAAAATCTTAGTATTCTACAAGTTTCTGTAACGATCAAAGACTTTGTTAAGCGTGAACGTCAAAATGTCTTAATACGTTTACAATAGAATGGGAGGATGCTACTGGCTGATTTGACGACGAAGTGGCCGAGCTAAGAACCAAATCTCCCTGACACAGATTCTGGTGGTTTCCAAGTCTCCCTGACAGAGATTCTGGTGGTTTCCAAATCTCCCTGACACAGATTCTGGTGGTTTCCAAGTCTCTCTGACACAGATTCTGGTGGTTTCCAAATCTCTCTGACACAGATTCTGGTGGTTTCCAAATCTCCCTGACACAGATTCTGGTGGTTTCCAAATCTCCCTGACAGATTCTGGTGGTTTCCAAGTCTCCCTGACACAGATTCTGGTGGTTTCCAAGTCTCCCTGACAGATTCTGTTGGTTTCCAAGTCTCCCTGACAGATTCTGGTGGTTTCCAAGTCTCCCTGACACAGATTCTGGTGGTTTCCAAGTCTCCCTGACACAGATTCTGGTGGTTTCCAAGTCTCCCTGACACAGATTCTGGTGGTTTCCAAGTCTCCCTGACAGATTCTGTTGGTTTCCAAGTCTCCCTGACAGATTCTGGTGGTTTCCAAGTCTCCCTGACACAGATTCTGGTGGTTTCCAAGTCTCCCTGACACAGATTCTGGTGGTTTCCAAGTCTCCCTGACACAGAATCTGGTGGTTTCCAATCTCCCTGACAGATTCTGGTGGTTTCCAAGTCTCCCTGACACAGATTCTGTTGGTTTCCAAGTCTCCCTGACACAGATTCTGGTGGTTTCCAAGTCTCCCTGACACAGATTCTGGTGGTTTCCAAGTCTCCCTGACACAGATTCTGGTGGTTTCCAAGTCTCCCTGTTCTGTCGCCCGAGACGAAGTGAGAATTAGAAATTCGCCTATAAATTTATTCGGTTTTTCTACATCATTTGCGGCGAACTCCTCTCCCTCTCAAGAACCGCGGAGATTTGTCTTCAAGCCAACTGTTCTGAGTGCCGCTGGATGCAGTGGGAGAAGAACAAAAAAAAAAAAACACAAAATAAGTTCTTACAAAAATATATTTTATAATAATTATATAAAAATAATTAGGTAATTTGTATATTTACACAGTAGTATAACATGGAATATCACGGGTAACAACGTCTGCAATTTGATTTTCGTGGTTTAATTATCAAACAAGAAGTGGAGGAGAGTCCATCATCACCAAGGGCGCCACAGGGGTTCATCCTTGAATGAATTTGGAGAACAAACGGGGCTGATTACGTTACGAAGGTCGGCGCGTTCGGGCTCGGACTTCGACTGTTCGGAAGTGGTGGTCGGAGAGGGAATGTAAGCTGGCGGGTTCCCGGCAGTGTTCGGCACCTGGATGGAGTAGAGAGGCAGCGCTGCCGTGGGCCGTGCCGTGGTGTCGCTGCTCTGTAAAGGGGAACAACCGTTCGTGGGTCCCAGGTATACAGCGACGGCGCTGCCGGAGAAGTTTCCAGGAATTATTTGGAAGGAACCGGAGATCTGCGAGGAAATCTTGGACGGAGGGGACGGAACTGGGGCCGACTTTCGGCATGGCACGATCGTGTGCGATGATAGCCCGACCGGCATGAGAAGCGAGCCGGCGGCCTGGCTGCTGGGCGTGAGCGCGGACGGGATCTGAACGTGGAGCGGTTGAGTGCAGGTGATCGGTTCAGACTTCCGTACCGAATTGACCACCTGGATGCAGCCGGCCAGGTGGTTGGTGATGCGGGAACGAACCTCCTCACTTACGCCGTGCACGGAGCTCATGTAGCGCATTACCTCGCTGGCGCACTCGCTGAAGCCGGCGCGGTACTTTGTTACCACCGTGGGGTCGGTTGCCATGGCAGCGGAGATCTGTTCTCGCTGAAGTTGCCTCAGGTGCCGTACGGTCATTTCGAGGATGTCGGCCTTCTCCAGTTTTGAGTACTGGGAAATCTGAAAACACAAAGAAACCACAGTGTTACTAGCGCGCATCCACTTTCGAGTAGGAACAAGAACAGCAAGCACAAGGAGGGAGCCCTATTTCCAATATGTCTGCTGCCTTCTATCATTATAAAGAAAATCTGTTAATTTGTTTGCTTATTTTAAAATTGAGATCGGAGAACAGAAATGGACGTATTAACTAGCTCAGTTCTTGGTTTGTATGAGCAGGACGGGAGTCCGTTGTTAGATTAGCACACGAACAGACAGACAAACGATGGCCAAACGGTGAAACTTCCGGCCCAAGAGAAAATCCTTAACGCATCCTTCCGGTACCCAGCAGCCCGATCTGCAGAGAGTCGGGGTGATGGCAGAAGACACACACACAAGTACCTGCACACTCTGATTGGTCTTTTTGTTTGTTTTTTTAGAACTTCGCATAAACTAGGAAACTTTAAAGTCGAAGCTGAATCAGTTCCTAAACTTCCGCTTTAGAGTTTTACTTTGTTAAACGTTTCCGGTCTGACAGAGAAGACGCTCCCTCCGCTCCTTATCTGTCACCTAGAAGCTAGCGAGAAAGAAAGAATTAGCCGACTTACATCCTTCTTCAGAGCCTGCAGGACGAGCGTTTTCAGTTGCCCTAGGCAACTGTTGATTCGCGCCCTCCTCCGCTTCTCCATCAGAGGTTTATTGCTCTGAAAACAAACACCAACAGATGATACCGAGACCGTCACGAATGCGGAAGTGACTTTGTTTACCTTCTCTCCCAATCAAACAGACAAATAAACAGAGAATAAGTGTAACAATATATTCAGCTTACCTTCCGCACAGAGTGTTCTTTTTTTTCCACGGGTTTCGGAGGTAAAGTGTGCTCCGCCATGTGTGTGTGTGTGGGTGGGTGTGGGTGGGTGCGCGCGCGCGCGTGCGTGTGTGTGTGAGAATCCGCCGAGGCTGGGATAGAATGGCCACGCGATGTCAATCGAACTCAGCTTGGCGGCGGTGCTAACCACATTTATAAGTGCCGACGCATGCCCGACGCCAGTGTGAAGATATGCCGAGCTCGGTTCCCACGCTCGAATTCTGACACACGCGACCAATCGGATGTGAGCGTGTCACGGGGGGGGCCCCCGCCGTAATGGCTTGCGCCTCGCGCGCGCTCATTGGCTGCCGCCGTCGGCTGCCCAGCTGTGGAATGTCAATCATCCGGCGAGCACGTGCCGGACCGGCCTGGGAATAGTGTGGGAAAACTCCGCCCCTTTAGTATTTGCTTAATGGTGGAACTGCAATGTCAACAGAGGCTATGATAAGACATACCAGTACACAATGGATTTGTGTACAAACCTGCGACAGAGTTATCTACGGTGCTTGCCCGCGTTCATTGGAATGCGTCTGTCTTTGTGGAAGGTCGTGGGAAAGTATCGCCCAGGCGTCCTCTCTGTTTAATTCTATAGCTGCTCGCTCCCTCCCGAGGGTCGCCCCTTGGAACATCTGCTTCCGGAAGCCGAAAATTTTATTGCTTTTAAAAGTTAAATTATTATACACGAAGAAAGCCTGTTTTTTTTTTTCTTCTTTTCCCCTTCCCTTGTTGTTGTTCGTCTTCTCGTCGTCGGGAAGAAGAGATCGCGGTGGCCCGCTCTATTCAACAGGTGTCGCTTGAGGAGGAGGTGAGCGGCCTCGATCGATCCCAGCCAGCCCGGCCCGCAGTTTCCGCTTGTAATATGGCGGGAAATGAAGCGTGCCGCGCTCAGATAGCATTCTCGCTGATTTCTGATAAGGGGCGCTTTCTGCTTGCCCCCTCAAACTGCCAGGCGTTCTCACGCTCTCCGTACGACAGCCGGGCTGACTTGTCGCTGATCCGGTCCGACGTGGCCGTAGGTATTCACGTGCGCCACCCCTCGGCGCTGGTCACGATTTCCGAGCCGATAACAGACCGACTGGATGCCGCTGGTTTTTGTTGTTGTTGTTGTTTTAGAAATGGCGGTTGCCGCCTAATTTGAAACCACTATTTTTTTTTATATATATATATACATATAAAATAAACGAAGGCGTTAATGAGAGCGTTTCTCGCACGTGTCAGTCCGGCTCCAAGCGGCAGCGGAAGTAGAGTGAGTAGTTATGGTTACGCGCTTTCTACCATCGATGTTTCTGGTAACATTGAAAGCCAGCATTTGCTGAGATCTGTCCACATCTCGGTCGTCAATCCTTTCGGTAATCGGAGAACTTGAAGACAATAGCTGAGGAGAAAATAATTGATCTTCAGGACGCCAGAGCATCCACGGAGACTTACTTGAAATGTCCCTGAGGGGTCCAGTTCTAGCTGGCTTTCCATTTGTGTCTTTAGATGATATGTAGGCAAGAACGTGTTCCGTACCCGCAGACTCAGAGACAGGAAACACACGCGCACGCACATGCCACTTCCTATCAGGTTTTGCCAATATCTGCTTTAATAACGATACTGTTTCCCTCACAAAGAGAAAAAAAACAACAACCGAACGCTGATTTTCAATGACTAGTTTTTAAAAGCCCTGTTTTGTGTGTTGAGTGAGGTTTTTCTTAACGTTTTCACAATAATTTCTCACGACTCTCTTATAAACGGGAATCTGAGAGATTACTCCCCAGGAACGAGACTCGACTGGGCCAGCCATTTCAATGTTCTTGTTACTGTATCTCTTAGCCGTTTTCTTACGTGCTGACTACAAAAAAATAGGTGTTTACAAAAATGGCAAATTTATGAAACTACCAACAACAATAATAAATATGCATAAAAGTGCTAAGTAGGTGATTTGCCTGAGGTGGTTAGCAAATCAAAACTAATTGAAGAAAACTCCGTATACTTCAGCAGGTGACCAACCAGACATAGAATATGCGAAGTTTGCTACGTGTTTCTCAAAAAAGAAACAATATTATTGGGAAAACAGGGGCTGGTTGTCACATACTATCTCTCTGTACAGATCATTTATATCAGAATTTCTTCCAGTAAAATCTAAATACACTCAGTTCAGCGTAACCAAATTGCCAATATAACTTTTTAATGTAATGGTGACATGAATGCTTTCCTCGGGCG
Organism: Nautilus pompilius; assembly: GCA_018389105.1. Classification (NCBI taxonomy): domain Eukaryota; kingdom Metazoa; phylum Mollusca; class Cephalopoda; order Nautilida; family Nautilidae; genus Nautilus; species Nautilus pompilius. The sequence continues at coordinate 718,630 of JACATO010000611.1, read as the reverse complement.
AGGAGCTGTCAGTCGGAAGGTGGCGCTGCCTGTCCAATTTTTAATGCATCATAATAAATTCTATATTTTAACTAAAAGTTAACTTTGTTAGAAAGGAATAAACCGTTGAAAGTTAATCAGCTTTAAACATATATGCAAACACTAAAACACTTAACATATTGACAGTTATAAACTATATTTATATTTAAATCATAATTCAGTCTATTTTTAAAAAAACATAAATATTTTACTTATTCCCAACAGAACATGAACTAAGGGAATGAACACCACGTGACAACCTTCCCCAGCCCAGGTTTACAAAAAAACGAACTACGTCCTACTGCATGAGTAACTTATATTATTAGGCTCCATCTAACAAATATATTACTTGAAACTGAAGCAAATAAAATAATAAAAAACACAAAAATTGCACTTATGACATGTGCATATGACAGGGCTATATCGCAACTTTCATGGCGGCGAATGTTTAACACTGCGTGATAAACACAATGCTCTCTTAACAAGATTTAAGCCATATGATAGCCAACACCAGTCTCCCTTATAGAATTTTAAAGTTAAAATTAATAAATAAAATTATTCATTTAGAGATAAGGATAAATATTCAAACTAAACCATTCTCTGCTCGGTATTCTCTATACAGGAAATGACTGTCCTTCTTTAATACCGTGAACTGTGCAGCGACTTATACAAGGGAATAATACAACATGCGTGGCTGGCTTGGGACTAATCTACCCTCGGCAACCTGTTTTCTATTGCAACCGTTAATTTCTTTCTTCCTTTAAGCTGTCATCTGTCTTGGTAATCATTTCAGAAAAAATTAAAATTTTGCTCCTGGCTTAGGACAATTCCTCCCAACAGTGCGTTAATTAATCCGGGTCTTTAATGTGCTGCTGCTGACTCCTACGTTCGATGGCAGGAGCCAACGGCAGCGATGCGACTAAGATTCGGTTGACTGTTTTCACAAACAGTAAATAATACTTAGCATCTCCAATTGTAATTTTCTAGCAAATGGCAGTGTGAAATGAATTACTCGCATACCACCGTTGGACCAGACACTAGCAACTAAACCAGGAGTCGATTAGGATTTAGAAAACATCTTAGAAAGAGATATTCTCACCGGACTTTTGTGAGGACCAAATCCAGTCTTTCCTCCTACACAATGAATATGCATCTGTACTATTTCCAGAAAATCTTTAACGAAAGTAGCAAAAAATTAATTAAAATCCGTGTTGCTTATAACCAGTTTTTGTTGTTGTTGGTTTTCTTCGAATAAAAAGCGAAACAGCTTTCATTTATACTCAACGTTCACGCTACGTCCGAATTGCAACGGTGATCTTTGTTAAACAGAAGTGGTTGTGTGGTTCCATGGAGGTGACGGCTCTTCTTCGTTACCGGGCGATTATCCGACGAGCATTCATACCATCGAGCTGGAAGAGAGCTGAAAGGTAAAAGATGGATTGAATGAGGATCGAGCCCTTTGATGGATGTGTCCACAGTAATGCTAACAGCGTCTTCCGCTTCAGACATGAGAGTCGGGCAAGGATTATCAGTATCCCCTTTTAGCTGCCTCGAGGTCCCATTTTTATGTCTGCTTTCTTACCATATGTTAGGTTGTACGTTGTATTAATGGTGGAGTCCATAGAAATGTAATTTACGATTTGTTATAAACTCATAACTGAATCGTATCCACGCTGTGTGCATGTCCGTCGTCGGTTACTTACTAAGTCTGGTTGGAGTAGATTACAAACCGTTCCTATAACTCCGCTATAACTGAATATCGTGTATTATTGTAAATCAATGTTTTGTGACTTTGTGAAATTCAGATGAAACGTTAGCTATTCTTTCCGTGAATTAAAGTTGTAGAGTTATATTCCAGATCTTTGATAAAGAACTGGTTAGGGACTATTACAGATGTTGGTGCTTGGAGACAACATGCCAATAGCTAAATCTCTGATGACATATTAAATGGCCAGCTAACTGACCAATGGTCAAGAACACGGTATTTCGAAAACGACAGACAACCACATCTTCACTGTTATTCAAAAACCTAAATTGATTTTTTTGGTAAAGAAACAGAAGACGACGATATTTCACGTTGTTTTTTTGCAATACTCGGAAGTTCTCACAGTAACAACTACGTGCCGATCGCCTTGACTACGGCGCAACAGAATTATGTAACTCACACTTCAGCATCCTGTTTCTGAAGCTTCCCTAATAAGATACTTATCCTCAAATGTAAACAGGCTGCAGATTATTATTTTTCACATTTGTTATTACCTTTTCACCTACTAAATATACACGAACACTTTGGCGCCTGTTTCTAGATTCTGCACAAGCCAGGAAATCCTGTTTATCTTATATTACAGCGTAGCTTCTAATCTACCACGGTGCTTGGTTGCCTTCATTTTCATTTCCTCCTATTGTTCCTTATCCACAAAAGGCACGTTGCTGTTTCCGTTTACTTCTTTGTGTACATAACGCGTTAGACCCGTCCATTGTAGTTCCTGGTTTTGAAAAACAGAGACAACGGATCTCTGGTTTGTAAGCCAATTCACTCACCAAATGGATTAGTGACGCCATCTCTCTTACAGCCATGACGCCTCTGACTTAGTCCCCAAAGGGTTACTTCGGTTGTTCATTAATTATAAGTAAGCCTGATGATAATAGTCGTGACAGCAATTACTTAATCTACGTCCGACTAGAAGATTAATCAGTATGACTCCAATAAATCAAAAGAGATAGCAAATCAGTTAATCAGGGCGACCAACAACGTCAGGTGGGCGTGAACGTACCGGCGGCTGGTGACGAGAAAGTTACACGGAAGCTTCGTCTCCATCCGAGTAACAAATAGCCAAACATTCTTTAAAAATATATATTTATGTGCCTAATTTCGGGATATCAGGGGCAGACAACTGTCACGGCGAACAAAGGTGGAAGAGTGAAGTTTTCTATTAACACAGCTGAGACACTCCTCAAAATATAAACACCACGTGTCGGAGCGCGCTAGGTGGCGCTCTAAGCAGTTCGTCATATCGCCAGTACACTTCCTGTCTCTGACAGAAAAAATAGAACGAAACTGCAGTAAATTTTGAATTTGGTTTTATTAAGATAAATATTTACAAAATAACTTTTCACTTGGAACAAAATTTCTGGACACGTCGCCTTTAATGTGTACATCAATTTGCTTTAGTTAGGACTGTTTCTCTTTAACGAAAGCACTAAATAAAACTTTATCAGCGCACTCTCCCATTTATTTAATTAAAATTTGTATTCTTCATAAATTCTGTACCCACTGCTTAGATATATCGATTAGCTAATTTTTATTTTACTTTACTTACTTCCTTCCCCTCCCCCTTTTTTTGTTTAGGCTGTATACAACAGATTTTACTATAACAACGTCAAGGTGTTGGGCCACCCATCATTTTGGGATCAAAAGCTTAACTGTCGCTTCGTTTTTTCTAAAGAGATTTTCCACCTCTTCCGGAAAGGAACTTGTCGACCATAACCTTCATTTCCATTTATACGGTTTTAATGATGGATCATACCTATTCTATCTTAGTGTAGCTTTACAACTTCCTACTATACAGTTGGGACCAGTTCATAAATGAAGAAGCTATTAATTAATACTAAAATGTCGTTTTTGTAAATTTTATTATTATTGTTTTAATATTTCACCTCTAAATATTACCAACAACAAAGAAAGAAGAACTATGAAGGTTTCTTATTTTTTTTCAAAAACTACTACCCTTTTTTCCCCATTTTTATCTTACTGTAACAAATATCGAAAATACTGGCACAGCCCCAGAGCCCTTAGGCTTACGTGTCAAATTAAGTCTTTTAACATACAGTCTACGCAACCGTACCAAGCCATGACTTGTTAACAAAGGAATCGGTAGGAGATGAGCAAGGGGAGTAATTCATGCATTTATTTATTTCTAGCCACTTAAGTACAGGCACGTGTGTGTGACGTCTACGGACGAATCCGCTGAACGTTTAATCACAGCATCTTACTTACACAGGTGTATGGATACCCGCACAGTTAATTACCTGCTTTTTTGTTTGTTTGTTTGTTTATTTAAATGTGTGGGTGTGGGTGTGGGTGTGTTTGATCTCATCGGTTTCCTACCCTGAATTCAATGGCTAACCACGAACCTCACCGATTTATTAAACCGGATGTAGTTCGTGCGCTGAGAGGCTGACCTGTCAAAGAATGCCAGGAAATGCTGACTGAAGAGGCGAGGTCAAAGGTCCACGCAAATCGCCGATTTTATGGACAAGATTTAAAAGCTCGGGATAGAAGATCGCTATACACATTTTAAAACTAAATTCTAAAAAGCAACTAAGAAATCTCATAGGCCAACTGCTTGGATTTCATTGTTGACATTGACTCTATATCTAATATAAGACCTGATGTTGTTTGTTCCCAAAAGACAGACGTAGAGAAGCAGGACAGGAAGTCGTGACTTTTGCAGACATAAATAGTCGTCACGACTTCTTTGACAACCAGATAAACATCGAAGTATGCAGCCCTATGGCCTGGTTTTCTTTTCTAAAAAGGGAAGACTTGGTGTAATCACTAGATCGGCTCTTTAAGTCACATTCATAGGAGAGTTAAATAATAATCTGTAGGTGATAAGCCAAATAAAGTTTTACGAATGGAGTAGACGGACATAATGACTCCATGGTTGTCAACAGAAGAAAGAAACCATCTTGATGTTCAAAGAGCAGGCATCACACGGGACAGACAGTTGGTGGATTTGTAAGCGTGTAATGTAAGAGAATATATTACCAAGTTTTGGGAAGACAACGAATGATGAAGTTATAAAAGACAATTTTTTTTTGCATTTGGCGTTCGATTTTTGGAAGATCATTGTTCGTGCTGTTGAAATGCACAAGAATGGTAAGGTTGTAACTGGCATTATTACTGCGAATAATGCCTGTCTCATGATAAATACAGGTAGTGAAAGAGATATAATAACATCATAGGCTGCGGGAATAGCAGTTAATCAGAATATGTATGTCCAATTAATTCAAACTATTGAGGAATTGTAGATGGTTTAGAAGATTTGTTTGAAACGAATGTTTAGATCATAGTTCTTTAAGTCTGAGCAGGTGTACTAAATATCCCCGGCGTTAGTAGCAGATGTCCGTCAAACGTACAGATGGGTTTTCTCGATCCTCCTCAGTAGCCGCTCGCTTCCTCCTTCCACGACGTCACCCACATGACTTGGCAGCTCGCGCCGTCTGGCGGGAGTGGGTGACTATAAGAAAGCCCTGTGAGAGCCCGTCGTCATTAACTCTCCGTCCTCGCAGAGATGACCGATAATCTTCGGTTTTGTAGTTAAGTATCTGTGTAGAGAGACATGCAATATTAGAAATAATCTAGAAATTACTTTTCTGTCTTTTCTTCTGTTTGTTTGTTCGCATTATGTCGTTGGTTTTCAGTCAAATATGGCGGCAGCCTTGGGATTCTTAAAATGTTAACACGTATAAAATACATCATCCGCGTGGTCAGAGGTCATCTTACGGACAAGTAGGAGGAGATGACTTCTATAGCTGAGGAGCTGCAGTTTCGGCAAAGCCGGTGAATGAGTAATTGGCCAGAAGCTAGACGGGCATACATCGACCGCTCAACCTATTTTTCTGCTAACATGGCGGCTGCCAGTCGCCCGCCGCCCCCCAAATATGCGTCATTATCTCTGCCATGATCACTCAAGCACCTCAAGAGAACGTCAATGATGTGGCGGCAGGACCGTATAGGCCTCTATGTCGCGGTGCCTTTCCTTCGACCGGATTCTCAAGTTTTATTTGACGATTAATTAATCAGTTGATTTGATGGGCCACCTGAAATAAATAAAAGCTAATCTCTCTCTCTCTCTCTCTCTCTCTCTCTCTCTCTCTTCTCTCTCTCTCTCTCTCTCTCGCTCTCTCTCTCTCTCCATCTCTCTCTCTCTCCATCTCTCTCTCTATCTCTATCTCTCTCTCCATCTCTCTCTCTCTCTCTCTCTCTCTCTCTCTCTCTCTCTCGCTCTCTCTCTCTCTCTCCATCTCTCTCTCTCTATCTCTCTCTCTCTCTCTCCACTCTCTCTCTCTCCATCTCTCTCTATCTCTATCTCTCTCTCTCTCTCTCTCTTCTCTCTCTCTCTCTCTCTTCTCTCTCTCTCTCGCTCTCTCTCTCTCTCTCTCTCTCTCCATTCTCTCTCTCTCTGTGTCTCTCTCTCCATCTCTCTCTCTCTCTCTCTCCATCTCTCCCTCTATCTCTCTCCATCTCTCTCTATCTCTATCTCTCTCTCCATCTCTCTCTCTCCATCTCTCTCTCTCTCCATCTCTCTCTATCTCTATCTCTCTCTCCATCTCTCTCTCTCTCTCTCTCTCTCCATCTCTCTCTCTGTGTCTCTCTCTCCATCTCTCTCTCGTTACTAATTCACGATAAAGAAAAGAGGGTCGCTTATATAATAATAATAATTACCAACAGATACCAAATTTTTTAACTGAAGAAAACTTGAGACCAACTGACAAATAACCAAACGGGATGTGTGAGACTAAAGTAGGGAGCGGATTTTTAGTGGGCCCTACTAACCGGAATGACCCGTTCGCCTGTCTGTCTGTCTGTCTGACTAGAATTAGTAGAACTTGTACAGTATTTTGCGTACAAGGCTGCACTTGTTTTGTTAAAAAAGAACAATAAACGATATAATGATGCAAGTATTAAGTTATGAATCGGGTTTTGCATGATTGCGAGGTAAAATGTCCGTGAAGCCAGATTAAAAGAAGGAAGTTATGCCGCCCTCTGTGCACTAGAGGAAATAATATAATGTGGTTCCCATAGCAACCATATCCGTGAAGAAAATGAGACACTTTTGAGTTGTTGAGTAAGAAAAAAAATGGTTTCTTTAACTTATAACTAACGGGAATAATAGCCGAATCATTTTCATTTTTACGAAATTCCTGTTAAAGATTCCGTTTCCACCAATCGAGGCCATCGTAAGAAGATTTCTGGAGGAGAAATGACGTCAGATTTCCTTCTCGATGTTCAAATACTAAGAGTGATTAGCATAGCTTGTTCGTCACGCATAGGCTTCGGTCCATCAGCAGACTCAGGTATTTAAATCAACAAGTGGACCTTCGTGTCGGTCTTGCCGGCCTTCTCTCCTAGAGGAAAAGCCACGTCAGTTTCATCAACAGTTACACGTGGTTTGGGGCCTCAAACAGGCGACGTCCCCAGGTTCGCTCTCGTAAGGGATTCTTCGTCTGGAGGGAGATCTTTACTCCGTGGTAACGGTTTTATGTGGTATTTTTTACTGTCAGTGAAGAAAACTTCCCATAAATTCAGTGAATATAAATTAAAAAATTAGAAAAACGAGCAGGGACAGGTCTTGCATTAAGGGGGCCTAAGGAAGAGATTTTAAACACGTGCTGCGGGGTCGGGACCGCACCAATCCTCTAAGCTATTTCCATTCTCGTCGATACGATATCGATATTTAATTGTTTGTCCTGATGCTCCACCCCCCTCCTCTGAGATCACCTCTGAGTTTGGAGAGAGAGAGAGGAAGGGGCCCCGGTGGTCCCGCGGTAAATCGAACTTAAAGACGGGACACCTTGAAAATCACCTGATTAAGGAGTTAGAAATTAAAGCCCGTTATCGTATTTACTGCGTCATGGTTTTTTGTTGCTCTCAAGATGTTTGATTTAAAATGGAAGCAACAAACGCTCAGCCAGCCTCCCAGTTCAGCAGGGAGGCTGCTCAGCTGCTGCCGGCTCGTGCGAGTGACCTATTAAAGTCTCCTGCCGGACCCAGTTTCTGGTCTCCAGTTAGTACGGGCACTAGGAACTCCCACTTCACTTACCTAGCAAAAACCGTGTGAAGTCCCGTGGGAAATAGACCTTTGCCACGCCGCTCGATCTGACCCCAACCGTCTCAATTAAATTAATTGTGGTCGTGGTCGGAGCTGATGTGGAAGCTAGCTGAAGCACCGGCCGGTGCTTTGTGTTTCTCCTTTCAGGAACTTGTACCAAAGCGGTCCACCTGACCCCAGCCGATATTAATAAAGTTGAGGTAGTTTTACATAATGGCGTAGACTCAAGATTCACCTGGCGGGAACTATAGGAAACCGTTTAGTTTATTAGCTGAGGCTCTGTAGTACGCTTCACCACGAACTTTACCTGACAAGGCTAAAATGATTTTTTAAAAAAATATATATATATTTAATATTGTTCTCAAATCCATGGCCAAAAATGCATTTAAAGGAGTTAAACAATTTCTTGTTTTATTTAAAAATACACACACAAAGTGTGGGGCGAATTTTCTGATTACAAACAAATTATAATGATACTGCAAAACCATATCCATCTCAGTAGCTTTCCTTGCATACTGCAGCCTCATCCGCTAGCACGTTATCGCCCACCGTCGACACGAGTGATGATTGTACCTTTAATAAGTAGCCGAGAGACCGCAGAAAGTAACTGCTGGCCACACACACAGACCTCGTCAATTAACTGGCAGCCCTAACTACTTCAATCGCACCACTAAACACAGAAGCTTAATTTCAAGAGAAGTTGGTCAAAAACAAAAAAACAAAAAGGCAACAACAATTGAAGAGCTGGAGCTTGGCTCGGGTTTCTAACAAAACGAAGAAAGAGGCAGAGACGGTGTCCAACTGCCCGGATTGTGGGTCATTAGAACAGCTGCATAGGAAGCCAGGAAAAATCAACGCCAAAAGGTTACCTTTTTCTATGCAAGTCTCTTATAAGGGAACAAGTACAACCTCCAGCCGTCTGACCTAATGCGCGCGAGGCGTCACGTACGTGACAACTTTGGTTAGAACCCGGAATACAAATCAATGTCTTCAAAAAAAGGGTCGACACCGTGGGAATGAATTAATACCCGCCACCTTCTAATTAGTCATTCAGATGTTTCCTCCACTAACTTGTTAATAGCTGTCTCATAACTTGTTTCCATCCCAAGATGATGGACGCATCCCCGGTTACGTCTGTAGCGATGTACTTCACCACTCTGTCAACTACCTGGTACCGAAATAACCCATCAGGGACGTGTCTCTTGTAGGGGACTGCCAAGCTCATCAACAACGATAGTAAATCGCATTGTTACTCGTTCTTGGCGATTTGGTTACAACCACTGACATCGCCAGAGCCAGGTTAATAAGAATTTTAATTTTGTTGACCAAATGCTTAATTAGCCAGCAGAGAAGTACGCAGCGCAGTTTTAAATAACTCTGTTTGAAATACCAGGTTCCCGTTGGCAGTGACTACCAGGGAACTGGGTAGCGGCTCTAGATTCGGACAGCTTGCCGAGGAACATGGGTCACGAACCATCCAGCGTCGTCCCTGGTTTGAAACAAGAAGTTGAAAGAAATTCTACTGTTATTTATATATAAAGCTAATAACTGTGCACATTTAAAACGAAGAGTCTCTGTTCATAGGAGTGGAGAAAACTGTATCTTGGCTAATTCATTTGGAGAACTTATGAAAACTTGTTGGCTCAAGAACGACACCTACCCATTCTTCATTTCCGAAAATTCTACTTCGTAGTCCCCTCTTTTCACGATTTATTTTATATCGACTACTGCCATTGATGAAGCTTGTGGAAAGTGAAAAGATGGTTATACAAAAGGTAAAGAAGGAACTGCTTTGCTCTCCAACGACGTCAGGGTCATGATGATGGGATATTTTTCTATCTAACGCTGAGGTGTCAAAAACTATTTTACTGTATAAACGCGAAGATGTCGTCTAAAAAAACTGTTCTCTTTCCAGTACAACATTTTATAATGTTCTTTTAAGTTCGTCTGTTTGAATCTCGTCCAAAATGCAAGCACTGATATAGCTGCAGATAAATAGATAAGGTAAATATCCGTCAAAAAGAGGACTAGAACGCATTTTGAAAATTTGCAATGAATAATTTCGTCATAGGTGTGATGTGTGTCACCTTACGTTCTGTGTTCGATGGAGTGACTGCCCTGTCCCTTTGAACAGAGCCCAGCAGGCTCCTGTCATGATACAGAACCTTTCTGCAGATGGCTGGGGAACATGAAAACAGAAGTCGAAAATATAATCAAATTTTCAGCGAGTTAAAATCAACACTATTCAGAGTTTCAGCTTCTTTTTCCCACGTGTTGCGTAAATACTGTCAAGGTTATTTAACTATCATTTAAAGTAATAATAAAACGGTCTATTAAAGTCCAGGTCATTGAGGCGTACAACTGGTGCACGGTGGCAGAACTTCAGGAACGTCAAGGGAGATAAGAACGAACTGCTTGGTTTCTGTCGATGGCGGTCATCCCCTGTGGATCAAAAAATAAGGATAAAATTACAGATTTTTGTCTAATAATAACATCACGCTCGGTTGGTGGTTTTATTTGTTAATGAAGCCAGCGAGGCATTCAAATGTTTACGCTACATATGACAAACCATTTTCTGTTCCGCTGGTTTATCGTATGACGTCATTACCTCGCCTGTCAATGTAGATGTGATGACACAATACCACGTGACCATACAAGCACCCGTGTCCACTTATTATTTCAGCTTGTGTACTCTAGAAGGTTTAAAATACTGAAATACTTTCTCCGTACGCATAAATTAATGTTCATATTCACTTTTAAAATAGGATACTAAACTTCAACCACAAAAATAACTTAATGGGACACTAATATCAAAGTGACAGAGAATTTTAAGATTCTTGTCATTGTTCTAAAAGAACAGCCTACGGTAAAATACAAAAAAAAACAACAACAAAGAATAGTTTTCAGTAGAAAAAAATTTAAATGTACTTCAAGAAATTTCTCAGACAATGAGAAAAAGATATTAGTAATGTCTAGATGGATATTTATTTTCTTATATGAAACTTATGCAATCGTTATTTCCTACTATTACTCATGACAATAGAAACTAATCTTTAATGTTTAAGTAGGTACTTGCTACATGATGTATAAAAAGGAATACAACGAAGTGGTGCATATACAATGTATATGACGATCAGCTACGATGGATCTAACCAAAATTTTGAAAATAATTACATTTTATTTGCTTGTTGAGGGTTAACTAAAAATCTTATTGAATTTTGAAACTCTTCTAGCCAGATTATATGAGAGAACTTTTATGCTCAAAATTACTGCAGTTTAATTTACATTTTCTCCGCGCTACAAACCAACAAATATTATAAGGGATACAAACAGAGAAAGCCAATGTCAATGAGAGAAGGACGTTTGCATTATTTTTTACATTAGTGACATCTCGGAATCTAACTTTTTCGTGAGCCTGTCTGGCAACATCTTCCTAAAATTGGCTCAACGTTTGATTATTGTCATGTCTCTATAAAGAAATAAAATATTCTCTGGTAAAAGTCAAACAGTGGATAGCTGCCAGACAACACCGTTAGGTAGATGTTGGAATGTTTTAGAGAACCAGGGTAATACTTTAAATTTGAAAATATAGGACTTAAAATTTTCTTTGAATCAGTAAACATTCTTGTGGTACAGAATCATAAAAAAACACACTGGTGTCTGCAATATTTTTGAAAGCAATTTTACCTGATGGTCTTTTGTAAGAGCCATTATTATTATTATTATTATTATTATTATTATTATTATATTATTATTATTATATTATTATTATTATTATTATTATTATTATTATTATTATTATTATTATTATTATTATTATTATTATTATTATTATTATTATTATTATTATTATATTATTATTATTATTATTATTATTATTATTATTATTATTATTATTATTATTATTATTATTAGATTTTTTCGCTCTTTTGAGGATTGGTGGTTTTCAGTAAAAGTTGCTGGCTGGTTACCTTGGTGACTTGTTATTCGTCTGATAATTCTTGCTGTTCCAAGGAGAGCATTTTTCTGAATGTCTAACTATTGATCTTTGCCGATAGGATAGCTTCTTAATCAATTTTCCAAAATCTTTCTTGACGACTCATGTGCTAATTACCAATGGAATGGTAGCTCGATATACTTTCTAACCTTTCCTGTTTTCTTCTGTTTAATGTTGAAGTTACTTAAGATTGCTACATCTATGACTTAATAGGTTCCTTCATCTGCCTCTTCTATAGAGATATTTGGTCTATTACATGAGATTTCCCTGTCTGTGAGAACCTGTGTATCCCAAATAATAGTTATATTTTCTCCTGGCGTTACATTTGTGTCTTGGTGTTTATACTATTTGCTTCGTGTATCAATTCTGTAGTGATTTCAGAGATTCCAGTGGACATACTGCGCTACATTATTTTGTCTTGCGTTGTATAGCACTCCACATGCTGAGACAATGTGCTCTACAGTGTCGGGCACCTGACAGCACAATCGGCACAAATGATCTGCTTTGATTCTAAGATTTTATGTTCATGATATATTGTGACAGCTTCGATTTCTGCCTTTGAATCACCATTTCTCAGCCAACATAAGTCTCTGCAATATGAACGCCTCCCTTGGTCTTCCTTTCTTCTTGGGTATTGCCCATGCATTATTTTATCCCAAATTCTTTTCTTTTTTTATATAATTAGCCAGCAGAGAAATATGGAGCATGGTTTTACTGATAACTAACTGCGTAAAATATCAAGTTGCCATTAGCAGTAACTTCCCGAAAACTGCCCAGTTTATTCTAATGTATGACAATCGAAACCTTTGAAATGAGATCAGGGAATCGGTAAAGGAATATTCATGGTAGTAACTTTAAATAATATGATGTATGCAGCTCATTTTGGGGGAAAACGTGCTAATGTACAATCCATTAATTGTCACTTAAAAATAGTGTTTACCGGGGTGCTACCTGAAACTTTGCCTTCTAGAGATAGTTAGCATAAAACATCCTTTCATAAAATGTTTCTTGTCGTGTATTCGCACCGAGTCATCATTCTTCAGTGTTCCAGCTCTCAAATGTGTACAGCGAGACAAACATTATAAATCTTCCTTTGTTAGTTTCCATAGCAACCAGCTAATGCTTTCAACTCGTCACTGTACATTTCTGGACGATGGCACAAAAGCAAAAGTTTCGCTGATCTTTTCGATTTAGCGTTTTTCACCGTTTCTCCACCTATTTACACCTGGAGATTCCAGTGCTCAGAAAGTAGCTCACTAAAGCCAGAACTTTAAAAAACGGTCAAAGTTCTAGCGCTACTAGTAATTACGTCACATTTCTGGCCTCCAGAGCGCATTATTACAGTCTGTACCATGACATTCTACTGCTAGCACAAAATCTTTTACCATAAAAATTAATAATTTTCATTTAGTCTTTTTATACGAAAACAATTTTAAGTTCATCTCCCTGCTTGTCATCTTAGTTTAATAGTTGCCCCCAGAAAGATCGATCTCTTGGTTCTCTGTTTGGAAGCTATTAGAGAAATCAAATAAATAACTTAAAATAGAACAGGTAAATAAATATACAAAATGAAAGTAAACGCAAATACGGAAAACAAAGAAAGAATAGACAGACAATTTCGCTAAATATATTCTAAATAAATATGAGAAAAGAAATAATTAGAATTAATTAACTATCGAGAACGATGACACCAGTTTGTTGTTGTTGTTGCCATCAATGTTGCAGTGCATCCTCGGTTGATTTGTTGTTTGTGTCTTGAATGTGCTGCTCAAAAACTGATGAATGTGCTCATTATGGTCAACTTTCCTTCAGCTTTTTAGAGCTTCACAAAGTCTTTTTCTTATTGCCGTATTTATGAAAAAAGGTCAAGATTTTTTTAATGTTTTGAATTTTGAGAGGAAATTCTTTGTTAAAGATGAAAATTGTGCATAAAACTTTCACCTCCACCAAAGTTTGTTGAGTAAATATGTTTACTTAAGTAGACAACGGGAGCTTTGCTTCCCGTGGAATACCTGGCCTGAACTCTGTCGTTTTGTCAACACGAGCTCGGTCAAAAGGACCAATCGAAGAGATGAGAATGGTTGCTTTCTTGACCCACAATACAAAGAATAAAGAGAGAGGCCGGCCTTTCTTCTTGGTCTGACGCGATGTCGTCTCTGTATGTTGTGGGCTCTTCTTCGCGAATACAACTACTTTTAATTTCTGTCATGAAGCAGCAAAACGAAAAGTACAATCTAAAAAGTAAATCGCGCGGGCGTTTTGATTTTTAAAGAAATATTTGTGACTATAATGCTCCTACAGGCTAATAGGACTTAATAAATGGGATACATTTTGGACATCAGGCCAAAGTCTGTACTTAAAACTACATAAAATACGAATATCATCGTTACTCAATTCTAGTGGCATCTTTATTTGACTCTTCTACAAGGGGAAATTATTTGTCCTAATGCACTATGCAAATATTTGTATGTGGATCACTTGATTTGAACTTAATTGTTTATATTGGCTGTAGTTGAGTTTTCGTTGTTCTTTGATTTAGTGTATTTCTTGAAACAAAATCGCAGAATAATCATTCATATGTAAATAAAATCATAACGAGAGAAGAATACTGTAGTTGTACTTTGCGTGTGACTGACGTAGTCTAATGAGAATTTGTGAGAAGGAAAACTGAAATTAAAAAGTAATTTAAGGTTTTTAACACATCTTTATAGTTAAACCACTTACAACGTTTGCAGTTTTTTTCCTGGAATAAAGATATTGAGTTATGGAGACTGTCGTGATTCATAAAGCTGGTAATGATCCGGCGATTTTTCAATTAATGTATCACCAAAAATATAGTTCTTCGAAAAATGGATTTAGCATACTTCATGAGTATGCTTCAAAAATGCTATCTTAACTTGCATAATTGGTCAGATGTTGGCAGTGAACTCTTTTTACTGAACTTCAAAGACCTAGGTTGTGTTTAATGTTAATTTTCTTTTAGGTGGACCCGCAGAAGAAGGAGGAAGTTAATCATCACCGCATCTTTCACTGTTCTTCACCTCAATATTGATAAAGAAAAGAACCTATTTTACATTTTATTGTAAAATGTTTTGGTACCAAAAAGAAAACACTCGCTCCTCGTGAGGATGAGGTAAGACATCCTCTCAACCGGAAACAGCTGGCCATAGATCAGACGGTGCCAGTGCTCCGACAAAGATGCTATACAACTGACCAACCCGCCACCTTGTAAATGATAAATAATAAAACATTCCACACATTGAAAAGTGGTCAGCGGTTTTGTTGCCAGCACCCTGTTACAGAAATATCCCGAATAAACGCTCATTATGCTTCACTAAAGAAGCCTTTCTTTTGGTGGCGGACTACTTTTTGGACGCATTAGCCGATTATCACGCGACTCAAGGTTTGTACGGACCACCCCACTGTCCTAAAAAGAAGAGGTGGTAAGCTAGTATAAGCACATACATTTCGTTCAAAAAATAAAACGTTTTTAAAAGTCACCATGGCAGATAAGAGGTTGCTGGCAAACACCTGTGCGTGGTCAATGGAATAGGCGTGCAAAGGTCATCTACTCTACATGCCGGGCATCTGATTACCGGTAGACTAATAACATACCACACCGCCCAAGTCACGCGTAGTTTTGTAGGCTGTTATTATGTCATTGTTGCATTGTTTTTCTAACCACAACATGACAACGACGTGCTGCGTTTCCTAGACTACTTTTGTACACACCCATGAATGCGAAATATTTGAGCTGTCAGAACCAATGTGAATTATAGATCGTGGGTGAGGTTTAATCTCAGTGGGCGGAAGGTATACATAGGTATGTAACGTGACGTCGTATTAAAGCGGCGTCGACGGAGGAAATTTAAAGAGCTACCGTCTTCAGTTGGTTACAGTGAAGCTCATAAAGGCGACGATATCTGCGCATTAATAAGTCCTACAGTGCAACAAAGCACCTGTTCAAACACGTCATCACCAAGTGTCGTGAGCCTGGAAACGGGTAAATAAATGGTACCCTGAATATTCTCACCTCCCTCCATTTAATTGTTCCCAACGACCTCTACAAAGCAGCTCCCGGTGGACTGCTTGGAAGTGCCATTAAGGGATATATCTTTTATTTACACGCTCTGTCTTCCGCTCAAGGAATCTTGCTAGAATAATCTGCCAGCCTCTTTGCTTGAACCAGAACCTACAGGTACAGGCCATTTGTACAATCCAAGAATACCACGAGTGAAAATCGTTGCAAAATAGGTTTTCTCAGAACTGGACTGCTGATAGAGAATCGAAGAACTGACGGAAGAACGGGGCTCCACACAAGCGATGTTGCACTATTTGATTTGCGGAGAAAGTTCTAAATGTCGCGTGGCCAGAACTGTTCCAGGCTCAGCAGCGAGGGGGCCGCCCACCAAACTGCTCCCTGTAGACAGAATAGGTAGGTGCGATTTACCATGATACTTGCTTCAGATATGCAGTTCACTTTCTGTACGGTCCGTACTAATAACTATAAAACAACAACAGAAAATCTTTAGATTTTACTGTCTTCGGTTCCTGCTGCAATCGGCAAAGACCAGATATCGAACGCTCTTCACAAACGGTGGCACGAAGACCGAAGGAGCGCTCGCGTGCTCTCCGTACATTATTAGCCTAGAAAAACTAAACTCTCCCTCAATAGAAATGGCCGGGTGTTCCCTCAGACCTGCAGGGGTGCCGTCTGTCTGTGTGACCCGCCATCGTACAGATAGAGCAGCGAAGGGAAACATGAGGAAGTTTAATACCCCGGTTCTTTCTTATCCGTAAAGCATAAAGTTTGTCAGTACAGATTAAATGGCTGGAGACCGATCGTGACACGTGTTGCAATAAGTTGCAGGCATTCGCTCACATCTGAGAGCTAGTCTGAGGTGCTACAACAATGCGAACGCCTTTGGAAACCTCTTAATTTCTACTTACTTGTTTTCTAGTGGTGGCTTAAAACCGCTCAGCGTACGTTGGGAGTATGACGAGTTCACACAACTTTTTCTTTCATTACTATAAACAAACGCATAAGTTTAGTCTCGTAGGCAAGGAAAGAGCAATAAACAGGCTGCAGTCAGTTACCCGCCCTTGGGTACAGGAGTGGAATACTAGGGTGGCTGGAATAAGTTCGTCGCTGCTTCATCGAAACCGAGCTCATCGACTTCTCATAGCAGGGACGAAAATGCCTGATAAATGAAAATAAGGGACCTAACAGGACAAAATTAAGTAAACGTAGAGAACAAAGCAGGTACTAATAAAAACTGTAATAGCTGGTATAAACAGAGCGGTAGGCGGTAGTAATGGCTGTAGAACAGATAGTAGGCGACTATAATTGTGGTCACGGCTCGTGGTCAGTAGAGGGCGGCAGTTGACCAGTCCGGCCCTTACTTACACGCTTCCGGTCGAGCCAAACGACGTCAGGAGAGGGCGGCAGTTGGCCAGTCCGGCCCTTACTTACACGCTTCCGGTCGAGCCAAACGACGTCAGGAGAGGGCGGCAGTTGGCCAGTCCGGCCCTTACTTACACGCTTCCGGTTGAGCCAAACGACGTCAGGAGAGGGCGGCAGTTGGCCAGTCCGGCCCTTACTTACACGCTTCCGGTCGAGCCAAACGACGCCAGGAAGGGCGGCAGTTGGCCAGTCCGGCCCTTACTTACACGCTTCCGGTCGAGCCAAACGACGCCAGGAAAGGGCGGCAGTTGGCCAGTCCGGCCCTTACTTACACGCTTCCGGTCGAGCCAAACGACGCCAGGAGAGGGCGGCAGTTGGCCAGTCCGGCCCTTACTTACACGCTTCCGGTCGAGCTAAACGACGCCAGGAGAGGGCGGCAGTTGGCCAGTCCGGCCCTTACTTACACGCTTCCGGTCGAGCCAAACGACGCCAGGAGAGGGCGGCAGTTGGCCAGTCCGGCCCTTACTTACACGCTTCCGGTCGAGCCAAACGACGCCAGGAGAGGGCGGCAGTTGGCCAGTCCGGCCCTTACTTACACGCTTCCGGTCGAGCCAAACGACGCCAGGAGAAGGCGGCAGTTGGCCAGTCCGGCCCTTACTTACACGCTTCCGGTCGAGCCAAACGACGCCAGGAGAGGGCGGCAGTTGGCCAGTCCAGCCCTTACTTACACGCTTCCGGTCGAGCCAAACGACGCCAGGAGAGGGCGGCAGTTGGCCAGTCCAGCCCTTACTTACACGCTTCCGGTCGAGCCAAACGACGTCAGGAGAGGGCGGCAGTTGGCCAGTCCGGCCCTTACTTACACGCCCCCGATCTATTAGGATTTCTGCACCCAGGAAGTTTGCAGATGTTTTCTCTCAGCTTAACAGGAAGACACGGACAGAAAACCTTCCGAGACAGGGCAAGCATTTGGATCAGTGGCCCCTCCCCGGCCTTGGCCAGCCATTAACTTCAACGGCCTAACTGGAACCCATCTAGCTGTATCACACTCACGCTCTAATTTGCATAACGCAGCTAGAACCTTTGTAGTAAATAGCATTTCTTCCCAGCACTCGCCAAAACAGATGGCTACCTGTCGGTGCAGACTCTGAACTCCGACCTAAAACCGCAGCAGAGTGCGGCCGAATACTGCTCGACACAAATATAAAAAGCTACGCACCTTGCCCCGTTCCGTCTCGTAACACGTGACGTCGCTGGAGGCCAGCATCTGCAAATGTACATCGTGCAAATCTGATCACCACCGCAGCGTGGTGTCGAACCACCCACGTGTTTCAGGCGAGCTCTGCCCCAGCAGTGAGTGGTCTAAGTGAGATTAGTTCAAACTCGTTGGGAAAAGGGGAAAAATTGATGAACCGGTCGGATGTCCGCTCTTTGTACCTGCTAAAAATGTCTAACAATTTATGATGAGTATCAACCTATCTGTAGCATGAACGGTATAAACAAAGCTCGTGGTAACTCACCCACCGGTACTAACTAGTGCAACTTCCACCTTTTCTCTGAGTGTTAACCTCTGATGTTCGTATTTGGTGCCGTGCGACTCTAACATCCGTATGTCTTCATCTGTCGCCACTGGTAAGCGACTTCGAGATTGGGAGTGGTTTCCCAAATCAAATATAACAGTCAAGACTGCCTACCAAAGCATTATTAGTATTTTTAATATACTGTGCTTTAGTCACTAAGCTCTGTGGCTCCGGAATTTTCTTTTTCTCGGATCAAAAAAAGAAATTACACAGTTTTGGCAAGGTAATGTTTAGTATTTTTTTACCTGATAGAATAATTATTAAAGATGGATTTAGCAAAATTTTAGCTAATATTTAAAGAGACCTAGCTGGATTATTTGTTCTTTCTACATCGTAGTAAATCATATTTTGTTTCTAACAGAAGAAAAAATTAGAAAGAATAATAATTTGGCCACCTGCTGTTATTACCATATCTCTGTTGACCGCGAGAGAGAATTGTCATCCCCATTTGGTCCAGGTTATATGCTTCCTTCTTTATTCCATTGTTGCTGTTATTCGACGATTCAGATGCTCGATCGGGTTCATATTCAAAGTTTTGAGGTATCCAACAAAGTTGATGACGTTTTACCTCTTCCAGCCTGTGATCACACGAGAAGTGTAGAGAATAATGGCCTCAAACCTCAATATGCCTTGTTGATGCAATAATAAGAAATGTCTTCGATACAACAATGTACCCGTTAGAATTGAGACGTCCCTCGACAAACCGTTTCCGCCTTCCAACCTTGTTGCCAGTCTGTAGCGCACACCATGACACTCGCGTCTGCATCATACTTGACCGCGGACTGAAGAAATCGAGGTCAAAGTTCACCATCAGATTTTACCTGAACTCAGCCAGGTGCGATGTTTAGAGGGGAAATACTGAAACATGGACTGATATTTGAAGCGTCTACGCTGCCAATATTCGAGAGTCGAGGCTCTTGCCAAACGTTTCTTTGGACCAGACGTTTAGAAGCATTTTATTCCCGCGGGACAAAAAAGGAGATGGTTTACGTGCTGCTTAGCCTCTGCAGCTTCAGATGACGTTGGACGGACTCTTCTTTTTTTTATTACTGCTTACTTCTCTTGCATGGGTGCTGTCAGCAAGAAGAATCTTGATGGAGAGTGCGGACGCGATAATCGGCCTGGCCAAAGTGTGAACAACAAGCACTCTATGTCACGTGACCTCTCCGTTTTCAGCCTGGTGCTCACCAGGACATTTATGTACATAATCTCACTGAAAATGTGAGTTTAGGCTTGATACATTCATCAGGTGATCGGCCATAATAATGGAGATACAAATGGTATATCCTACGTCCGACAAATCATCAGATCTTTTCCTTTATATAGTTGTATGTATATTATCTTATGACACAAACCTGTTCCACATAAGGTCTTCTTTCATCGAAATATCCTTTTAATTTCCATTGGCGTGCAGGTAATGTTCAGATAACTTCTACATCATCAGTGGGGTTTTAAATTTATTTTAGAATAACTATTTAGATGGACCTAATAAAATCTGCCCAATATTGGTCACGTAGGGGGGCGCGTCTACTGTCGGCGGTCACGTGAGCTGAGGTTAGATAGGTATTTTCTGACAAGCACTTCCTGGTAGGCAAATGAATCGGCGTTTTGAAAACCGATGACACGACCAGACATCCTCAGGGTGGTTAAAACAAGTCATTTGCGGATAAGCGAAAGCTTTGTAATCGAGGCAAACTTTCGAAGCGAGATCTGTCGAACATCTCTGCAGTGAAAGTAAATTTGCCAAAGGTTCTGCGAGAAGGTCAAACGTAGTACAATAATAAACTATTAGATATTAACAATACGAAACTAAATCTTTTAAATTATTTAAATTTTAAATAATATCAACTACTCAGAAGTATAAGTAACAACTCGTCCAGCAATTTTCGTTCGTTTTATTAAATTATTTATTACGAGGGAAAGAGGAAGACATAGTAAGGATAAGTTGCGAGGTTAATTACCAGCTTATCGTCGAATGATTTCTCTTTCCATGCTTTCATATTTCCAAATTGCCCGTGTCGTCGTCAGAGTTGTCGGTGGAAGGTCTGCTGAAAGACGTACATTATGAACCGGGCCACATGTCGACACTAGGAAGAGTTTTGTTCTTTTATATAATATCTCTGATTTGACGAGGAAGTGATGAACTAACAGCGAAACGATGGAGGAGCATCACTAGTCAAGGTTCCAAAGAAACAGGAAACATCGTGACTAATATAGTTGGCATCACCCTCTATAGCTGGAAGATCCTACTATACCACTCTCCTGTTTGTTGATTTCCATTATTCGAACCCCCAGCCTCCATGGTTACTTCTGAGAACAATTTGAAAATCTAAAATCACGCTCACATATTAGTTCGGTACTCGCTGTTAGATTTCCGCCAGCAGGTGCTGCCTTGCCCACCTCAGACATGGCGCCATCGGAGCTCAAACTCAGCAACCACGCATTACAGATGCCCTTGATGCTGAATGGTAAACGTGCCAACCTAAAACTGGCTTTTAACAGCCAAAACTCGAGCAATTACTGTTTTTTTTTTATACATCTGAGAATAGAGCAAGGTAACTTCTCCACAACCCTTACCAGAGATGCAATTAAATTAAAATATATTTTTCAAATTTAAGATATAAAAATTAGCTACTAAAATGTTTTTATATTTATAAATTCGAGCGAATTATACAATGGTAATATAAAAAGTTTTATTTGACGAATATAAAACCCTGGGCTGTTTAAAATTTTAAAAAATATATTGAATAAAAGTTTGCATAACTAAATACAATGCTGACTAGAAAAGTGTACTAATTAAAATGACAGATTAAAAGACTCAACAAATATTTTGTATCGAAACACGAGGAAAATATGTATAGTAAATTTTTTTTTTGTATTTTTTGAGAAAAGGAATTCGTGAAAATAATTAACTCTTATCTTTTAAAATCTATTTTTTGAAAAAATTTATAATAAACCTACATGTTTAAACTTTGTCTTTTAAGTTAAACTGAAAGCTAAAAAAATTTTTTTTCCTCGAATCACAATTTTTAAAATCTAAATTGAAATTTAAAATAAAATCTCGTGGGACTTTTAAAATATTTTGGTTAAACAGATATTTGCGACACCTGTTCATGGATAATCGTAGTCAGTTCGTGATCCAATTAGGATTATTGACAAAAAATATTTTTTTAGATATTAAAATCTGATGTTCATTTAAAAAAAAAAAGAAAATCATATTATTTTTTTTAAAAAAAAAGAATAATGGGAAAGTTATATGCCTTGATCTGGATGATTGCGTTTTTGATGTAGAGATGATGGCACTAAAATTTAAATCTATAGAATTCAGAGTCTTTAAAAACATCTAAGATCAAAAGTAAGCAAGCACCGCTATATTTCAGTGTGGTTTAAAGACGGGTTAGAAAAGAATATCTACTTCACAAAAAGTACCTAAATGTATGCGCTTTGTGGTAACGTTCGTTTAAAAAAAAATCACTTTACCAACTTAGCATAATGCAGAAAGTTTGATATACAAATCGAAATAGTAAATATATGAAAGACTGTGAACCTTATTGTAAAAAGAGGTACAATGTTACCTATAGCCATAGCTCGACTCTGTGCCCGTCACCACTTCTACATGTATACTTTTGAATATTTCTAATCATTCCTTAATATAGCATTATTGTGCAAATTCAGCAAGCTTGTATAATGAAGATTATAACAAAGTTGTACTGAATAAAGTTGCACATGTAAATAATGAGAGACTACATGTAGATATCTTGCTGCTTACACAAAGAGATCAAACAAAATTCTCTAATTAAAAATGTATTTAGACTAATTAAAATGCATACATCAAAAGATTTTCATATTTCTGACTATTTGTTACATAAAAGAAACTCGAGGGAACTTATAAAATATAAATAGACGTGTATTAAAATCTGCCGGTTTACCTAGATTTCCGAAAACGTATAATAAGAGTCAATTAGAATTTAAAAACTTTGCAGAAATATCAACAACACACTTGGTAATTTAAACAGATTTTAGTAAATATAGTGTAGCTACTAGGGAATTAACAAAGGAAGTTTTTATAATAAGATAAAAAGAGCATCTGAGATTCCGATTTGAGTATTATGAAGAAGTGTTTCAAAAGTACGACATTCATGCATCAGAAGAATATAATATCAATCTCCTTACGCTTAGCGGACGTATTTGAAAACTTTACAGTTGTATGCCAAAAGACTTATAAATTAAATAAATCTAATTTCTCTATAGCCTTTTTATCATGCAATGCTTCTTTTAAAGATAACTAAAATAAAATTAGATGACTTAACAGATTATGATACTTAGGGGTGGATAGATGAAAAGTAGATCTGTTACTAGGGTTTAATATCTAGAACTACCTCGTCGTTTAGAAATATCAAAAAAATTGATGCTATTCCCTAATTATTAAATGGAAATCAGTTTAACTAAAATTCGATATAGAAAAATATGGTAGAAAATTAAAATGTTTTAGGAAAGATGCTCTTCTTAGCAACCCCACCAGATAGAATCCGGTGTTTTGAATTTGGATTCGACTAAAAATTCTGATACACTGGACTCGCTAGCATAAAAGTAATAAAAAGTTATTTTTTTTAATCATTTTAATCCTTTTGGTTTACTGATACCAACAATTTTTTTAAAAATATATTTGAAACTTTGGAAATCTACCTCTGGAACCGGAAAAGTCAAATATGGAATCAAATAAAAGCAGCTTTTATCGTATATTTGAAATTCAAGATGAAAACAGTATTTATTATTTATTGTAAATTTCGCTTAAAATTCTTCATCAGATTAGCAGGTAGGTATTGGTTAACATTTTCTGTAATAACTATATTATCAAGCAAATTGAGGATAAAAGAATATCGAAAATCTATTGAAATATCATTAAATAAACTCAGTTAATCTGCGAATTATATAATTTTATGCATTGGTTCTTTACCTAAAGAAAAACAAACCCACTTATTTAAAGAAATAGTTGGATTTTAGAAATTGTCTATGGAATCACAAAGGTTTATATCTAGTTTAAAGTATTAAATAGATGTAAATAAGTTTGGTTTTAATAAGAAAAATAATTAATCGGTATATTTTAATTTAAACATCAATCTTTTTAAAACAAAATGGTACAGATCTTATTACTGGAGATTTAAATTTAGATGATCATGAAATTATAAATATTATTAATCCATCCTTGATAGAATTAACAATCCTATGTATATAGTATAGTATCACAAATAAATATCATTTAGATAGAATGGGATTCTAGCGGTAATTTAGCGGGATCTAAAGCTTTTGATGTAAATAGTAATCAGATGTTTTATCTGATGTATTAAATCCAACTTATCATGAGAGTAGTAAATTAATAGATGAAATTAGTGTACAATGGTTTATTTAGTAACGAGTTCGAATACAAAGCTTAAAATAACATTTCTTTCTAAAACACATTTAAAGCTGACATATATATTTAAAAATCTGGATTTTAAAATAGAATTATTGGTGCACAATTAAAAGCTATTATCGATATAGTTAAATTTTTTCAAAAATGACACATTCTATAGCACAATATAATTATGAATTTTATAACAGTGGCACTGCACATTAATGATAGATGTCAACTTTGGTAAAAAAACAAAATTACAAATATTGCCAAGGAACTAATAATGATGCTGATGCAAATAAAAAGTATGTTGCTGCTGATCTGATTCAATACTAGAAAATATAGTTAGTACATTCAGTTACTACTTGGAACAGTGGAACAGAAACTGTTCAGAATGTGCCTATTAGCAGTTATAGTGAGAAATACCTTCAAAAGGCGACATTAAGCAGGGATAATTGAGTCACATTCACCGGGTTAAAAAAATGCTAATTTATAGTATACGTTTTACATCTACCTTTATCAGTGTTACAACTCATATTTCAAGATATGCAAAAAGTTTAGGTTCTGCTTCAGACAAATCTTATAAACTAGAAAAATCGAAATTGACAGACGTGAAGCCGATTCGTGTAGCAGTAGTAGAAGCCAAGCTGTCCCGTTGATGTAGAAATATTCCACTGTCATCACTAATGAGTAAAACCTAGAAGGAAGTTAGAAAAGCAGGGAAGTGGACCTGTCGTTTAATTAGACTTTAAACATTGGAGAAAAATACTTTAGCGAATGTCAGTATTTTATTATAAATTTAATTATTCATGTACTTTTAGCACCGTTTTTAGCAGCTAATTTATGAGATATAATAGGATACCTTTCAAATGTTTTAATATTACTAATAGATTTCTGAAACATTAACTTTTATTCAAAGAACGAGCAGATAAAATTACTGCTCGGACTAGAATAGAAATGAATTGTCAGATTAGCTGAGGGGTGCGATTTTCGTGGTGACAGTCAATAAAGCGACACATCTTTGCAGTCAGAGCAGATCTTTGTTGCCTTTTCTCCCCCTGGAACAAGTTTTGTACAGGAAGAAAAGCCTAACATGTAACAAGTTTTGTTTTAAAGGGAAAAATAACTATAATTTCTGTGTGGGGATAAAAGGGGTAGAAAGCTGATTCTCAAATTACTCACAATGGCTCAGTAGAGAGAAGCATTCCGGCCTTTTTTGAGTTCGTGATCTGTATTTTATTGGTAAAAGTTGTTGGGGGAGTACAGACTTCCGTCGCGGGTGAATTCCTGGTCGACAAATACACACCGACGTTCAATATCTCTGTTCCGGAGTAACAGGAGCTCAAACAGACCGTGGGAAAACTCCGGATGTCAAACAAACGCACTTTCTGACACATTTCGAAATAAAATGCACGAAGATTTCTTTATGTTGTTGTCATATTAGACTTATATTTCGCTCTGCGTCTGCTGTCCGAGATCATCACCCTCGGGGACACCGAACGATCGGGGTCAGGATCTGAATAAATAGGAGGTGGTTGACAATGACCAGCACGGATCATTCTGTACCCAGTCGCTAACACCTTCTTCCACTGAAGGAGATGCCACCTCTAGGTGAAAAGAGGAGAATTCCAGCAAAAATTTAAAAACAAAGAACAGCAAGAGGCAGGATAACAACAACAACACAAACAGACAAAACAGGAATAAAATCGGCTGCTTTATTAAAAAAAATTACAATTAGATTTAAAGATAAAGTTTTAGGTCTTTTCTAGAGGCTAAATATTTACCATTTTTTCCTCTTTGTATATAATACAGAAGTTTGCTCACCTCCCTGGTGATTTATTTAGTGAATAGCTTTGTTTATCTGCTTCTTTGTTTTTTTATAAGCCTCTGTTTGTATTATACCTCAACTTTAAAATACGAACGTGATCTTCATCAGATGTTTTCTCGATTGTGGTAAAGCGAGTGTAAATAACATATAAGATTTCTGTCATTTGGGGTTTTAAATTCTGCTAGGTGCAACCATGCTGCCAGACAGGGCAAAGTCACAGATCAGACAAATAGCAGATCTTTCTTGCTGAAGATAAATGGCCGAGTCCCTAGAGACGCGAGAACGGCTGTGTTTTCTAACAATGGCCATGCACGTCACAACTTCAGAAATATCTTCACAGTTTACGCCAAACAATTCCTGGTGCCACCCTATAATGTTTTGGCAGGCAGGTATGGTAATGCCGGTCTAACCAAAAGTATCACAGAAAAATGTGAATAGTCAATACATGAAATCAACGCAACGTATGTAAAGCGAAAGTAGATCTTGTTGTGTAGCTATACCAGAAGATGGACTTGGAAACCGAAATATATAGATTAGCTTAAAGAGAAAAAAGGATTCTAACTTTACAATATTAATTTCCTTGGAAGCAGCTGCGGGTGTGAAGAAACTGACAGTAGAAGAGAAAAATCGCAAAAATGGAAAGCTAATACTACTCTTCCCCATTTACAGACTTGGTAATCCAGCTACATATTACGCTGGAAGATAGGACAAAACATTAATATCAAATGTAGCTTTGCAACTAATGTTATACAACTCGCAACAAATAGGAAATCATCTGCGTAATAGTAATAGTGGAATAAATGTACTTAGAATGAAGCTGGAAAAAACACTAAACCAAAAGCCAAAACAGTTGGAATCACGAAAAGATAAATTAGATAATATATTAACTTAACTAATAAGTACATGAAATCGGTCATATTGTACCGGTGTTTAGTGAGACAGTAATAAAAGCTGCAAAAAAAACTCCGAAGAATTACAAAATCTAACGAAGAACTTAATTGCAGAATCTCTACGATAACCAAACGATTTTTAGAAAAAGATAACATCACAGGAATTTCTTCTCAAGAACAAATTACTGTTTATAATTACGCCAAAGCTAGATTTAACAAAGCCAAGCTGCATGCAGAACAAAATAGTTGGTATGACAAGACATTCATTTTCAACATGGATCGGAATTGTAGAGATTGGTAAGGCAGCGGAATGGTGAAGGAAAGTAATACTAAGAAATGCTAGAATCGAAAAGTCATCAGTAGAGCAGCAGCAGCAAATGTCCTCGCATGAAGAAGAAAAATCAAAGGAACAATGGAAAATTGTTCCAGAAGATGCTACTAATGCAAAAAATTGATGTAGCCATCAGGAAAATAAAACCCAAGGAGGCGTCTAGAAACGATGCCATCATTAAAGAACTCCAACATCTTGTTTGGGAAATATAACTATGGAGAAGCATGACTCATTCTTATTCTGTGTAGGGAGATTTATGAAGTAATTTGTCTTTAGTAGACTAATGTATTACTTAGAGGAGGAAAAGCTGCTGCTTGATGAACAGATAGGTTCTCGTACAGGTGAAAGCACAGAAAATTAAGCAGGTGAAGTCCGAAGTCAACACCATGTTCAGCTGCTTAGCTAAAAGGCAAAAATAAAAACATATACAATGGATTAATATAGCAATGAGATTTTCCTTGGAAGACAAAACAGCGAACTTTTAAAATTAAATAAGTTGTCTCTCGAGAGTACTAGTGACTCAGATTTTAATTTTGATACTTATCAGTGATTTCACAGCTGAAATTTCTCGAAGAGCGGATTTGATTCAATCCAGCTACTTGCCTACGTAATACTGCAGCCAACACGAGGCCACAGAGCGGACCACGTGACTGTTAGGCAGCTCGCACAGCACAAGCACATTCGAAATTGGAATACAAAGTAAAAGTACTCGTGCAGAATCTTCTTGAAAACTTGAAAATCCATTCGTCAGAATTTGAGAAAATATATGGCTGGAATTTTTGTTGTCGCGGAGAACCTCTTGGTTCAACAACTGGAAAAACAAACATCAGTAATCTTACTAAGATACAAAACAATCGACTGAGAACCCTGAGATCGACACCGACACGAAAATCCAATGGCCGCCAGGCAGAATATTAAAAGGATGTTTTTATTATCAAAGATTAAACAAAGCCAGTTTTGTTTTTCAGGCGTAAGATTTGCTGAGAAGAAATAAGGAAGTTCATACTAAACCAACAGCAGAAATACTTATATGTTCCGGGGTATTCTTCTGGACCAAAATTTCCTACACGACCGTACATCTTTAAATCTAAAAGCACCTGCTTATGATGCATTCATCCAGATTCGCCCATCAGCAGAGTAGATAGAATACTGTACAGATGGACCTGCCAAAGAAGCAAATAAGGATGAGGAGAGAAGATAAAACACATTTTTGATACTTCAGTGACCAACGAAATAGTAAAGCGGTTTATACAAGCACCTTTCGCACTAAATAACGGACAGAAGTTAAAGCTATCAAAGCTAATATTCTACTTGCAGAATATTTTGTTAATGAAAAATAAACTCAGCATTTTTTGCATTTGTTTTGTCTACACTGAAACTCCTTAGAAATGGTATTTGAGGATGTCTTGTCTGTTCTACGGGAAATAGCTGCACAAATAATAATCCAGTGGAAAACGCTACATTGTCAAATTGACGGAAATGAAAAAGTAGATCATCCAGCAAAAAAAGATAGCGAAGCACATCAGTAGGTCTACCACTATAAGGCTGGATTACTTCTCATGATGACTACAGAATTCAACACATTTCAACTGAGGACAGGTAAAAGCGAAACTCTATAAACGGCTCAGAACTAGAAACTGCTGAGTATGTTCTGCAGAACTGCCTCAAACATTCCATCCACGGGAAACAGGACTCTGACTAGAAGCTGACAAATTTTTACCAGAGATGTTGTTGCTAGCAGAATCTTCAAACAGCTGCCGCATTCTTCAGGACTCTTGAACTGCAACTTTAGACGGTGGGGGTTCGAAGATGAGAAGCGAGATATACCTTTCAAACTATACCCAACAACCCATCTAGGAAAGATATTCGCCATACACTCAGAAGTAAATTAACAAAACTGTAAGTTTCACCTGAATCACTTCGTACGCAAAAATTCAAGTCTAATAAAAATGCTCTCAAACAAAATAAGAGTTCTTAATGGCAGCGATCTCGATCCTTTTGTTGCTTCTTCTTTACACTGAGATCTTTGTCAGCAGTTGTTTTTTTTTTTGTTTAAAAAATGAATATTCCACACCCGATCATGTTGATTTAATTACACGAGTATTGGTGAATTCTATCAAGGTTCCGAGACATCAAAGCCACGATCTGTACCGATTAATAAGTATTAAGTTAAATCGATCGTGCCAGCATTCATGTGTTGCTCAAGCAAGATATATTTGTAGCATCTGGAGAATTTTTTAAGAAAGGGAAGTTCCGACCCGCAGAGCTGCTTCTGGTGGCCGGACGGAATTCCACACCACCAGTTGATTCTCCTCTCCTCCTGCTCGAGTAGACAGCCAGTCGCCAGGCCGATAACTTCCGTTCTGCATTCCATAACCACGGTTTGATATCTGTCTGATTTATTGGTTTATTTTATCTTTTTTTATTATGAAGTATTGCATTGTGTTTGTTGCATCTTTGAAGAAGCAAAGCTTATGCCGGGGCACGTGTTCGTGACAGTCCGACTGCTTTCGGGCCGTCTGCGCGCCAAGCCTCGTACTCGTTCAGTCGTGGGAATTCAAAACGTGACGGTCTACTCTCTGGGTAGAGCGATGCCCGTCGGTGGGGGGTTATTCGACACATCTATATTATGCAGAACTGCACCTCGAAAGGCGATCCGTCGGACCATTTAAAGACACCAGGAAAGCCTACATTCTTACGAAATAGATACTGCAAAACTTTCTCTTTGTTTAGACTTTCGATGTTCCATTCCCCGTTTCCGAAGAAGGAAGCTTTAAGAAAATAGGGGCTAAAACGGAAACTGGCGTTGACAAGAGCGACGACGATGGCGGCGGCCTCGATTATCTTGTAAAACCCGCGGGGAGATATTCCACTGATATCACACGGTTCGTTTCTTGCTGATCTGCTCTTGGACAGGACCTGTTGTTTGCTGGGAAAGGGTTCAGTTCCTTACCACCAGTAAACGAGACCCGGCGAGCGGGCGGGTTGTGGGTATCTCGCGCCGAGCCCGAAGGGGGTTTGCGGAGGGGGCCGGTGATATCTCTTCCGGTTCACCTCCGGCAGCCGACAGACGGCGAACGTGACGCGGCGCGCGATAACTCGTTGACACGAGACGAACGGATGCCCAGAGGGTGAAGAAGAAGGGTGGAAAGGCAGGGAGGGGTCTCTCTGGCGCGACCCTGCCTGTCGTCTGCAGGCAGACGATATTCACTAAGGAAGAGGTCAGACTGACACATTGTACTCTCTAAACGTCTGAAAAGCCAGACTAATTATTTATAGGAAAAGGTGCTTTGCATTATTTATTTAAAGGAAAAAAAAAAACGGAACACTGGCAAAAGATTTATTCTTTTCTCTTGAAAAGGAATCGAACCAGTCTAAGACACCCGACGCCTTTTTTTGGTCCTCAACATCACGTGATAGCCGTTGCTATGACGACATATTCTGTTCAAGAAGCTTCTCTCAGCAACTTCTGGCCAGATATCAGCTGTCATCCGCCCAGTGTGGATGTTCTACACGAGATGGAAATTGATAGCTGTGTTCTCGGTTCCCACTCGATTTTAATACAACTACAATGCGGGAGGGGGCGCGATGAATGCTGTCCGGGCACCTGTCCAGAGAGGAGGCTCGACCTGTTCAGATCTCTAGTTCACCTCAGTTAGTCGCCGTGTGCCTTGCTTTCCAATGTTTGTCTGCTGGCACCGAACTGCGAGCTGGCGCACAAGATAACCAACCAACCCTCCCTCTGGGTAGGTTTCGGCAGATTCTGGCGGTAGCGGGTGCTCGTTGTAACACCGGAACTGGCGCTGTCACATCGGCTGAGAGGATGCTCGTCGTCCCGCTCGTTTATCTGATAACGACCCCGTGATATATTGGTCTGGACGGCGTGAGCCCGGCCGGCCAGTGTCAGCGAGAAATTGATCGCCGTCCGGATGAAGACCGCGGGGCCGGAGCCGAACGCCCGCGGAAATGTAAATGACACCTCAGTGGTTGCTCTTTTGTGCCACCCATGGCGCTCGCTTCGGCCCATGAAGATTACAGATATCATCAGTGAAAATATACAAGATCAGAATATTGGGCAAACTGAAATAATATTTAAAACAGCCATGTGTGGTATTTAGTGTAGAGGAAACACATTTGATCCCAATATTTAAAACTTAATTTATTTTGCCATGAACACCAAATTGTGTATTGTTATTATTATTATTAATTTGTATATTCATTAGAAGACCTCTCAGTTGTAACTGTTGGTTAGCTTCATACTTTACGTGGACGTCTACAGGTAATAATACAAAACTCGCTCGCGTTCTGATAGTTTTTTTTTTAAATTGTTTTGTTAGGTATATGGATGGATCAGCAGAGAATTAGAAGAGACGCTGTTCAGACTCGAAAGACGGGGTGGCCCTGCCAGTCTCAAGCATTAAGCCATGACGGCGGGTGGACCGTGTCCCAAGAACAGCGGCATTGTTTGTTTGGTTGTTCATGTTTTGATGAAAATATTCGTTGATTTTATTGGAAAATAAACTGGTCCCTGGGAAAATTATGTATCGAAGAGCAGGGTTACACAGAAAATATTTATAGCAGCATCCGAAACAGATGCAGGTAAACTGAGGCGTCGGAATGCAGTACATAGAGCAGGATGCAGTTATGAAGTGAAGATGAAGTTGGAGGTAATTATGAAAGGTAGATAAGCGAGCTTTAGTAACCGAGTCATCTCGGATATGTCGGGGAAAGGGTTATTAGATGGTTGTAGATAGAATGTCAGGGTTTGGAATAATTTTAAACATTTTGTCTAGGAAGTTTTTGGAAACATAAAAGGTATCATCAATATTGGTATGTCTGTGTCTGGTATTAGAAGATCCGGAAGTTGTTTAATTTTTATCGCACATAAAGACATCGAAAATAAACATTTAAAAAAAATGAATTAATCTTTTTTGAATCGAGAGCTGAACCTTCTACATATACTTCCGGTTAGGGATTTTAATGCCATTCCTACTTCATGAATCTTTTGTGGATCTCAATTCTCACTATTTAATGAAGTATGATCTTCGCAAATATTTATTACCTGTTGCTCATTAAGCTTCTTCAAGTCACCTTTTAATTTTGTATTCAGGTTCATGTAAAGGTTTTCCCAAAACATAATTTAGAATAGTCTAAAAAAAACCTACATCTAATAACACATGCACAACTGGTTGTTGCTTTACCTGGATAGAATTTAGTTTCGATTTATTTACAATTTAAGAAGTATATAATCTCATTACATAAATTAAAAATACTTTATTTTTTAAACTTATGTTATTAGCTTTTAAAAGTTTTTATTCAAACAAAAACCCCAGCTTTATGTGACAACAAATACACATCTTGATTTGGAATTCTAATATCAATCTCTGCACCGGAATTACTTAGATTTGTATAAGCAGTAAACTCATGAAACAAATATATTGATAAGTTAATCAATAATTAAAACTTCTATTAATTTCAATGAATGTCATTCAATATACATAAATATACAAACGACCAGGTTGATTTAATAGTGGCTTTTGCAGATTTTAAAAAAAGTACTTTCCCTGCTAGCCGAGTAAATACAGCATCATCACACTACTGCCTTATTAGCCGAGTAACTTCAATATCATCGATACTTCCCTTCTAGCCGAGTAACTTCAATATCATCGATACTTCCCTACTCGCCGAGTAACTTCAACATTATCGATACTTCCCTTCTAGCCGAGTAACTTCAATATCATCAATACTTCCCTTCTAGCAGAGTAACTTCAACATTATCGATACTTCCCTTCTAGCCGAGTACGCACAACATTATCGATACTGGCCTACTAGCCGAGTAACTTCAACATTATCGATACTTCCCTTCTAGCCGAGTAACTTCAATATCATCGATACTTCCCTACTCGCCGAGTAACTTCAACATTATCGATACTTCCCTTCTAGCCGAGTAACTTCAATATCATCAATACTTCCCTTCTAGCAGAGTAACTTCAACATTATCGATACTTCCCTTCTAGCCGAGTAAGCACAACATTATCGATACTGGCCTACTAGCCGAGTAACTTCAACATTATCGATACTTCCCTACTCGCCGAGTAACTTCAACATTATCGATACTTCCCTACTCGCCGAGTAACTTCAACATTATCGATACTTCCCTTCTAGCCGAGTAACTTCAATATCATCAATACTTCCCTTCTAGCCGAGTAACTTCAACATTATCGATACTTCCCTTCTAGCCGAGTAACTTCAACATTATCGATACTTCCCTTCTAGCCGAGTAACTTCAACATTATCGATACTTCCCTTCTAGCCGAGTAACTTCAACATTATCGATACTTCCCTTCTAGCCGAGTAAGCACAACATTATCGATACTGGCCTACTAGCCAAGTAACTTCAACATTATCGATACTTCCCTACTCGCCGAGTAACTTCAACATTATCGATACTTCCCTACTCGCCGAGTAACTTCAACATTATCGATACTTCCCTTCTAGCCGAGTAACTTCAACATTATCGATACTTCCCTTCTAGCCGAGTAACTTCAACATTATCGATACTTCCCTTCTAGCCGAGTAACTTCAACATTATCGATACTTCCCTTCTAGCCGAGTAAGCACAACATTATCGATACTTCCCTTCTAGCCGAGTAACTTCAACATTATCAATACTTCCCTTCTAGCCGAGTAACTTCAACATTATCAATACTTCCCTTCTAGCCGAGTAACTTCAACATTATCGATACTTCCCTTCTAGCCGAGTAACTTCAACATTATCGATACTTCCCTTCTAGCCGAGTAAGCACAACATTATCGATACTGGCCTACTAGCCGAGTAACTTCAACATTATCGATACTTCCCTTCTAGCCGAGTAACTTCAACATTATCGATACTTCCCTACTCGCCGAGTAACTTCAACATTATCGATACTTCCCTTCTAGCCGAGTAACTTCAACATTATCGATACTTCCCTACTCGCCGAGTAACTTCAACATTATCGATACTTCCCTTCTAGCCGAGTAAGTACAACATTATCGATACTTCCCTTCTAGCCGAGTAACTTCAACATTATCGATACTTCCCTTCTAGCCGAGTAAGTACAACATTATCGATACTTCCCTACTCGCCGAGTAACTTCAACATTATCGATACTTCCCTTCTAGCCGAGTAACTTCAATATCATCAATACTTCCCTTCTAGCCGAGTAACTTCAACATTATCGATACTTCCCTTCTAGCCGAGTAACTTCAACATTATCGATACTTCCCTTCTAGCCGAGTAAGCACAACATTATCGATACTTCCCTTCTAGCCGAGTAACTTCAACATTATCAATACTTCCCTTCTAGCCGAGTAACTTCAACATTATCAATACTTCCCTTCTAGCCGAGTAACTTCAACATTATCGATACTTCCCTTCTAGCCGAGTAACTTCAACATTATCGATACTTCCCTTCTAGCCGAGTAAGCACAACATTATCGATACTGGCCTACTAGCCGAGTAACTTCAACATTATCGATACTTCCCTTCTAGCCGAGTAACTTCAACATTATCGATACTTCCCTACTCGCCGAGTAATTCAACATTATCGATACTTCCCTTCTAGCCGAGTAACTTCAACATTATCGATACTTCCCTACTCGCCGAGTAACTTCAACATTATCGATACTTCCCTTCTAGCCGAGTAACTTCAACATTATCGATACTTCCCTTCTAGCCGAGTAAGCACAACATTATCGATACTGGCCTACTAGCCGAGTAACTTCAACATTATCGATACTTCCCTTCTAGCCGAGTAACTTCAACATTATCGATACTTCCCTACTCGCCGAGTAATTCAACATTATCGATACTTCCCTTCTAGCCGAGTAACTTCAACATTATCGATACTTCCCTACTCGCCGAGTAACTTCAACATTATCGATACTTCCCTTCTAGCCGAGTAACTTCAACATTATCGATACTTCCCTACTCGCCGAGTAATTCAACATTATCGATACTTCCCTTCTAGCCGAGTAACTTCAACATTATCGATACTTCCCTACTCGCCGAGTAACTTCAACATTATCGATACTTCCCTTCTAGCCGAGTAACTTCAACATCATCGATACTTCCCTTCTAGCCGAGTAAGTACAACATTATCGATACTTCCCTTCTAGCCGAGTAACTTCAACATTATCGATACTTCCCTACTCGCCGAGTAACTTCAACATTATCGATACTTCCCTTCTAGCCGAGTAAGTACAACATTATCGATACTTCCCTTCTAGCCGAGTAAGTACAACATTATCGATACTTCCCTTCTAGCCGAGTAAGTACAACATTATCGATACTTCCCTACTCGCCGATTATCTAAGACATATCAGTGGTCCCATCCTTTTTTTGTGCCCCGACCCTAAATTGTCCAAAACAGGACCTCTCAATCCTTAAGTTTATGATAAATATCAATATTATATAACATAGACGAATGCACATATGTAATTACACTTATTTATTATTAATTATATATTTTAATTTTTAATTATTTTTAATTTGCAAAAATCTGATGTAAATTGAAGTTTAAAACAATTCTGTTCAATGTCTTGAAACATGCAGATGTACATGGAACCGCTGATGATGCCCATTTTAACACAAAAATATATAAGGGAAACAGAAAGATGCTAGAAATCCTTCGATTTTCAGTGGATACTCCGATGCTGCATTTTCTCGTTCAGTTCAGTTATCCTTGGTTGAACATTGATGGCACATCAC
Source organism: Nautilus pompilius (assembly GCA_018389105.1). NCBI lineage: Eukaryota > Metazoa > Mollusca > Cephalopoda > Nautilida > Nautilidae > Nautilus > Nautilus pompilius. The sequence continues at coordinate 682,603 of JACATO010000611.1, read as the reverse complement.
GCTGTGGGTCTAGTCGATCTCTTGATCTTTTCTTGATTACAACGAGATTAGAAAATCCTGCCTCACAAAAATATGTAGTTGGAAAAGGAAGTAGAGCTTTCTCTGCCTCATGTGAGAAAACAGATTTACCCCGCGACTGCACCCAGAACTGTAACCAAGAAACTCGCTCAAAGTTTTCTCGCATCAATTGATTTTCCTGGAATGTATCAATATCTTGCCCCAACTTCGTGGACGTCTAAATCAAACGGATTTCTCACCCAGCTGTCCTCTTGAAGACAGACATTTTCGGGCGAGTATCGATCCATCCAACCTTGAAGCGGTCTGCAGACGAGTGATTCTTCTCTTTCAATTTCTCACGAGAAAGCCAGCGGACTTTTGAGTTAGAGCGAGCGCTGGTGCTCCGGTCCTATTTCTTCGCACATGACACGAAACAGTCGAGAATATCTCTGGACGTGAAATCAATTCGTTGTTTGATGCTGTTGTCAGAAAGAGGGACCAATCCAAGCTTCTTGGCGATCGCACCACCACAGACAGTCCAAGTCACTGCGAGGGCCGCTAGCTTATCAGGTCGTTGCAGCAGGCAGTTCTCCGAGCGACCCCAAACGGTGCCTTCGTAATTTTTCCCCAAAGAAACACTTCCTGAATTTTACGGAGCAATCCGTTTCATGCCTTTCACGTTCTCTTCTTCCTCCTTCCAGAAAATCAGTGGTTTAACGGCGGAATTCGGATTAACAGTTTCTCGAGATGGAACTTCAATTTGTTTCCCTTCAGAAAATGTTTTTTCGCCAAAATTTGCATGCATCGCAGACACTAAGACAGAAGAGTTGTCCTTCAACTTAGCAAAGCCCGCATCAGAAAATCGGACTTGTATGGTAAACTGCGCTTCGTCACTTGGCAGAATCGGAGACGAGGACTTCAACTTGGATCGAGACCAAAATGCTTCCCTTTATAAGTCAGGAATGGCAATAATGGAAGCTGAATTAAGAAACAGTGGGTATAGGCCAAAACGACCAAACGAATATTGTGTGAGCTTGAATGGCTCGAAGGCCGCGATGGTCTGAAGACACCACTCTCTCAGCCTTTTCGGAATTCGAGGAGGAAGTCAGAATTAAACGATTTGGATTGATCCAACGAATTCATTAGTTTGATCCAATCCAGTGGACTAGGTTAAAAAAGAGCAAACGAAATTGACTTGTATAAGTTTATGAAATACACGTTATTTTCTCGATAGTAAACATTGAAATTTGGCTGCTGATACTTGGAAATTCTCAGTGATACCTGTCAGGCATTACCGAGTGCACGTTGTTTCACGAGCTCCTCGCTCCCGTGTTAACCCGTCAGAGAGTTGGATATGAAGTCTAAGGGACCGTCGACTTGACTGAGCTGCAGACCGCAAATAAGGTCTTCCGGTCGGTGTCTACGAGACCATGGCGCTCTGACTGAGAACCGCATTTTGAAATAAATTAAATCACCTCTAATCGGCGTCTAACCAATTCCCTTATCTGTTTCTGAAGGAGCTCGACGTCTGCCACTCTCCAGTGTTTATAAACCGCTTTTATTTCGCGTCTGAAATTAGGGACAATAAACGAATTTGTACAGCAGATAGCTGGTGAAATCTTTGATGAGCCCCTAGCGAGCAGTAGTAGCCGCATCTGCATCCGCACAAGCAGTGCTGCCGTCTGACGGCTGCCGTGGCCATCAGCTTGCACTGACTCTTGATTTAATACTATATACGCCCTTAAAGTGGCCATGTTGCGTCTACCTGCCGCGTGTGAGAGGCTGACCGAAGTCTGCAAGCGCGCAGACTGTTCTGGAAACTCTGTTACCATATTTGACGGTATACAACTCTTTGCCCCCATATTTCTGATAAAAGGGTTACGGTTTCCGTAGATACGGTGTACAATTCTCCCGTAGACTAAACTCTGATATGAAACAAAATGTCAGTTTTCATTTATCCATGTTACATTTATATCGTTTTTGATGAACGCTATTTACACAAACAGAACCATTGAAATAATGCAATTCTACATCAGCAAATCAGTTGTTCGTTTTGATTCGCATCATCAGCAATGATTGCCGCAGGTACCATTCTCTTCACCATCCACGAAATCACTTTTTGAACAAATTTGTAAAGGTGTCCGGATGTGATTACTTACTGCTCAGTTAGCAAGAAGATAATTCCATTGTTGACGCCCGTTCTTCGCTTTGATGACTGGCATGCACCATTATCTATAAAGACAGTCGGGCTTTCACCTACCTATGAAGCCTGCAGGAAACTATACGGTTTTTATCAAACTGTGAAAGCTTCGCGCTGTAGATTTTTTTCCAAAATCAAGAACGAATTAAACACATCACAGGTGGCGCCATAAAGGTTTTTGACAAATTATAATCGCCTCGATGCGCAATTTTGGCGATTTTCTTTCGGTTTTGTTGTCGTTTGCGTGACTGAGCGAAAAATGCGGGGGGGGCCCTGCGTGTCTACTGATTAGGGAGCCAGTAGGGTCCGGCAGCAGCCGAGGTGAAAATAAAGACGTCTCTGAAGAATTTCCCAACTGGACATCAGTCGCCCGAAAGGCGACTCTCTTATCTCCGGACATTGGCCGCTGTCACTGGTTAGAAGTTTATGGGAACATTAATTTATCGGGGATATCCCGTTAATTAGTTGCAGATTTAAGAACTGGCTGGAGAGTCCGCGAGCTCTTTGAGTGCTAGGGGTCGGACCGTCTCCGTGAACTGCGAACAAATACAAAAGTTATATCTTTAATTCGACTACAGAGTTAAAAAATACCTTCTTCTTAATTATCGTAGGCATTAGATTCATAAAAATACTGACATTTCTATGTAATTTTACTTGTCTCCCGTAGGAGGAAAACGTCTAAAAGACAGCGTAACTGGCGGAAGACGACACCGTCAGTGCTGTATTCTTCTTAAAAAGGTGACTTGTTTGATATTAACACCTCTATTCAGAACACTGATGCCAAGACGGGTTGGCTGGCCATAAGACGACCGACACTGCAGCCAGTACTTGGCGCCTCTCGGATTACTAATATTTATTATTAGCATATTTTAAGTTGGGTTCTATGTTTTTATTTCTAGATTTATAAAATGTAATTGATTAGCATCCTAGTCTTTGGGTTTGATGGTTCCGCCTGGTCACCCAGTGGAGTCTCAACACGTCTATAATGAGCTTTCTCCGCTGCCCGCATTTCATGGAAAACAAACTCCAGAATAATAATTAGAAGGTAAGAGACCGGAGCAGCCGGCGATCTCAGGTCTCCTGCATAAAAATTAGTGTAGCGTTTTACTGTAAAAGTGAGAGATGTTTCATTGCAAGGTGACCTCGAGACTAATACCTATCAAAGAAGGAGCTACCAGTACAAGAATCGACTTACCGCTCTCATTCAGACTCTTGTTAGCCATAAATCCGGAATCTCATAAAGAAAGAATGAATAATCTCGCTTGCTAGCATATTTTATTTTTTATTGTTATCACCTGAGGGCCCCCTCTTCCCAAACACACCCACCGTACGGTGCAGGTACCGGCAGCTTTGTTCTCGTGTTAACTTCGAAGGGCTCGTTCACATGTTCCAACCACTAAATGGCTTGAAGGAAAGTAAATCGCTAATACTTTATTACTTAGTTCCCTTTAAAGATCTTATAAAATCCTAGTCTTTTGGCTGTTATGCTATATAATGACTTAGCCACAGACGTGAAGAATGGCAAACAGCCAAAGATAGATTGGCCAAGTCATATAGTCGGAAGACTGGAGATGCTACAATCTTAGACATTCTCCAAGTTTAACGCTGTCGGGAGAACCAGATTTTTAAATTCAACAACTCATCGTGATTAAAATTATCAAAAGTTTATCCATCAAAACGGGTCTGAACCGCTGAGAGATTCAAACAACTTTAGATAAACTAATTTCGGATTTTTTCACCGCAACACGAGGTTGGAAATGGATAAAATAATAAGAGAAGAACTTCAGAGGCTTGGCGTGAATTGTTTCAAACTTTGGCTAATGCAAAAATTACAGAAATGGTGTTAACTTTCCGTTCACAGACAATCAAGTCCCATTGGATTCAGGTTGTAGCGTTTTGTCTATTTTACGCCACTTCTGTATCTTTCGCAGGATGGTTTGTGATAAAAGTAACATGGCGTAAATTTGGTGCCATCTGTATTTAAGCAACTAGCCGGTCCTAGTGAGATGGAGTTCTCACCTGTCTGTCAGAAGAACAACAACGGAAGCCATATATTGTCCGGTGTTTCTTTGTGGTGTCAGATACACAATTAAATATTATACCTTAAAAATGCATTTCTGTAAAGAAATCCGAAACATTCAAAATGGGGATACCACGGTTTTATAAATAAAGAGACAAATTTTGCAATTTAGAAATTTTTATTTGAGCAATTAGTTAGAATGTCCTTCTTAATGCTGTACCTTTTAGAAATATTAAAAAGTGTATCACGTTCATGAGATCCAGATCCCTCTTTATTAATTTCCCTTTAAAGCCGAATGGATTTTTGATCTTCCAGCTGGTTTGCACACGCTACCACGGACGCCATACCCCGACCCCTTCGAACGGTCTGCAGGCACGAGCCGCGGACACCGAATCACTCGCAGGGTTTCTTCCCTGAAAAACCTCGATCTTTTCCACTTTTACCGCAGACAGGGCTCTAAAGTGCCCCGAGCCCAGTTTTCGGGACGGTACATCCAGATCACGGAGTCTTAAAGAGGACAAGTCGGATCTTTGTTCTGAGGGTAAAATTATAGTAACGTTTGAGTTCGAGTCGTTCTGAGTAAGTCCACCATTGCCGCGAGATTGACTATACCCTAATCGGGCGGAAGTGACGTCATACGCGCTGTTGCTGCCACCACGTACATGATCAGGAACCCGGAAACGATTCGATGCAACGAGCTGCATACCAGGAAAGTGGGCAGGCGGCATCTGCAGTATTTCAGTAGCGCCGCCATGTTGGAAAATTGGCAGCGGATTTAGACATCCCGATAGGTGTCCTAAAATCCTAGTCCTGAGTTCGGGATCGATCCCGCGAACAGATCCCAGATATCGCGCCACTTCTCCAGCACACTCACTATAACCAACTCGGTATTTGTTGATTGCATAGGGATCGGCAGCCATGGCAACTGAAATTAAAAGTTTTAAAAGATATAACACAGAAACAGGGCGAGAAGCAGAACTTGGGAAATTATTTAAATACGACCTTACACTACATCATAGCCGGGCATCTTTCGAGAACTGACGTGCTACAGGAAAGACCAATGATGATACGTTTTTCCCTGTTTGGTGGTTTTCTTTTCAGAGTTTGTTTCTTTTATTTTTTTAACACTTCTATAATTTCTTTTACCAGTAGCTTCACGTACCAGTCCAGACAGACGTCACCACAGAGATAAATGTCGTCTGCTGGCCATCACTTACCAACCAGCTGCTGACGCTGAAGAGTTTTCAGATGCCTCACTGTCATTTCCAAGATGTCGGCCTTCTCCAGTTTGGAATACTGGGCTGACTAAAACGAAAAGCGAAATCAGAATTTTAAATGAAATCCTAGATTGTCGTTGTTTTAGGAAAGTAATCGAACGTTTGTACAACAAAGTGTTTAATTAGAATATTGTATGCTTTTTCCTTAAGTGCTTTAATAAGATCCACCAATCGCCGACAGTTCTATGCTAGTCGTGTGCAATTATTGAAAACCTGCCGTTTTCTTCATTCTATAGCATCATCAGCAGCATCATCATCATCTCACACTGACGTGTTGCCACGCACGGCCCAGTTATAAAGACAGTATTAAAATATACGTATTAACGCTGATATTATTCTAATACAAAACGGCTCTGTCTTCTCTCCGTTGGATATTTGTTTGCGAGGAGGACCGAGGTGGCGCTGATGTCGGCCTGGGGGAGCGTGGGAAAGACATCCATCCGCGCGCGTGACCTTCGGGCGCGAGAGAAAAGTCGTCTGCTGACTTATACGTGACCCATTAATTCATGGAGCTATGACACCAGCTTCCGATTACAGCAGCATCGCCTAAAAATCGTATAGCCCGCATTCACATTTAACCCTCCGCGAAAGGAAGGGACTACAGCACATTGCATTAGTTCTGAAAACAGAAAATTGTGGTCACTTGAAAAGGAATTAGGTAAAAAAATTTTAAAAAATGGCCGCCGCCCGGAAGTTAATGGCGGTGACTAAGGGCAACAAACGGATAGAGACAAACAAAGATGCGGTTACTAATTAGGGCTTACCAAAACAAGGATAACATCTTTTAGCAGTAATTTATGTGCTTTTTATTATTAAAGTACCTTCAATAAGAAGCAAATGATCATTGTTTCTCTAGCAGCGATTGGTACCATCTTATGTTTAACGTTTCTTGATTGTAACCGCAATGTATCTTTACACTATTCTTGAGCGTCAGTCAGACAGCCGAGCACCAAGATACCAAGAATTGCGCTGGGAGTTGTCTCCCCACACTTACGTCTTTCTTCATGGCCTGCAGTACAAGATTCTTTAGCTGAGACAGGCAACTGTTGATGCGCGCCCGCCTTCGCTTCTCCATCAAAGGCTTGTTGCTCTGCAAACAAACGAAGCAGTCAGTAGACTCCATCAAAGCCATGCTGCACTTCGGCTAATCTCTTCTTTAAAGAGTATCTGGCAGTTCTTACTGCTTCAGCAGCTAGTACCTGATCGCTGCCCCCCCCCTCCAAAAGACCTGGGTAAGCGACTCGGCCGATTTACTAAACTGATCGATGCGCTACTACACGGGCTTCCTGTACAGACAAAACAACCACCGATTTGGCCTCTAATAGCAGATCTTATTATATCTGTCTGTGCTGTTTTCGCGTGTGCGTCACATTTTTATTTTCAACATTCAAATGATATTTAAGATCATAAATCTGCATTTGTAGCCTGTTGTTTTTTATTGCGAATTTTTCTAATTTAAAGGATGACTAGAGTTTTCTAAGTCGTGTGGAGACTGTTTATATGCGACAGGTGTTCTTTCAAGCACCTTTCTCTCTCCATCTCTTCATATCTCTCATTCAAGAACCTCTCTCTCTCCATCTCTTCATCTCCACCTCTCTCTCATTCAAGCACCTCTCTATCTCCATCTCTCTCTCTCTCTCTCATTCAAGCACCTCTCTCTCTCCATCTCTCTCTCTCATCTCCACCTCTCTCTCTCCATCTCTCTCTCTCTCATTCAAGCACCTCTCTCTCTCCATCTCTTCATCTCCACCTCTCTCTCTCCATCTCTCTCTCTCTCTCTCCTCTCATTCAAGCACCTCTCTCTCTCTCTCTCTCTCATTCAAGCACCTCTCTCTCTCTCTCTCTCTCTCTCTCTCATTCAAGCACCTCTCTCTCTCCATCTCTCCCCCGTTTTCCTTCCGCCTCATTATTTCCTCAGGCTAACAACAAACGTCTACACTGCTTACTGAGGAAAGAATTCGAATTAGTCACCCAATCATTCTGCTTATTTCTGGTTACGGCGATGCGTTGTGGAACAAAAGAGAGTTCCCCACCAGGCCCCTTGGTTCGTGTACCCACCGCTACTCGATGACCCACAATTATGAAAACATCGGCCTGCATTCAGATAACGGAATAACCACCTTGACCAATCAGCTCGTGCTATTTCCTCTGAACCATCACTTGTATTTCTTCCTGTAAAATTAATTCTCTACACGATCAGTTAGCAGGCTCCTGGCGCTGTGTGAGAGAGTGAGGCAGCGCCTGTGTTTTTTATGAATTATTTCAGAAAGCTGTTTATCATCGGCTTGACTATCAGTAACTACACATATTTCCTGATGTGGACATCGAGGATGATTGTGCTACATCCTCATACTTTCCTCTTCAATAATTTTAGAAATAGCTGCTCATTTTGTAATTTTCGTTAAAATCGAATGAATTTATCAACCGTGTTCCTCATTGTAAATTATTATTATTATTATTATTATTATTATTATTATCAGTAGTAGTAGTAGTAGTAGCAGCAGCAGCAGCATTCGCGTAATGTTTTAGCAGGTTGTTTAACTTTTAACATTCTATCTGTCCAAAAACATTAGTGGAGGCGGATGAAGAGAGGAGTCGCTGGTCCGGAAGATGTAGCTACCACACCATCCTAAAACGTCACGTCAGACAGATTCTGTCTCCACAGTTTAGGTAAACATGCATTCAGTGTCCCATCAGGCTCTGTCTCGGCAAATTTCGGTTAGTTCAGATTGTCCTTGTATGGCCGACCGGGGCTCTGGGGTTCACTTGGTGCAGCCAACAGGAGGCAAAGTGACCGGATCTACGGGTGATGGTTCGAATGCTGCTGAAGTCAGGCGGGACGAGTCGACAAAAGAGATACATCAGTATCAGAGCGTAATAGTTAATTATAGTGTGTGCACTGAACACCCACCGAGGACACAGAACGAACCCGCACTATCGTCGCCTGTCGCTAATATACAGGCAAAAGTCTGTTATTGTTCTTTTGTAATATGAAAGAGAAGGCGACAATGCTTTGAGCAGTTCCAAAGCTCCCTGGTGCCACATTGGTAATTCTTAAACTCTTGTTAACTTTAATTTGAAAGCCATTTTACTTTTTTGACTGAAAAGTAATTATTCTTTAAAAAACCTGAATTACACAGATAGTGTGCGAATAGACTTCCTCCCCTAAAGCGATATTATCCCTTTAATTTTATTAAGAAACCTTTCTTCCACGCTGCTCCATCTGTTGACTTCTCTTTCCTTTTAAAGCCCAAAGCAGCCGGAGTTGTCGGCCCCTGCTCCATCCCCACCCCCGCATATCCGACCTGTGCTACACACACAACTGGCTACTTAACAATCGGACTGGTTCAGATGTAATTTACCTATCTAGAACAAAGGATTAGCCACTACCGACCGCTGTAGGCGAAGCGATGAGTACAAAGAAGGAAAGGAAAAACGAGGTGATGAGTTGCGCCTACCCGCCGTGTGGAGGAGAGCCGTCTTCCCTTGTCGAGCTCCATCAGGCCGCGGTCGAGAGCTGTGAAGCCTTCGCGTTCAGAGTTCCCACGCAGACATTCCCAGACATAGCGCCAATCAATGGCCGGAACACAGACCCTGCACCCACCGAAATTCCATTGGTCTTGTAGCTGGCCGATTTGTGTGTGCATGTGTGTTTATGGTCTGTCAATCACGCCGCCTCACCTCTCCATCCTCAGCACGCGCCACGCGGCCCCAGTCCACACGAGGGGCCGGCCAGAGACTGCGGGGCTCCGGGCGGCGCAGAGGTGTAAACACTATCTGTTTTCTTATTCGCACGCTTCGTCAGAAGTTAGTGGGCTGTTAGGCTACCCAAGGCCGCGGGAGTCTGTGCACAGATCATCTAGTCACCAACACGTGACCGTCCGCGCTAGCGGGGCTGTGACGAATTAACTCCGGAGAGAGAGAGAGAGAGAACAGGTCCCCCAGTCTAGAGCGACCAGCGAGCGATGGCGCATATATATCCCTTAGTCAGATCGACAGCCCAACTTTACTTTCAAGGGTAGAGAAATAAAGTTACCGCCCACTGGACTCTTAAAATTAAAGATGAACTATAGCGGTCTGTTTGTTTTTTTCCCCTCCTGTAGTTAATATTTACCTTTTATCTTTCAAATATATGGAAGTGAGGTTTAAGGAAGAAGTGGACCGGACATCTGCCCGACCAGAGGGGAGCTGACCACACTGTCGGAACTCGGACCGGTAGATAAACGTCTTTAAGATCTCTGCGACGTCTCAGCTCGGCCAGCTAGATTTATTTACACCTGTCCAAATAGAAGCCCCTTCCTCTCAGAACGGTCAGTTGCCTGCCTCTGTCGCTACGGCGCTGAGAATTAAAGCGCCACGTGAGTGTTTCATACAGCGTATTGGATTGGCTACTCGGCTTCCCTGGGGCTCGCACCCCCGACCCCTGTTATAATTCGCTACGCAGATGAAATGTACCAAAACAATTTTCGTTAAAAAAAAACAACAACAAACAAGCAAAGATTATATAATACAAAAACAGCCCTAAAAAATAGATCGCAGAGTAATCTGGTTTATTGAAATGAATGCTTCGTGAATGGTGGCCCTTTAACTCTTCACGTCTCTCTTGGTTTGCACAAAATCTCGTCAGAGTCCGCGATCTCTGACCGCAGCACGCTACAAAGTAGTACTGTAATCTCACGGAGAAGGCTGACTGGTAGATTTCCTGTCTGCAGAAGCAGTATCACGGTGTGTGTGATCTCTCCACACGTGTGTCCTTCATCCTGGTCTTCCTCTCCTCATAGGAGCTGAGAAAACTCGCTCTATGGCACTGCAAAGATACAGTTATATTTAACAACAGTAATTGACAATTTTTCCCTCTGTAATTCATTATTTAAACTCTACCGGGCTGTGATCACTTTGAATCACCAGCCCCAACCTCTCGCTACACATCTTTCCGCTGTGTAGTCGATTGCGATGTTTAATTCAGAAGAATTAATTTCCAACAGCAGGAAATGGTCTCCGGTTCTGACAGGTTATTTTCTGCTTTATGACCAGGTCACTAAATGGACACTAGATTCTGAAATGAGCGTAACTATGGAAAGTGGAACCGGAAATTCAGATCTGGAAGCAGAAAGAACAAACACGTGGTTGCAATGGACGAAGTAACATTCGTCAGTGAAATACAGCAAATCTCTTAATAACAGATTGTCTTTCTCTTATGAGATAAAATAACTAACTTGCTACGATTTAAAGTAGCTGTTCAAACAGTATTTATGCATAAATAAAGCCAAAGTAAAACTAATATTGAGAGAAGTCGTACAGTAACAATGCGAAAGCTTGGTAAGAGTATATTAAAGTACTACTGTAGTGAGTGAGCTTTTAACTTAAGGATATTTACTACATCGGGAGGCCTATCCATCTTTGGAGTTAAAACGAGCAGGCATTAACAGTTCTGAGACAGAACGAACTTAATGGAAGCATTTTCAAAGGAATCTTAAAAATAATGATAATAATAATGAAGGGAATGTCTTGCATAAATTAACTTGTGCTATTTAGAGAATATAAACCCTAGGATTTTTTGTTGTTGTTGTTTTTTTTAGTTTTAAAATGGGAAAAAAAGGATAGACAACTTCGGAGCATCTTTCAAAAATGTAGACAAGCTTTCGTTTAGGGGGGAAAAAAAGGGGCTAGATTTGCTGCTGGTGATGGGAGGAGTGAAGAAGTATAACGGATGTGTAGGTCGGGAGTTAGAGGCAGGAAATAATTTGTATCAGCAACTTCTTTTACAAAGAATGGCCGAGACAAATTACCGGCAAAACTGTTCCTTTTACAACGAAAATCATCCATGCAATAGTGATGCTTCTAGCCGACACGTCCCAGAATGCGCCTTTCGAGAGAACTGAGACACGGAAGTCTCTACCTGGCACCGGAAGTTAAACCGAGAAGAAGACTAAGAAGAAAAAAGATGCAAAATGGCCGCACACACCTCCATGAATCTCATTAAAAAGTTTCAATTCAGAAATTGAAGAATTACAGATTATCGTTTTGTGCTACTGTTATTCTTTACCTTCAATTATGTTCTCATATTCCCTTATCATGACGCCATTATGTTATTAATATGGTGAATACTTTAACAATGACTGGTTTCTGGAAAGAAAGAAAATGATTACTGAGTAATCTGGTGAGCAGACTCCACACAGCTCCTCTGCACTCGCTTATTTTTACCTGCAAAACACCTCAACACCTCAGCTGTGAAGTTTATTGGCCGATTTTAGTGTTTTAGAGCTGCCATTCTTAGAATACCTACAGAAGGAAAGTTAACTGCTGCGCAGATGGATAAGCATCATTCTAGACAGCCAAAACCCTGACCGACCATGGACGGGCGAGGAACTAGATGACATTGAACACGTTTTAGAATCACAGGACAACTAAGCGAAAGCTTCAGCCCCATTAATGTGTTATATGCAAAAGAAAACTCTGCATTACGAAGTCAGTTGTGTGAAAAAATGAATTTTAAAAAATTCTATTTTCTTAAAACTGAATTTGTTTTTATTTCCTACATTTCAGATGATTTTGCTTACTAGATTTTCTTCTCAGTTACCATGACTCTTTTGGCGCCATTTATGGTCACTTCATCGTGCTCACGTTCTTCGTTGTGTTGTTTATTATTATTATTATTATTATTATTATTATTATTATTATTATATTATTATTATTATTATTATTATTATTATTATTGTTGTTAGCCTGGTAACCACTTTGTAGCCGGACCAGAAGTAAGTGGGGAGAAGCGAGCGAGATAAACCAGACCAGCTGGGAAGAATATCCAGCTAGTCAATGCCTCCATTGTTCCTCCGCGATAAATCTTGTCAACAATTTTCCCCACCGACACAGGGATGTGGATCCATCTGACTCTGCAAGAGCATAGATTACTCGTAATGATCCTTGGTAGCAACAGATAGATGATGGCCCCTCCGATTGCGTCAGCAGATACTTGTCTGGCACTACGACGTTTATTACGAAAGTGTTTTGCAAATGCCACGTGCGGCGTGAGTGGGAACAATCGCCTGTTTCAGCGTCACGTGACGGTTTTCCATTTTACGGTGTTTGCCGCTGATAGAGTTACAGAATTCCTCATCGCGTTCCTCTCAGCAATATGGTCACGAGTTATCAGCGCCGTACACACAATGGCACCTTTCTCTGGGCATTCTGCCTTGGTAAGCTGAGTCCTAATGCTATGGTGTCCCTGAGATGTGCCCACAAAGATACGGTCCGACCCGTGTTCATCCTCGAATGCTTCAGATACAAACCTAGAAAACTCCAAACTGATACTTCACGCTGCTCGGTTTGTTTTTCGGAAATAACTGAAAAAAGAAACACTTTTTGCCATTCGAACGTCGAAGAGGCATTCGGTCGCATTCTTTAGAATTACAAGCCGAAAACGTAACTCTCAGCGTGGTTCAAGAGTCCAATTTTGGCGCTAACTAGAACGATGACTTTCGGGTTTAATCTAACAATGACGTCACGTCTGCGGGTGTTGGTCACTCACGCAGACAGTTGCTGCTGGGCAGAGGAAGCAGAATAGAGTAAGAATAAATAACCTCACGGCTTCGGTGGGTCATCCATATCATTAAAATCGAAACCTTAAAACTAAGAAGTACCTTAAAACCCTTGCAAAAGTTTATTTCCTTTATTAAATGGTTGCCTTGTACCTAACCTTTCCAGCCAGAGGATTGAAGGCCCAGGGCGAGGAGGATACCTAGCCCCCCCAACCCTTTCGGGCAGGGGACTTTCCAATTGTGCTGCCATCACAATGTACCCGATCCCCGCTACGTTCCACGACAGGGAAAAAAGCTACCCCGAGTTGGATGAAAGGAACCGGATACCCGGGCGCCACACTTTGATCTTGGCAGAGAGGGGCCGAACCAGCCGAGAGCCATTTGCTGGCAATTGTAGACCACATCACTAAATCACACATCCTCTGGATGGGCAGATGGAGTTTTAAAATTGGGCAGTACTGTAGCTGGAAATTTATATCATCCGCTTCATTTTATATTTCCAAAAAATGTATTTGTAATTTCAAATATTGTGAACGTTTTTTTTTTTTTACTAGTTTGGTCTCCTAGCAACTAGAAGAATAATGCACTTTTGTCTGTTGGTGGTTCAGAACCCGCGCAGTATGACATTTGTAACATTAAGGAGTTGCGAACCCTGTATGTTTTGTCGTGTTTGTTTAGCTAGGATGATCTCCCTTTGTCGCCATGATCGCGATGGAAAAGTTGTTGAGATGTTTTTTTAAATCCACTACTTTCGTTTCGACTATTTAAGTTATTTCGATATTTTCTGAATGACCTTTGAAGTCTACACTTATTAATTATCGTGGACTTTACTTTATATGACACAGAAATGGTCCTTTCTGAGATGCCATAGCTACCCAACAGTTTTTGCGTCGATGGTGAGAATATTTGCCAGTGGCTGACTTCTCGACTTAAAATCCACGGCGAACAACAAGGAACAGACTTCATTTTGCTCAATGGCTGAAAAGTATTGTTCTAATAACTTACCGGCATCATTGATTTCAACGAAACTGTCGGTTAACATCAACTTTCAATACATTGCAAGCTTATTTGAGTAACCCATAGCTCTCCTGTATTAAAAACCAAAAAAAGTGTGTGTGTGTGTCATAGTTATGCAAGAAGCTGTTGCGCCTTCCCACGAGTTCCGACGCATATGAAGATGGGGATTTTTGGCTCAGTGTCATAGGTTGTGCAAAGAGTCTGTCTTTGAGAAATGGGCGAAGGTTTTCCAGGAGCTGAGCCGTGCCTCAGGGAGTACGGCAAAGAGCTTACCCGAACATGTCCTCGAGTGGTTACGTTTAGAAACCGGACTGCACACAAAGCTCCTTTAAACCTTTTCTTTGACTCTGCCGACATTCTCAAAGGAATCTGTCTGGGTCTTATTTCGTTCTGCTTTCCTTCTCACACACAGCCCTCACCGTTCACGTGAGAATCCGGTATCTGTAGTCGATGTCACCAGGTAAGGCTTCTAATGAGGTGTGACCAGCTATACGGGAAACTCGGGCGTGTGAAACTAATCAAAAATTAAATTAGCCGAGGAACTATGATAGCGGTTAACCCTTTCAGCCCTCCCATTTAGACAACTGGTATTCCTCGGAAGCACTTTATTGCTCGCTTGAAAAGCTATTGGCTGTCACGTGACACTTCTGCTTGTGTGTCTTAAATTATTAGAGGAAACCTGTTTAAAATCAAATAAAACTTGACACGCCACCTACCGGCAGCGAGGGGAAAAAATTTTCCTTCCGCACGATGCATCTGATGTGGTATCTTCATGTGACATATTCACCACAGAACTTAGCGGTTCAAAACGGTCATGTCCCCTTAATCACCCCACGTCCCCTATTATACTGGGTGAGTGAAACAGAAAAGTAACCGTCCTAAGAATTCTCCCTCCACTTTTCAAAGTTTCAAAACAACTTTATTTCATCCACCCCTAACTTCGGCTACTTCAAAGCCACGCGCTTCCTGTTGACTCCGTCTCCCATCCCTTCCCTAAGACGGGGGGCTGGCTGCCAGTGGTCGCTGATCAAATTCTCCGCCGGGGATTACCGAACCAGGGGGCGCCATCTTACATCATCAAAGGTCTTCCTGGCCATCCACTCCGCTTTCATGGCACCACCGACGACGACTATGTCACCATACCCAGACAGTCTCCCCTCAAGTCGTTAGTCCATAAACTGCACTCCACCATCATCATCTAACCTGGATACTTTTCAAATATATGTCACTATTCCATCTCCCTTGGCCACTATAGGGTATCCCCGCGCCCTTTATAATTAATTCTCCCTTATCTCCGTTTTAAAGGCTAAAGAAAAAGAGGAATTGTTGAGAGTCTTTGTGGGCGAAGAAGGTCTTTTTCTTCCTTATTTGATATTCATAGCTAGTTTGACGACCAGCCCGCCCGTGCCTGGCCCCATCAACAGAAGAGGCACCCCCCAAACCTCACTCCGTCAGCTTTATGGTGATACCTCAATTCCAAGTGCCCCACATCGCCACGAGCAGAGGATCTGTGGTAAAAACTCCATCACCGACTTGAACTAGCGACCGGCAAACAAACCTGTCCAGTCACAAGTAGTTCATTAACATCAATTACCTTATTGAGGTCTTATCTTTAGCGCCCTGGGATGTAACCATTGACAGTTTAGTATCAATCCTTTGTAAGCTAAAATGAAAAAAAAAATACAAAAAGTAGTAAAGCTGGGAACCTGTTATTTAATTTAATAATCACAGTGTCCGGGAGACCCGGACCCCACTCAAATACAACAGCTTTTCGTTGAGCTCTCAGCCATGGATCTTCTGGTCGGAAATAACCCTGCAGGACAGAGTAGTTAATAAAAATAAGAACGAAAATTGACACAGCATTTACGAACTAAAACTTATTGTTCTAGGATCTTTAAAGCATTCTAGGTTTCAGATAGAAATGGATATTCAAGTTAAGCACCAAATGAATACTTAATTTGTTACTTTAGAGGATCAATCTTCAGTTGATAACCCTGACACCAGTGATAGAACAGGGTTAATGTGTTTTAATATTCTTCTAATTCTAACTTAAAACAGATTCTCTATAATGAATTTCGATTATGCAATTTTCGCGACATTTTCAATATTATCGGCTTCAAGTTTTATTTAAAAGTCAAACAATGATAATAAATGTGTACACAACGTTCGTTAATCTAAACTAAATGTATTAAGAAATTTCTAATGTTAAATTATTATTATTATTATTAAAGATTTATTTAGTACATATAATGTAGACATAATGGGAATGCCGGTCGACAGGGTAACAGAGCCTTGAGGGCAAAAACAGTATAAGGGAAATAACTCTTGTTAGTAATATAAATTTTCTACCCGGTTATCGTTAGTGACTGTTGGTGGGCGAGCAGACGAGATGGAGATTTCGTGTCGACCTCAAACCTCGGCACCATCGTCAGTAATAGTACTGACTTTCTCAAATCAGCCCCGTAGATATTTCTTTTCCAATATATTAAAAAAAAAACAACACCTAAATCAGCTCTGGGGTTTTCACACTTCTTCTGTAAATGTAATTCTGATATCAACCAGGTGATCGGTTATCGAGCAGTGGTCCCTTTGTCCCGGACTCGTCAGCTCTGGGGTTTTCACACTTCTTCTGTAAATGTAATTCTGATATCAACCGGGTGATCGGCTATCGAGCAGCGGTCCCCTTGTCCCGGACTCGTCAGCTCAGGGGGTCTGTCGATTCCTTGTCACAGTCTTGAAGAAACTGGAAGGGAATTCCCGCCGCCAACGGTCGGTCGGTCGGTCGGCTGCTGTTCCGCTCGTGAGGGGCCGTTCTGTGTTGACCCCGCCCGGCTCACTGTTTGGACAAAGGCTTACGACGATCGGGGCCTGTATCGACTGTTTACCTGCGGCAAATGGCCGAAAAATACGCGCCACTTCAAAGAGAGATCGTCACCCGCCGCCGCCATCTTAGTTAACTGGGGATCCCGCGATGGCGCCAACCAAGACGAGCAGAGGTCGATGGCCAGGCGCCCCGATCTCGTGGCTCCATTAACCTCGAATTCTTCCGTAAATTATAAAACTGAAAGGAAAAAGGATGGAAAAACCAGAAGCCGGACATTATTAGTGAAATCTTTTCCAGGCGAGGATGGATTTGCTGTCATCGACTGGAGGCAGGGTTAGGCCAGCGGGACCGGCAGTAAATACGTTTGTCCTGAACACCGCCCCGGCTCTGCTCGTGCAGCCCACCCTTCCCGCCTTTTCTACTAGTCAAAGGATTCACCAGTTTAGGGTGGTGGTGGGGGGGGGGGATTGAGTCTACTGTGGCAGTCATAAGGTTCCCAGGCCACCCATTAACATCTTTGGTACATCATTAAGGCTGAGTGGAGTTCTCGCACCGTTTTCTCCCTCAGAATATCCCCGGCAGCAGTGGCGGGGTACGAGCAAACAGACATCACGTGGGTACATGGCAGTAGGTGCCCGCCACGAACCAGTGAAGGGCTCCCACTTGGCATCCAGCAGCAGTGGCGGGGTACGAGCAAACAGACATCACGTGGGTACATGGCAGTAGGTGCCCGCCACGAACCAGTGAAGGGCTCCCACTTGGCATCCAGCAGCAGTGGCGGGGTACGAGCAAACAGACATCACGTGGGTACATGGCAGTAGGTGCCCGCCACGAACCAGTGAAGGGCTCTCACTTGGCATCCACAGATCTGAGGTTTGGAAAAACTAGGAAAATCAAACTACTTTTATTTTCTTCCTGTCTCTTTTTTTGTTGTTGTTGTTGTCAGTAGACAGTAAAAATGGGAAAAGGTAAAACATTAGTAACCAAACATCACATTGATAGCCGCCATATTTGAAGCATTTCCTTTCCTTAGCTTTGATTGGCTGGGAAGGTGAAACAATTAGACTACTATATTTGGTGCTTAAAGATGATGAATAAAGAAAATACTATTTAAAAATAGTTTCAGAAAATTTGTAAAAATATGAAACTGATCTGGTACTTTTTTTCTACCATCACCTTCCTAAACCTATTACAAGCACCATTCCTTGTCATCATCAGATCTGTTCTGGCATTTGTCTTTACTTCACTTGGTATCTCCAAAAGACAGGAAATAAAAAAATAAACCAATTTTCAAACAACAAAAGTTTGTACGTAGAATAATTTGAGAGAAAGATAATCACGGAGTAAAGTGAATCAGCAGCATACAGCTGCGTTACCTTAGTTACAAATTAAAATTAGTAATGATTATTGCTATTTGTTCCCAGAACTTACGTGTGTGCTTGCTAACACTCAAGCATAAGAAAGAAAGATCAGCCAGGAAGCAAATCAACATATAAGATTGTCTTGGAAAACCATTGGTAAATTTAATCTAGTGTAACATGGAAGTGCATGTTTATAAGATGTTGAGCTGTAAATAATATAAAACAGCTGCTAATCATTATTAGTTATTAAATTCAAAATCTTTTGGGGGGGTTGTGTTTGCAAGTGTGGTGCAGGAGCCGAAATGCCCTGACACCCCATGAAAGAGACAGTATCTCAGGTGATCAGTTCCCCAGCTGATACTGCCAGAGACGGTCTGCAATAGTCCAATAAGCAACCTGACCTTCTTGGACAGATGGCAGGGCCCAGGGCAAAAAGGATTCCTGCCCCCACCTTTGCAAGCAGAGGACTTTGCAAGCGTGTAGGATTCCCACAGCTGCCTGTCCCATGACCAGTCCAGGAGGGAGGGGGTGAGAATTGACCAACCCTAACCCCAGTCCCACTGGTCAGTAGGTACCAAAGAGCTGCGAGAAATCTTAGCATCATTTAGTCAAAAACTATTTGTTTACTTTGTTACCCTGTTAATCTGCAATCTTTGTTATGAGTGGGTCACTTGAATCACTGATGACTTCCAATTTATTGTTTATTACTACAGTGAGTGTAAGTAAATCAGAGAAATCTAGAAAATCCACTTAGAGACACAAGCTGCAGTTAATACAATCTACAGGTCACTGCACACAGGTGAGCATAGTAACTGGACTGGACCACATTCACTGTTAACACTGCATGTGTTTCAAAGATCCTTGACTGCTAATTCTTACCCACAACAAAGATGGTCTGCATTGGTATTTAATTACTGACACCTGCTTATAAATTTGAACAGATGTTACAGTATGTTTTGAATTGGCAGTCAAAAAAGAAGCCACAACTTTGAGGCAATGCCAGAGCAACCCAATGATACAGATAGTCTAGTAGCTTTTGTATAACCCATGACCTCAACTATGCCTGTAAGGCCTGGGGTGTCTAGACCACTGGCCAGTCACATTGTACATGGTGATCAAAATCATTCTAAAAGTGCTTGATGGGGTTCATGTCTGGGAAATGAGATGGCCAGAGTATCACAGCGATGTTGGCAGTGTCCAGAAAATCCTGGGGATATACTCGTAGTCTTGTTGGAACATTTCACCATTGGTCTGCATGAAGAGGACAACATAGCATGTTAAAACTCCATCACTGTATCTAAATATTCTCAGGTTTCCCTCAATGTGTGCAAGATCAGTGCAGCAAATGTAAGACATTCTTTCTCATGGCATGACTACCAAAATGGTCAGAGTATTGAAGTTTATGTCTGTATGGTAGTGACACTGTCAGCCATGAGCAGTGAAAAATGGGATCCATCACTGGGCCATTATTGGTGTTCACTATACCACTAACTCCATTGTCACAGAACTTGCTGAGACATCAGCAGTACATAAATGGTTCCTGGTGATCTGGTTGGATCATTGTGCTGCAGTTATGTTGGGCCTGTAATGTCTCATATGGTTGATCTGATCTTGGTCTGTCTCTGGTGGTTAAGGTTTGTGAAAACTAGTTTCGCAGTCTCGATATCACACCTTGGCATTTTATGAATATTGGAAATATCACAGCAAATGCAACTGGATTATTTAGGCTTTTTATATCAACAATTTATATTGTATAATTTTGAATATTTTTAGAGTATACTTTTTTATTTTGAAGCACATCAGGCCAAAAGTTATTGCATGAAATGATAGCAATTCAATGATGAATGCCTAGAGAAATTGAAGTTTTGTTTGGCAGCAGATGACTGAGTGAGTAGCACAATCTGCTGTGGCCCAGAGTTTGAGGAAAGTTATTACACCAGTTGTCAAAATATATGAGTCTCGTGCTAGCTGGATGGTGCATTACCGAGGGATCCGCTTCACAGCAAGCTGCTGCATAAACAGCCTGTAATTACAAGTGTATTCACCCTTCTGGAGACTGAAGACAATATGTCAGCAATGATGTGGATTCCATTCTCTTACAGTAAACAATGGTTAAGATAGTACATGGTGCAAAATCCCGCCATTGCTTTTTTTTTTTTTTTTTTTTTGTTTTGTTTCTTGGGTGCCACAGTATTTTAGAGAACATCTAAGAGTCTTCAGTCCAACTTTCATATTTCCACCACAGGAAAAATTCTAAATGCCAAGGATAACTTTGACTCATAATTAAAATAAAAATTTCAGTTTTGTTTTTGGAAAAAAATTAATGTTGACAATTAAATATTTCAAAATCCTTAGAATGAAATTCATTAGAATCAGGTAGATTTAAAAATTAATGTAATTTATTAAAGACAAGAATTCGTGGAGAAAGGGGATAATGTAGCGTAACTATTGTAAAAACCTTTTCTTTATTTTTTAAAATTCAGAGATAATTATAATGTCTTTGGACTCTGGAGCTGATTTTTCATGTGCATTGGGAAATATCTGTATAAATTTATCGTGTTTTTGGGTGGACTGACTTCGTTCAAACAATCTCTCCCTGCCTATTATAAATGATGGTATTATAGCCTCAAAAGGCAACATTGAACAAATAGGAGAGATGGCAGCAAATTTTAAAATTCATTAAAAACCAGGCTAGCCAAGAAACAGAATTCAGTCATGGATATTACTGCTGACCACATCATCTCAAGTCCATGAGTGGGCCACCTGCTCTGTGCCCATATCATTGAACAGAATTTAGGCAATAGTGATAAAAGAAACTTTAATTGATAATGTTGAGTTTTAAGAGTTTTGGAGAGGTCAGTCTTCTTGTACAGTGTGGAAAAATTAATAATAGACTGATCTGTTTTACCAGGGAAGTCTTAGTAAAACAAAAATTGAGAATGGTCTCGCAAATCCACACGCATACATGCGGAGTCCTGGCAGTTTCTTTTTAAATACTAGAAGCTGCATTGCATATTATCAAGTAGAGATATTTTTTTCTCCTTAAAAGCTAAAAGTTAATTAAAAGGAAAGTAAATTGCAAAACAATGCTGGCAATTAAAAGGAGAATAATTAAAAATACAAAGATAAATTGGCTGTTTTTTAAATATCTATTGTTTTATGAGGAATGACTCCTTTTAGGCAAAAAACAAACTTTACAAACTTGAATAATATAGAGAATTTTACAATTCACATCCCTTTATTCATAAACTCTTCTTACTCTACAGCAACATCTTTAAGTAAACAGACCAAAACAACAATGGCCGCAAATCAAACATATTTAGAGAAAACAGATTTGTGATGATACAGAAAGTACAATAAAACCCATCCTCTTATATTGTAACCTTCAGGGCATGTATTCCTGAGCTTTTTTATACCCTTTTGTTGATGATGGCTTTCTATGGGGTTTTACTGAATTTAACCCAGTGTAGAATTAAACATTTCCACCCCAACCACTGCCTGAAGTTTGGATTTATGCAATGTATAAAGTATTTTGAGTTGGTAAATACTGATTGATTTTCAGACTGATACGTATAATCATAACATGATTTATCTGGGACTGTTTTGTTAGTTGGAATTTTTCAATTTAGATGACCAAGCAACTAAGAAATACAAAGTTGGTGGCTCTATAGGTTTTCCTTCATTCTACAGCCATGTTTAAGCTTTCTTACACCATCTCATTACAGTCACAGAAACAACAGGCAGCAAATGTTTACAGTTTATATTTCTTTTTCTTTTTATATAGAAGTGTAAATAATTTAACCAATAAAGAACAAAATATTAATTTCCAGACTATACTCAGAAACAAAATGCTTCAACAGTGCAAACCAACCTGGGTACATACTTCCATATTTATAAAGCGAATAAGTATCATTAGTTTAAATATAACAATACACATTTTATATAAGTGTTTATTATTGTCCAGACAATGTCCTAGAGTTTAAAAAAATTAGATGCAAGAAAGTATTAGTAGTGGAAATTGACACCATCACACACCTGATTTCTCAATTAGCTGCGGCAACCGCATCTTTGCTGTACAAGGCCAGCATTTTCTTTATTTCGCCTATTGCCAAACCTGGGTTTAGACCCTAAAAATAAACAAAAATGAAAAAATAATGCAATCCAAAATATTTACATATGCATGTTTCCAAATATCTCCTTCCTTTTAGGTAATAAGTTTTCCTGGTCATTAGTTTCATTCAAACAAAATGTTCCATAATTTAAAAAAAAAAATTACTAAGGTAGGCATACACTTTACTAATCAAAATTTTAAAAAAAAATTTTTTTAACATTAAAGTTGATGAATTCTACCTATTTTCCAATGTTTATTTAGGATTGATTTACAATAGTTACGTTACATGTATATACCTTTCAAAATATAAATCAACTGATTTACTATTACTGAAGTTTCCTGTTTTTTAAAAGTTTGTTACTGTGATGATTCTTCCTTTTTTATCAAGTCTAATACATATTTTCAAGTGTTACTCTTTCACGGCCAAACCATAGCATCTAGAGGCCC
This sequence comes from Nautilus pompilius, assembly GCA_018389105.1. NCBI lineage: Eukaryota > Metazoa > Mollusca > Cephalopoda > Nautilida > Nautilidae > Nautilus > Nautilus pompilius. The sequence goes on along the minus strand of JACATO010000611.1, from coordinate 659,811 downwards.
CATAGGTACTTCAGAATATATTCTGGGCAAGCTTTTAAGGTACCTGGTCATTTTTTCCCCATGCACTGCTGGGTAACCCGGCTAGTTTATTAATAAAGATAATTTAATGAATTGTTCTCAAATGGCATTCCATGTCAATTGTATAACTCTTGTGTAATCATTAATAAGTATATATATACAGATCCATTAGTCTTATAACTATGCTTGTTTTTGCCTAGTAACAATATCTGAAGGCAAAAGGCTGATTCTACCATTAACAAATACTAACAAATCAGTTCTACATTTTCATTTATCAATAAAGATAAAATAAATGGAAAGTTGTAACACTAAGAAATAACAAAGTCACCATATGTTTTCCATTACTCTCATCATCAGGAAACAACAAAGACAGACCAAGATTTAGCCTAAGTTCCATAAATCCATTCCGAAACAGATCTGTCTGACGCAGGAGTTTTTCAGTGCAGTAACTATTCCAGATTTTTGTATTCAAAACCAGTAGAGCTTCAGGCAAAACTGTAAAACCAATATAGATGATTTTTCTTTAAAAAGGTAAAAAAAAAGAAGTGACTTACTTTGGGGCAAGTTTTCGTACAGTTCATTATAGTATGACATCGATATACAGAAAATTTATCTTCCATCATGCTCAGCCTTTCATTTGTATAATCATCTCGTGAGTCAATCATCCATCTGAAACAAATAACAGTTGTGGTGTGTACTGTTGAGGCAGGCTATTAATTAGAGGTCTCTTTTCAAAAACAGTATGCATAATTTTTAATATACTACTGATAAATCAAAATGGCTACAAAGATATAGCATTTTTTTGCTAGTAAATCTGAAACAAGTTTCTAGTTTTTTGTTCACAATTAAATAGTCTATTCCACTTATTTTGTTTACTGGTTAACTGAGAATAGCTGCATAATCAGACCATTTACAAAGAAATAGAATCAAAACCCTTCAATTCATACAAAACGGGATTCAAGGCAGCCTAATCACTTAATCAGACTACATCAGAAGAACTGAGGGGTAATTAGACTTCTCATCATTTGTAATGAGTTCTTGCACTACTTTTCCTGTTCAGAAGTTTCCAAAATATCTAAGTTTCATGATCTCATGCTAATAAAAAAGATTGGCCTCCTTGACAAGATCAGAGATCATCAAGTCAACACAAGTCAGATGCAAATTTTTGAACTCCTGAGTATGCCTGACAACATTTGGTTGACTCTTGAAGCAAGAAAATGAGCTGTGTAGGATGAACAATCTACATGGTAAGCCGTCCAAAGGAAAAATGTGCAAGCAAACAGCAAAGATCCTGAGGTTGAAGAGGCTCTCAAAAAATGGCTTGATGTTGTAATTTATTGAGGTCAGAGTCAACAAGCAAATTTTAAAATCAAAAGAACTGGATGAAAATCCAGAATATGCCAACTTTAAAGTAACCAATGACTCGGAAGACAAGAAATGAAGTCAAGTAGAATGAGCTCAACATGAGAAAACTACCAACCAAAAGGGGCAGAAGATTGGAGATCATCTGTCCTTTCCCAGCTGCTTCAAGACTTTAATCCTGAAGACATCTACAATGTAGATGAGTCAAGTCTTTATTACAGAGTACACTCGACAGATCATCATATTACAAACACGATGAAATGGCTAGCTCAAAGACAGCAATGAAACAAGTTCACTGTTCTTTGCTGTGCAAACTGACTGGCTTTGACACATGTAAGTTTCTGGTTGATGGGAAAAGCAAGTACCCACAATGCTTTAAAGGAGTCTAGACACTTGGATGATACAAGTCATCACAGAGTAGAGTTTCTGACTGAGACGTACAGCTCTTGGGACAATAGAGTCACATCTTGTTGCTTTGTGCATTAATTATCTCCTACCCCAACATGACATTTATCATTCAGCCAATGTGGCTCAAGGAATCATCAAAAATCTGAAGACAATGTACCAAAAACAGCTTGTGATGCTCACCCTCAGCACCATTAAAGGCAATCTCCTCTGTCTGTCGAAGATATCAACTCCAAGGTGTCTGTACTACAAACCATGCAATTCTTGGAGAAAAGCTGTCAATGCATTCACATCTCACACCATTAAACATATTCATCATCATGCAGGTTTTGTAATGCCAAACAAGACAATAAAAAACTCAGCCTATGATTTTCCTGAAGAGAATGAAACTTAGAGAATTGCAAAAATTGTACTGTTGATTGAAAAAGCAACAGATCAACGACATGGAAGACAGCGACAAAAACGTTTTTCCATAATTGACACATGCACAGGATCAACAGCACATCATCCTTTGCAAATATTTTTTGTAGAAAGGCCATTGTGAAACTAAACTGAGACTTTTGCTATGATCTGGTTCATAATCAATCACAGAATACTATGGAACAAGCTAAGATAACCAATTACTGCTTACTAATAATGGATGAATTTTCTCACTTCATGTACTTGTGACTGAATAAAACTTTTCCCCTTATATTTAATTAAAAGATATAGTACATGCAGTCAAAGTTGTTTTTACACATACACGCAGTTGTCATCCATTTCATGTGAATAGCAGCAGGCCTATATTACACTTGCATGTATCGGAAAGATCAAGATTATATTGGCTACGTGAACCAACTATTTAATCAGACCAAACAAACTATATAAAGATGAGGTCCAAATAAGCAGACTCAACTGTATACAGCATTTTTAATTTGCATAAACATTTTTAAAAATTCTTTATGTTAATCTGTTTATTTTTGACAGAAAAATTTTGTTTTTCTAAATTGGAAAGTATGAGTTAATTCCCTTGTAACAATAACTCAAGACACTCATTTTCATATTTTCTCTTTGCCTGTGAGACATAGTGACTGCAGTTACCTGTAGGCTTGCATAAGCACAGCTGGACCAAGGTATTTATCAGAATTCCACCAATAGCTTGGGCAAGATGTGCTGCAGCATGCACACAAGATGCATTCATATAAACCATCCTGAAAAAAAATGCTGTTTCTGCAGTTTCATCAAAAGCACATCACAGCAAAACCAATTCATAAATTTATGTTTTCTAGTGAAGGACAGTTACATCAAATTACTTTTCTGTATTAGACTATCTTTAGTGTGGTTAATACATTCAAACATTCAATAATATGAGCACTGATTTTACTGACTTTGTACCTGAGAGTAGATTTGTACTGGTGTGTGTAACAGCAGGTAAACCAGATTACAGGGATAGGTGGGACTCTAGATAAACCTGCACTGTTAGTATTCATTGTACTTACTAAAACAATCATAAATTTAACACATGCATTATATCCATTTGGAGCCTACCCCAAAGATTGTTAATCAACGCCCTTAATTTAGCTTCTATTTGTCTGCTATCGCTCATGTTAGGCTGTGGTGGCTTGCCCACTATCGTGTTATTATTACTGTCATAGGTTTACACTGGCTGGCCACATCAAAAATGTTTCTTGTATTCTTTCAAGAAAAAATGTTAAAAAACAGAAATAAAAACAAATTTAACATGACGTTTACCCACTATGAAAAGGAAGGGGAGAATTTATAAATAAAAAAAACTAAAAATAATAAGCAACATTTGTACAAATTATTCTCTCACCAACTTGGCTCTGTCTTCGATGCTCTGAAGGTACTGCTTTTTACCTAAATCACTCTCTTTAGCATCCTTCTTTTTCAGGTATGGTTCAATTGCAGCATACTGAGCATAGAAATTATTCATGTCCTACAATATAAATGGTTGACAGACTCTGCATTAAGGAGCCCACAGAAATAATTACAAAAGCAAGCAAAACTTTAGCCTAGAAAAAATAAGTCTAAAAAAGTAAGTGAAGATTTCAATTTGTTAAAAGTAAAAGTAATTTCTGTTCAGAGTAACTAAATGGGAGTTTAGGGAGGAATTGCTGACAACATAATACTGTTTCTGCTGCTGGTGATGAGGAACAACATGCATAGTAATTTAAGATGTTTTATTAATACACATTATCTTACTAAGTAAAGCTTACAAATCTGAACTTGTTAAGCAGTTACAATAAGAAAAATAAAAAGGATTTTCAAAAGAAACTGATTAACTGTATATTAAAACAAAAAACAATAAAATTATAATAATAATAATATTAACATTTTAAAAAGTTCTCGTGTTATGTTGTTTTTTACCCACCTGTAGCATCTTAAAATTCCGTTCCATTTTATTTTCCCAAAAAGACAAAGTCAACTTAATATTATGACTAAAGTATTTCTATATTAAAAACACACAGCTATAATAAACATTAATAAACTTGAAGTTATATTACAGGATTAGTTTAAATGAAGTATTTCCAAGATGAAAACTTTTATCATTAATAATTTTAAAGACCAATGACATTTCCAGATTTTAACATTGTAATAGTTTCTTTTTAAAATCACTACATGTTGGGGAACGAAAATAAGTGTCTACTTCATTTTCTCGTCTTTTCCTGATGGGAGATTAACGTACAGTTAGCCCCAAAAGCTTCTCATTTTCTGCTATTTCTTCTTTTTGTGGGGTGGGGGTGAAGTAATCTCATTTTTTTTTTTTTTAGAAAACCTTTTCAGTTATTTCCTTTAAAATTCACCATTAGATGATAAGTAATACCATTATTTTAAAAGGTACGTTCACAGAACCCAGGAAATGCTGGTATGAGAACTATTTTGCATAACAACGGAATAATTAAAAATGTTTTATTATTAAATTCGAAAATAAAAAAACATTACAAAATTTGTTTATGCAAGAGATTGCTCTCTCCTAATAAGCGGAAGTAATTCCAGTTTTGAGACTTATTTATTTTTGAAAACAGGATGCCTCAAACAAACTCACGGGCACCAGGTCCTTAATGATATACATGTGTGGCAAAGGATAGATCTTCGTAGTCTTGTTCACATTAGAATCAATTTTGCTACAAAAGGAAAAGAAATTTCAAAAACCTTTTTAAAAAGTATTATATAGCAAAAAATTTTAATATGAAATATGCTATACAATGAGAATATAAAGTCTTAATATTTCATGTTTCTTCAATAAAATTTCTAAATAATAAAGAAGAAAAAGATCATAGTTAATTTTACTTCACCTGATGTTAAAGGAGAACCATCACTTCACACTGGCAACAAAAACAGTAAAAACAAAGTTTTTTGGCTACTTCCTCATTTTGGCAAAGTAAAACTGAAAAAATTTCTAACTAACTTTTCCAAAGTAATTTTTCCTATCCAAATCCATCAATCATGCAATAAGTGTTTTTCTGTATTGTCACTGCTTTTCAACTTCAAATAACCCCAGTAAATGAGCACAGCACCACAAATATCAACTAGGAAGTGTTACTGATTTTGGTACATTAGGAAAATTACTACCAGAGAAATTCATTTTTAGATACAGGAGGAAACCCACATGACCAGCTAAAAAAGAGAGAGAGAGAGAAGAAAACATGCCTTGGAGGTACACTAAGCTGAGCTCACCCCATCTGTGGATTGAACTTGGGCCCTCAGTCTTGGCAGCCCATAAGTCTAACCACTGGGACACCATGTGCTCTCCCCTTAAGACTTAATGCCATCAGAAACAAAACAAAACTGTTGTGCACCCAGAGTTATTGCTGCAAACTTTAAGGAAAACAAAAGATGAATCCTAAACTCACATACGAACTAAAATTAAACTAATCTTTTAAAAAATCTTATGCTCTTTTATTCAATTTTGTTTTAAAAATCCACTCAACATAATTTCAACAATATTTCGTTAAAAAGCAAAATGTCACTTTAATGTTTTGATTTATAAACATTTACCATTAATTAGACATCTTGTTGGTCCTTCAATATCAACTTAATCTTGAAGACAGAACATGCAATCAATAACCAGTACTTGACAATGAAGTATATTTTTATTACTGTATTTTTAATTTATAAAAAATAGTTTAAAACAGAATATTTTGTACACAATTAAAACAATTTTTTAAAAACCCATCAGCAAAGTGTAAAATTATTTTTTAGATCTGTTCTTTAATATACATGTATCAGTAACCACTTACCATGTACAAGCCAAAGTGTTCTCTCCTCCAATATTCATAGCACATGAACCACAGATACCCTCTCGACAGGATCTTCGAAATGTCAGTGTGGGATCATCTTCATTTTTAATTTTTATCAAGGCATCCAGTATCATTGGACCACAGCTGTGCATGCAAGATCACAATAAGTTACATATACATACACAGTATTTAAAATAATTATGGAAAATTGCATATCATGCGTAAAAAGGAAATACTCCTTAGTACAATTGGGTGTTGATAAGGTACAGTGTGATTGGTTATCATGCAAGCAATCAGAGAGTGGCACATCTGCAGAAAGATTATAAAAGTATGCGCATGACGAAAATCACAAATGTTTAGAAATTAAAGTCTTAGCTAGTGAAGGCTACTCCACATAGCAGATTGCAGCCAGATTGTTTCAGAAGAAACTGAGGAGGATATGCAAAACTGGTACTGTTGACAAGAGGTGCAGTTGAGGAAAATAACCCAAACTCTCCAAAAGTGATGTTAAGTTCCTCAGAATGTTCTTCATGTGATAGATGATGAGACAGTTGAGATCTTCTGAATGACCTAGCTCCAAATATGAGTGTTAGTGTTTCTTTAAGTACACTAAGATATAGCTTAGTTCAAAATGATTTTAATGAATGTGTAGCTGCAACAAAAAACTTTGATCTATACAAAAATGTACCATACAACTTATTAATTTATTTTAAAGATATTTTTTGTAATAATGCATTTTGTATGTAATATATACATCACTCAGTAATTGTGCACATTCTATGTGTATTTCCATAATTATTTCCAATACTGTACATTAAATCTTAAAAAAAAAAAAAACTTTATTCCAGCAGTTAGAAATTTTAAAAGAAAATCATAGAAATAAAAGTTCTTTTATCAGTGCTGTGCCTGCAACATCCTAAACAAGATCAGGTGCAGATCCTTAGAACAAGGACAGACTACTAAACAATTTAAAGCATCAACTCAGCAATCCAAATATTAAGAATATAAATTTAGGTTACTGCAATGGAATGTATTTCCATCTCTTGAAGATGTTAATCTAAGCAATTCAAGTTTTCACCATTCCCTCAGCTTCCAATTGAATTACTGGTCCTTACTGTTTAGTTTTTGATGTACTATGTGACATACCACTTCCTCGGGTGGTTTAAAACTGTTGTTTGTTTGTTTTTAAGGGCATAATTTAACAAAAGTAAATGTTCTGAAAATTGTTCAAATGTTTATAATAATTACATTAGAAAAATAATTAAAACAATCACCACCAGATTGGATATTGATAAGCTATATTTTACTTCTGCAGTGGACCGAAGGAGAGAAGAATTACTAGTAAGCATACATAGCAGTAGTTAGATGTACCATTTGAGATGAGGATATTTCAATTTTTAAAAAGAGGTAGAGACAGACAATAAATCATAAAGAGAACTTACGTATTTAGATTCACTTCATAGGTTTGTAAGTGTGGCTGATCTCCCTGTTTGTCAGGATTCTAAATTTAATAAAATTAAATCTATAATTCTGGAAAAGTAGATTTCTTTTAAGCAAGTATATAGATATATTTTTTATAATCAGGCCTAGAGAGAGAAAAGTGACTTCCTTACCAATGGTGATAGGGAGATTTATAACTAATCATATTGGTCATATCAGGTTAAATAAACTATGTTTACATTAATAAATATTTTAATGCAACAACACCTAATGTTTTTAAAACATGATTTGATATTTACTTCTAAAATTTTCAATAGATAATTTAATTAGTTATTATTAAAGGTGGTCCTAAACTGATAGAGTATGATTTTGAGTTGAAAACCCTCTTTCACATTCTACTCTTTACGCCCATGGTTCTCAACCTAGGGGACCATGAAGGGGTTACTGACTTGTGTGCCTTTCGTTTTTGGTGGACATATTCGAGGCAGTTAACTGCGTTAATTTGGCATTACAAGGGAAGGAGGTCACCATGCTCCACTGCCATGAAAAAATGAATGCTTTCAGGATGAAGCTGGAATTGTGGCATTTAAAATTAACAAGGAAGAATTTTGCACCATTTCCGGAGCTCAACGCTTTCCTCGATGAAAATAATCTCTCAGTTGATTCTGGTATTCTCGAGTTGAAGAAGATTCATGTTGATATTCTCCGCACAGAGCTTGCAGGCTATTTTCCTGAACTTCACGATTTTCAGAAGTATTATAACTTTCTCTCGAATCCATTCTCCATCTCCGTCATTGAGCTGCCTTCCGAAGACCATCTCATTGAAGAGCAGTTCATTGACTTGGTGAATGATGGAGCTGCCAAAAATGCTTTTCGCCAGATGCGTTGCAGCGACTTTTGGATTGAAATGGTACAATCATATCCAGATGTTGCAAAGATGCCTCTCAAATTGCTGATTCCGTTCTTCGCAACAACCTATGAGTGTGAGTCAGCGTTCTCAACTCTTGTTTCAATCAAAACCAGATCGAGAAACAAACTCAATGTAACGCATGACATGAGAGTGGCTCTTTCAAAAACGCAGCCCAACATTGATGAAATATTGAAGGCCAAACAGGTGCAGATCTCTCATTGAACTTTTTCTTCATTTGATTTTCGAGAAGTGTCATATTTTGAATAAATTTTAATTCAACAGTTTTTTTAAGACTTTTAAAATGACTAACGGTTTAGAATAAGTGCTTTTAGTACACTTTTGAATATTTTCAAAAATTCTGACTGGATTTATATATATATAGAAAAGTTTCTGAAATTTTGGGAAATACTCGTTTGACGACATAGAAGCAAAAACCGTGACATGCTAACATAATAATAATAATAATAATAATAATAATAATATAGTTGGTCAAGCTGATTTTATGGGGGACTGCAAAGAGTAAAAGGTTGGGAACCACTGCTTTACACGTTGTGGTCAGAATAATCTTAAAAAATAAGATGATAATATTTGGCACACATCTAACAGTTACTAAAATAAATTTTTATTGGATATTCACTTGGATTAGCACAATTTTCTTTAAAATGAAAATAAACATGTACTTTTTAAACCCCAAGTATGGATCAAACCTAAATTACATCAACATCAGCTTCAAACTTCAAATGGCTTGGTAAACTGGTCAAAAAGTATCCAAAATTATTGAATGGTACGGAGTTGTCAAGGAGATGATGTAACCAACTAGATTTTCTTTTTAAATTACTGCTATGAGATGCATACTAACCCATCTGTAAATGGCAAATTTCTTCAATCTGGCCTGCGATGTATCTGCAGCAGTCTGAGAAAACCTTCCCTAGAAAATAGAATAATGGATGCTTATTTAATTTACATTATTCGCAGAAAATACAGAAGGCAGGGATAATTAATGAATTTTCCAGGCCAGAAAATTGCAACATTTTGCAAATAATTTAAATTAATATCGCAGTGCATGAACTGCTAGGATGATTTTTATGACCCAGATGATCTTTCACCTGCACTTCAATACTAGAGGCGGTGAACAGCCCTGGTAGCGGCTGGTACAGGGCAGATGCTAGAGGCAGTGAACAGCCCTGGGGGTGGCTGGTACAGGGCAGATGCTAGAGGCGGTGAACAGCCCTGGTGGCGGCTAGTACAGGGCAAATGCTAGAGGCAGTGAACAGCCCTGGTAGCGGCTGGTACAGGGCAGATGCTAGAGGCAGTGAACAGCCCTGGTGGCGGCTGGTACAGGGCAGATGCTAGAGGTGGTGAACAGCCCTGGGGGCGGCTGGTACAGGGCAGATGCTAGAGGTGGTGAACAGCCCTGGGGGTGGCTGGTACAGGGCAGATGCTAGAGAAGGTGAGCAGTCCTGGGGGCAGCTGGTACAGGGCAGATGCTAGAGGCGGTGAACAGTCCTGGGGGCAGCTGGTACAGGGCAGATGCTAGAAGCAGTGAACAGCCCTGGTGGCGGCTAGTACAGGGCAGATGCTAGAGGCGGTGAGCAGTCCTGGGGGCGGCTGGTACAGGGCAGATGCTAGAGGCGGTGAGCAGTCCTGGGGGCGGCTGGTACAGGGCAGATGCTAGAGGCGGTGAGCAGTCCTGGGGGCGGCTGGTACAGGGCAGATGCTAGAGGCGGTGAACAGTCCTGGGGGCAGCTGGTACAGGGCAGATGCTAGAGGCGGTGAACAGCCCTGGGGGCGGCTGGTACAGGGCAGATGCTAGAGGCGGTGAACAGCCCTGGTAGCGGCTGGTACAGGGCAGATGCTAGAGGTGGTGAACAGCCTTGGGGGCGGCTGGTACAGGGCAGATGCTAGAGGTGGTGAACAGCCCTGGTGGCAGCTGGTACAGGGCAGATGCTAGAGGTGGTGAACAGCCCTGGGGGTGGCTGGTACAGGGCAGATGCTAGAGAAGGTGAGCAGTCCTGGGGGCAGCTGGTAATGGGCAGATGCTAGAGGCGGTGAGCAGTCCTGGGGGCGGCTGGTACAGGGCAGATGCTAGAGGCGGTGAACAGTCCTGGGGGCAGCTGGTACAGGGCAGATGCTAGAGAAGGTGAGCAGTCCTGGGGGCAGCTGGTAATGGGCAGATGCTAGAAGCGGTGAACAGCCCTGGTGGCGGCTAGTACAGGGCAGATGCTAGAGGCGGTGAGCAGTCCTGGGGGCGGCTGGTACAGGGCAGATGCTAGAGGCGGTGAACAGCCCTGGGGGCGGCTGGTACAGGGCAGATGCTAGAGGCGGTGAACAGCCCTGGGGGCGGCTGGTTCAGGACAGATGGTAGAGGCGGTGAACAGCCCTGGGGGCGGCTGGTTCAGGACAGATGGTAGAGGTGGTGAACAGCCCGGGGGGCGGCTGGTTCAGGACAGATGCTAGAGGCGGTGAACAGCTCTGGGGGCGGCTGGTACAGGGCAGATGCTAGAGGTGGTGAACAGCCCTGGGGGCGGCTGGTTCAGGACAGATGGTAGAGGCGGTGAACAGCCCTGGGGGCGGCTGGTACAGGGCAGATGCTAGAGGCGGTGAACAGCCCTGGGGGCGGCTGGTTCAGGACAGATGCTAGAGGTGGTGAACAGCCCTGGGGGCGGCTGGTTCAGCTGAACTTGAGGAAAGGTTACGTTAAAGTCACAACACTCATGCCTACAACAGAGGTGGCCACTAAGTCAACAAGATGTCTAGGCAGATGCAGTAATTCGATCTTAAATCCATTTCGCTGTATGCGCTGACTTGTAGCCAGTAATGCACAACACACCTGAAAAAACGGTAATAACGCCCGCTTCGCCGACGTAACCTTCCTCAGAACTCCCCTGGCCGCCATTTTGTTTTGTTTTTTGTTGTTGTTTTTTGTTTGCGTGACCGGAAGTCGGCAGTGCGCATGTGCAGGAAGCTGCCCCCCCCCACAGCATGGCGGCGGAGCTTAACTGTTCTAAATTGTTGGTCATATTTATCTGCTTCAGTGTAGTAAATTCATTTGTGTAATGCTCTATTATGGTTTTCATATTTGGTAAGTTAAAAAAAAAAAAAGGGTATTATATATGCACGAATCCAACACTCGACCGCTTTTTATTTATCTTAAAACTACGTTAAGTCTGATGCATGTAACGACGAATTCCTGTTCGTGTTCGGACAAATCCGGGCAGCTCGGTTACCTTACATCCCATCCATCCCGCCTTCCTCAGCAGTCAGGGTAGCTGACGGTGAAGAAGACCAGTCAGTTCATAATTAAATTGCCATATCCTTATTTCCCTGTGAGTACGATTAATTGAGCTGTTACTAAATCAATCTGCCTGAAAATTCAATATAAAGCTACCTACCCACCCCATGTCTCTTGGGTTTCATACACATAATGTGAGACGGACACCCGAACATTTGTAAAATTACTTATATTGTATTGCTGAATTGTGGATGTTATGTTCTCTTTTACAGGATGACGTTTTTAAAGGAAATGGAAATTAATGTAAATTCTTCAAATCCATCTCTGTCCGACGGTGCATTTCGCCAGCATATTAGTGCTGCCTTTCCAGCACTAGATCCCGCAGACTACAGAAATGAGTTGGATGACGATGAGCCACTTGTGAGAAATCCTCCTCTGCCATCTGAAGTTCTCTCAAGAAAAATTCTATTGCAGCCTGATCCAGCTCTGCATATAACTCCTGAGAAATCTGTTTTGCAACAGAAAAGTAACCTGAAACATTTCAAAAACAAAAATCAAAAACAGAAACATAGAGTGCATTTTAGTGACATAGGAAGCAGATGTTCTAGTGATGATTCATGTAATGACTCTATGCTGGGAAATTTTGCAGAGAGTTTGGATAGTAGTAAAGTGTCTCTCTCTGCAGCTGACTTCACGACAGCCAGATCGAGATCCCCTGTAATCATATGTAATGATGAAAATCAAACTGAATGTGATGCACAATCCAAAGACGGATCGTTTATTGAAGTTAGAATGCAGGAGCTTGAATCAGAGGACTTTAATTCTACCCTCCCACAAGTACAAATTGTTAGAGAAGAGAAACCTAGTCATGGTACAGATGTTGCCTTCAGTGAAATGGAACCCCAAAATTTTTCACAGTGGGAGGGTCACAGAAAAAATGCTTACACAATAGTTTCTCAAGATAAATCTAAATCAGTACAGGAAGATGAATTAGATTCAGGCATAGACACTTGCACTTTTTTGCCTTCATCTCTGGAAGACTGCACATCAAAAGATAAGCCAGATTTTGCAAAGCCTGAATTAAATTCTACATTACAAATTGTAAATAAACTCAAAGATTTAAAAGAGATTAAACTAGATGTGCCATTAGAACTGAAAAAGAGAATACTAGGTTCAGCTATTAAACATGAGGAAATTAATGAGAAGGTAAGAGTTACTGTGTGTGTTAACTAAAAAAAATCAAGGCTATAATTGTGTTGATTAGTCCAAAATGTCCAAATATTAAATTTCTACAGTGCAACATTGCTTATTTTAAATAGTTCCATTTTTTATGGTTTTAATGACTTCAAACTTAGTTTCTTTTTTTTTTCCTTAAATTTTTACTTGTACTAGTCATTTGTCTTATATATATATTTAAATTTCAAATTAAAAAATATTGTTAAAATCCACTCACTATACACTGGTATATAGTTAACTGTCTCTGAGATATAAAGACTTTACTGGGTGGGTTACTGATGAAAAATCTCTGATTATGGCTAGGGAACAGTACAAAGCCCTTAGATTACATCTATATGATGCCTTGAAGCATCTATGAATAAAGAAGCAAATGGTTTAGGCATCCAGTTTTGAAATTTCTTAACCTTTAACTCTAATATCTTAATTAGCCTTAGACGTGTGAGGATCAGTTTCTTCAAACACTAAGATACATTTATAGTTGCTAGTGTATGATTTCTACCCCTTTAGAATTTTCAAGAATATTATTTGAATTTTTAATATATTATCCATATCTCCAAGTTAGAATCTGTCTTAATGTGAACTGTATATGAACTGAACTGAAAGGAAAATCTGGACAATAAAACGTTTTTCAAGAGAAATTTCAACAACAATAATAACAGCGACAAAATATATGAAAGTTTTTGTTTAATAAAAATTTTTTTGTCTTTGTTGTTTTAGGCAGCATCAAAAGTTTGTATTAAAGCTAAGAATGAACTTTACTCAGACCTGATCAGCTTAGATCTGCCCATTCATGACTTGTGTGCCCAAGCTGCATTGGAAATATCTAGCAAAGTGAAATCAAAACAGGGAAAGCACAGCCGGGGTAGAGTATGTTGGCTTTTTACTGCTATTATTAAGATTTGCTGTATGCTTTGAAATTTTTTATTGATTCATATCGTCTGAGAATTTATAAATTATAAGCTGTACAATGAATAAAGTAAATCGAAAGGATATTATTATTATTATTATTATTATTATTATTATTATTATTAACTATTTAAAAGACTATAAAGAAGCTGTCCTTGTAATTTATATTTATGATAAGTAATTATCAGAAAATTTTGATTTGGGAATCAAAAAATTAATTTGCTTTGAGTGAACTCTAAATTATTATAGTTTCACAGCCACTCTCAACATGTATAATTAACCCAAAGAAATATCTGGTTGAGAGCTGCATTTGTTGAAACCTTTTCTGAATTTTCCACTAACACTAATTTTTTTGGGATTTAATTGATAATGCTATTAGATGGCTTGTTGTGTGATTGGGAGACCATTTTAATTAGCTCTGAGAGCAATGGCATCAGATGATTGGTAAATATCTTTTATGTTGTGGACCTGTAAAACAACATAAATTGACTGACCAGCACAATAGCATCGTGAATATGATGCACTCTTTTATCAAAAGCACAACCTCAGGTGGGTTGTCTGAGTCAAGAGTGTTTGAAATGATGGTCTCAATCACAGATGGTTTCTAGGTGATTGCTCTTTCATTGTTTTGGCAGCATTATCCATAACAAATTTATTCCCTTTCTACTGACAATCCTTAGATTGATGATATTTTCCTGGATGGCAATTAATGGTTGTCCCTATTTAACCAACACAGATTGGGATGAGATTGTAAGCAGCCAACTAGTTATGCTGAATTTCAGGAATCATTTAAGACAATAAAATAATCTATTATGCATTTTTTAAATAATTTGGCCACTCATTCAATGAGAAAGTATTTCAAGAAGCAGATAGTATATTTGCATTTTATTATTCAAGGGAGATAATCAAAGTAAAAACTTCTGCTTTGTTGCAAAAATTTATAACCCATTTGAAGTGGATACTTTAGATAAATATGCATGCTGAATATAGATGAAAATGGAAATCTGTTAAGTATAAAATTATGGTTTCTTTTTGCTAATTAATACTGATTTAAAGTCAATATCTTGCTTGCATGGTGTTGGGTTAATACCACCACTCCATCACGTCTTTTTTGAGGGAGGGATAATATATTTTTGAGCAAATCCTCCCTACATGTGTTTCATTGTTATCTAATCTCATGTTTTGTTTCTTACGAGTAAGGTCCAGCATCTGATCAGGCCAACTTAATAATTGTTTGAACGATAAGTCTTGCTTGAACATTGTATCTCTCTGTTGATTATGCCATTGTCCACTTGCTTTAATTTGAAAAAAAAGTATATATATATATATATGTCATTATCTTGAATCAAGGTATGATATGTAAATAATCTTTACCTATTATTAGATACTTTTATCATTGCAAATTAAAACCAAATAGACAAATTTTTAAAATATTTGTTTACTCCATGATTCAAATACGCTTCAACCTTTAATATTCATATCCATATTTTAAAAAAATAAATATTTAGAAGAATTTCCTTCTCTTTTTTCCAGCAGATCGTGACTACAAGTAAAGAGCCAGAACTTTGTGAGTTTTTTACTCCAGATCTTCAAAAAGAATCAGTGGATTTCTCTCTACTTGGACTCAGCAAGCCAGGAGAAAACTTGTGTTCAGCTCCAACTCTTGCTGCTTTTGATCTTTATCGACGGAATAGAGCATGGGAAGGGCTTCATGGCCTGGTATAAATTTACTTAAGATTATACTGCTATTTATTATGCTTTGTACAGTGTATACATATATCAGTAATTTAATTTGGTAATTTTATTTGTCTTAAGTCTGCCAGGCAATGTATAAAAATAAGTCAAGTTTTCAAGGAGTTATTTGAGCAGCAAATGTAAATAAATTTAGCATGAAGTTTTCTCCAGCAAACTTGTTTATAATGGAAAACTTTTCATTCACTGGAACACTATCACTGCTCAGTAATCATACTAAACATAGCCTTTGATATAGTTCAGCTATTACTAAAGCTGCTCTAGATATACAATAAAGAACTATATAGTTCATTCTTTATCAACCACAAATCTATTTTTATGTTGAGTTGATGCATAGATCAGGTTTTGTAGTTGATCCTTGGCATAGTTAAGATACAGCCAACTTAAAATACCATTCTTAAACTACTTTACACACATCTTACATCAACTTTGCTCAGTAAGCAGAAATTTAATTAAAAATGAGATTCTAACTATTCTACATAAATGTTTTATTTATTCTTTTTGAATGTAGAATGGTTGTCAGATTAAAGCATGTATAGTGCTAGCATTAGCTGTGTCTAAAAATGAGTTATATTTTTGGGGTCCTGATTAAAATATGAGAAACAGACTTTTTGCTCATAACACCTGTTGGGTGCAGATATTGAGGTCAATTCATGCATTCACAAGTAAAAATTCCAGAGCAAAACTCAGTAAATAAGGTGGAAGACTCATTCTTTTGTAGTAGCAGTAGTAAAATAAACTGAAACAAGTATGCCTTTAAAACAAATTATCTTAACTCAGGATTATTATTATGAGATTGCTAAAAATTCAGTTTTAGAAACAGACAACTTACATGAGTTGTATTGTCTCATTAATTCTATTCATAAAGGAAATTTTTCTAATTTTCAACAAGTTCCTGCGATCAATAACTTGTCCACTTCCAAAAGAATCTACTTAGAAATTTGTAGCTTTTCCACTTACTACCAAATAAAATTTTTACCCAAACTGAACTGCAAACAAAATGGAAATTGATTTTGTTATATTTTCCAAAAGCTGTAGTATTAAAGCAAACAATGCAAGGACCTAGAGATGGCTAATTTGTTCTCTGTTTGCAGTTGTGGATCATTAAAATAATGTAAAAGTAATAATCACTACACTAATTTTGATAAAGGCTAAATATTCTTCTGAAGTATTGTGATGAGTTGTTTTTACATAGCTCTTGTTAAATACACACCTACCTACTAATTTTAGTCCAAAACTATTTTTAAATAACTTAAGACAGAAATTATTGAATTTATTTTAAAAGTTCATTTTTGCAATCTCATTGAAATTAAGCTGGCAGTCAAATTTACAAACTATCTACAGCATCTAGAATTTAACTAATGTAACAGTTTTGTTAGTCATTCACAATCTGAAAGGTTCTTACCAGCTAGATCCACAGAAGTGAGATGATCCCACCATAATTGCTACAGAAAGCAACAAAAACACCATTAAATTGATTCTTTATTTTATATTTACAAGATTTCTTTATTTGTTATGTCTGGCTCTCCTTTTTTCAATTTGTGCTTGCTTTTCTTTTGCTGAAAAAAATAATTAAAAAATATATACTTTACAACAAAGCCTACAGTTTCTAACATGCACTTTTAATGTAGCCAATGGCAAATAAAAAAAAATTCTTTTATTCAGTAGTTTTAGAATTTTTAATTTTCAATGGTATTTAATCTGAATTTTTTTTTTTTTTCATTTCATAGGAATTGTAAACAATCCTAATTATTAACATTCTTTGGCCTAATCAGCAGTAGGTATAATACCCAACCTGAGCTTGTATGCCAGCAGCAAAGAAACAACAGTTGTTTAAATACTGCACAGATATCTTCACACCTCAATACTGCCAATACATTTCCCCCTCTTTAAGCAGACAAAACAGGTCTGATAATGCAAGGCTTGGACTTTAAGGTAGGTAGGTATCCCAGCCTAATCTGTGCACAAATTTTGTCCTGCAGAAGTGCTGCTTTTGATTAGGGTCAGTTGTGCTTTGATAATCTTAAGCTCATCACCTTGTCTGATCCCAGTTTGCCATGGTCCTCTGACCATGTTGTATTATGTATGCATACTGTTCTAATATTTTTTTTTTCAGGGTTTCCTGCATTATGTAGTGTTTATTCGTAGTTTTTAGGGCCAAAAAGTGTTTCTTGGTTATGTATGCAAGGGTCTTGCATGGTGCTATCCATGAAATTTGTATTCGCAACTGTTTCTGGAATGGATCTTTTGCAGATAATGAGATGTGGGTGTATCCACTAATGCACACACGCTGGCAGCCATAACTATATAGCTGTTAGAAAATCTATATATGACTGCTTGAGTTTGTGTTCATTATTTGTACACTCAAAAGTACTAACAATATAATAATTTGGAAAAAAAAAAGTTTCCCTGTCAATTAGTTGATGATTAAAGTAATCAGAAATATTTAATGTATATATATTTTTTTACAGTGTACACACAATGCATACCATGGACTCTGGGTATGTGGCCACCATACAACCTTTTCTGTCTAAAATTGTCTCCACCCAAGAAACTCTGATTTTTCTTTGAGTCAGACAAAGAAACCACTGCTATTCCTCCATATCTGCAAAGACAGTTACTGAACTTTACACACAGTTGACTGACTATTCAAGAAATCATGTCAGATGACAATAAAATAATAAAGTGACATGTATAACAATGTAAGTTCTTGCGAAAAAAACTTTATCAATCAGAAATTTAGCAAATACATTATCCATGGAAAGAAATTACTAATTTTCTAAGAGATATTAAGATTACATACCAGATTAAACTAATGCTTGTTTATCTCTTTATTAAAGCATTTTTCTTTTCTTAATTAGCAGTTAATGGATTGTTTTCAAAAATTTCTAAAATAACTTATCAATTTTACGTATAGTAAATAAATAAAAAAATTAGTAAACATTTACAAAATATACATTTTTATTTTTACATTTGTGGGCATAACCAGACATTGCAAATCCTGTCAATTTTTTTCCCATGTAATAGAAAAAATGTGAAAAGGTGATACCTTTTGTCACTGAATGGTATAAAGCTTTTATCATCTTTTTCCTTCACCAAAATGTTACACTCTAAAATAGATAATCAGACAGACACAAAGCATTTTTTAAACAACTGAGCAGTGCTTGACATTTCCATGAAAAACAAGCACATTCATCCAATTTGCTAGTCCTCTCAAGCAGACAAAGCACAGCGAAAGACCTAGAAAATTTTATTTACATACCAGCCTGCACTATTTCAATGACCATGCAGGTTGTCTGTAATACTTAGTATTATTCAATTGAGAACCTGATTTTACATAGAAAACAGACCTGGCTTTACACAGTGCATCACATTTGTCACATGACAAGTGAGAATAACTAAAACTTAAATTTCACAGGCAATGTCTACTTTGTTGGCGATCAATTCATCCTCATACATTTTAAAATCAGTTAATGCATTTATTCTGAAGAGTAAAAGTCACATTAGCAGACAAATTCCAGCTGAAATTGTTTTATCTAATTATAATTCTGTAATTAATCAAGCTCAAATGTATTAAAGTGAGATCAACATTCTACTATTTAACTCTTATTGTTACGGAGTATCTGAATATTTCCAAATAATTTACTACATTTATAATAGTAGTTGATAAAGCCTGTTGTTTAAACTACTTATGAAACAATTTTTGTCAGTTAATTTCTTCTATAGTTTAGTTTTAAAAAAGCTAAACACAGCAGCAATGACCCTAGCACTGAAGCTCAGACACCTGAAGCCAATTACAAAGTTTATTGTAGATACAAAAACAATAAACCTACCATCATCGTTGTTTCCATTACTGTCTGCATGAGGCACCTTTTCTACAACCTCTTCGACTTGTTTTTCAAACCGTATTGATGGCTTTCTTTCCAGGCCATTTATGATGTCTTCTGGAAGTCGAGGAACAGCTTCTAGCTTTTTTCGCTAGAAGATAATATTTAAAATTATTTTTATGAATTATTTCTAAAAGAATTTTAAAATGTAAATTAAATATATAAAAAGGATATTTGAATATAAAAAAATTAGATGCCTCATAAATGTAAATATCAGTTCCTTATTTATAAAAAAAAATCCAAATTATACCAATAAAGTATTTTCATTATTAAAGAATATATTACTTTTTTCCTGGTGCCATTTAAGAAGCTACATTTTTTTAAAGTCAACAAACATTTCTTTTTGATAAAATTTAGAAATTCGAATCCTTATTCCATAGATTGCAACATCTAAATAGACAAAGAATTCAGTTCACTTTACTGGGTGAGGACTTGAGTTTAGTTGTCTGTTACAAAAATTCAGTCCAAAGATACATTGGATTTCCTCTGATGCCCACCAGACTTACACTATATATATAGTAGTTTAAAAAAAAAAAAAATTCAAAATGCTTCTAAAGAAATTTGTTGTTGTTATATTACAGTTCATTTAAATACATAAAGTAGGCTGCCAGATTTATTTCTATCAGCCATTATTCAGACTTAGCCCATGATCCATATTATATTTCCTAAGGTAATACACAGCCTGACAAAATCATCCAATGCATTTATTTTAATTTGTTAATTTGTGTTAATTCTTTTTGTGTGTTTTAATTACTGTACTGCATATATGTACAAAAGATATTCTTGGAATTTACTACTACAGTTCCCAAATGTTTCTTTATCACTAATTCTTACAGGGAAGACCGTAAGAACAGTAACAGGACAGCCAGATATAGAATAGTCATTATTCTTATCTCTCATAGCTTCATTTACAAACCCAGTATTCAAGATAGTGGACACTAGCAGCAGGAGGCAAACAGGTTACAACGTATGCTAACAATAATAGATAATTAAGGCACATAGATAATACATTCAAATTAAATATATGTAATTAATAAAGTACAATAACAATATACACTAGGTTATATTATAGAAATCAATTTAAACTATGCACACAGATACTGCAACACACCTAACTACCTTTTGTTCTTTATACTTCTGATCTAATCTTTTTCTTTTTTTCTTCTCCTCTTGTTTGAAGGTCTTAATCTGTTCTGTGATCTGCTGCTGCTTTAGAGCAGCCAACTGCTTACATTCACTGAAACCTAATTCTTCTGGCAAATCGTTTTCATTATCAGAAAGAAATGGTTCTTCACAGATATCAGATTTTTCTGAAAATGCAAGAAATACTTAGGTAAATATCACCAACAAATTGTAACTACAGATATTTATTGGTTGTAGGATTCAAATTTCATCCAACTACAGATGATAAAACCCAAAATAGAAATGTTTCCATGTTGGCAAAAATAAAAGATCTAACAACAAATTTTGCTTTTGTGAGAAATACAACAAGATGAAAGATATTGAAATTGCATCATTTCTACCCCAACCAGATCACACTCATCAAAACTTGAAAATTCTGATTGTCCAAAAAAAAAAAGTTTGAATTTTAGAACATGCACATGCATGGATTTTCCAATGGGTGGGCCATGGGTCATTTCTCAAACAACGGACAGTGCAACACCAACGAGTATCAGCAATCAAGGACAGTTGGTATGGCTTACCATATTCATTTATAAAAGATGCCACCTTCATTGATGCAGGGGTCTATACTCAATGGGATCAACAAGTGGTTTTGTGCTGCTAACAGATGAGTCATTTCTCTCTACTGTTTAATGACGGTGAGCAACTTGTGTACAAATACTGAGGCAAAAGGTTTTCCATCATTGCTTTTCATGAACATGATTGGTATGGTGGAGACAGTGATGTGGGGAGATGTTGCCATGACTGGCATATATCCCTTGCAAGTTATTCATATCTGATGGGACAATGCTACAAAGATGAAATCCTGCAACCTGTTGTCTTACTAGACTTGCAAAACAAGGGATTGAAAATTGCAATGAGCAGAGATAATAGCCATTTCCTGCAGCAAAACTGGATCAACAAAATGACCAAGCCATCCAACTGACCAAACTTTGTACCCAAGTATGTGGAACTGGCTGAGCAATCAGGTATACTGCCATCCACAGACTCTCTGGTTATTTGAAACTACACTGGTACAGAAATGGGCCCAAACTGTAAAGGTTGCCTACAGCCACTACTCACATGTGTAAAACATCTTTTACGAAATGTAGTCATCTCTTCAGCTGTCATCATAAAAATGGAATACTTGCTCAGATTTTTGTGGACAGCTTACAATAATTAGGAACAGACCAACGTTGTGTCATCTGTCAACACCAACTTCTATTATCTGCCTTAACTTAATGAGGCAACAACCAGTGCCAGCCATCACTTGGCCGACAGTAATCTGACACATGTCACAACAAATACACGGGCGATTTACTTTTCCTGTGGGCCGACGAATTTCAGGTAATTACCCCAGACTGAATAATAACCTAACACTGATCAGAAATCGGAGGCGAGTTGTTCCAACGGATCCCGGTCGGTGTCTGTCTGTAATCGCTGGTGTTTTGGTCTCAGAACAGGGCAGGCAAGCTGGGTGCAGCTACACCCGGGAGCTCTGGCGCTGGGAGAATCACCAGAAGTCGGACTGTCCTGCTGACATAAACCCACCCCCCACCCTCTCCTCCTCCTCCTCCAGCCTGGGTCTTAACATTTTCACCTTTTCCCCTTAAGATGTCGCCTAACGAATACAAGAAGACACTGACCGGACGATCGACGATCCGCCATTTTTGCTAACTGCTGACATGCGCAGTACGCGGAGGAGACTGGCTGATCACGTGGTGTTGGGGACCAGACCGGAAACTCCACAGGTGTGAAAACCGGAAAGGATGCGATTATCGAGGGGTACTCAGAGCAGTGTGGGTATAAGAATCCCAGGTTTTACGGGAAAATAACCGCACTTCTCAGTTCACGTGTCTGGTTAGTTGTTGGTTCTTCTTTTTTTTTTTTTTTTTTAAATCTTCTTTAATTTATTAAAGTCCATAATACCCAGAATTTAAAAAAAAACTTCTTTAATTTATTAAAGTCCATATTACCCAGAATTTAAAAAACTTCTTTAATTTATTAAAGTCCATATTACCCAGAATTTAAAAAAATCTTCTTTAATTTATTAAAGTCCATATTACCCAGAATTTAAAAAAACTTCTTTAATTTATTAAAGTCCATATTACCCAGAATTTAAAAAAAACTTCTTTAATTTATTAAAGTCCATATTACCCAGAATTTAAAAAAAATCTTCTTTAATTTATTAAAGTCCATATTACCAAGAATTAAAAAAAAAAAATCTCTGAATTTACCTTTACACTAAATTGGTATTTTCCTTCTCAATGTGAAATCATACGCACAATAAAGATGCCATTGACATGGACTTACAGAGATATTTAGATAAACAAGAACAAATTTTAAAAACTTATGAAGGTAAGAAGAAAAGATTAGTATATGGTGCTAAAAGCCAGTTACACTGTAGTAACTCTATAATGCTATAGTATAAGATTTTTTATGGTATGAATTAAAATATAAGGTTAAAATTTTTTTTAAAATGTACTCATAAACTAGCAAAAAATTACAAGACAACTTTAGACCAAATAAAATTACTCAAATTTTATACTCCATTGTATATATATATATATTATGGTGGACAAAGGTTTAAGAAAGATGGCAGAACAAAGATAGATTGACACGTGAAATATTTCAAAATAAACATTCCAACTGGCATTGCACGATAGAAAAGAAACTCCTTGTTCTTTGACTGACACATTCGTCAACACGATCAATACCAGATATTTTGCATAGGTTCGCTTTTCTTACATGATGACGGGGAAAAGTTTGGGAAGGAACCAAACGTATTTGAGATTTTGTCACAAAACCCCAGTTTTTAGAGATGACCCGAGATAAACAGATCAAAGAAACATTAGGTTGTTAAAAAAGTTTTGTTGGTTTTTATATTATGTTAATTTGGGATTCATTTGTTGCCTGCTTGTGAAGGTGTATGTAGATAAGTTATATATTGTTTTGTAGCATGTGCTTTGGCATACATTATGCAAAACCTACCTTTATAAAAATCATAAAATGGATATTTGTTTCAGGTTTCTGAGTGAAGCATGGATAGAAAAGATTTTTGTGCCATTTTGTTCACAAGTTCAAACCAGGCCACAAATTAAACGTTGTTCATCAGAAACTCTCCCAACAACAGCCGGCATTGGTGAATCAAAGAGGCCCAATCCTGCTCCACGACAGTACTCGTCCTCATGTTGCTAAAGTGACTCTTCAGAAACTGAACACATTTGAGTACGAAGTTCTCCCTCACCCAGCCTATTCACCAGACCTTTCTCCCACAGACTACCACCTTTTCAAACACATTGACAGCTTTCTCCATATGAAATCCTTCTCCAACCAAGCAGCAATGAAGCTGCCTTCCAACAGTTTATGGACTCCAGAAATCCAGATTTTTTTAAAATAGTATAAATGCACTTGTAACTTGTTGGCAGAAGTGTATTGATTGTAATGGAACTTATTTTGATTAATAAACTTCACGTTAACAACGATATGAAGTCTCATTGGTGCAGTAAAAAACCGACAAAACTTTTGTAACAACCTAATATATGGTGGCATGGACATAAACTTCAACTACAGCCTGACAGCGCTTATGTATGAAGTCCACAAGACAAATAATACGTCAGTCTTTGCAAATATCAGTGCAAGTCCAAATTTCTGGGTTTTAAATCTTAATAACTTTGTCGATATCATTCCATAGATTCTCTAATGGATTCGAATAAGGGCTTTGAGCCAGCTATATCAGAACTGGAATTTTCTGATCTGTGAGATACTGCTGGATGACGGTAGCTGAATGTTTTGGATCATTATCCTGTTGAAAAATTCATTTGATGCAGGGTTTAGAATATGGTTAGTGTATTTGATAAAATGTCCAGGTAAACAAACAGTTCCTCTATTCTTTAGATATGATCACGATCAATAAAGCCTGTCCCTTTTTAGAGAAACCACCCCATATCATAATGGGTATGTCCCATTTTTTATTGTCATTTTGGTACATTTCAGATAAAATGCTTACCGAGTTTTGTCATTTATAAGTTCGACCATTTGATCCAAATCTCTGGAACTGCGATTCATCGGACCAAAGCACCCTGGCCCACATTTTTGGGATCCAATGGAAATGATCCTTGGCAAACTGAAATTGGTTCCTTTGATTCTCCAAGGAAACACATGATTTCTTCCTGGAAACACGCCTCATCAATTCAACATCACAAAACTGTTTGTGGACAGTTCACATGCAAATTGGTAGCTCCCCTTAATTTCTTAAAATGTCGGTGGATGTCTTGTGTCAGTCCATTCTAGACAGATGCTTAATTTTCTGATTGGTCTGAGCATGTTTTTCATGGTCTGCATCTATGGTTTTGATGTAACCACTCGTTTGGTTGAACAGCTCCCTGGCCAGTACTGCACTAGACCTGCTTAGCAGTCTCAAAATATGAGAGGTTCTCCCTGATCAACTCCACAATCCAAGTGCATTTTGTTGGACTTAACTTGGCTTTTTTCACCCACTGTAGAGTGATTAAAGTTATTTGTATTGGTTGTCCGAAAAAATAGCCCACACATTTTAGAAAGCATTCTTGCACTGGTGTCACCCTGAAATTCCATCATAATGTATGAAAAGCAAATGTATTCCAAATATTTACTACTGATCACATGGCCTGACCATAAATAAATTGCTTTTCTGTCAGTGTAATGCTCTTGTGGGACAGTTTATTTTTACATCTTACCCTTCCTTCCCTCCCCCTGAAAAGTTGGTTGGTGAGCATAATTATGACTATTTTTTGTCCGATTCACCGTGCGTGCTGAATTGGGCAAGAAATAACAAGTCTGACCACACTGGCCAAAGACCAAAGGCTGGGAAGAGAGCAGCAATATAGGAAGATACAATATTTAAGACACTGGCAGAGCGCACCTTCAAAGTAAATAGCTGAACTGTCTCTACTTCAACAAGCTGGTGGATTTTTTTGTTTGTTTCATTATTGAGAGCTCTGATGGTGTAGTACAATAGCAAAGGAAGCCTGCTAACATCAAAAACTTAATTTTAAATAATTCTAAATAAGTCACAAGAAATATTTCTAAGTGAAAAAATTATTGATCGAAATCAGAAAGAGAGACAAATTAATATCTTTTTATTTTTGGATGTTAGTATGCTTTCATCGCTAGCCACATTCTTTGGACATATTATTTTGTCAACCTTCCCCTGTAATTTATCCTGTGAACATTTTTTGTCATCCCTCCCCCAGGAAGACGACCGTGAGAAGCCATGTTTGTCAGCCACATTTTGCACACTTAATGTATGAGATACAAAAAAGAAAGGGGATGTCACCACACACACAGAATAAAGCTTTTAAAATAAAAAACTGCCAAAGTGTATACTTAATTTTTCTAATGATATGAGACATTTTTAACTTTAAAAATTAGCTAGCATTTTTAAAGCTTTTGTTTTTGTAGATATAATCTTTTCAGCAAATATGAATTACATATTCAGATAAATGTAATAATTTTTTTTTACATAATTGCTTGATCTAGTAATTACTATATTGAAAACAAAATACGTTATTAAACAGAAATAAATTATCCAGATTTCTGCATTTACAAGAGATAGTGTGAATATGTAAATTCATTCTTAGTAAAACTTAAAAGATTAATTTTCAAATTTTGAGATCACTATTTGTATACCAGGTGACCATAAAAATGATTGCATATAACACCCAACTGTAAAACGTGTTAACAGAAGTACATAAACAGTGATGGGGAATGCATTCTCAGC
Organism: Nautilus pompilius; assembly: GCA_018389105.1. Classification (NCBI taxonomy): domain Eukaryota; kingdom Metazoa; phylum Mollusca; class Cephalopoda; order Nautilida; family Nautilidae; genus Nautilus; species Nautilus pompilius. The sequence continues at coordinate 633,500 of JACATO010000611.1, read as the reverse complement.
TTGCAGATTTTTACACTAGGGGAAATCATTTGATATTATGTGAAGTCATGCCAAAACTACCATAATTTTTTTCTGAAATCGCTGTGACTGTAACAGTAAACAGTAAAAAAAAAAAAAAATAGAGTTACTAACATCAACTTATTTAAAACTTTACTAACATTTTGCTTGTAATTTGTTATATCCTCAATAAAAGCTCCTAGACACTAACACAGCTGCATGAGAGCTGTGTGGATGCTCACAGTACACCAATATTTTCAGATAGCCTCGTATTCAGAAATCCATAGCACTACACTCATTTCTAATAAAACAATTTCCAAAATTGCATAGCACTTGCGAAAGAAACTGTTCACAGGCATCTCTGGGCAAGCTGATACATATAACTCTAAGCCTACACAGAGATAAAATATGAGAGAGGGGACTTCACGTGGCATAAGTTACCCTCCACCAATAAGAAAATCTGCAGTCTGGAAATGCATTTCCCAATTTCCCATCATTTTCATAACTTAGATTTTATGGTTTGGAAGTTATAAGCAACTGATAGTCATCCTGTATAATATACATACAGGGTGATTCAGAAATATGTATACACACTTTGAACATATCTATTTTTAATATTTATTATAAAAACTTTGTTTTGTACAAAAGTGAAAATGACTTACAATGTTCATCTTTGGTCAGATGTTTGAAACTGTGATGTTGCAATACTTCCGAAACAGTTACTTCCTGTTTATATAAACCCTCAACATGGTTGACAGAAAGCTGAATTTCAAACACAGGAAAAACATTTAAGTGATATTTTAAGTATGAAAATGTAAAGGAAGTGCAGTTTGTCTGGTTAAGAGAGTATGGAGCATCATCTCTTACATGTTTATTAATTAGTCATATACATAAATTTGAAAACCAGAGAACTGACCAAAATGTGAATAAAATCCACAGAGGAAGAAAAATGAGTGCACAGGATCTTGAAAATGTGAAAACTGTAATAACCATGTACCAAATTTCTCCAAATAAGTCAGCAATGCAGTGCGCATGTGAACTGGAGATCAGTCAACCTACTGTGCCCATACATAACTAGGCTTTTGCATGCTCTGAACAAAGATGATCCTGATAGAATATTACAATTCTGAGAGTGGTTCATTAATATACACAATCAATGTGGTAATTTCAACCTGAATACGCACAAATTGTCATAACTGTTTTTGGCAGTGCAAAACCCAAAATATGTATTTGAAGGCATAAACCTACTAGGAGTTAGTCTGGCCAGGCTCTCTTCTCGTGGCGTTGTTAGACCATTTTTTTTTTCAATGATATTGCAATGGGTGAAAATTATCGAGAAATACTATGCAATACTGCTGTAAGATATCTGTATGGAGGCTCTGAGGTTTACTTTTAGCAAGATGGTGCACCACCACAGTAGCACAGAGATGTTCGAGCCTTTCTTGATATTGAGTTTCCTGGGATGTGGTTAGGTCATCATGGAACTGCTCATGAATATTCTCTAAGGTCAGCTGACCATACACCCCTGGACTTCCACCTGTATGGGGCGGGGGCCTGAAGGACAAAGTGTAAAATGTTAAGCCTCAAACACTAAGACTTGAAGGAAAACAATGAGCAGAAAGTATGCAAAATCTCAGTTCATATGCACACTACTGTATGCCAATTTGTCTCAGAACAGTGGTTCATGTTTGCATGTAAAATGGACATAATTTCAAAAATTTGTCTTAAGATGACCATTGTATGTTTTCACATTTACTTGTGTACATATATCATTGAATGAACAAAACTAAGTATTAAATATATATAAATTTAAAATGTGCAAATCACCCTGCACACACACACACACACACCCCCCAAGTAGTTGAAGAAAAATGCATCAGCTTTCTTCTAGTTTAATCTACATGCCATGTACTGTTCCACTTGTCCAACGCGGATAATAGATTAAAATTAATCTGCAATTTTCAAGTCTTGAGTGAGTATAAAAGTACTGGTTTCATGTTTAGCAACTAAATCCCATTAACTTTTATTATATGTTTACTAATAAATAAGATGATAATGTGTATTTAAGGAAATTTTATTATTCTTTTAATCAAGCAAAACATGAAGTATATTATGAATATAAATATGAAAGTAAACCAGAAAGTTTTTAAAGGACTATTTTTTTTTTTTAGATTTTTGAACAGGCCCCGAAGATTGAGGGACTCCACCCTCATTTTCTGCTGGCTGCTTGCGGATTTTCTGCCACGACATTGGTTTTCTTCTGTACATGGGCCAAGGAGGAAGTGTCAGCTGAAATACAACCAATTATTAAAATTAGTATGCATTAACACCAACCCACACACACACACACACATTAGTCATTTTGCAGTTTCATTTTCAGAAACAAAATCTGAAAAGCACAGACTGATTTTGTGCCTCCCACCAGTGAATGAAATCTCTGAACAGTGATGTAGTTATCACGCATCGGCAAACATGTTCACCTCAACAGAATTTTCACACTATTGGAGTGAACCAACACCTTTAAAAATGTCTATAAAACATAACTTATAATTAATTTGCATAAAGTGTGACAGATTACAACACAAAATATACATTTCATTTCTGATAGGGTTTTTTCTTGCTATACTTTGTTTTCTTTTTGCCTAAATACCTTTTGCTTCATTTCCTTTTCCATTACTCATAATACCATAAACTATTTTTACTGGAATATCAGCTAAAATTCCTGACATTTACTTTGCAAGCCCCAACAATATTATAACCAGGTAGGATGACCATGAATTTCATGAATATTTGGTAAAAAAAAAATCTTAATATTAAGCAGCCATAAAAAGTTATTTTTGAAAAATCTGCTCACTAAATATCAAACCATTTCTAAACCATTGCCTCTCCAAATATGAAATGTGCTGAACAAAGTCAGATAGTTACAATTTTTAAAAGATGTCCTGAAAGTGATCCATTCTTTATTTCTTTGAGCTAATCAAAATTGCAAGAAAATAACAGGTGAATTGCTGAATACTTACAAACTTAGTGTGACAAAGTCTACAGCATTTAATTATAAAGGTTTTGGTACCTGTTCATGTTGTGTACTCACCAAACAAGACAAAGCAAAGCCAGCAAATAGGATGTACATAGTCTGTGAGAACTGCTGACATATGTAACCCCATATGAAGCCAACAACCTGAAATCATGAATAGTACAACAAATTTCTTATGTACTGTTACACTGCTCTTCATCTAAACGTTGTGCTACCTACTGCATACCCATCTAGATAGCTAGTTCCACATTTTCATATATTTTGAAAATGTTCAATCATAGGAAGCGTTTGCCATAATAATACATAACTAGTACTAATGACTTTTACTTTAGGAAGTTTCCCCATAAAAAAGTTAAGGAAAATTACTTACTCTGGCTGACCTCTGATTTTGACATAGGTAATTTTAGAAATTTCTTTCTTTGTTAAACTAAGGCACAACATTTTGTAGAGCTCAACTTTGTTTTTTTTTAACACTTGCAGATTCCCTAAATGCTTTGTAGCTAAATTTAAAACTAATATCTTTGTAATGGATTAAGATACACATTTAAAAATTGGTATATAGAGTAATTATGACCTATTCTTTTTTAAAAATGCCTTCAAGAATAGTTATCACCATTCCTCAAACTTTAAAAAGTGATTTTGTATAGTGTAAAATGACTTGTCAAAATTTTCATCCCTCCCTGGTGCCTACATATATATAGGAAGATTTATCTATTTAATACCCGACTCAAATTATATAATTAGTGGTTTGTTTTCCAAAGCACGCTTGAAACTTATAGCAGCTTTAATACATTTTCTGGGCCGCAAATAATGGGTCTAGATGAAAAATCACAAAAAAGAGTTTCCCATATTGTGGTTAATCCTGTGGGAAGGTATATAAAGTATTCAAATTTATAGTCTAACCTTACGTATGTAAACTCATTCTGCACCAAATTTCATCATTGGCTCTCAATTTCCTAGTGAAATTAATTTTTAAAAAATGGCATTAGTGGAATTTTTGTGAATTTTGTAGTGGCTAGCAGCATTACCGAAGATGACAACCTTAAGTTTGAAAATTTCTCCTTTAAATGGAAAATCATTTTGGTGGTGAGGCATGGACATCTGTAGTGTAGTGCTTCAGTTCACTATTTTCCTTGCAGTACACTGCAAATGGATGCAGGGTAGCTTGAATGTTGTCCAAATGAAGTTCCCGTATAGCATTTTGAAAATAAAAATATAGTACAATGATAGAATCAGCAGGAAGGGCTTCTTAAAAACAAAGATAAGCTAAGCATTGGTAATAAAATTGTTACCAAAGTTCCAGCTCACTCACTGAAGCCTGCAATGTCACCAGTGTGGTTCTGTCAATGCGAACCTATTGTTTTTACATAATTACACCATCATCTGGATCAATGTCATTGTTTGCAAACAATGAAGAAAGTGAGTGCATCCACCACAAAACAAAAACTCCTAGGAATTCATCATACAGTATTGTGAGCAATCTGACATTTGGTTGCTGTTGAAAAATGCAAATAGAATGCATTCCCTTGATGCCAACAGTAACAGTTTAGACTGAAGTTCAATGAATTTTGTAAACCCAATCTGATCCCCAGTCTTCAAATACTGTATATGGAGTTTTTTTTTTAAATAATCAGTAGAAATTATTTGTTGCAACCATTAACTTTTACAGTTACATATTCTTCCTAAGGAACATTCTAGAGTATTCATCAGATTCATAAGGATCCCGTGTCTTTTTCACTATGTGTTCTGTTATGCAGAACTCTACTACCATTTCCTTTTAATCCAACTTGTAGGAACTAGAGTGAGCAGCTTTATCAGATTTTTCTTTAGAAGCTCTAAACATCTATCTAGAATCTCGATCATCTCTCGTCACAGTAGCATTTTGCAACAGGCGGCTAAATATAGCTTTGAATCATTTACTTTACATTTTTCTTTTTTATTGAAAAGAGTGATTTCAGGAGATTGGATAATGCAATGATATAGACAGAGCTAATCTGTGTTTTCATTATTCCAAGATGGTTATTTATTGCATTAAAAAGATATTAATTTCATAAAAAATGAATTGAGAACCAAAGATGAAATTTGGTACAAAATGAGTTCACATATGCATGCTTAGACTGTATAAATTTGAATACTCTACATACGGGTCAACCACGAGTTAGAAAATTGAATTTTTGTTGATTTTTCACCCAGACCCATTTGTTTATGTCCCCTCCCTAGATAATGCATTAAAGCTGCTACAAGTCAGGTATTAAATAAATATTCTTGCTAAGGGGAGCTAAAAATTAAAAAAAAGTCATTCTGGTTAAAGAGAGACTATTCTGGAAGATATTTCCTAAAGAACAAACCGTAACCACCCTATATACCAATTTTAAGGTCTATACCTCAATCCATTACAAATATATAAGGCTTAAATTTGGCTACAAAGCAAATGAGAAATTTGCAAATGTTAAAAAAGAGAGCACAACTCTTAAGTCAATAAAAGTTGAGTTAAAAACCTTTTTCCCCTTAGTTTAATGTGGAAAGATAATTTTGTTAAAATCAAGAGGTGATTGCTTGGGAAGCATTGGGTGGTTTGACACAGATTTTTTCTGACAATAGAATGAAATACAATGCAAGTCTTTAAAATATCAAGCAAATTTTCAAATAACAAAATGTATTACCAATATGTTGTACATAAAAGTTTGCGTAAATAATGAAAGCCAATAAGACAGTTGTTTATTTACTTTGAAAAAAAATCAGAAGAAAATGACAATAAAAACTGAAGAAAAGATTGCTTGCAAAGTGGATCAATTTAAAATTTGCACTGAAAAAAAGGATGGTCGTCACATGGGCATCCACTGTAATAAATAAATTTAAAACAAACAAACACAAACCCCAAATACTTAACAGTAGTTAGAACCATTCTCTAACATTAAATACAAATTGAGGAGGTAAGTAACTTTTTAAGTTTAAAATTATTAGAATTTCAGTTATCATAGTTACTATTATTTCATCAATTTTTTCCCCCTCTACAAGCAATTTTTGTTAACCTGCATACTTACTCCAAATAGAAATATAATTGCTTGGAATGTCCTTTCAGCTCGCTTCTGGCCATCAAAATCCTAATTAAAAAACAAAACAAAAACTACATATATGGACAGAAATTCCCATCAGGAAGTCAGAAAAAAGCAGTAATTGAACACTGGATAAAACTAGTCTAAATTAGAACATCCTAGCACATTTGGACAGTTTAATTATTTCCACTAAAATTCATTTCTATGGCTGAAAACCACAAAACTCTAAATCATGTATAATTTTAAAATTAAAAAAAAAAAGATTTTAAGAGGACAAAGCCGTCTTTGCTGGTTTTAGGGCCAGTAAATGAGAGAGAGGGGCAGAGATCTTGATTATTTTAATACAAATAACTGGCTATTTTCAATCATATTAAAATTTTTAAAATAAGTTTTCATCAAAGCAAACTCAATTCTTCTTTACAATATAAGTCCCTGAAAGCAAGGAATAACTACATATTCACCTAAAATAATTATAATTTTTTCACACTATTAAGATTTTGTAAACAGAAAGTAGTCTACAATGCTGAAGGAATGCATTGAATTAGAGAAAGCATAAAGACATTAAACAAGGCAATCAACATGAAATAAAGTTGTTTATAGGAAGGTGTCAATAATGATAACTGTCTGAGTCTGTTTAAACTAGGACAGCTTTTCCATTTTTACTCAGCTACTGTTAAGGAAGATTATTTTTTCTGGATATTATTTAAACAAAAAATGAAACTCAAAAATAATGTTATTAACTAATAATCAAATGGCATTAATTATATGTTTAATTGGTTTAATAAACAAAACAAAATTTTATTAAAGCTAGTTAGTAACTAATTATGATTAACTATCATACTTGAAGACAGAACATTAAGATTTTAAAACAGAAAAAACTTCTAGAAATACTTCCAAGTTAATGTCAATTTATAGTATATTACAAATGCCAGGGCTTAGTCTGTAATTAACAGATAATCAAAATATTCAAAACATCTAAATAATACTATATTTTTAAAATTGGTTCTGGGTGATTTCTGCATTTACACATTTAATATCCAGAGTTACCAACTTGTCTGTTGATTTTCTGAACCAGCACCAAAAAAAGCTCTCATATTTTTTTTTGTAGAAATCAGTAAATAAAGACAAGCAACCTGTTGGAAAACAAGGAGCCTCTACCCTGTTTGGCACCAAATCAAAATTTTGAATCACAATCTGATGCAGATTCTACTGTAGTAGTTAAATGCTTTGATTTCTCTTTTAGAGTATGTTACATAAGATATGTGGCACAAAGTGCCATTATCATGAAGAATATGGGGATAAAATCTCAGCATGCTTTGTCGATACAATGGTAAATGTGCCTTTACAAAGGCAAAGTACAGAGCACAATTGAGATGCCCCTTGACAAATACAAATTATGTCATTCTACCATGCCAGATTGCAATGTATAACACAACACTCCCAGCTCCAAACCCAAGTGCAACTTCCAGAAATGAATTGCTGGAACATGTATCATCAAATAATAGAGTACAATACTTCTAGGGTGTTGCAGAACATATCCTTTTAAAGCATTTCATTCTTAATGGATAAAAGGAAGAGGTGTCTTGTTTGTTACATATCCTCAATAGCAAAATTAGTGAAGATTACAGAAACCATTCTTTGGTTCACGTCTGTTGCATGGGTAATAAAAAATCCTGATGGCAAGTGGTGATATGTCAAGTAATGGGGCATGATCTTGAGGGTCACTGTTGGAAGTCTTCCAGATCACTTAGCTACAGCAGTGATCTTTACTTTGGTAAAGTTTGCAGTAATACTGGCCACGGATCCACAAGAAACATAAAGATCTTTGTTAAAGAAATATCGCAAGTCTGCCTCTGTCTCCAGTGAGGTGATACTACACACTTGTTATCTGCTCACAGTCTGATATGTAAATTTTGGTCATATATATATATTCATTTATGAAGTGGACAAATTTGGGGCACTGTATCTCAGAGGAATGATTATACAAAGGTACACTGGATACTTAGCAGTGATCCAAATTTTACTGGTGTGTAAACTACTGAAAGTCTCCTTTGCTTGGGGTGTCGGTTTACAGCTCAACTAGTCTGGGGAGGGGAGGGGGGGAGGAGGGGGCGGCCATCTTGTTAGAACAGACGACGACGACTCTAGAACAGCATAGCTGCTGAACTGGTGGCAGGCAGGAGATACAGATTTGAAGGAGTGTGTAGGACTCTGCCTGCCTGACCAGTCTTCTGGAGACTATGGGAGACGACCACCGAACGTCTCTATGGCACTCAAGACTGAGCATCGTCGTCGTCCAGGTGAGCGAACAGATGGGTGGTGCGCCGGGGGCAGAGGAGGCCGTTTGCACGCATACACACGCTGGAAATAACATGCGAACACAAGCTACAAGGAGCGATTGTCTCACCATGTAAGTGGGAAGCGACTGAATTCGCTGGGGGACGAACGCCTTCCAGCCGTCCATGCCGCAAACCCCGAGTCTCGTTCTCACGCGACGCCGATCTCGTCCCCCGCGATACTTCCGGTAACACCCGCGGCTCGCATTTCCGCTGGACCTGGAGTGGAACTTGGCGTCAGCGCCGTCTGTTCGTTCAGCCGATTTTTGCCGGATCAGTTCCCGTGGAATTCACAATATAATCGGCCACGATGGGTGTTCCAAAGTTCTATCGATGGATCAGTGAACGATATCCCTGCTTGAGCCAGGTTATCAGGGATTTTCAGGTAGGAATTGGCTTTTTAAAAAATAAATCTGGTTGGTAAATGGAGCTGAGTGAGTGTGAGTGGTCTTCCATCACGTCTTAAACGGTGCTGAGTGTGAGTGGTCTTCCTTCTCGTCTTAAACGGTGCTGAGTGTGAGTGGTCTTCCTTCTCGTCTTAAACGGTGCTGAGTGTGAGTGGTCTTCCTTCTCGTCTTAAACGGTGCTGAGTGTGAGTGGTCTTCCTTCTCGTCTTAAACGGTGTTGAGTGTGAGTGGTCTTCCTTCTCGTCTTAAACGGTGTTGAGTGTGAGTGGTCTTCCTTCTCGTCTTAAACGGTGTTGAGTGTGAGTGGTCTTCCTTCTCGTCTTAAACGGGGTTGAGTGTGAGTGGTCTTCCTTCTCGTCTTAAACGGTGTTGAGTGTGAGTGGTCTTCGTTCTCGTCTTAAACGGTGTTGAGTGTGAGTGGTCTTCCTTCTCGTCTTAAACGGGGTTGAGTGTGAGTGGTCTTCCTTCTCGTCTTAAACGGGGTTGAGTGTGAGTGGTCTTCGTTCTCGTCTTAAACGGTGTTGAGTGTGAGTGGTCTTCCATCTCGTCTTAAACGGTGTTGAGTGTGAGTGGTCTTCTCCATCACGTCTTAAATGGTGCTGAGTCCTTCTCGTCTTAAATGGTGTTGGGTGTGAGTGGTCCTCCATCGGGTCTTAAATGGTGCTGAGTGAGTATAAGTGGTCTTCCTCCTCCATTGCGTCTTAAATGGTGTTGGGTGAGTATAAGTGGTCCCCTTCCTCCATCGCGTCTTAAATGGAGTTGGGTGTGAGTGGTTTTCTTTCTCCATTATCTTACATGGTACTGAGATTTGGAGTGGGGGGGGACAGATTTGTATTTGAAGTACTTTACCTTTAAGGTAAAACTCTCTTGTTAGTCGTGATCATGATGATTATACTTTTCACACTACCTGTTATTATATTTATAATAAATTATTAAACTAGCATCCATGTTTAAAAATCAAAAAGTCATTCCCTTTTTATCTATCTCACAATATTTTGTTTGTTTGAGTATATTTTTAAGGAAGGAAACATTAACTATGTTGTTTTGTTTTAGCGAAGTTAAATATCTCATCATAAACAAAATTTGTTCTTTCTTACACATTTGAAACTACATTTTGATACTGTTTGCCTCTAAATTATTGAGTTGTTTTAACTACACAATAATAAAATATGAACAGGCAAAATAACACTTGTATATAAAATGGCATTTAGTTTTAATCTTATAATATTTATATCTTGTTCTGAAATTTGAAAACTTTAAAAATTGAATGTAAGAACGATCAGTAGGAATCAGTTTATAATAAGGCTGAAGTAGTCAGGAGACACTGTGAACACTTTGAAATGGTGTATTTGGAGAATATCTTCCAACTCCAGGCTGAAACTTCCCCTTAAGACTGTTCAACTCAGTTACAAATGCAGATTGCATTTTTTCTGTAAAACTAAAATGTCTGTTTTGTCTGTGGTTCTAATGTGCAGTATATGTAAATTAGAACTAATAGAAATGTTTATCTCTTCCTTGCTGTTATTATATTAGGATAATCTAAAAATTAGGTAAATTAAGTAATCATAATAGATTTTTAAGGGAAAAAGGAGGCAGGAGTCCATTTTTTATAAGAAAATGGTGAATATAATTTGTAAGGGTAACATAGAAGATAAGTTTGAAAAAGTAATCATCAGAATCTCTGATTATTTTATCAGTGCCAGAAGTTTATTTCCTTAATTTAATGGACTAAGGTTATAAAGTATCGTCAATATTCCCAATGAAATAGTTATCTGAAACTTGGGCTATAGGTAACATTTAATAACAAACAAAAATTGTTGTTTATAAATTATGTAGAAAATGAAATGTCATAGGCAGTTTTGCATTACAGGTGTATCTCAAAAAAATTAGAATATCGTGGGAGAGTTCATTTTTTTCCGTAAATTAATTCAAACAGTGAAACTTTCATATATTCTAGATTTATTACACATGAAGTGAACTATTTCAAGTCTTTTTTGTTTTAATTTTGATGATTACGGCTTACAGCTCATGAAAATCAAAAATCCACTATCTCAAAATATTAGAATATTTCATAAGATCAATAAAAAAAAAAGGATTTATAATATAGAAATGTCAAACTTCTGAAAAGTATGTTCATTTATGCACTCAATACTTGGTCAGGGCTCCTTTTGCACGAATCACTGCATCAATGCAGCATGGCATGGAGACGATCAGCCTGTGCCACTGCTGAGGTGTTATGGAAGCCCAGGTTGCTTTGATAGCGGCCTTCAGCTCATCTGTATTGTTGGGTCTGGTACCTCTCATCTTCCTCTTGACAATACCCCATAGATTCTCTATGGGGTTCAGGTCAGACTGAGTTGGCTGGCCAATCAAGCACAGTAATACCATGGTGAGAAAACCAGTTACTAGTAGTTTTGGCACTTTGGGCAGGTGCCAAGTCCTGCTGGAAAAGGAAATCAGCATCTCCGTAAAGCTTGTCAGCAGAGGGAAGCATGAAGTGCTCTAAAATCTCCTGGTAGATGGCTGTGTTGACTTTGGACTTGATAAAACACAGTGGACCAACACCAGCAGATGACATGGCACCCCAAATCATCACTGACTGTGGAAACTTCACACTGGACTTCTAGCAACTTGGATTCTGTGCCTCTCCACTCTTCCTCCGGACTGTGGGACCTTGATTTCCAAATTAAATGCAATATTTACTTTCATCTGAAAAGAGGACTTTGGACCACTGAGCAATGGTCAAGTTCTTTTTCTCCTTAGCCCAGGTAAGACTCTTCTGATGCTGTCTCTGGTTCAGGAGTGGCTTGACACTAGGAATGCAACACTTGTTTCCTGGACACATCTGTGCATGGTGGCTCTTGATGCACTGACTCCAGCCTCAGTCCACTCCTTGTGAAGCTCCCCAAGTTCTTGAATCCGATTTGCTTGACAATCCTCTGAAGGCTGCAGTCATCCCTCTTGCTTTGCACCTTTTCCTACCACACTTTTCCCTTCAGTCAACTTTCCATGAATATGCTTTGATACAGCACTCTGCGGACAGCCAGCCCTTTCAGAAATGACCTTCTGTGGCTCACCCTCCTTGTTGAGGGTGTCAGTGAGTGTCTTCTGGACAACTGTCAAGTCAGCAGTCTTCCCCATAATTGTGGTTGTGTGTACTGAACCAGACTGAGAGATTCATGGTTTTTATACTGCATAAATAGTGATTTACTCAAACTCGAAATGGAACATTCTAATATTTTGAGATACGTTTTTTATATTTTTTTAGCTATAGGCCGTAATTATCAAAATTAAAATTAAAAAATGCTTGAAAACATTTTAGTTTACATGTAATGAGTCTAGAATATATACAATCTTCACTTTCTGAAATAACTGACAAAAAATATTGAACTCTTCCACGTTATTCTAATTTTTTGAGAATGAAAATTTTGCTCATTTTTACTTCTGATAATTAATTTGTTGGAAGGATCTGGGCAAAAATGAATCTGGTAACAAAATAATGAATTGACTGTAGGTAATAACAAAAATAATAGATAACCATAGAACATGTTTATATTAAGATTATAGAAGACTAATTGATAAAATTAGAAAATTGAGTATTTCTGAATTTAATTCATTTCAGAATAAGATTTTATCTCTTATAATTCTTAGTGTTACCAGGGAGAATACATTGCTAAATTTAACATTTATTTCTGCTATTGATGTTATAAAAAAGCAAATATTTTGGAGTTGCTTGATATTAGTGTATTAATTACCACACTTCTCTAGAAATTGATAAATTGTAAGTCAGAAAAATTAGTGACTAACAAGTATATAAATACATGGAACTTGAATAAAGAGATTACTCAGATTTAAATGAATACGACTGGATACTCTTAAATCTTGATGATCTTAATGTAGAATGGAAGTTCTTTCACTTAATATTAACTGAAGTGTTATAAACTAAAAAATAAAATTGTTTAATACATGTAAAAGAAAGCCAAAATAGATAACTTGCAAAAGTTACCTGACTGAAAATAATTGGATATTATAAAAAGACTATGGTAGATCAATTAAAAATGCATATATTAACTTGAACAGGAAGTAATAGATCAAATTTGACCTATAGGAAACTGTGATGATATATTGAAAATTCATGATGGCAAAAATACTGTAATTTTAGTTATTTTTCGAGTAATTTTATCTTAGCAGACATTTGATAGACAGAGGGTGAGCAAATATGAAGAACACACAGTCATTATCAGGATTCAGCTGTGAAGCACTTGAAGAAAGTTAATATACAGAATATTATCAGGAAACAAGAAGTACTTGGATGCAAACAGATAGGTAGCTAAGGAATGTTTTGTAACTTAATTTACAAACTGGCTGTGAGCAAAGGAAAAACTTACAGACCATACTAATTCAGTATTTCATAGTGAACCTGTAGAACATTTGAAAGTTGTAGAATGTAGGAATATTGTTAGTCACCAATTATACTCTGCATTACAAGAACAAAGGATGGAGAATTGTAGTTGTTTTAAAAACCTCATTGATGTTGCTTGTTTTCTATTTTTTCATGAGTTTGCTCATGCCTTGTATACTCCACTATGCAAGTTAGCTGGGAGACTGGCTCTGAGCAGCAAGATATCTGCCTTTCTGAGTAGAGGGGCTGAAATTGTGGCATATACATTGTAGCTTATTGCAAGAGATTTTCTTGTAGCATTGGGAACGAAGGATCACTAGCCCACTACTCAGTCATGACTGATGGTGGCACCTGTTATTGTTAAGAAAACAGGAGAAATTACAAATTCACAGATACCTGAAATGCAAAAGTGAGAAATTGACCTCAACAAGATGTGCTTGCTCTTTTGAAGGTGCTATATTTATGGCTAGTGATAATCAAGGAAGTTTTTTGAAGATGATTTTATAAAAATTTACTATACACACGACCCTGATCACATCAGTTAGCTATGGTACATACTGTAGCATCACTTTCACAAGTAAAGGAAGCACTGGCAGCACTGAACATTTAGTTTGATTTTATGCTCTTGAACATAAGGTTGCACAGTATGTACAAATAAAGATAATCATGAATGAACCAAATGTAATAAACTACATTGCTGCAACTTATGATGTGGATTTTTCTACAGCAGATGGACTAACTATTGGCATATGCACAGTTATGATTCTATACGCATTATGACTAGGGATGTGTTGATCAGTTTTCAGTGATGTTATCCTGGCCACAACGTATGGCTTGTTGCAGCTTATAGTCGGGCCACAACAATGAGCCTGCAGCAGCGAAACAGTTAACACAACCAGGGGTATTGATTTGGCTTGAAATTGGAGAGGGGGTGTTCAGAGATAGTAAATACCATAGGCATTCATTCAATCACTACCATTCACTCACGTAAAACCTATGTATATATATATATTTTTTTTTTCTAGCATATATATGGAAGTGGGCAATTGTTTTAAAACATTCTCTCTCCCCCTAATCTAGGATTGGTTGCACATAACTAGAAAGTAATATCACTGAACCACACGATTCAAAATTCAGCACATGATATTTAAGATTACCAAAAAAAAGAAGAAAATTTTGTTCTTGGATTTTGAAGTCTTCAAAAGTAATGCTAACTAATCATTAACACATTACCAGTATATTAAAATCCCAATTAATACATAACTAGGCAAAGTATTGAAAGCGATAGTGTACTACAAATATAGATTTAAAAATCAAAAATTTATGGAAATTCAAAAGGCTGTCAAAAATATGAAGATTTCCTTAAAATCAAAATGTTAAAATAGTTAATGTAGCCATTTCCAAACCTAGATTAATGCATATGTGAAAACTGAAGTAATGAAAGTAGTAATGGTTCTGCAGACTCATATTCAAAATTGAAAACAATTATGAAAATCTGTTGAGAGTATAACTTTATTTAAAGTCAAAAACTCATAAATTATAACGCAGAAACACCGGCTTTTTACCACTTTCTGGATTGGGGAAAGTTTCTTGTTGTCTGATTACGTGTCTTCCTGTGTGAAAAAGGCATGTCCATGGAAGACTGAGGTGCACATAACTTGAATTAGCAATTCCTGATCAGTCAACACACAATATTACTAAATAAATAGGCAAAAATAAGTGGAGAGACTTTCTATATCATGAAAATCAGACTTTAATTTTATACTGGTTGCTTACATTGAAATATGCAAAAAACACACATTCCATGATGAAAACAAAGTTTTAGATTTAATTTTGTAAAATAAATTGCTGATATATATATATATAAAACTTCATATATTCGAATAATAATGCAGTGCTCACCAAAGACCATTAATTTTAACTATTTTAAAATGTTTTTCAAAGTTGATCTCTATGCATTTTTTTGTTTTTTCCCATCAAAATAATATATTGGCAGAATGTTGCCATATATTACAAGCTCTCAGAGTTTGTGGAATTATTCAGGATGTTTTTAATTTTTGATTAGCAAATAAATTTCTATTGTATAGATTTTGGGCAACTGAATAATGGACAGGTGAAGCTTCTTGTGTCTCAGTGGGAAAGACAGCAAACTCTTTAGACCTATTTATTTTCTTTCTTGAATTGAACTAAGTATAATGTTTGTCTAAATGTCTTAACGACTACTTAGATTGGTTTTAAAAAAAGCATGTCTAAACATTCAGATGCTGAATAAATTTGGCTAAAGAAATCCTTTCATGATTGTAGATTCTTAAAGAAGTTTTGATTCAAACATGACAATGTGTTATAAATGTAAAGTTGTATTTTTCTTAGATTCCTGAATTTGACAACTTGTATATGGACATGAATGGGATCATTCATATTTGCTCCCATCCAGAAGACGATAACCCCCATTTCAGAATTTCTGAAAAAGACATATTTGCAAGCATTTTTCATTATCTAGAGGTGAGTATGATTTTTACTGTAACTGGACATTACCAGTCTTTTTTGTGGTTCACAGGAAATATTTTCATGAAATAAATACTTTTATATTCTTAATATTTTGTCAAATATATTTTGTTGCATTATAAACAAGTTGACTTATACCACTGACATTTCCTAACTAAATTAAAAATTAGGAACCTCTGGTACGTGTAGATTACTTAGATTTTAAAATGTTCATGGCTGTGTGAAGTCAGGTTATTAATCATTTCTAAAATGATGTAGCTTCCCATTGTGGAAATGTTTTGTGAACAAACATTGCACTTGACTAATATTATTTTATAATATCTCTTTTCAAACTGTTTTTGTAAAATATACTATTCATAAGTTTGATATTTAATTTAATTTTTATGTAATATTTAAAAAAAATTGATGTTTTATTTGAAAACAGAACAAACAAATTTTAACTGTCAAAATTCATTCATTGTAATTGTAACTTTTATTGAACATCAAAGATAAATGATTGATGTAGAAAATAAGATCTGTGGGCCATAATTATGCACTATGTACAATATAGTTTGCCAGCTTAAAATGAATAATTAAAGGTGTTCCATTATTTTTGAAAATTTTATCTGAATGTTATTTTAATTAGTAGCAGCCTCTGAGGTGAATTAGTTTTATGAATGCAATAATGGGTGTTAATGATATCAATATATGCAGAGTGCCATAATGGTAAAAAGTTGGTGTTAATCACAGGGTCTACTTTGAGAGTATGTGCACACTATTCCATCCAAAATCAGCTAGTTTAATAGTGGAGACTAATAGTTGGCATTAGATGGTTTTGTTTGTATTTTTGTATTTTAATAATGATTGTTTCTACTTGCTAGAGTTAAAGCAATATGGCAGGGTTGTGTAGTTCAATGCATAACAGACTTATTTGCTAAGAAGAATACATTTCTGTATTTGTCTTTCAAGTGTAAGATGCTACTTAGCTTGGAATGTAGCACTGGGAATGGATAAGCTGTTAATATTGCATGTAGTGCAGTGGACGATGCTTTTAGCTTATTAATTAGTTCAGATCTTTATTATTTCACTAATTTTAAGTATCCAATGACTGATTGGGTTTGTGTTTTTTTAATAGTTTCTCTTTCGAATGATAAAGCCTCGGAAAGTTTTCTTCATGGCTGTTGATGGAGTTGCTCCAAGAGCAAAAATGAATCAGCAGAGGGGAAGACGATTCAGGTTTGTGACAGAAATGCTTTTCTTTCTTTCTTTTGTTGTTTTAGTAATGTAATTTTTTTAAGGAATATTGGTGCTTTCATTTTACTGGTTGGAGCTGCTGTTTTTCACATGTTTGTTTATACATTTTCTCAATCTCCCAGGCTCAGCCTGCATACTGATTTGATTTATCTGCAGCTGAATTAGACTTGAATTAGCTGAATTCAAAACAGCTATAGATCATCTGGCTGAAATTTAAAAAGGAAAACTAAAATGAATGGACTTATTCGTCTATACTGATCAGATTACTGTTGTTTACATATTACTCTGATCCAAAATCTAACATATGGTTGTAATATTACTACAGACTCATTCAATTAGACTGTCTAAAATAAAATATTAGTTGTCATAGACTCACCGCTAATAGCTACCTTGGAACTGCAATTTTCTTCATATTTGGAAACAATCTGTTATTTGTTCATTTAAAATTTTTTTTTTTTTTGTTGCATGTCAAGGAATTATTTATGTTCATTAAATCATTAGGGACTTATTACTTGTTGATGGGTCATAACTCTCTCTTATTGGTTTTACCATACTAATGATATGTTATCTTTCTTATTAAAGTTATTTCAGTTATTCTTATTACTGCTGCTGTATCTTTTTTATTCAAGCATAATAACAGTGGGTACATTTATGTGGAATTAAAGACGGATAGGTGTTCTTTTTCTCACCTTATAATCTGACTTAACATGAAGTACTGTAAATAACTATGGAAACAGGAAAAACTGGACATAAAATGCAAATAATGAGATGGAATTGAATCTTTTGTAAAAATGAAATAGGATGAGGGACTTGATATTGTGTGCTGTGATTATCTACCATGCAAGTAGTCAGAAAGTGTCACACCTGCAGAAGGATTATAGAAGTATTGGTGGTTGTCAGGAAAAGTTATATGCAAGACTCTGAGGAGGAGACACAAAACTGGCACTGTTGAGTATGTAGATGCAGTTGAGGAGGAAAGCCCAAACTATCAAAAATTGATATTAAGTACCACAGGGTATGTTATTTATGTGATTGATGATGATCCAGTAGAGATCTTGCAAATGGTGCTCTTTACAGATGAATCCAAGTTCGAGCTTTTTGAGAGTAATTAACGGAAGGCAGATCAGTGTATAATAGCTACTGTGAAGCATGGGGAATGATCAATACACCTGTAAGGGTGCATATCAGCCAAGGGAATGGGAGATTGCATAAAACCAGAGGTATACTGACTGTCATCAGGAAAAGCGGGGTCTCATCCATTACCATTTTCTCAGCAAGACATCTCAATGGGTGAAGATTCATCTTTCAACATGACAATGACCCCTCAAGCATGCAGCCATTGTGGTGAAAAACTATTTGGAACACAAAGAATCTGATGGAACACTCACAAAGATGCTTTGGCATGTACCCTGAGAAAGTCAAATGGCAACCAGAATTTTTCTCTTTTTTAAAACAGTTTTTATCTTAAAAAAGTCTATTTTTATCAATTATTTCAGATCTGCACGAGAGGCCCTTACATTAGTTAAACAGGCTGAAGATCGAGGTGAAATATTACCAACAGAGAAACGCTTTGATTCTAATTGTATTACACCAGGTAACACTTTTTTTTCCCATTGAATAATGAAAACAGTAAGCAACTGTTTAGTGTTGCTGTATGTGTTTGTTTTTTATTACTTCCATATCATGCTCACTAACAGATAAATAGATACTGGGACTTGTGCCATATTATGTGTAGTGTTTTGTTTATTGTGTTTTATGGGTTTTTTTTTTTAAATTAGTGTAAAACAGTATAGCATCGATTTTATATTGTTTTTTCTAATGTTGACTGCTGCTTTGGTTTTGTTTTACTTATATTAAATGTTTCCCATAAGATGCTATTATATTAGTGATTTATCTAACTAATTGATAAATACAACTGACAATATTGGTCTGATGACTTTCAAGTGATTATAATTCAGTTTTACTCTTTTGTTAAAATATTGCTGTTATAAAATGATGTGCAAGTTCAGTTAACATACTGCAGTTTTGTTGTTTTTTGTTGAAAAGCAGTACTTATACATTCATGTTTAACCTATGTGTGGATCTATAACTTCTGTATCTTTTTTAGTGGATGGTTTATTGTATTGGTAGCTTAGTAGGTAAATCTGAAAGTCAATAGGTCTGTTTCTTTTCTCTTATTTTTTGCCAATTTTTTTGTAATCATTAAGAATGTAAACAACAACATCAATAAATCAAGTAAATTTAAACAGAATTTTAATGTACGAGGAATGGTAGTAAGTAGGCATAAAGAAAACAAAATTAAAGTTATCACATGACATGCTTCAGTTGGAGTAGCGGTTTATTTTCCATCTCTCCATCTCTCTCTCTCTCTCTCTCCATCTCTCTCATCTCTCTCTCTCTCTCCATCTCTCTCTCTCCATCTCTCTCTCTCCATCTCTCTCCATCTCCATCTCTCCATCTCTATCTCTCTCCATCTCTCTCTCTCCATCTCTCTCCATCTCTCCCTCTCTCCATCTCTCTCCATCTCCATCTCTCCATCTCTCTCTCTCCATCTCTCTCTCTCTCTCATCTCTCCCTCTCTCCATCTCCCTCTCTCTCCATCTCTCTCTCCATCTCTCCCTCTCTCTCTCCATCTCTCCCTCTCTCTCTCCATCTCCTCTCTCTCCATCTCTCTCTCCTCTCTCTCCATCTCTCTCTCCATCTCTCTCTCATCTCTCTCTCCATCTCTCTCTCTCCATCTCTCCATCTCTATCTCTCTCCATCTCTCTCTCTCTCTCCTCTCCATCTCTCTCATCTCTCCCTCTCTCTCCATCTCTCTCTCTCTCCCTCTCTCCCTCTCTCTCCTCCATCTCTCTCTCCATCTCTCTCTCTCTCTCCATCTCTCTCTCTCCATCTCTCCATCTCTCTCCATCTCTCTCTCCATCTCTCTCTCCATCTCTCCCTCTCTCTCCATCTCTCTCTCCATCTCTCCCTCTCTCTCCATCTCTCTACATCTCCCTCTCTCTCTCTCTAGCACCATTTTGAGTAATGCTTTTATTAATCTTTGATTTTTTTCTTTCAAATATTTGTAACCAGGTACAGAATTTATGGCTAGATTGCATGAACAGCTCGAATACTTTGTGGTGCAGAAAGTCTCGACTGATCCTTTGTGGCAAGGAGTGAAGATCTATTTGTCTGGACACGAGGTATGAAATTTGTTTTGTTTGTGCCTACCTGTTTGTGACAGCGGCGCATGTGTAAATATTTTGTGCAGTCAGTCTATGGTTAGATTAACTACTTTTATTTGTATTTAGGTGAAGAACCAGATTCTTATTCAACCAAGCCTCAGATATTTTCTGACTTCACAATCTTGTGTCCGCTGTCTGCCTTGTCTTTCCAATGTGCCGTGCACACCAAATGCTCTAACTGTGCTAAACCTAATTATAAACAGTAGCTGACTAACAAAAAAACCACACTAGTAATTGATTCAGTAATTCATAACCCACTATGCCAATTTGAGTTTTGATATGTACAGTGGCGGCAGAAATTATAAGTGGATTTGGAGAAAAATGTTCAAATGTTCTCAACTTTTGCTAAAGTAACCAATAACAGTGCATTTGTATATCGGACGAAAGGTAGTTTATCAGTGTTTCAGATGCTTTTCAAGTTCTAGCACGAAATTACATCAGAAAGATTTTATTTGCAAAGTTACAAAGAAATAATTTTTTTTTATAAAGGCAAAAAATTATGTGGATTTTGAATAGTTAAATAATTTGATATGATAGTAGGGTTTTATAGGCCAAGTGATATTTATCACTTGTGTGGCTAATATATAATTAATTATTATTTTCTTAGAATGAGTAGGAAGGCGTCTTTCTCCAATTACTTGTTCAAGAATTGTTGAGCTTCAAAAGCTGAAATTTCCTTATTCCCAAATCTCCAATGAAATAAGAAGAAGAAACAGCCTGCAGACACGTCTGGAATCTCTACCAAGCCACTGAACAGCACAGCAATTGTCCACATTCCAACTGGCCTAGAAAAATCTACCCAAAGATTGGACTGGTGCATCCATAGGCCATCTGAAGCCAATTGTTTGAAGACGGCTGTGGACATCCATAGGGAAATTCAGCAGTGAAAAGATGGGGGAGATCCTGTCAGGAACCAACTGCATGAGTTTGGACTGAATGGGAGGGTCAACAGGAAGAAGTTGTTCGTTCCCCAAAAAGACTGCTTGCGCCGTCTCAAGTTAGCACAGGAGCATATCAACTGGACCCCAGAAATGTGTCCAAAGTCATCTGGTCGGACGAATCCAAGTTTAGAATGTTTGGTTCTGACGGTGTGCAATATGTCCGGCACAGAATCAGTTTGTCTGACTGTTCAAGGAGGTGCTGGGAGCATTATCATCTGGGGATGTTTCTCTGGACATAGGATTGGTCTGATTTGTAAAATTGAGGGAATTTTGAACAGCAACGGATATTTGCTCATCTCAAAAAATGTCCTTGAACCATATTCTGATGAGAATTTTCCCTTGACTTGGATCCTCCAGCAGGACTGCGCCTATTCACACTGCGAATTTTGTTGAGCATTGGTTCCGAATCATGAAAACTCCTCTTCTTGAATGGCCTCCTCAGTCTCTAGATTTAAGCCCAATAGAGAACATGTGGCATACACTAGGTAGAGGGATTAGAGCTTCAAAGCTGGCAAAAGTGAGCGAGTTGTATGAAAATATTGAAGAATTATGGGTAAAATTACGGTCGACTGTTGTAACAAGCTCATCTTGCCCCCTCGCTGTTGTGCTGTGATCAGTAATTTCGGGTAATACTAGAATGTATTTAATGATTTGGTTGTCAAGAAAGTGCCTCATTTTGCGATTATACATTGTCTGGATCAGTCGGGAATCCACTTATAATTTTTGCTGCCACTGTATATCTCACATAGGCAACTAAGTCAGGTTAAACCCAAAATTTAATGCCACTAAAATGACTTTTATAGTGCATTGATTGGGTATTGCTACAATGTAGTGTGTAGCATGCCTGCTGGTTACCAGGAATAAAACTCCACTTAAGACAGGCCCTGTTTTGGGTCAAGCCTGTATGATAGCTTTCCTCTTTTGAATTATCCTAATGCTGTAGCTTCTTTCACTTCTAGCATATAATAATAATAAGAAAAAACATGATCTCTTCACTGAAGTTGGCAGTATTCAGCTAACTTCTAACATGCTTGTTGAATGCCAAAAAGAAAAATGGTGGTTTAATTAATCCCAGGGTTTAGGAGAACCACAATACAAACTGCAAGTTATCATTAATGTAGTTTTTTAAAATAATTCTTGTTTACTAAATATAGTCACTTTTATATATTGGCAGACACCAGGAGAAGGTGAGCACAAGATTATGGATTACATCAGATCTATCAGGGCCAACCCAAATTATGACCCCAACACCAGGCATTGTCTGTATGGCCTTGATGCTGATCTGGTGAGGAGTTTTGTTATACCTTTCTGGCTAGCAGTTCAGCTCCAAGCTAAAATGATGGTACAATTGGCATGTAAAATGACTAAATTTTGATTTTTCAAAAACTAAAACGTTAATTTGTTTTCACTAATATCTTTATTCAGTAAAAATAAATTAGATATTATTTTGTGTATTTCATTTATAATTTAACAGAATCATTATTTTACCAAGGTTAGATTAAAAAAGGTTGGAGAAACTCATTTACTTTGTATTTCTTAATTCAATTACTTACACAGGGCCTTGAAATATTAATCTGGTCACTTTCATAAATAAATGCGTCTGACTAAAATTTACATATTACAGATGGGATTAGGTGGATATTAGACATCTAGGTGGTCAGATAACCAATGTGCCCTATCATGATGCTGGAAACATTTGGGTCTTTATTAACTCTACGTTCTGTTATAGGTTGCTCAAAGTGTGGCAAGTGTCAATGACAGATTGCTAAACATTTTGAAATTTATCATGGATCTATGGCCAATATCACAAAGTTCACTGAGCAAATGTCAACTGTGGCATAGCAACCACTCATGACAAAAATGTGCCATTTGTCACATTTGCACTCACCCACCAAGATTCTCTTTGCTAATGTTGGCCATGCAACAAAAATAAGCCAAAGAAAGGTCCAGTGTCAGCTCTGCTGACTTTGCTGTGGAGGGTATGTAGTATATAAGATACTTCTTCTGTCCATTACTGATACAACTCTGAAAGATCTGTTCGAAAGGACATATCCTTGAATATTGGTGGTATGTGGTGCTCTTCTCCAGTGAGTTCAGGTTTTGCAGTTCATGTCTGGAGTTTGTATCTGAGTTTGGAGACCTAATGAAGATCTTCAGTCATGGTTTGCAGTCTGGCACTGGCAGAAAGTCGGAATTGATGTTTATCAATGGACACAAAGCAAACTGAGGTTTGATGCCCATTTTAATCATGCACCTCTCATGTGAACACAGTTTGGAAGAGGAATCAAGGCATCTCAGCTCACCTGCCAATATGATGAATTTAAAGGAAATTTCACATAAACAAGGGAAACCTGACCCAGACAGTGGTACAAAATCTTGTTGATTCAATGCCAAACAGGTGGAGGGAGACCTTATATGCTGCAAAGGGCAGCTCATTCATGTACTAACATAGAGAATTTTGCTCTATCGCTTGTGTTTATTTGGTCTTTTCCATAAAGATTAACGCTTTAGTAATAACAGGTAACCATATTATGGAAAGGCTGTGTAGTCGTTAATGTTGCCATTCTCCTGTAAATAGAAAGATCATTAGAAGTGAGAATTTTTGGGTACTTGTTTAAAATACTTGTGCTAACTGCTTTTGAAAACTTAATATTTTTTAGATTATGCTTGGTTTGGCATCTCATGAACCTCACTTCTCTCTACTTCGAGAAGAAGTTCGATTCAGTGGTAAAAGGGACAAAAATAAACGGTGAGTTTATTTAACATG
This sequence comes from Nautilus pompilius, assembly GCA_018389105.1. Classification (NCBI taxonomy): domain Eukaryota; kingdom Metazoa; phylum Mollusca; class Cephalopoda; order Nautilida; family Nautilidae; genus Nautilus; species Nautilus pompilius. Next base: position 609,595 of record JACATO010000611.1, on the reverse strand, counting down.
TTTCCTATACTCTACTATTGTTTTGTTGTATTTACTTGAGGAATGATGAAAAAACTATTTTTTTTTTTTTTGTGAACAGCGCACATGTTTTATGTATGTTGTTTTTGTAACTTTGTAGTCCTGCTACACCTGAAGAAACAACATTTCATCTGCTCCATCTGTCATTGATGAGAGAATATTTAGAATATGAGTTCTTCTCTTTGAAGGTAAATATTATCTAATTTTTAAAAATGTATCTTCTTTGTTCACTTCACCATAGTTGCAAGGGTATTTTTCAGCCATGTGGCATCCTGTTTTAGGCAGTGAAGAATTGATTGTCCTATGTCTATACAGAAGTAGGCTGAGTGGCAACAGTTTAGCAAGGAAAGAGCAACCAGAGTTCTGAACCAGAGGAGCCACAAAGGATTAATCAGATGCTGAGTGATACTTACTCTAAATAAGAGAACAATAATTATTTAGTCTCTATATAGTTAGTCTTACTGAACAAAATTGATTTATTGCTACTCTGTCACATAGCTGTAGTTTTTGGTCATACAAGCGAAGGACCACAAAAATACTAATTCTTAGACTTCTGGAAGTTAGTATTCTTAAAATTGTGTCTGTGTGAGCATCACCGAAGGCCACAGAAAGTAACTTGTAGGAATCAGCTTGATTTGGGAGGTTAGTTTGCAGTAGTTATTTATCCTATAGAGCTGTAAGAGTATCCTTAGGTATAGACTGAAAACATGATCTGGAGAACTTTAAAATGTTTACCAGAGTACTAAATATGAATGAAATACAGACATTCTAAAATGGTAAATCTTCTGTTTGTCGATCTTCTTATCGTTAGGTAAATATCAGTCAGTTTACTTTTTTTTTCTTTATTTTTGTTTTAGTTATTGTCAGCAATCATTGTAAAGGCTAAACAAAAGTCAGCCAGTAGTGAGAAATAATTCAAAGATGGCCTATATTCGGAAACTAAAAGATGTGACATCATTCTTCCATTAATGTTTTTATCATTGCTATTTTCCAGGATAAATTATCATTTCCATATGACTTGGAAAGAATTATAGATGACTGGATTTTAATGAGTTTTTTGGTAGGAAATGATTTTATTCCCAATCTTCCTCATCTGCATATTCATCATGATGCATTGCCCTTTTTGTGGCAGACATACATTGAAGTGTTGCCATCATGCAGTGGTACGTGTTGTTTGTTTCATCTGTTGTTATTGCAAGAATTTTCAGAAAAAAAATTTTTGTAAAGTGATAAAATGGTGGATAGTTTACTTAGACACATGATCTTTATCAGAGTAGGGAGGAGATTTTTGCAGGGTTCGTACGGGTCCTTAAAAACCTAAAAAGTACTTAATTTTTGAAAGCCAAAAAATAAGTACTGAAAGGTCCTACAATTTTGGGAAAAGTGACCAAAAGTCATTAACAGTCCTTCATATTTGATTTCATTCAAAAGTTTGATGCTGACTTCAACGTATTGTGCACGCGCTAACTTCATGCATAGCCGAAGTTGCCTCAGCCATGCTCAGCAATCTTCGATGGTAGCCATTCTTGTTGAGTTTTCAAAGCCGTGGGCTTGTTTGCTAGACACGTGCGAACGAAATTTCTTCCATCAACACTGTTATGAGAGATTTTTATGACAGAGGTGACTGAATCATCACGAACAATGCCCGGAAAGTGTCATTTCCAAGCCGCCTGGCTTGATAATCTGGCGTTTAAGGACTGGCTACAAAAAGATGATGCGGATTCTACGAGTGCTCGGTGTGCAAGAAACCTATATCACTGTCTAACCAAGGAGTGACGAGATTAACTTTCATGCGGATGAGGGCCTGAAACACAAGAAAGGTTAGTAGCCTATACATATGATTGGCTTTTCTAATTTCAGTGTGTTTTCCATGTATTTACAGACATCACTTCGCCGGTACGTTGGTAACCAACGTCTATGGTCTACATCATCCATGTACACGGTACCCTCCGTCGTATGCTGTTATTGGCAGTGTAAATTCACCAAATCACATAAAATATTACTGAACATCAAACTGAATTTTATCATTCCCTTGCCTATCGTGGATGATCGTGAGTCTTTTTGTATCAGTATTTAAAACTAACAGAACAATTCTTGGAAAGTTCGTCTACTGATGCCAGTAGAATAGTCGTCATGATCATAGCCAAATTCATATACAGGCCTTTTCGTTTGGCACGAGCGATCGCTCCCACTCACGCCCACACATGCGGCTGATCAGATTTTACCCAATCACTCTCATGGTTGATCAAACTACTGAATCGCTCTTTGAGCGCCGATTGATGAACCGCGTACATTTCTAAAAATATATAACTTGCTATGCGCACGCGTGTGTATGCCACGCAACTTCAGCCACTTGCTATCTCCTACACGACACAGGCCGACTTGGTCCGCACTCCCCACAATGCGGGAATCCCTCTGGTCTTCGGTCGCTCGCGCAGCAGAACTTCGGCCCCAGCACGCGAAGCCGGCTGTTTGAATGGAAATCTAAGAGAACATCTTATCGGGGTTTGAACCACAAGGGATCACACGCGTCAGTAAAGGCGACAGAAATGGCCGGGAAACCACTAAACAAATTCTGTAAACAAACCTTCGCGACGCTGAATGCGCTGTCATGGGGTAGGACAGATCTGTTTGTTTTACTTTGCAACAACATCATTCATCGACGCTACTCAAGGACAACGTAAAAACGACTCCAGGTAAAACAGACTGGTGCCAGAGAGAAGTGGTCTCAGCACTGTAATTAAAATAAACAAAGTGAAATGAGACAGGTACCAAGTTTGAACGGGTGTCAGTTTATTGATAAATTGTAAAAACTTGTTATGATATAATTTCATTTAACATTATTTATCCTATTTTTTTATTGATTAATTTCAAAATATAACATCTGATATTTTTGAGAGAGCGATCACTTGCACAAACCAAATCATGCGAGCGATTTCCACTCATGCGGGGTTTCCTTCATGAAAAGGCCTGCATCTATCTTCATGTACATAATGACTCTTTCTAAATTTAATTTCCGGCTGTTCAAAAATAATATAACCAAGAGAGTAATATTTGGGCAGTTGTCAATACCAGTATTTCACCTTTTCTTTGCAGAGAGTGAGACCCTGGGTCAGTGGACCTTTGGCTAAAATTTGACTGACCCAACTCTGGTTTTGCCTGATTGTAACACACTAATTTTTACCTTTTTTCTTGTACAGCCATGGAAGGTTTGAAGAGATCAATGGGAAGTATGACTGACTTCTTCCACAGAATGTCATCACTGCCTGCTGCTGCAGCAGGTGCACCTGCATCTACAGCACCCATTCCCAGTACCTCTGTTCCTTCAAGGTCTCAACCACCAAGCAACACATTTGATGATGACCTCATAAAGAAAAGCGGAAGTACTACAAAGGCAGAGATCTTGTGGTGTTTGAAACTTATTGACAGTCACTATAGTTTCAAGTCATATCAGGATAATAATGAACTCTTTTCTGCCATGTTTCCTGACAGTCACATTGCTAAGGCATTCAGCTGTGGTGAAAGGAAATGTGTTTATATGACTTGTTTTGGGCTGGCACCACATTTCTCTCAACTTTTGCAAGATAATGTCAATAAGCAGATGTTGTTATTTGATGAGAGCATGAACCACAGGAGCAATTGAAGCAGATGGACATACATATTAGGCTGTGGCAAAACAATGAAGTTGTTACCAGATACTATGGTTCAGGGTTCATGGGCCATGGTGATGCTGAGACATTGTTAGAGAAATTTACATCAGTGTGTGAAAAGCTCAATTTCCATCACCTCCTGCAGGTTTTGATGGATGGGCCCAATGTAAATTGGAAATTCCATAAATTGTTGCAAGATCAGATCTGAACTGACTTGGATAAAGAGCTTTTGAATATGGGAAGTTGTGGATTACATGTCTGCCATGGAGCCTTCAAGAGTTGTTTTACTGCAACTGGGTGGAGACTGGACCGTTTATTCTGTGGTATGTACAGACTGTTCAAAGACACCTCTGCTAGTCGTGATGATTACGCTGCTGCTACTGGCTCAGACATCTTTCCAGCAAAAATGTGTCAGCATAGATGGCTAGAAAATGTGCCCGTGGCTGAGAAGGCTTTGAATATTTGGAAGAATATTGTAAATTATGTGGAGAAAGTGAAACTGAAAAAATACCCCAATCCAGGTACTGAGTCCTTCACAAATGTACAAGAAGCTACTGGTGATGTCCTAATTCTCCCAAAGATCCACTTCTTTCTGTGTGTTGCTAAAACTTTGACTCCCTTTCTGGCACAGTACCAAACTGATAAACCAATGGTGTCTTTCTTATCGACTGACCTTGCACACATAATTAGATGCATTGAGGCCAGGTTTATGAAGCCTGAGTTTCTGAAAGAGTCTTCTGCTGCCTATAAACTTACCCAGGTAGATATTCACGACAAAAAGAATTACGTGGATTGGAGAAAGGTAGATATTGGTTTTTCAGCTGACAATATGCTGAGGGAAATTTCGTCAGAAAAATGTAAGTGAAAGGCAGATGATGGACTTCAGGATGGCTGCTCGAAATGGGTTGATGGAAATGGTGGATAAGCTCTTAGAAAAATGTCCAGTGAAATATGCACTTGTCAGAAATCTTGTCTGCCTTGATCCCAGGCAAATGGCTGTTACTGAAAAAAGAGATGCTCTCCTGGAGAGATTCAGGAAGATTGTGAAAACACTTAATGATGCAGGTAGATTAAATTTGGAAAAGTGTGATCAAATCATTTGGCAGTATCCACAGTTTTTGGACATGACGGTGTCAACAGCTCCAGCTGCTTTCAGGGATTTCAACAAGGATATTGATAGGGTTGATTCATTTTTCTATTCTTACCTGGCATCAAATGAATCCGCAGCTGACTTGTGGTCTGTTTTTCAGTTGTTGCTGATACTCTCACATGGCCAAGCCAGTGTAGAGCAGGGCTTTTTAGTCAACAAAGAAATGGTTGTGGAAAATTTGAAACAGGAATCATTGATTTCCCAGAGAATTGTATATGACCACATTAAAATAATGGGAGATATTCTCAAGGTTGAACTCAACAAAGAATTAATCCAGTCTGCACTTTCTGGCAGGCAAACGTATCACGCTTATTTAGATAATCAGCGAAAGACGAAGGAAACAGAAGGAAAATCTCTTAAGCGGAAATATCTGAGGGAGGAAGTAGATGAACTGAGATTACAGAAAAGACGTTTGCAGACAGATATTAACAGCCTCATTAAGTGTGCAGATAAACTCTCTGATAAAGCTGAAAGTGTGCACTATTTCCATTTTTTAACACAGGCAAACAGTTTTATTAAGTATCGTCAGTATTCCCAATGAAATAGTTATCTGAAACTTGGGCTATAGGTAACATTTAATAACAAACAAAAATTGTTGTTTATAAATTATGTAGGAAATGAAATGTCATAGGCAGTTTTGCATTACAGGTGTATCTCAAAAAAATTAGAATATCGTGGGAGAGTTCATTTTTTTCCGTAATTTAATTCAAACAGTGAAACTTTCATATATTCTAGATTTATTACACATGAAGTGAACTATTTCAAGTCTTTTTTGTTTTAATTTTGATGATTACCATTTATAGCTCATGAAAATCAAAAATCCACTATCTCAAAATATTAGAATATTTCATAAGATCAATAAAAAAAAAGGATTTATAATATAGAAATGTCAAACTTCTGAAAAGTATGTTCATTTATGCACTCAATACTTGGTCGGGGCTCCTTTTGCACGAATCACTGCATCAATGCGGTGTGGCATGGAGACAATCAGCCTGTGCCACTGCTGAGGTGTTATGGAAGCCCAGGTTGCTTTGATAGCGGCCTTCAGCTCATCTGTATTGTTGGGTCTGGTGCCTCTCATCTTCCTCTTGACACACTCAATACTTGGTCGGGGCTCCTTTTGCACGAATCACTGCATCAATGCGGTGTGGCATGGAGACGATCAGCCTGTGCCACTGCTGAGGTGTTATGGAAGCCCAGGTTGCTTTGATAGCGGCCTTCAGCTCATCTGTATCGCTGGGTCTGGTGTCTCTCATCTTCCTCTTGACAATACCCCATAGATTCTCTATGGGGTTCAGGTCAGGCGAGTTGGCTGGCCAATCAAGCACAGTAATACCATGGTGAGAAAACCAGTTACTAGTAGTTTTGGCACTGTGGGCAGGTGCCAAGTCCTGCTGGAAAAGGAAATCAGCATCTCCGTAAAGCTTGTCAGCAGACGGAAGCATGAAGTGCTCTAAAATCTCCTGGTAGACGGCTGCGTTGACTTTGGACTTGATAAAACACAGTGGACCAACACCAGCAGATGACATGGCACCCCAAATCATCACTGACTGTGGAAACTTCACACTGGACTTCAAGCAACTTGGATTCTGTGCCTCTCCACTCTTCCTCCAGACTGTGGGACCTTGATTTCCAAATGAAATGCAATATTTACTTTCATCTGAAAAGAGGACTTTGGACCACTGAGCAACGGTCCAGTTCTTTTTCTCCTTAGCTCAGGTAAGACACTTCTGATGCTGTCTCTGGTTCAGGAGTGGCTTGACACTAGGAATGCAACACTTGTTTCCTGGACACGTTTGTGCGTGGTGGCTCTTGATGCACTGACTCCAGCCTCAGTCCACTCCTTGTGAAGCTCCCCAAGTTCTTGAATCGGCTTTGCTTGACAATCCTCTGAAGGCTACGGTCATCCCTCTTGCTTGTGCACCTTTTCCTACCACACTTTTCCCTTCCAGTCAACTTTCCATGAATATGCTTTGATACAGCACTCTGCAGACAGCCAGCCCTTTCAGAAATGACCTTCTGTGGCTTACCCTCCTTGTTGAGGGTGTCACTGAGTGTCTTCTGGACAACTGTCAAGTCAGCAGTCTTCCCCATGATTGCAGTTGTGTGTACTGAACCAGACTGAGATTCATGGTATTCAGTGATTTACTCAAACTCGAAATGGAACATTCTAATATTTTGAGATACGTTTTTTCTATTTTTTTTAGCTGTCGGCCGTAATTATCAAAATTAAAATTAAAAAATGCTTGAAACATTTTAGTTTACATGTAATGAGTCTGGAATATATACAATCTTCACTTTCTGAAATAACTGACAAAAAATATTGAACTCTTCCACGATATTCTAATTTTTTTGAAATGCACCTGTATAGCATCAGTGTTAGTAAGATTCTTAGGAGTTCTATTTCACATCCAGTTAAATGTCTTAACCCACCAGAAAAATGTCCCCAGTGAAATACAAGCTATTTCTCAGTGTGGAGAATCCAAAGGCCTGCACTTCATTAAGTGGGCTTGTAGAAGTACACCTTTGCTTTGGTAACTGGGTAGGGCTAGAGTTATGTTGCTGTCTCATAAAGGTTGTGGTATCAGCACTTGCACTTCAGAGTGCCCATTAATTACTACACGACATACTTCATCACTGTAATTGCAGTCTGTGATTTATGCATTTTTTTAGGTTCTTACATTTTGACCAAGGGTGTCCTTAAAAGTCATTTAAAAAGTCCTTAATTCTTTCTTGATGTATGAACCCTGCTTTTGGTTTTTTTAATGGCATTCTTTGTATTGATACATACTTTAAAAAATTGAAAGTTAGTTGACCGTCTTTCTGGTTGAAAACAACTTTTATGTGAAACCAATATATTGAATGATATTAGAGAGAAAAACTAGCATTGTGGGTTATTCTGAAATAGGACAGTTTCCTTCAAGAATCATACTTGATTTATTCTCACTAAAAGAATTTCAGGCTAACAGAAGAGATTGGTTGAATAAAATAAGTGGTAATACTTATGTTTGGTTTAAAGATGAGAATGTTTCTTTTAGGTAAGGATGTAATATTAAAAGCTTTACTGTAGTGTTAGTGCATTTTAATTCTAATTTTTTGTTTTTGTTTAAAGATTATTTGAATGATGGCGGTGTCTTGAATTTAAAGGTATTTGAATCATATCTTGCAGCTCTGTCAGAGGTAAGACTCATATTTAGTTTCTTAACAGTGATTTATTCTAGCTTCCTTTAGCTAGGTTTGAGCAAAAAGTAGTTTTAGTTTGTAACATAAAATTAGGTAAAATTTTCATTCGAAAAAATTTTGTATAAGACTTTCTCTCAGTTGGTTCTTTTTCTTTGTGTTGACAACTTTATCCAAATAGCTTTTTCTCAGAGAGTTAATGTTAAGACATTGGATTTTAAAAAGTGATATTAAAATATCATTAATATTGTATAATAAAAAGTATCAAGTCAAAGAGATGATTTTCTAGAAAATATTGCTACAGAAACATGAATTTTTAACTATAGGTAAGGCCGACTGTTTACTGAATAGTTGTTTAATGTTTAATAAAATCCTCAGTCGTCGTCTAATGCCATTGTTTGTAAGGACTTTTTATTGTGTTTGTAACTTTCTTTTCTTTTCTTTTTTAGTATGACTTCACATATTTTGAGGAACATTTTTCAGATGTGAAGTGGCTGGCTGGAAAATTCAAGCAGCCACTGCTGGCCGGTGCTGGGAGTAAATTACAGCCCAGCAGCAAAGTGAGTGCGATTGGCTTTTTTAACAAAAAATATAACTGGGGTCCTAATGAAACTTTGCTCTCAAGTTTAGTATTTGTTTGCATAAATCTAACTAGTCACCATCATTACAAAACTTCTTAGGGACTGGTTTCTTTTTAGCAAACCTTGAAACCTGCACAGAATGATGAGCAAACAGAGTTGGTTTTCCTGGGCATTTCTTTTTGGACTTCTCTATTGGTACTGATATAAATCTTGTGATTTTATTTGGATTTTTATCAGATATCCTTTTTTCCCACTTCAGTTGTGAAATACAGCCATGTTTGCTAATAGTTTGTTTGGAGATTTAGAGGCATGGGAGGTTCTTCATTGCCTGAGTTAGTGATGTCTCTAAATAAGATGCTGTATATCAGCAAACTAAAATTTGAAAATAGTTGATTTTTCATTGTCTAGAAAAAAGAACCTGATATTGATGATGACAGTGAGTTTTCTGACTTGGTTGGCATGGAAGGATCTGAAGAGTATGATCAAATGAACCTAATTGCTGCTTCTGTAAATGGTGAGAATTATGTTTGATTGTTTCATTATGTTGTTTTAAATTGCCACTTAATTTTATTATTATTTTTTGATGCTTTATCCTTTTCTCTTATTGGTTGGTTTGTTCTAAAGACAGTTTACTGTTGCTGTGTTTACCTTTATTCTAAACTCTTTTCTTAGACGAACTGAGTTCAGTACAGGTTATTTGTGTTTGTATCACGTGCAGTAGTTTGTCATACTATTGTTTTTATTATGTCTATCTTGGACATTAAACTAAATGCAGGGTTGCATTTTGTGCTTTACATTGTACACTTAGTTACAGAAATATTTCCTTAGTTATTTGGCGACTTTAGATTTGCTGAATATAGGAATAGCTACAGGTAACTCTAATAGATAAATACAGATTGTTATGACATCTTGTTCTTTTCTTTTTCTCATATATCAGATGACCTTGATGTTTGCTTTAATGAGGAGTTCAGAAATCATAAAAAGAAATACTACTCTACTAAGATGGAGTGTGAAGAGATTACAGAGTAAGTTATACTTAGTTTAATATTTTAAGTGCAAAATTCAATTAAATAACAGTTTCATTGTCAGTGTTAGCAGGTGAAAGTAAGGGTCTTGTATAGAAATTTTGTCCCTCCTTATTACCATAATTAAAATGAGATATTTAGTTTTAAAAATAATACTAAGATGGTCAGAAGATGAATTTTATTGCTGCAAAAACATGAAAAAAAAATTTTTTTTACAAAAAATGAAAAAAAAAGGTGATATAGGTATAGTGAGGCAGGGCGTAGTAGCATGTCTGCTTGTCATGGTTCCAATTTTGGTTTGGTAGCTGGGTCCAGACTGAAGTCTAGCCATTGGCAGGGCTTCTCTTATCTGGGTTTCCTCCTATTTGGTGGGTTTCTTATCTGCTGAAGTCAGCAATATCAGGCACTTGTGGGAAGTCCTGAATTTTCTCAATGACTACCTCAGCCATTCCAGTCAAACTGCTTGGTCAGTATGTGGGCAAAGAAGAATAGTACTGGGAGAAGCAGTGTTTCTCTTTATTGTCAAGGATGTGATAACACAGAAGTGACTAAGCAAACATCACTTTGTGTACTTTTTCACCATTATTTCTAACTGATTACAGCAGTTACTTTAGTTTTAACAGTCTGCCATGATGTACTCATTAAAACAAAATGAATGGTCTATACATTTTGATTTGTTTTGAGACAGTGAATAAACTAAAATGTTCAAGATTGAAATTTATTTTCATAATTACCCAGTAGGGGTAATTGTTGCGCATCTTTTCTTTTCCACAGAGATTTCCTGAAAGATCAAGCACATGGTTATGTGACTGCCATTCAGTGGATACTGCTGTATTACTTTCAAGGGGTGCCGTCCTGGAGCTGGTGGGTACACCAGGTTACAAGACCCGTGGATTGAATCAGTCATCATCAGTGAAAGGCTCTTTTTTTCCATACTTGTCTAAGAAAAAAATTGTAGCTTAAATGGAAAGTCATTGGTAGTTTCTTATTTAGAAAGTAGAAGATTAGTTTGGACATTTCCCATACACATAGTAGCAGTAACTGTACTAACTAGTTTGGTTTAGTTGCCTCTAATGAGGGGATTGGAAATGGCCAGAATACTTTCTGAAAAATTTAGCCTTGCTCGATTATATAATTTTTATTTTGATGCATTACTGTTTATTGAAAAGAATGTATTTCTTTATGTTGAATCCAATCTGTCTTTTATGCTGTGTGATTGTTTGCAGTACCCCTTGTCTTTACATATACTGTACTATTTCCTTTATGCACAACTGTACAGTGTTTTAGGGTATAAATTCTGTACTGGCTTTTTGTGTGCTAAAGTTATAAATGTCTCCTTGCTGTAAGCTAATTTTTAAAATCTGTATTTAAAATAAAAATGCTTTCCTATACCAAACATAAAGAGAATTGCTGAATTTTCTACGAAATAGTCATATCATGAAATTTGGATTAAAGGTTACTTAACCATATTAAGTTGATACTCTAGAAGGATGATGTTTGATATTTTTGTGTGAAGCAGTAATTTTTTAGATGTAAAATGGTGAATGTACCTGGGAAAATTGTTTGTCTGTGCCATGGCTTTTTACCACCATTTTCTTTAATAAAATCTGAAAAATCTGTTTTCTTTTTAGTTTCATGTTGAATTTTGTTAGTTTTAAATTTATATAATTTAAAAATTTTTTATGGCTGAAGTAGATCAGTTTAAAGTGGAAAGCTTACTTTCTTATTTTACCTTTATTCATTTTAAAGTTCTTTTGTTTTTGTACTCTTTGAAAAAAATTCAGGCAAAGTATTAAATGGGCAAAATGGTGTAGGTCATATCAGTTTCAATAACCCTAGGCTAAGGAATGCTAATAAGATATAGATTTTCTTCCAGAAATATATACTTAAGTTCTGACCAGAATAAACTTTATGATTCCACGTAATCTACTTTGTTAGGTATTACCGATACCATTATGCTCCATACATCAGTGATGTGAGAAACTTCAAAGACATTGTGATCAAAATGGATATGGGAACTCCCTTCTTGCCTTTTCAGCAACTAATGGCTGTTTTACCTACAGCCAGTAAGGACATCCTTCCATTGCCACTACAGGTTAAAATATGACTCTTTTAAACTATTTTTTGTGATTTCTTAACAGTATCTCTCATTTAGTTGTACACAGCATGGATGATGTTTTGCTAATAAAATGTTCTTTGTTAATTAATGACTGGAATAATTTTCAATGATCTTTATGATTTTTATGGACAACCTGTGTGAGCTTTATAAATGGATTAACTAAGAAGTATGTAGGAGTGAAGAAGATAAAGTCAAATTCAGTGATAGTGGAAACATTCTGAGAAGTGAAGTCTTCTGATATCCAGTTTTATGACAGCCTTGGTCCTTCAGTTCTTGTATGTCTCTTACAACAAAGGTCTTTGAGAAAACAAAGTATACTGTAGCTTAGTAACTGGAGAAGTTATGAATTTAAAATAAATTATCATACTTCTAATCTAATGCTATGTCTTAATTTCAGGATTTAATGACAATGGATGACTCGCCAGTAAGAGATTTTTATCCAGAAGACTTCAAAACTGACCTAAATGGCAAAGCACAGGAGTGGGAGGCTGTTGTCCTCATTCCTTTTATTGATGAAGTAAGTCCACCCTTTTTTAACCTCAAGTTGTTGTCATTATTCCATTTTCTTATTTTACCATTTAGGAAGTGTAGAAATGTCATTTGAAAGTTTTAGTTTTCTGATACATCTGACCCATCAGCTGCTAGGTAACAGGTATCACAGTTGTATATTCAATTCTTAAACCAGATATCAGAAAATAAAGTTTTATTGATAGTCTGTTAATTACTAAAACTTCACTTTTCTTCATAGAAATTTTTAAAAAAATCACTTCTTTGTTTTAGCCATTTAAATACTTTTAAAATTGATTTTTACTGTTATTTATTTCTTTATTAAGGACAGACTTATTAAAGCAATGAAAACATGTGAGAGTAGACTGACAGCAGAAGAGAAAGCAAGAAACAAACATGGACCCTGTCTGATGTATGAATTTAGCAGTAAACATTTGGGAAAGTGCAAATCTGCCATGCCAAACTGCTCTCCTGATGTTTTACCCAACCTTGCTCAGTAAGAATCCAATAAGACATAAGTGCACTTTTTCAGTATCACAAAATATAATGATGAGTTATTTATTCTTGGGTTCATTATCTTTTAAATCATCTGTAGGTTTCCTATTATATCCCCTCTGTTTACTTATTAGTATTGTGTTGACAGGCAGGAAGTAATTGTGGCTTTTGTTGATAAGCCTGGTTCAGTTAACTTACTGTATATGACAATCTTGTTAATAAAGACATTTTTCTTAATGTTGGCTAATACTTAATGAGGTCTTCATTGTTCTTTGATTATAAAATCACTTACTGTTTTTCTGTGAAGTAATAAAACAAACCAAAAGTCACTACAGAGGCTGAGAAACTTTTGTATTCTAGTCATAACATTTTTTTTAAAAAAAAGGAAAGTTGGAGATGAAAATAAAGACATTAAATAGCTTGTCATCACAGGTTAAATTTATGAGAAAGTAAACATGCAAGTGAACTTCTGCAATAGTATACATGTAAACATATCTACAGTGAACAGACTAAACACAACTATCTATTGACATCTCATATTTCACTTTTACAGCATAAAACTTTCTTTTTATTTAAAAATTAATGACCATGAATGTTTTTAATTTTAGACTAACACGGCTTTCCATGGATGTGTTCAATACTCCATCTGATTGTCAGAAAAGGGGTCTACTGAAGGGAATACGGCAGGATGTTTATTTTCCTGGATTTCCAACTCTGAAACACATCAAACATCGGGTAGATTTCTTTGATGTACTCTTTTCTGTTTTTTGTCTTATCTCGCTCACAGAAAATTCTTAAGAATATCATTTTTTAAAATTTAATCATATACACTTCAAAAAGAAAAAAATGTTGACATTGGACTTGTTAAAGCAGTTGACCAGCTTTATTGAAGCTCTCTGCCTGCTGTAACCATCACTGAGTGTCCAAAGTTATTTAAAGCTGATTACTCGAGGACCTTGTTCAAGTTTTCACTTTAACATTCTTTTTTCTGCTCTGTTTTGATGTCAGTGAAGAACTAATGAAAATCAGTGAATTATGAGTGAAACAAAAATGTATAACTTTGTTATTATTTTAGATGTAGTGGCAACTATGTTTGTGTAAGTCAGTTTCAAGTAATGTTAGAAATCATATTAAATAGTTCTTTAAAAATTATTTTATCAGGCAGAATTAAAGAGAGATGGAGTAAAAGTCTTCCAATCCAACAGTCATGGAGAAAATATGATTCTTCAGATCATGGATGATTCTGAACCAGTAAGTGAGAGTTTCAAATATTTTATGATAGATTAAGAAATCTGCAAAATTGTAAGATACCAGCAGCTTTAAAAGATTTGTGTGGTCAAGAGAGAGTTTGTTTGAATGTCTGGCTCCCTTAGAAAAATATTTGTTTAGGACAGAAATTACTAGGGGACCAGACCTAACATTAAGTAGTTACTCCTTTATTTTTAGTAGTAAGTGATAATGTTACAGCTTTTTTATTCTTCTAGGATGTACAAACTGTGGCTCATGAACTTCTTGGAAAAACCATTTCTGTTGCCTGGCCTCATTTTTACCTGGCCTCTGTAGTCCAGATTTCAGATGATCTCGTTAGGTATGTTAGCTAATACAATGACTTCTTTTCAGCTCATTTCGGTATGGTATATTTGTTTGTTAGGTCAGAGTTTACCTTTAAATGCTGACGTGTCAACGCCATTCTCAAGGCTTCTTTTGGATTAACTTTTGCCAAATTTTTCCTCTGTACTTTGTTTAAACTAGTTCTCAAAGAATTTTTTTATTTGTAGGTTTTACTGGCTGTATATATATTCGGTCATGATGCTTTTGTTTTGTTGTTGCTCAGGAATTCTTTTTTCATTAGTGTTCCTAAATGTGTCAAGTGTAGAGATATCTTGGTTTTAGAATATTCTGTATATAATAAAAATTATTAGCCTGTTGCTCAACAACAGATTTAAACTGGCTGATAGTGGAAAGGACAAGAAGAATGCCAGAGGTCATATAATAAAGGAAATGATGAGTGAGCAAAACAAAATACAATGGCATCAAGAGGTGAACGCTATTGCTGACAGGTGAGTGTGCCTTAACTATTTAATAAACCAAAGGTGGTTTTTTGGATAGGTGCAGTTTTGTTTGCACAGATAATCTTATTACCTGCATATTTCTTAAAAAAACACTTAGGAAATCTGTTTTATGTACCCGAATGCTCTCGTGTGTATGGTGTGTGCATATATATATATATTTCACCATTGTCGACTGTCTAATTTATTATTAGACATTTAAATACAAAAGATAAGTGAACAGTCCATGTAGAACATTAAAAAGTCAACCATTGCCAGTAATTAAATGTGTGAACGTAAATACTACAGTGATATCACAGCAATAAGCTCCGTGTTCTGGATGTAGTGTTTGGTGCTGTTTTAGATTAATCCATAAAAGCATAACTGTTTCATAGAAGATTAAGTTAAGAATAAGTTTTAAAGATGATTTTACCCTGACAAAGCTTTTTTTCTTTTGTAGTAAATTGAGTGATTATTGTGTTTGGGTTAATTACTGTCTAACATTGAGCATTAAACATTACTACTACTATTTTTGTAGTGTAGTGTATTAAACTGTAAACTTACTAAATAAAACAGTTTTGTATGACTTATTAAACTTTATTCAAGGATTCTAGCAATAGCACAAAAACTGGAAGCTAACTTGTGGCCAATTTTATTGTTGTTTTCTAGATACCATGATCGTTGTGGTGTGGACATTGGACCAACATTTGTTTTGGTGCACGCTCGCCCAATGATTGGACACAAGTTAGTATGGTACTTGGTTTAAATGATTAAACTTAATTTTAAAAAAACTGAAATAAAATGATTTTTTTTTTAAATGTTCATAAAACGTATTTTAGAAGAACTAAAGGGTTAAGATTTTTTATAATTCTCCAATTTAGTAGAATGAAGCTGCAAATGTGTGTAGACCGAAATGTATGGGTTTCTTTAAACAAAACAGAATCATTTGTAATTATATTTTAATCACACATTCTTTTTAGTAGTGATGGAATTAAAAGTGTTTTCCAAGTCAGTTTACTGTTACTGACACAAATTAAACATTCCATATTCTGTTGTTTTGCTATCTGTCTCTAAACATTGGATCTAGTGTAGGAATCATTTAAGCTTAATTGAAATTTTTTCAAAATAAGATTATTTGAACTTCATCTTTTATTATTAAAAGATTCATGAAATTACATCAAAACTGGATTTGAACTTCAGGAATAAAGCAGGATGGAAGGTGCAAACAACCTTGATCTATGGTGAATTACTAAAAGTCCATTTGTGCCTTTTATTTAGGAGAATTAAACTGATTTATTTACACCCGCATGCACACACACACACACATTGTTTGAGGGTTAGGTATACATTCTTACATAAACTGAATGTTGGTGATGCTTACACCAACAAATGTACCACATGCTTCCGCAGCTGGAAACACTAATCTGCTGTCTCTTCTAACATGAAAAATTCATTCAGCATAGTTGGATTCCAGGTCACAGTAAAATGAGGTGATTGTTGCAGATTTCAGGTCTCGGTATTCCGATGTTTCTGTTTCTAATGGCAGCTGATAGCTATTTTGCAGAAGGAACAAGGAACAGTTCATTATATCATTTCTTTTTCTCTGTAGGTATGTTCCAGGATCACATGGAATGATGAATTTAGAGGCACAGTTTTCTTCTTCACATCTACCTTTTGTTCTTCAGGCTACCAAAAAGGTGAGTGTTGGTGATTTGTATGATTCTCCTTCAACTGTCAATTAAAAAGCTAAGAAAAGAAATAAATTCATTAGAAAGAACTCTAATAGTTTTACTGTGTTGGTATTGAAAGAAAGGGCTGGATCACATTGTAGCCTCTTAACTTCCAGCACTATTGGTAGACAATCTTAGTTGTGACCAGCATATTTCTACAGTATAAAAATTGGAAATAATTGTTATTTCTCTGCATTTCTAAACATTTAATTTCAGTATGATTTTATAAAAAGTTTGTTAATTAATTTATGCAAGTGTACTTATATGGTACTCATCTTGAGAGATGTAGCTTGCTGAACATCTTTTGTGTTTTTAATCAGTTTTCTTGTAAAGATAAATTAATGACATATAAGCATCTTTTTGTTCTGGACCACAGTATGTTGGATTAAGTTTGTAATAATTCATCTTTTTCAAATGCAGGATATATCTGTTTATGGTCAACACTTACAACACAGAACTGTGGATAAGCTGTTTCTCCCAAAAACACCAGTATTCATGCTAGGCTGGCCACATTATGGCTGCCAAGGAGAGGTAGATTTTACCATCTTTTAAAGATTCATTTCTTTTATTTAATAAAGAATAATGGAAGTTTTTATTTGCTGTAGGAAATGCTTTGTATATCTTATTACTTGGCTGTGTAAAATTCTAGTCTTTGCTTTTTCATTTTTATTGTGTGAACCCATAAAAATTAATTTTATTGACCACAGCAAACTAGTGGTGCTTAGGGTACAACATTCTATCATGTAGCCACTGGTAGTGATTATATCACTCTCTTGTAGATCTGCCCATAGTTATCACATCAGCATGAGTCACAACTTTCTTTCTCCTGTAGACCCGCCCATTGTTATAATAGCAGAATAGCAGAAAACTGACTTGCATACCACAATAATTAAAGGTGTGTGTGCATTGCTGACAGAAAAAAAGATTTATGAATGTCTGAATTGTTTAGATGAAATTGTTCATGATTATGATGGATTTTCAGAGTTTAAACATAATTTAAAAACAGAAAAGTCATTTTTTTGGTACTTGTCAGTCTTAGCATTTTATGAAAAACCCTGTTAATTTTCAAAATGCTTGATTGTACATTTAAAGGCTGTTGCTCGTGAAAGGAAGAGAAGAAAATGCACTACCAGTAACTAAAAGAATTGGGGCAATGATTTGATGAAGTAAAAGGAATTTATTATTTGCAGATTATGCAGACATTGCTGTCAGTAATTTTAATAGTCTTAAAATAAAAGAAACACATAAAACATGAAAAGGAGAGTAACTTTAACTTGATTCCACACTTGTAATTCTACGCTGATGTCAAACAAACAAGAATTATTTATAGCTTTTTATTACAGTTAAATTTATGGAGTTGTAAAAGAGCAATAAGGTGTTTTAAAGGGGCTAGGTAGTTGAAAGAGTTTCTTTAATAAATTGGAGTTTAATGTTTTATTATTAAGTTTACTGCTTATTATTATTATTATTATTAAGTTCAATAAAATCACATGGTTTAAAGTTATGCATGTTTAACATTATTTTAAATTAGATTTAAAATAGTAGATGTATTATTTCTCAGTCTAGTACTTTAAAATAAACATGCATACCTTTACAAAGTGTATGTGAAGTGCACAGTTATTTCAAATGTATTAAAACATAGACCTTAGAGGTTTTTCATTTAAATAGAGCTGTGATCTAACTAAACTGTGTTTATTCATGTTTTATATAGAGTTTTGCTTTATTTTTAGGTTATGGGGATAGAAAAAAGTAATGGGGTTAGAGTGCGTGTGACATTCATTGTTCCAAGGGAGCCATGTATAAACAATGCCATTCAGAATCAGAAGGTAAGCACTAGAAAACTGGGAATCTTTCTATAGCAGACCAAATTATGTCAGTCTTACTTGTGTACAATAATGATTTTAAAATGCTGCCTGTCTATATTCAACTATTACTTGATCTGGAGATGACTTTTAATATTGTAGAAACCATGTATTCTGTAGGACTTTAAAGAGTGTGAACATGGCAGACTTGATATTTTTAACACTGTGAAATTATCAAACTTCTGTACTGTTTAATCCAGAGACTAGTATTCCATATTCTCTGACCTTGATGGTTGTAAAAGAGTTAATATTATCTTTTATATCAGTTTGCTGTATTTGTTTTTATTTTACAAAATGACTCTACACTTTAGTTGAAGGTTTGTTGTCTGATGCTTTAATATAAACCATTGATATATTTATTTGATGTAGAAAAGAATATATGTATGTTTATAAATATGTCGTCTAGTCATCAACTTTTGTTGAGTAATTATTGGCTAGAAATTTCTTTAGTTGTATGCAAAATAGCTTTACAATCATTTTTTTTATCTTTAGTGTATAACAACAATTTATGCGCTATTTTTGACAAAGTGCACTGAAAATGATTGGTGTTATATATATATATATCCTACCATTCAAAACTTTGGAAGAAAAGGCCATATCTGCAGGGAAAACAAAAGTATTTGGTCATTTTTTCAACATGTAGACTAGCATTTTGTATTTCAAGACTGATTTGCTTAGTGCTAGCCATATTCAGTACTTGAGAAATGAAAGTTCTAGAAGGTTAAGTTGTTTCATGCATTAATGGCTCAGCAATTATAAGTGCCAAGGATGCTTATTTTAAAGAAACTAAGAATTAAGTTACAATAAACAATTTTATGGCTTTTTAAAATTGCTCTTGTGCATAATTTGTTTATTCATTTTATGATGGCTACTCAACTTAAATAAAATGTATAAATTTCTATTTTCTCTTTAAATATGCTTTTTATTCCAAATTTTTTTAACAGTATAGATACATACATTCACAGAGAAAGATAGAAATGTAAATGCAGGTGAAGAATGTTTATCAACAGTTTCATTTTTCATATTTAGTTTCTTGCTAAACAGTATTACCCTGGCCACATTGTGTCTCAGAGGGTGGGAATAAGCACCCATTTCCTCTCTCGCATCACGGGGACCTTGTATGTGCAGAGAGGATCTCGAGAGAAACCCAATGAAAACAAAGTCAACATTGGCCTCAATCTGAAGTTCACGAAGAGAAACGAGGAAGTGCCTGGCTACACCAGACTCTCTCCAGAGGGTTGGCTATACTCTGAAAGGACTGTTCAGTTAGTCAGTAACTATATGAAAAGGTGAGCTGGGTCAATTTCCTGACCTTTCTTTTTTGTTGTTAAACTAAGCTCATCTACAAAAGGCTTTGTTAATTATTACCTCCTATAATGCTGCTGTAAGAATAATGACAAAACTGAATTTTTCACTATCTCTTGAACTTTTTAAATGTAAGCACTTGCAAATGTTGATTTTATCTGTAACACAACTTTTTAGAAGAAAAAGAACTACAAACTAATTTTACGGAGAAATTTCCCAGTTACACTAAGTAAAAGTATATCTCTGCCTCATCTCAAGTGGCGTGTATAGATAAAATACACTGTGTAATTGTGTTGTAGTATTAACACCTGAACCTGGCTAGGCTACTTAAGACCACAAAAAAATTAGCTGCTACTGATTGTGGGTAATTCTGTAATAGCTACAAATATTTCTGATTAAAGTTCTAAATTCATACAGTTTCTGCAGCCAGTGTCATCATTTCTCATTCTTGAATAGATGTTAAAGGAAATATAATTTGTGAGAAATTTAGTCTGAAGTTTTCAAAATAAAGCTGCATCTATCAGGTAAAGAAGCTTTCACCCCAACATTTCTTTGTGGTAAACTAATTAAAAATAGGGTTTATTACATTTTAGTAGTGATTATTATGAAACCTCACTTGCTTTTAATTGAGATAATAATAGTTTATATTTTTATGGTTTTAGATTCCCTGAAGTTTGGTCATATATGATGACCAAAGATCCCAAAGGAGGTGACATGTTTTTTGAAGCTGAACTTTTTGCTAATGAGAGGTTTGTTATATTGCTAATGAATGTCCACCTTATGGTTAGTTTTGGTAGACAAACAGCAGCAACACAGATGCTAAAACAGCTTTTAAAGAAAATGTTTTAATATTAGAAATTAACAATAACCAAAATACTTGTTTGAATAATGTAATCTGAATCCTGCTTTTATGTACAGCCATGGTTTTTGGATACTTCTGATTGAATCACTTGTTGCCATGGCTTATAAGGTCTCAGAAATCATGCAATTGCATGTTAGATTTAAGATTGTCACATTTTAAAATTTTGGTGCGATATATTTGAAAACTGCAAAGTAGTGTGTATGTCGATACATTATTATGCAAATTCAGCAGGTTTAATTGACTTTATCAAGTCAAATTAGAAAATTCTAGGGTGATGCAAAACTTTTGGCCATGGCTATGGATTGCAGTAGTGCATGTATTTATCATCTTGGTATTTCAATTGTTTAATCATTTTTGTAGCTCCAAGCTTTCTGAAATGTCAGAATATTTGAAGACTTTGCCCTGCCATGGAACAAAACCAGTGAAAACAGGATCTGAGACTTTAGATGAAAGAGTTATTGAGGTTATAGAGAAAGAAGTGGAAGTTGTGAAGGTATATTTTTTGATTGATCATAATGTTTAGAATAACATTGATATATGTTTATCTCTGTACTAGAACAACCTCTTTTAATGCTGATGATGATCCATATGTCGGTGAAGTGAGATGTTCTTTGGAAATTTTTGATGAAATCTTTCAGATTTTGAAGCAATTTTTTATAGTCTGCAAACTGATTAACCTATTTGTATAAAAACATTAATGATCATTACTGTTTTATTATTAGTAGCTTTTTCACTAGTGCCTACATTTTTGTTATTTTATTTTATTTTATTTAATTATTTGTAACTAGCAATTCAGCATTTTCATCTCTGAGGGCTCTTGGATATAATATCCCATAAAGCATTATGTTTTCTGTTTCCACAGTAGCTAGATGGGTGAACTCCTCTTCAAATAGTCAAGGAGCACTAAAGATAAACCTACCAATGAATGAAAATGGTATTATCAAATTGTGGGGTAATTTTGGATAGAAATAATGATCTTCATAGCATAAGATTATTCTTTCCAGAATCGAGAATTAAAATTAAGCATAGTATTAACTTTGTTGTCAGTTTGAAGAGATGCATTTACAGGATGACATGTACATGATACTTTCTGTGAGCCAGTAGACTTAACTACAGTCTGCCCCAGGTAGACATGGTGAGGTATTGAATTTTCATAGCTTTCTTGATTAACCACATCAGGAATGGAGGAAAGGAAATTTCCCATCTGTCTACCTTTATTATGCAAGTGATTAGCATTGGTGTTAACTCTGCTAACAGTGATACTGTAGTTTGCAAAAATCACTGTTAGAGGAGCATCCACCTGTTCAGTTTGGAGACTGAGTGTGCTATTGAGTAGCAATATAACAGCAGCAGAGTTCTTCTAGGAAATTCTTTTCTCAAATTTTACAAGAAACCAATTAACCAAGAATACTAGCTTTGAAGTCTGCCAAGATTCTTTTGATGAGAATGATGTAACATTGTGGTCTTGAGATAACAAGCCCTCCCTGAGCTTACCAAAATCAAAGCTAATAAACATTATGCATTAGCTGCAGTTAATCTCTTATTGATAACTTGCCTTAACGAGGCTGGAATATGCCAGTTACTCTTGGGACATATAGTTCAGGTTTGCCATCAAACCTGCAGGTGTTAAAAACCTGCTGACTATTAGAAAGACATGTTTAACTTGCCAACATATTGTTTAACAACTAAAATATACAGAACCTGACCATTTTTAAAACTCTATTTTTGTCAGGAAGAAAACAGATTACACCTGAAAAAAGTGAGGATGCAAGTGAAGCCACAACTTTTGTTCCTAGTAAGGTTTATTTTTTATTTTATTTTCTTTATTCACTATTGACAAGGAGACATAGACGGACTGGCTGAACCGGCTCACAGACTTTGAAGCAATGTCCTCGCACAGTTATGAACACACTTTTTTTTTGATATTTTGTTTTTCAAAAAGCAAGGCCGGAGTCTAAGGTGTTGGCTAGAACTAGAAAATGAAAATTAGAAGCTAATTAATATAAAATATATCATAATTGCCTTCTGTCTTTTTAAATTTTTTTCACTCTTGTAATTTTTTAAAAATTGTATTAACTAGTTTTTAGTCACTTAATATATATACGCAGGTGCTCTGTGTGTAAACTCGCCAGTGAGATAATCCAGCAAGTGTGAAAGAGGATATTTTGACAAAACGTTTGTTAGGGTCACAGTTTTCTTTATTTAGAAACGTTGGTGCCTAATTTGACTGGAGTTCCAGAAGCAATTTGTTTTACAAAGTTCTTTCATAGGATTTTGGTAAAAGTAATTTATTTGTTGTTCGATTTTAAAAGAAATATCTATTTCCATACAAAAGATTTCTGTTTTAAATTTTTTGTTTTGATTTTTAAAAAAATTCTTGTTAAATTCCAAGCAGTTTTCTTGCATATTTAACCATTTCACTGATATTGACAAATCTCAGTCATAAATCTGCATCAGCAGTAAAGGTAACTGGATTCTGACTGTGATGGTTATGGTTGCAATTGAAGAGTTACAAACTGATCAGCGAAAAGTGAGCTTTTGCTACCAAAAGATGTAGTAGTAGACCGTTATCAAAGAAAAGGCAAGGCTAGACTAGGAGCCAACAGCTTCACCACTTTTGAAATGATGTTGATTAAGATTTATGTCTTTTTTCCATATTGTCAACAAGTTAGCAGAAAATTAAGAAAAATGAATGATTTGCAGACTTAACACTTTAGTACCTTTTTTGACAGCAGGGTTATAATAAGTTCAAAAGTAGCATTTAGGTGGCTGAAGATGTTAGTTTTCTCAGTAGAACTGTCACTGGTTAAGACAACTTTGATCTCGTTTGCTAGCCACTCATGTCTCAGAATCTAGAGCAGATTGATTGACATATAGTGAAAAACTTGTTGATGCTGATTTCTTCCTTAACAGATTGGACTATAAAAACATTTTCATTTATATGCTTTACCTGTTTTATGCATGTCCAAAGTGTTTCCATTATGATTTTAATTCCTAAGGTTGTTTTTTCAGCCGTTGTCTATTCAGGGGACTCTTATTCCTGACAGTGGCGCCCTCTTTCACCTCTTTGATAGGGTTGTTAATGTACGGCAAGGTTTTCCTGTTCCTTTTGGCTTGAGGGGCACTATTGTTGGTATCCACCCAGGTTGCAGAGATGCAGATACAATATATGACATTGTCTTTGATGAAGCATTTCCAGGTGGAATTACTGTCAGGTAATTAAAAATTGCATGTGTACATTAGTCACATTTGCATTAATGAAAGTAATAGATGCAAATTTGTACAATTTGCTGTAACTGCTTAGTCTCACTTTTTAAAAAGTTCTTTGCTATGACAAGCATTTTACTAAAACGTTTGTTTGTTCTGAATCATTTAGTGTGTTATGCTGAGTTAATTGTTTATCTGCACATTTGTTTCATTAATAACAACATTTTTTTATTGTTGTCATCAGGAAAGTTAAAAGAATCTGTAACATGGTTTGTCTGTAGTTCTGAGTTTTCCAGTAAATAAGCTGTTAATATGAAGATAATTATAAATCTCTCTGTTACCTAAATTATATCATTCTTTGTTTGTACCTCTAATAATATTGCTATACTGACAAAAAATATGGTAGCTATGAAAAAAATGGATTTACAAAGATTACAATTTATTTAATTGTTTATTTATCACCAATATATCATGAAATAGTTATTATTTTAGTGGTTAGTAAAGATATCTTGATAAGAAAGAAGTGTCAAATGACTGCAGCTTCAAATAAACAACATTACAATTTTAAAAATTCTAATATGTTAACTTGTTGGATCTTTTGGATATCTTCAGGTGTTCTAGCAAGAGAGGCTACAGAGTACCTGGTTGCAGTCTTATTAACCTGTCTCATGGTGAATGGACAGAACTTGGATGGCGAAAAAATCAAGGCCAAACAGTGGCAAGGTGTCTGAAAGGCCTTAGCCCTAGGTCAAAAAACAGCAATGCATTGGAGTATAACAGAAAAGAGATTAATCAAATATCTCCATCAAGATCTCATGGGTCAGATATAAAAAACTGGGTGAGTTCTCTTTAAAAAATTGTGAACTGATCACAATGGTGAATATAAAAAGGAAGAAATGCCAGATAACCCCTTTTTTTTAACTTCATACATGCATATTTTGGTTATAAAGTGTCTACTATTTCCTCTCAGTTGTTTTGATAATTTTAATTATTGTATCATGAAAGTCTTGAGTAAATTAAGCAGATTAATTTGGAAAAATTACCAAAAGGTTTTTAAAAAATTTTTATTATTATTATTCAGTTTTGGAAATAATATTTCTGAGGATTTTTAATATAAAGAAGTGGCATTGACTTGCTGAAAACCATATTATCATGACACATGCAGTGCAAAATAATTTAAATTAAAACCTTGAAAATGTATGTTGTTTATTTTTTTTAGGTTTGCTTTTGTTAGCTAATCTGTGATTATGACCTCTGGTAGTAATATATAATAGTGAAGCTTTTAAGCCATCTGCCTGTGAAATCTTGAAGGTCTCTCTACTTACATCTTCAAATTTTATGCCCAGATAATTTGGAACTCCTATTACATATACCACATGTATGCTCTCTTTATTTTAAAAAAAATTGCTGTATTTAAATTGGACAATACTGATGAATTATTTTTCTTACTGTACTCAAACTTATATACTCATTCAATTGCTAAAAATTTCAAGGCAGCTTTGCTGATTATTTACAAATTTAAACCATTTAAAATAGTTTTTCTTGTTTTTGTTTAGAGAACCACAACATGAAATTATATGATCAAGAGTATAACTTAGTTTATTTAAGTTTTCAAACTGATTTTTAAAATTCTTTATATTTTGTTGTCATGTTAGTTGTAAGTAGAGGAAAAATAGATATAAATGTAATATCATATAAAAGTAAGAGAAACTGTTCTGAATCTTTTCTAAAATAATCTTAATTTTACCACTAAGAACAGTAACACTATTCTTTTATTTACTATCTACATATTTTAGAAGTTTAGTTGCATCTCTGACTTCTATTTATTCATTTAATAAGCTTAACGTAACTCTTTAAAATATTTGATCTGTTTGAAAATTTTGTTTCTTCTTATAATTTTAGCAAATTTAAGGGAAAAAATTCTATTTATTAATTTTACTAGGAAGAACATCTCATAAAAGCATTCCTCAAATGTTTAAATATTATACTTTATTTTTCTATGTCCAAATTAGTTAATTATCTTACCACTTAATAATTAAAGCATATCAATAAAATCTTGTGGCTTTTGCTACTAAAGATAGTAGCAAAGAAAGGTTTTCCAACAGGATTGGTAAAATAGCCAATCTCTTCAACATTTTTAATGATCTATTTTCATAAAAGATGTCATTAAATCTGGCTAAATCATTTGGTTATGATGTTACCATAACAGCATCTACAAATTTTGATGGATGTTTAAATTGATTATAATCACTTACAGCAAGTAGTTGGGGTAGACAACTACCTAGAACAGATTCAGCACCATGTATAAAATCTAGGGGTGGGGCCCAAATTTTCATACATAGTCTTAAACACAAAAAACATTACATAGTTGAATTATTGTGAAAATAGCATAATATTCTATATACTTTATCCTCCATATTAGTCTACCACCAAACAGTTTGTTATATATCTGTATATTCTGTAACACTGTTTTACATAGCATCATTTTGGAATAAACAGCACTCCATCGAATCTTAGATTTTCAGAGTTGTTATTTCATTAATACCCAAGTAACTGAACACAACAAGGTGTCAGGAGAGAAAAGAAAGGAGCCCTATCATGAACTGTGAGTACAGTTTAAAACAATAATTAGCATTTCTGCACATAAACAATGTCAGTATTCACTTACACTCTCATGCATACATATTTTGCAATCATTAAGGACTGACCACTATGTGCCAAATCTTTAAAAGACTTTTTAAAATTAAGTTTTATGGGTAAAATTTAGATTTAGTATTTACTTATCATTTTAAATATCTGTTGGTTCATGTAAACTCTCATATTCTTCAACTTAACTTTTGATATAAAGTGGAAATTAAATATGATTATAATTTCACTATTTGGTGTTTATTTTATTTATTTCAGATGGATATTTAAAATATTTTCAAATTTGAAAGTTAAAAACAAAATCCATGCAGTTCCAGTGCTGCTCCAAGGTCTGTTTGTCAACCTGACATTGCTGCTCTTATGGAAATTCCAGTGATCAACTTGAACAGGATAAATTTATGATACCTAAAAACCATTTTGCACGAGATGAGTATATTAAACACAATCCTATTTGTCCTCAATTAGATTCTTATTTTAATGGTAAAAATCAATCTTTTCAAGCTTTGTGGTATGAGTCATGCCTTCGGTTAGTATAACAAAAGTGCTTTTTGTTTACCTTGCCATATTTTTGGAAAATCTCATTATGTTATCATATTTTGACAAGATGGATTCAGAAAATGACCCAGAACATTAAAATCCAATCAAGAACTTTACTAAAGATATCAAAAGCCAACACTATAGTGAATGTTTGGAAGCTTATCATGAGGAAGAATCAAAGAAAAATGACTTTACATTTGTTGGAGTGCCAACAGAGAAAACATTTTATATCTGCTGTTTGATCACCATAGGCACTACAGCTTGAATAAACTTGCCATTCAGAAACTAAGACGAAGCAACATCCTTTACCAAAAAAGGAGTTTTTCTGGAAATTGTTGAACTTGTTAACCTTTAAAACTTTGCTTTTGAGGACCATTTACTAAAGACAAATCCGCATGAGTATTCTGGATACACAATGCTTTGACTCAAAATGCTATGATTCATGCTAGTGCAGAAATCATTTGTGAAATGATATTGAACGAGATGAAGAAGGCAAAATACTTTTACAACTTCTCGGACCCTAGTCCAGATTGTTGTAAGCAAGACCAACTTACTTTTGATGTTAGTTACATTAATTAGAATGGAAAAGTTAAGTGTTTTCTTGCAATAACAGCTTGCACTGATATGAAAATAGAAAGATTATTTTTACATGTTCAGCTGATTTTTGAAAAACATAAACTTACTTTTGATGATATGTATTGCCAAGGATGTGATGGTACTGTTAGGTCATTATAATGGACTTCAAGCACGTGTTTGAGAATTGGCACCAACGGTATATTATATGCATTTTTTATGCTTATTGTTTGAGCCTCATTCATTATAGATGCATGCATGAAAACATGATTAATTTTGATATTATTTAAAATTTATTGAGTGAAGCACAAAACAGTCTGGCCTTTTTAAGGAAATTCAATATGTTATGAATATTATAAGCAAACGTATACTATACTGAGTGAAACAAGATGGTATAATAGTCATCAAATTGTGTCATTTTATTAAACATACTACTGTGAAGTCTACATTGGAATCCATAATAGGCAATGGCACCTTCAGTTTCAAAATAGCTGGTCAACCTTATTCTCCTTTAGAGGCTTTAGATGTCCAGTTCTTCCTTTGCTTAGTTGCAATGGCTGACAAACCTTGTAATGTGGTGTCAAAATATATGCATTGGGAAGATATGAATATAGGAGCAGCAGCTGTCAGAGTTGGTGTTAGGTTTCAAGCTTCAAAGCAGAAGAAATGAGAGTTTCAATAAGTATTTCAAAAGGCTGAGGCAAATGTAGTAAGGGAAAATGTTACCTACTCTGAGCCACAAATCAGGAAAGTATCTCACAAGATGTATGATGATTTCAAAACCTACACTAAACTGATTAGTAGGAATAGCTTTATTAAAGATAACTCTCCTGATATCAAGTGAATGCTAAGTTCCCCTCATTTGGACAAAATTTTTATTTTAGAGGAATTGGCTGCATTTTGCAAAGATGACGTTGATTCAGAAATTTTGATCACAATATCAACTATTAATATCAAAGACAATCAGCAGATAAGAAACATGTATAGTCTTTATTTATGTGTGCTGAACATTGGACTTCATGAAGTATATCCTAATTTGCAACATCTCTACCATTTGCTTCTCACTTTACCAGTGTCACCCTGTTCTTGTGAGTGTTCCTTTCTTTGCACTGAAGCTAGTAAAAAACTGGAATTCCACAGTACTTTGACAGAACATTGATGTTAATGGTGATTTTTGTTGAGTCATAGTGAATTAACTCCACAAATCTGCAAGCTGCTTGTTAACAATTCTGTTATCATTTAGCAATACATCATCGCTAATTTGTTTTTATTCATTTTACATAATTGAAACATTTCACTGTCTAATTTTCAAATAAATTTTGTTATTTTACTGGAGTAATTAATGGTGACCGGGCCTTTGTTTTTGCTGCTTGACTCCCATGGTAAAAACTAAACGTGTTCAACTCATTTGTGATGCACTAATTTTAAAATCAAAACCTTGACTTTTTTCAATTCTATTTTTTTTTTGTTGTCTTGTAAATAATTGAAAAATTATCATGTATGTGATTGATCTCTAAAGTAACTCTACTAAGTGCTCTTATCAATTTCTAATTTTGATATTCACTCAGAAAATTCCTCAGGAATATTCTTCTCCATTTAGAAAATAATTCAATTATTACTATCTAATTGTACAGTTATAATTCTGTATGACAAAATGACTACAAAAGTTTGATTCTTTGCAGGACAATTTTGGTTAAAATCACCTTAAGTTTTCCATTGGCTTTACTATTCTACAACCTCTGATTGATGGCCTACATCAAATACAATTAGAGCATGAAATTCTTTAAACTTACCATTTCTTTATAACTTTGACTGTAGTGATTTATTCCAAAATTCATATTCAAATCAAGAGCATTTGTCATCAAACAATTATCAAATAAATAAAGATTTTCTTTGTTATTATCTTTACTTGTTTGTAATCCCAAAACAACATATCTAGGCCTTTTCTGTTCTTAATGCAATAGTCAGCCTCCATTTAAAATTAGTATGTGGAACTGCTAGCCCAGTGCTTAAACTGGTGAATGAAACATGAAGGGGTATTACACAATCCACAGCTCAGACCAGACCACACCTGAGTTACCAGTCTGGACAGACTACTGACACCAGTGATGTAATCCTGTCTGGTCCATAAGGCTATAAATGTCCAGCACTTTGGACCCTATTTTGGCTGCCTGGAGACTGTCCCCACCAGCACCTGTCCATACTGATGGATCAGGACAGAGGGAACCTGTTACAAGAAAGGGTGAATGACTTAATTTACTCAGATATTTATATTTTTTCTATACTTAAAAAAAAAAAGTTATTTGCTATGTATACTTGAATGTCTGTAGGCTAAACAAGCATTGGTTTGATTGCTTTAAAAGTCACCACAGTTTGTGTGATAGTCAGTTCAATTATTTATATACAAAATAATTTTAAAAAATTATTATTTGCTAAGTTTATTTGTTTGGAAGAAGCTAATCCGAACTATCAATTGCTTTAAAAGTTACTATATCTTTGTTGAAGTACCTAAAGAAACCAGCTCTAGAGGAAGAGTTTGCGGAAGGAAGTAGTTCATTTTTGAAAGAAAGTGAAATGAACAGGACTCAAGAAGAGGTATGTTCAGGAGACAAGTCACTTGTGAAGGGTGACAAGGAAACAGGATATCGAGCTTAAAAATGCAGCTACATATATTACAGATGATGACTCTGTTAATGATACAGGCAAGGAAAAACTTAATCTCAAGAGGAAATACAAGGACCAAGGTACCCTCTCCTCAAAACTCAAGAAAAGAAATTGGAATGAAGAATATATCGAGTATGGCTTTTTCCTTCCCCAAATGAACTAACAAGCCCTACTCCCAGAGCTCGGTGCATGTTTTACAATGTAAAATATAGCAACCAGTGCCTGGCTCCTTCAAAATTACAGTCTCATTTAAGAACAAAGCATAGCAATCATCAAAACAAGTCCATACAATTTTTAAAAAAACAATTGTGAGTATTTGTGGAAGCAGCAAAATTTCTTCCAGTTGATGATAAAGAAAGACACTGTGACTAAAAAGCCTCGTCTTGTCTCTCTACAAATATCACATCTGATCATGAAAGAAAAAAAGCCACACACAGAGGCTGAGAAAGTTGTCAAACCATGTTTGAAAATCGTTGCCAATCTACTACATGATGGAAAGCAAGCAGTGGATAAAGTAGTGCAAATTTCTTTGCCCAATGACACAATGAAACTTCGATCTACTATGATTGCTGAAGATTTGAAGCATCAGCTGATGGCAAAACTGTTGGAAGCACCATCTTTCACTCTGCAGTTTGATGAAACCACGGACATTAAGAACGATGCACAACTCATTGTGTATTGTCGCTTCCCGGATCAAAGCTTGGGAAAAATTATTGAGCATTATCTCTCTTGTTTGCCAGTCAGAGAGCAAACTACAGGTGAATTTATTTTTTCCAAGCTTGACAAATTCATGGAAAATGAAAATTTACTTTGGAGAAAATGTGTTGCTGTGACTACAGACGGTGCTGCAGCCATGGTGGGGAAGCATAAAGAAGCCACCACTCGCATCAAAGAAAAATCCCAGAAAAATTGCACGTTTTTTGACACTGTTATTTACACCAGGAAGCAATGGCTGCCAAGAAACTGAACACTTGTTGCAATGACCAGAAAAATGAATTGGAAGAATTGTTGCATGATATGGTGAAAATTGTCAATGCTATTCGCCAACAAGCGCAAAAATGTCAGCTGTTTTCAGAGCTATACAAGGACATATCTGCAGATCACATGATTCTCCTCCTGCATTCTGAGGTTCGATGGTTGTCACGTGGAAGAGTCCTTGAAAGAGTACTGTCCCTGAAGAATGAACTGTCTATTTTTTATTGAGCTTGGTGACATGAAAGTAATGCATTTCAACAATGATTTTTGGCTGGCCAAATTGTGCTACATGACTTCCATTTTTGAACATTTGAATTGCCTCAAATTGTCACTTCAAGGTAAAGGAGGTGACATTTTCAGTGTCCTTGGGAAAATAGAAGCCATGAAAATGAAGATCACCATGTGGCATAGTAACATTCGTAAAGGCAATTTCTCCAACTTCCCACATTTGGAAAGCTTCATCAAAGAGTGTGAGTGGGAAGAAAAACAACCTGATCTGGAGAAAACACTGAAGGACATCATTTCTAACCATCTGCAGTTGCTGTCTAGAAATTTTGAAACATATTTTCCTCAGAAGTATCTGCAGGACTTGGAAAATCAGATGTGGATAGTTAATACTTTTATCATCAGCCACAGTAATGATGATGACAACTTTCCTGTCTGAACAAGGATTTTCGACCTTGGTAGAATTGAAAACCAGAAAATGAAATTCACTTCAGTATGTTGGTAAGGTGGGTTGCTTTGGAGAAGGAAATTGAACCTCAGTTTGAGAAGCTTGTCACAGGAGTACAGGAACATCCTAGTCACTGATGATAAAAAAGCACATATATAAGTGTAGAAGTATACTGCTTGTCATTTTTTTGTGGTAAACTTACACAGTAAGAAAACATTGTTCCTAAGAATCTAATTCTAAGTTGTAAGACTGTTGTTTACTAACTTAAATTTATGTAAACTAGAAAAATTCTAATAATTTTTCTGTCAATTTTTTTGGTTACTCCTAGTTTTCTTTACATATTTAGGATGTTCAAAAACTTGAATAGAATAAACACTCAAGAAATGAGTTAATTTATGTTTTTTGCTCGTGTGACAAAATGAATTATATATAAAATTATACACAAGGGAGAGTAAGATGAAAATTACCAAAAACACAAGGAAATTTAGTCACGGGTGAATGAAATTTTGTGATAAAGACTCGAGGGTGAATGACACTGAGATAGTTTAAGAAGCACTGTGTTATGAGATAAAGAAGTTGACTGAATACTGTTTGTTATTTACTATGCAAATCACTTAGTGGAAGCTTGGGGATCATGAGTAGCTTTGAAAGTGATGGAATCTTGGTAGCAAAGGTGAAAGAAAGGATTTTAAATCCAGAACTGGCCAGTAACTTGCTGGCTTTGAGGCATGATTATCAGAACTTCACTATACTACTAAACAGTATGGAAGGGAGTAGTTGAACAGGTGTATGAGGCCCTTGAAGTTAGTGCATTCAGATCTTGATAACTTATGAATTGTGCTTACATTGAAAGATGTTTGCAGCAAAACAAAATTGAAGAAATTGTTAACAAGCTTCACAGAGAAACTGTTGGATAACTATTGCATTTCTTTTTGCTGGGAAATGTGCACAAATACATAGTACTCCCATATAATTCTGTCTGCTGGTTTATCTTCAGCTGAAATAAATGAAACAGTATGTTCTGAGTGATTATGGTGAAGAAAAGATTATAGTAGATTATTTGGTCAAAATGTTTATTATTTCTTTAGTTTCATTGATAATAAACAAAGCTGGAAAAAATATATAACTGTTTAGAAAGCAAAAGTGTTACAACAACAAAAAAATCTAATGATCAGAATTGTAAGTTTTTAGGCCATAATAAAAAATAAAAGAATTACTGTATTTATTTTTCAGAGAATAAGTCTATGTGGAATATAAGTCAAATTGGCTAATTTCCCCATTTTTCCTTTATTCATAGATAAACCAATTTGGAGTATAGGACAAGGTTTGATCGACTGCAGTAGTTAGGAAAACCTTTAACCAGTCAGAGCAATATGCCAAATCCTTTATAACACTGTCACATCACATTGCTGTCTCATACTCATGAATATTAATGAGATGCTTGTGCATATCATTGAACTACCTTGCAGGACAGTCTTCCAGATAAATGGAGTTTTTGAAATAGCTTTTTAATATGCTTGTAATCAAGGAAAAATTTTAAACAAACTGCAAACATTATTGTCGGTTCTGGTATCGAAAGTGTAGTATCTATTTTTAGTCACTGTATGACATCAGTGATCATCAGGTGATCTCAAGTCAATTTTATCTGTCTTCAACATTTTAATTTGATTTTTAGATATTGCAGCACTAAAATTCAAGAATTCAACTCAAAATTTCATTTCTGATAGCACAAGTCAATATTCAGATTGGTTTCAGGTTGTCAAACATTTGGGGTTCACATCTAGGTCAACTGGGAGTCAACATGTTTAGCTGTTCTCTGATTGGATAATATGGGATACCTCTTGGAAGCCACCGTGATGAATAATGTACATCAGCAAAAGAAAGATAGGTAGATGGCAATCATTAGTTGTGATTTGTTTGACCTTTAGGTTTAGCTTTACAGTACTAGGTCCATGACACAAAGTGTGTTGAGTTAGTGTGTATTCTTCCAAGTTACCCTCCACTTAGTTTTGTAGCTGAAATTTGCCTCAGTTTCGTTTGTGGTCTGTAGCGTATCCTTTGCTTTACGCCAGTCCCTATGCTGACATTGTATTTCCTGTGTTTGGCCATATTACTAACATTTTCTTCAGCAATCTTTACTTCCAGCTTATAAGCTGCTATGTATGACTTATTTGACTTTACAGGAGGCATTTTGAGATTAGTTAGAGAGTTTGTTGGGAATATTTATACATATAGTTAGGATTGAAAAGGATACATAGAAAGTAATTGGTGAGTGCACACTTGTTGTTAATTGGATAATTTTGCATGCTCACCCAATCAACAAACATTCCAGGTAGTAATTTTTGTACTCTGTTTCAAATGAACAATTTTAGTTTTTCAGAAAAGAACACATTTAGTCATTAAAATTTTTTTCATTAAAGAAAGTTCAGTGACTCTATCCATAGATAAGTCAAACCCTGGACTTCTGAGGGAAAAAGTATTGACTTATATGCCAAAACATGCAGTAGATGATCTCTAAAATTATGAAATATGGAGTTTTTTTTTATTATCTGCATTATACATATGAACAAGAACTGAGATGATGATGATATTTTGAAATTTAGTTATAGCAACATGGCATGTTATCCTGTCATATAGTTGGTACTTTGAAACTTTTAGGATGCTGTACATAATCAACTGAATGCAGCTTGGCAAGGATGCATTAAAAAAAAATTTTGATCTTTATTCTCTGTTTAATACAGCTTTTCTATTATTCATAAACTCAGGCACTTCTACATAAAATTACCTACTCATGGTCTCACATTCTAAAAAGACAAATCTTTAGATTCAGTCTTTGATGCAGTAATCTTTAAATCAAAAATATATCTTGGATTGTTTTGACTTTCACATTTTATTTCTTACACTGCACACCATTTTTTTTCTCTAACTTCATATCAACTGGTTTCTTTAGACTTCTTATCTTTACCATCAGTCTAGCCAGTCTGAAGAATTAGTAACGAAAATTTTCAATATCAGCATATGTATGTAATTAAAAGACCCTCTTGTATGGTATAGAAAATTCATTATTATATAGATTTTTAAGGGTTAACAATTTTTATCGTGTTGGAAATTTCGAGAAAATTCAAAAATAAAAATTTTTAATTTGTGGTTTAAACTCATTACATTTTTTTAAAAGTTCCTCGTGATTATTTTAGCGCTAAATCTACAGCCATGGCCCCAAAAGTTTTGAATCAGTAGAATTTTCTAATTTTGCTTGATAAAGTCAAATTAAACTCACTTAATTCGCATAATGCATTGAAGTGCATACTGTTTTGCAGTTTTCCACAAACTTAATTTTAAAAAAACGACTAAAATTGACAAATGTGACAATCTGAAATCTAATGTACAAGTATATGATTTCTGAAAAGACTTAATAAATCATGGTGATAAGTGGAACTCATTTAGAAGAATTCAAAAGCAGACATTTGGATATGGTCATGTAGGTAGATTCTGCGATTGCTGTTTTTAGGTTGATGCAAAATGTTTGGCTAATGATTGTTCTTAAGTGCCAGTATAAATATCTGTTTTATCAAATGATTTATTAGGTTTCATTGTCACGGCTAAAATAACTGATGTAGATTATGTTAATGTTAAGACAACAGTATTTCTTAACGATAATTTTAGTAATAGTATTTGATACCTTAAGATATTTGCTGTTGATAAATATATACAGAGGTTGGTTGGTTGGTATTTGAATTATCACAGTTAAGCTTGATTTTAGATTTTAAAATTCTGTTCAACAATAAAATTTATTTTTATTAGATATGTTAATTTGATGGCTTTATATGCAACTTCGCACTAATACATCTTTTTAAAGTATCTGCAAAGCTAATGAACATGTTAGTTAATTGGATTTCATGGACAGGTGGCTTGGAAATGAGTTGGAGAGTTAAAATAAAGAGGGAGTATACATGCAGTGTATGTAATAAACCACCCAAATTATCTGATCATGAAATTTTAGAAATGCAAAAGGAACAAGCATTTTTGGGATTTTAGGAGTAGATGGCTTGGAAACCAAGCTACATACACTACTCTTGGTGTTAGCGACAGTAGATAGTCAAAACTATTTGCCTCTGTCCACTTGCTCGCAAAAAGAAAACAAATTCTAATTGTTTTGAAAATTTCTTAAAGATTAAAAAAAATGCAAACTTGTAGATCTAATACTACTAATTGTTCTGCATATTTAAAACACTTAAGACAGGGAGACATTCCATTAAGTCTATGCTGAACTGTTCTTTCTCAAATAAGAACCCTGAAGCTGTGGATGGACTAGGGACTAAGGTTCTACTATAGTTTTGTGTGGCTCTTAAATCAAATCTAGAGAAAGTGGTCATACTATTTTCTGATGTTGGTTGGCTACAGGCTTGATTTATCCTTTTTTAAATTATTTGATTATGAACAGGAAAAATTTGTTCACAAGATCAGCTTTTTTTCAGCAAAAAAATGTTTGTGTGTCTCAACATGAGTTGAGCTTTCAACAGAAGTTTGGGCAAAGTGGCAGTAACACTCCACAGTTTATGACCCCTAAGATGGCGAGCAGACAGACTCCTCTGGCAAAGCAGCAAAACAGAAAATGGCCTTTTCAGGTTGGTAACTTCAGTAATGAATGATTGTAATGTTCAGGTTGACATATAACAAAACTGTTACTACCGGGGGTATTTACGGTGTTTTATTGTACAGATTTTATGCCAATTTTGTTTACGTGAACACTTAACAATATTGGGGAGTCTTTTCCTTGAAAAAGCATTTTTAAGTTAAGCATTGCTCACTGTATCTACTTTAAAAAATCTGATGACATGAAATGGAAGAGAGTTTATTAACAAAGTGCTGCTGTAATTTTCCATTTAAAGAGAATATCTACATCTTTACTTCACTTATTTAAGTGAATAAGAGGTAGAAGGTTTAATTTTTGTTTTATGCAGCATAAACAACCAGAACAAGGAACTGCTGCAGAGTTCGCTGACATGTGGAAAGAATTGCAGTTGTCCAACAAAGGAAAGGTAGTGAGAGAAGGACAGCAGGATGTGTCACTGCAGCAAGCTGCCAAGGCACTGGGCAAACTTTCCTCTGGCTACCCTACTCCGGTGGACAGTCCACCAGAGCCTGGCTCCAAGCACGGCAGTGTGACCAAGCTCAACTTAAGCAACTTGTTTGAACAAGCCAGCAAGACGAGTGAGCAACCTGTCAGCGAGCTAACAGAAAATCTTGCCAACCTTGACGTGTCTAATAAAAAGATGGATGATCTTACGGTGGTAACAAACAGTGCGTTATCTTCTCAGGTAAGAATAGTAGCTTTACTGCTTCCTTGATCTATACGCTTTCCAGTTTGTGTAATAAACTTTTTCATTCATGCTTTGCTGGTTTAGAAAGTAAGTAGATAAATGAAAATTAGAGGAGGAGGATTGTTGGAAATTCAAACATGATGAACCATGACGTTGGACAAGAGAGAGTCAGTGCACAAAAGGTGCCTGCTGACAGAGTTACTCAATACATTCATGGATATTTCTACCAATCTACATAAGAAATAGGCAGGATGAAGAAGGTAATATATGTAAAAAAAATTTGAGGTTTTTCATCTAACGCGTGCCTTTTTTCGATGTGTAAAAACAAGTGAAATTTGCACGTTTTCCACACAAGCTTTCATATGCAGATAGAGAGGATTGCGCTGAAAGAAATGTAACTGCTTTTACTGAACACTGAGAATTTCTGGGATTGACAGTATATTATAGTAGTTCTACCACCATGCTTAAGCTTGAAAGTTTGCATTCCTTTTAATATATAGTACTCTACTTTTTTTTTTACTCCAATATCTTGAATGGTTCTGTAAATAAAATCAGGCTGCATATAGATAGAGGGATATAGAATATACATTTATAAGCAGATTTTTAAAATTCAGCTCAAACTCTATCTGGTGCTTGTTTTTTAAGTTAAGTAAAACAAGCAAATCCCATTGTGCTGCTTTCTGTCTGTAATTTACATCTATCTGGTTTATTCTTGTGTGTGTGTTTTTAGGAGAGCACAGCAGCACTAAAGCAAATTTTAAATATTGGTAGCTGTGATAAGAAATCAGGAAAAAGTCGAGGCTGGTATCCTTGTGACGAAGACTGGACTGAGAAAAAGGCCGACCTCAGTTTAGCTACTGATGAGACATTCAAGCGACAGGTAACAGTTGAAGAGCTCTTTGAAGGTAATTTTATCTTTGTTTTTGTTAAATATTGCTTTAATCTTTTTATGAAACGATTCCTTTGTATGCAGAATTAATTTTGTTGACACAGGATAGTTTCAACAATCATGCTTTGTTTAGTCTTATTTTTTAAAATTTATTTAAGAGATCTCTTGCACAAAATGCTAATTAATTAGCAGAAAAATTAAAATTGCGTATTAAATTCAAATTACCTTCATATTTTGCAAGTATTAGACATTTTGACACAAAGGAGAGGAGGGATGTGCCACGATGAATTTGTGAAAGTTGCATTAATTTCTGTGATGCAGATGTTGGTGTGTGAATGATGAAGATTTCAATCAAAATGGAAGTTAGAAACTTTGGAGCACATTCGGGGATTTACCTATGGTGTTTTTGTCAGGCTTTTTGAGAGGGAATTTATACAAATGTGGGGCTACTGT
Source organism: Nautilus pompilius (assembly GCA_018389105.1). Classification (NCBI taxonomy): domain Eukaryota; kingdom Metazoa; phylum Mollusca; class Cephalopoda; order Nautilida; family Nautilidae; genus Nautilus; species Nautilus pompilius. The sequence goes on along the minus strand of JACATO010000611.1, from coordinate 571,125 downwards.
CAGCACGAGTATTTAAAGATGCTGCCCGTATCGCAGCTTTGTTTTTGTTGTTTTTTTATTTTGAAAGCTTCCAGAAGGTTTTCAAGGAAGAGTAAGTACTACATAGCTGTTTGTAAAGACGGACTCTTTTCTCGTACATACTTACAGATTTACTGTTGTAACTGTTTTTTTGTTTTTTTTTACTTTCTCTCATTCTCTCAAGTTGTGCATGATTGTTATCAATATCTTTGCTGTGTGTTTTTATACTCCATGAAGACTAGAACTCGTTTTCTAAATTATTATGAGGAAATAATTACATTTACCTTTTGTGAAACTCACCATCTACAACTATAGACATGTTTGATGAGATTGTGTGCTGCCATGGTTATTGCTGACACGCATTACCATGGAGTCTGGCACTTCAGCAGGAACCGGAAAGCCCGTACTAGAGCTACGGGGAAAAACCATGCTGTGGGATCTTGCCAAATTAAGTTGGCGCCCTTGGCCAGCTTCTGCCTAGATTTATTATTATTATTATTATTTAAATAACTGGCAGTCTAAACTGAAATGTATTCTCAGTTCCTGTGTTTGGAGATGAAAATACTACTCAGTTTTGAGCTATGGACAACTATTCATTTCGGAATATCTTAATAAAAATATACAAGTAAAAAAACAAACAAGCATAAAGCTAATAAGTACTTAAACGTCTATTTGAATTTCCAGAGATATAAGCTTTTTTCCTATTGACAATGCTTTAGAAAAGAGAAAGAATTAAAATAAATACATTTTATAAATGTCATAACATAAGACATAAAGAAAAACATATCCATCATTTTATAAATATCAGCAAAGGTGATCATCTCTCCAGCATTAGAATTAGTTTAATTTTATTTGATAATTACACAGCCACTGACATTCTCAGAGTAGTAATTCTAGAAATTTTTTAGTCTATGTCTTTGGTTATCATTTGAGGCTTCTTAGCCTTAGCAATCTTGAGAGCTACTGGCTTTTCAGCATCCTTGTTAGCAAGCTGTTGATGTCTGGTAAATTACTGGCACTTCAGCTTCATTGATTCAGCTGACAAAGTTTCACATCCTTTGAAGGCCAAATAGTATTAAAGTAAATCCACAGTTTTGTTTCTGAGTTTTCTTGAGGTTGCACTAGCCCCATTCTTACCAATCAGAAATGGTTCGAGCCAACAGGTAAATGACAATTAACTGCGGCATGTTGAAGAATCCATATTATTTTAAAAATCAATTACTGGCACATCTTATTTTATGGCACACAGGAGCGTTAGATTTGCTGTAAAGACACCAGCTTAGTTTATTTGATTGGTGTCAGTGATGCTGGGATAAACAGATAGGAAAGAACTAGAACTAAACAAACAGACAAGGAACTCCTTTAATAAGTTTTTGAAAAGAGAGAAATCGCTATTGGCACCGTGCACCTGCACCACATGGTAGTGACAAAATCGAACATGAATCTGCTGTTATAATGTTGCTAGAGGAGGGATTCACAAACTAACTTGACCAGAGTGGCTTAAAACTTTAGGCCTGTCCTATTGTCACTCCAAAGTTAAACAGAAGACTGGCTCAGACGTAGGCTAATCATCTGTGAAATAAAGGTTGTTATATCCTGTCAACTTGTCAGAATGTGAACAGGTACACACTATTGTGGTGTTCTTTGATCAAGCAATTGATTGTTAGAAAACAGTTATAAAAATGCTTGGATTGGTCATGGAAAAATAATACCATATTTTGCGGCATATAGGACACACTTTTTTTTCAAAATCTGACCCTCAAAATCACCCTGCGTCCTATATGGTGAAGATCAGGCTTGGGATCTCGGTATCCCCTTAGTTTAACAATCCAAACAACTTCAGAATGAATATATATATGGTATATTACAATGTACACACTGTGTATAGACCTTGTACGTGCTACACATTAGTCATTCCACATTGCCACACCCCGTATTTACTGGGGTCTGTGGCACTTTGTTGGATTCGGTCTGGGGACACTCTGCTCTACACACTTAATTATGTTTATTTTCTGCTTAATGCTCAGTACTACACTAGACATGGTGGCTTTATTCATAGTTAACTCTCGGGGGCAATATTTATGAGTAAAAACGGCTCATAAACATCAAAACTGGACTACAGCAACATGTACCCAACCTCACCTTCACTCACTAAAACAAAACGATGGAGGTGGCGCCACCATTCGAGCAACTGGCAAACTAACATGCACCATTGGTGCGAATTTTAAACTCTCCTCCAGCTGCCCATGGCCGTACAGAGGTCTGAAACTGGACATTTTTCCATGTTTTATCCAACCAGGACATAAAGCCCAAAAGTCAGTTAATTGGAATAATCAGTGAACTGGAAGTCGGATAAAAGGACTTCCACTGTAAATAAACTTACCGGTAATCAAAGGTAAAGTTACAGTAGATATAAGGTAGGCTAGGCCTAGCTGACACTAACAAGGTTATTTGTGCATTTTAGGCTATTGTACAATTCATTAAAACATCCAAGAAAATAACCTAAAATGCACAAATATCCTTAAATATAAGGTTTAGTGGGTAATAGGTATGGTCTGGGGTGAGCGGTAACGGGGGTCTGGGGCAGGCTCTAGGAAATTCCCCTCAATTTTATTTTTCCAACATATCTCATGCTAAATTTAGGGTGCCTCCTACACACCGTTGCTTCTTATATACCGCAAAATACGGTATATCATGCACTAATAAATAAATGACAGAATAGGAATAATAGATTGAGTTGATAACAATAACAAAATTGAAACAATGTCAGTTGTATATTGTTTTAATTTTGAAACTTGTAATGAGAAAATAAATGGATACAGGACTGTAGCATGAATAAATTTTCTGCATATATGGATTTGAAGTTACAGTTCCTTTGTAGATCACCGTCTGTGACCATTCATTTGCCCAAATTGTAGTACTGCACTCTGTGGCATAGCTGTCTGCAGACTCAGGCTCCCTCTGGCCTGCACTTGTTCTTGTATGTTACTCATTACTGAAATGGCCTCTTTGACACTGTCAAATCTCAGTATGTATCAAATAAAGGTTGTATATAAATTATTTCAAAGAAGGAAAGAAAAAAATTTTTTTAAGTTCTTATTTTTAATGTTTTTCCATCTGGAGCCAGAGATGAACAAATGATATAAATAATAGAGAGAGAGAGTTTTTGAGTCTGTACGTGATTTGGATTTCCCAGTTTGTGGAAAGAAGGGAATAATGGGGACAGGTAACACAAGATTTTTCATTTCTCTTATTTAAAAGTTTTCTAAAAATTACAAATAACAATAATTCCAAGTTATTTTTTTATTGTGTTTTAAGATTATATAATGCTTGAAATTTTTAAATATTATCCACATCTTGAGGAAGGGGACTTAAAACTTGAGTGGGTCATAAGGGGCTTAACTTTTTTTTATTTTACTTTAAAAAGAATGTAACAGCTCTTGTGTCATTTGTCTTATTTTTTGAAATTTAGTTATCTTATGCATGATAAACACTAAAAGAAGAAACTGTTTTCTTTAGGAGCCAAAGACCAAACATGTCAAAAACAGCCACCTGGCTGTCACATCAGCCCTGGACATCTTCAGAACAAACACTCGTGGAAACAGCAGCAGCACCAGAAACAACGTGGTCCGGCACCTGGATATACCCATAGCAGCATACAACAGCCTCCCTACATCAGCCAGACTTCAGGAAGACGGTCAGTGTGTTTTGAAAATATAGAAATGTCTATTTCAGAAACAGTAACAGGTTGCTGAATTGTCATCTGTGGGAACTGAAACATGTTCTCTGAATTAAAGCAAAATATTTCTACAGCCTCCTAACTTCTGCTGCATGCTTCTATCAATAACCGATGGAGTGGCTGTACAATGCACAAGGATATGTAGACTATAGATGTGGGATGAATTTAATTTTTTCATCTGTTTTTATGCTTTAAATTGGTTGTGGATGTTAGCACTGTGAGAGAATACACCAAAGGAGGAAATATCCATGTTTAAGTTGGAGATAATTAGTCAAGAGAATGCTGCCATAGCCTGGCTGGAGCAGCTATGTATGTCACAATGTGTTCAGATTTTGCTGCCTTACTTTAAATAAAATCTATTGTATATTATCAGATAGTGTAACTGCCATTATTATTGTAGTTTTTTTTAAATAGTCTTGAAAATTTTCTAATTTACTGACAATTAATTATATTTGAATCAGAGAATTAACTTCCTCTATTTTTATTGTCATTTCCTCTAGACATTTTTTAAGTAGTGTCCATCTTTGTGTATTATATAAACTTTTCACGCATTTAAAAACTTTTTGGATTACATTTGGATCTTTTACACGTGCACATTAGTCACACAATCCTACACAATTTAGTACCACCATTGCTGGTTCATTTTAAATTACTGGATGATTAGATAATCAGTCTTTGGAATTCAAGTACAAAATCATACTTGAGCTGGAAATGGGCGTAAAAGAGACGTAGTTAGTGAAAACCCATGGAATACTGGTGAATACCAACTCTGGCTGGAAGAAGAAAGCAGACATCATCAGGGCAGAATTAGAAACAGGAAAATTCGCTCCAGCTCGCAAGAAGATACGTCAGGCTAAATTCAAGGACATTGAAGAGACGATGTTGATATGTTTTGCAAACGTCTGTACAGAAAACGTTCCAATCGACGTGCCATGGCGTTTGCATCAAGCAGAAAAGTTAGCCAAAGAGCCTGGGTAGCAAGACTGGTCACCTTCAAATGGATGGCTCACCCGATTTAAGCAGCAGCACAACATACCATTTAAATCTCTATCTGGAGAGAGTGCTACAGTGAAGGATGATGACGTAAAAGCCTGGCAGAAAAATACGACGACTAAAATTCTTCAGTCATACAAGCCGAACAACATCTACAGTGCTGATGAGACTGGAGGCAGTGCCTTCCCAATGAAACAATGGAATTCAAAGGTGAAAAGTACTACGGAGGGAAATAATCAAAGGAAAGGCTGACTTTGCTCCTCAATGCAAGCATGGATGGCTCGCACAAAGTTTCCCTGTTAGTCATTGGTAAGTTGTTAAACTCTTGCTGCTTCAAAGGCTTTCAAACATCTTCATTGCTGGGCGAACATGAATCACAGAGTAACAGTTGGATGGCCGATGATTTATTCACGAAATTGGTTCAGAAACATGACCGCAAATTTCTTGCTGAGAAGCGTAAAGCTGCTCTGCTGACTGATAACTGACTGGCTCTCCCCACCATGCCAGGACTTAAAGCGATTACACTTTACTTTCTAAACCACCAACAAATTGCAGCCCATGGACCAAAGCATCATCCAGACCTTTAAGGTACATGATCGAAAAGCCTTAGTGAGTAAGAATCTTCTTGCCCTTGAGAAGAAAAGAGCTATAAGCCAATCATTCTCGACACCATGATACATATACATGCTGCATGGAACAGTCTGTCAATCAAAAACTGCTGGTTTCATTGCATCATTTCCGAGGATGCTGACGATGAACTCGACCAACAGAGCCAAGAAGCAGGAGATGAACTACGCAGTGCCGACCCGAAAGTTTTCTCACCTGACACTTTGGCCAAATATATCGTGGATTCCATGGTGATAGGACGATAGCAGTTCACCGACTGTGCATGATGAGGCACATCCCTAAGGCAAGCTGACAGAAGAGAAAATTCTTGATTCTATCCATGAAAAAAACGGTGAGCCCAGTAAACGTACTGAACAACCGGGAAGCGATGATGAAGATGACAATGATAAGAAATTCTGTCCTACATGGAGCTTTCCAATATGTTTAAAAGGTTTTGAGCCTTTGTCAGCAGTGTGAAAGCCTCTGTGCAAATGTACAGTACCATCAACACCCTAGAGTCTTTTGTAACTAACCACCAGTTGAGCTCTCAAAAACAAAGAAAAATTAACTCATATTTTACAAAAAGCCTAAAACATTGTTGGTTTGAGTACATTATGTTTGAATTTCCTGTTCGAAAGTTAAACTTTACAATTCATGTCATGTATGCTGTAAACATGCAGCATTTTCATTGACAAAACATTTCAAATGCCTTTTTACATATTTTGGAAACATATGTGGATACTCAGGCTATCGCTTAATTACATAATTTGTATTGGACGTTAGTGTGTCTTTAAATAAGAATTTTAATGATCGAATTTAAGTTGTATTGTCTATTTTCGCATATACATGGTGCTCAAAAAATGGATAGTGAAACAGTAAAAGCATTCCAGAAAAAAAAGTATGGTTTTTCTCAAAATGTAAGAATCATCAGCAAAAAATTGACTTAAAGGGGGTAATTCTTCTTGTGGGGGGATCAAAATTAATGAAAACTAATGATGACTTAGCGAGGTTATCGACCTAAAAGAGGTTGACAGAACCGAGGTCAACATACAGTGCCGGACAAAAGAGTTGCTGTGAAATTGATATCTGAGCTTCCTCGTTTTAACAAACGCATTTAAATACCCATCACATTGTTTATTATATGCACAAGACACGACTTTACAATGTATAAAAGCAACACATGCTATATGTTTACATATTCTCTGGAAAAAATATTTGAATCAGCAATGTCCGATTTGTACTGCGACAAAAGAGTTGGGACAGTGAGCAAAACCATAAATATTTTTCAACATTCTAAATTACAATCGAACAAATGCATGGAAATGATCAATTGACTAGTAGTGGGTGGCGTATCCGTGATTTTCGATCACTTCTCGACAACGATGGGGCATGGATTTGACCAAACAAAGACAGTCGGAATTGGTCATTTCCTGCCAGCTTTTCTGGATGGCCTGCCAGAACTGGTCTTGGTTGAGATTCTTGTGTTTGGCCACATTAACTTTCAGCTGCTTCCAGGCATTTTCGATTGGGTTGAGATCCGGACTTTGGGCAGCCAGCGCATGATATCCATTCCTAGTTGGGTGGTGAAGGAAGTGATGACTCTGGCGGTGTGGATCAGGGGCATTGTCATGCTGGAAGATGGCGGTGACTGGCATGTTCTGGTCGATGTAGTCGATGATGACATCCCTCAGTAAATTGCAGTAGGTCTGGGCGGTCGCTCTGCCCCTGATCAACTTGAGAGGGCCTGGTCCCGCTGCGCTCATACACCACCAGACCATCAACGATCCTCTTCTGTCTTGTACCGTCAGTCGGGTGCACTTTATATTATTTTTCACCATGGTAACGTCGAACATATACTCGGCCAGCACTGTGAATGCGCATGATTATCGTTTTGTTGGAAAAGAGAACTCTAGCCCATTGAACTTTGGTCCAGTTTTTGTGCACTTTAGCCCATGCTATGTGGATGCGCCTGTTCTTGTTGCTGATCAATGGCTTTTTCTGGGCGATTCATCCAATGAGATTCCCCTCACATAGACGACGTTGAATAGTGCGACTTGAGACATTCACTCCACTCTGGAAGGCTTGAATGGCTGTCGATGTCAGGAAACGATTGGCCCTGGATTTGTAACAAATGAGTTGATCCATTTTGTTGTCATATTTTTGCGGTCTTCCGATTCGCATTTTTGGTTTCGTGTTTCCAGTCCCCTTGTACTGCTTCCAAATGCGGTTTACAGTGTTTTTCGGGCAATTGACTCGATTGGCTATCTCCCGACAAGACAGATTTTCTTGGTGGTACTCAACTATCAAGTCTCTGATTTCAGACGACGTTGTCTTGCCAGGCATGGTGCAGAAATGATCTTAAATGGTCTTAGATGATGTGATTCTATTCATTTGATCCTTTAGAAATGAATATATTGAGGGGAATAAATGTATGCACAGATTTTGTTCACTGTCCCAACTCTTTTGTCACAGTACAAATTTTACTATGCTAATTCAAATATTTTATCCAGACAACAGATACACATATGACATTTGTTGTTTATACACATTGTAAAGGTGTGTTTTATACAACTTATGGACAATAAGATGGCTATCTGCATGCAAATGTCAAAACAAGAGAACTCAAATATCAACCTCACAGCAAGTGTCCCAACTCTTTTGTCCGGCACTGTAGGTGGGTTCCACTGTAGTTGTATATTTTCAACCTTATTTCTAATTAGTAAATTTTGATTATCTTTAATTTAACTTTGTATTTTTTTAAAAGTCCTGTTGTTGCACAGTTCAGCTGCTTTTCTTATGGATCAAATACATGGATGAGTTTACCATGGTGCAATCCCATTAGTACCACACAACAAATGTAATGTTCCAGAATCCCAGATGCTATGCATATCTGATGTTTGCTATCTGAAAAAGAATTTTAAACATCTGTAGTCTGGAATGATGGATTTTATTCTTTTTCTTTTGAAACAGATGTGGATAAAAAGCAAAATTTTTCTTTATAATATAAAATAAATATTGTAGCAAATCTATGTGCTTATTCATCTTGTATCACTGACACTGGTGCATTTTAGTGCTTTGCATAGTCAGAGGTTAATGCTCAAAATTAGTAAATTTAATTAGGAGACTTTCTGAAAATAAAACAATCATTTTCAGATGTTTCATAGTGTGTTGGTGGGAATATTGGATCATTAAAAATGAAACAAAATTTGACAAGTACAACTTTGTGTCACTAAACGTACTTATTTCCTATCTAATCTTCCACTTGCAGTGCAGTATTTTAGATACATTTTCCATACTAAATTTAAAATATAATACCAAAATGAGACTATGATTCAGATGTTGATTTTGCTTTACAATATATTGCAGTATTCTTTTAGTTTTCCAAGTATATCTCAAAAAATGTCTCTAGGATGTGTTATTCTCTACTGGCTGCCAACCGTATGGTTCACTGAGAATGTGATTCATATCTTCATAATGCGGGGTGAGCTCCAAACATGAATGTGTAGACAGCAGGGTAGTTGATGGAACCTCTGCCACTGAATATATGTTGGCTTATTTCCTTTATTTAATTTAATTAGTTCTATTTATCTACTCTTTTGTTCAATTCCTTTAATTGCACATTTATTATATGCACCTCTGCAAACTCATATTTGTAAAGTCACATTTTAGATTTATTAGAATAGATAAAACCATAGTAATTATTTATTTGTTTATGATTATTATATGTTGGTCAAAGGTTATCTGAATTGATCTTTCAAAGATCAACATTTGGATGCATTCATTGAATGTATGAATTTATAAAATTCAGAAAGTTTATTTCAGAATACCCCACATTTTGGATTATAAGATGATGTAGAGTACAAGGTGAGGCCAGATCAACTACAGAAGTCAATCAAACTTTCAACCAGTTAGACCATTATGTCATATCCTTCATAATACTGTAGTATCACATTGCCATCTACAGTACTTACAGCCTCATGAATATTCATTTGTGCATATCATTGGACTACTTTGTGGGGTAATCTTCCAGATAAATGGGGTGTTCAATCATGGAGAGATATTTGAAACATACTGCAAACAAAATCATCAGTTCTGGTATTGAAAACCCAGTGTCTATTTTTAGTCACTGCATAACATCAGTAATCATCAGATGATCCTGTATCATTTGCATGCGTTGAATCACCTACTTTTAAAAGCTGAATATGTCAGTTTTATCTTTCTACGACAATTTAATTTGATTTTGAGATGTTACTAGCATGAGTCAGTATTCAGCTTGGTTTCAGGTTGTCCAACATTTAGGATTCACAAGTATTGGATAATACAGAATACACCTCCAGGAAGCCACCATGATGAACAACAATGTGCATCAGCAAAAGAAAGATGGGGATAAATGTAGAGACAGCAATCATCAGTTGTGATTTGTTTTCTGTACAGTACTAAGTTGACGACACATGGCACATTGGGTTAAAAACACATTCTTCCAACTTATCCTTTATGTTAGTCTACTTAACTTTGCAGCTGCAATTTGCCTTCTGGTTTCTCTTTGTAGTCTGTAATGTATCCCTTACTTTACATTGGTTCCTAACACATTTCTCGCTGGCATTATATTTCCTGTGCACAGCCATATTACCACCATTTTCTTCAGCAAACTCCACAACTTCCAGCTTAAAAGCTGCTGTGTATGACTTGCTTGACTTTACGGGAGGCATTTTGAGATGAGGTAGACTGTTTGTTGTGGGTGTTTATAGTTAGGGTTGTAAAGGAATCTGGTTGTTATTGTCTGGATAATTTTGCTCGCTTCAGTAAGCACATTAATCAGCAAGCATTCTGGGTAGTAATTTCTGTAGTATGTTTTAACTGAGCAATTTTTCAGTTTATTTCAGAAAATAATGTACTTTATCATTTTTATTTTTTCATTGAAGTTGTGAATGCTACACTAGAAGTTTATTAAAATTATGCATGTACTGAACAAAACAATATGTCTGGGATATTTCACAATACGAACTCTGTATGTCATACTTTTGGTGGTCAGTTTTGAATTGTGTCATCAATAAATTCACACAATTTCTATCACAATATCCCAACATTATCAGTATATTTATTTAAGGATATATATGAATTATTACATGTATTTTTGTAGTTTAATCACTAATTTTTACAGAATTTTTTCCAAAATCCAGCAAAAATACGATATTGATAGTATGGGTCAGGTTACTAGGATAATCAGTGAGATTCTCTTCAGATTATCGAAGAAACTGTTTCCCGTATTCCTGATCTAACAAGTAGAGAATGAGATGATCTCTAAGAAAATTTTATAAAACAAATGATAGTGATAAACCCTGCTCAGCCAAAGATTTAACAATGACAAGTTTTATTTCATTATGTATTGTTTATATTTTAAATATCTAACTTTTTTCTTCGTTGTTTAGACATTTACAGGATGCTCAGCTAGCAATAGTTCACCAAAACACTGTTATTTAAATCTCATTAAATTAAGCGCATTTATTTACTTCTATTTTATTTTCAATTTTTTCAGAAACTTTGTACTAGAACTGCTTCATTTTTGCCAGTCTCTAGGTCAGACTCTTCCTAAGTACGACTTTTTTAAACATCCGGTAAGTAGAGCTCACTAACCAATAACACAACCAGAAAATAGTTCATGGCAGTTTTCTCGTTATGAACCAAAAATAAATTCTGTAAAATAATGTTGTTACATTTCTCAGTTGTATTCTTTGCAGGGCCACATATCTGCCTGCGTCACTTTGATGAACGGAGCCCGCTTCCAGGGCTCCATGTGCGTGAAGAGAGAAGAGGCTGCAGACAGTGCCGCGTGCATTGCTCTGTTACATCTGGTAAGTAGCGAGGAAAGAGAAATCAATCGGTAAATGAAAGTACAAGGCACCCAACATCTGATCTCAGTCAGAAATGATTTTTGTAAATGCCCAACACGAGCGCTCGCTTATTTATGTATTTTTCTGGGCAGAGAGGAGAAGATTTTAGATGCAGCAGCTCTTGAAAATAAAGATTTTTGGATATTTCTCAATAAGAAACTGGTGCCAGATATGACTGCTGTAAAATTCATTCGCTCTTTTTTCTATATAACAGTTTGTTTTTTTTTCTTAAAGTCAAGCCTACCATCAGACTGACAGATAACTTCTGGTATAAGGGGAATATAACTGACCCTCAGCTCTAGGTTATATAGGGATTTGGAGGGGTGTGGCTGGTGTGAGATAATGTAACACAGAAGAAGGCAGACTTACATAACACTAATGGAATGGTTTAGTAATCCAACATCCCCATTGTTATCAGTGTCCTTGATAATGACTCACAAACCATTAAAATTTTAGTGTGCATGGTAGCATAGATGACTTGGTGCTGACAGGTCTCTGCCACTTTGTCTCTCTGGATCTTGACCAGTTATTTTCAAAGCCCTACTACTGCTAGTACCCGAACAATAAATGGTTATTCATTGTTTGCTCAAAATTTAGCCAAAGTTTTTGCGGGTAAATGCATATAACGACTTCAAGAGAATAATTCTTCCACTTGATATATTTTTGATACAATCCTTTTGCCTGACAGGTGGCTGAACCCTTTACAGTTGGATAATACCATAAATTGATACGAATGCTCTTCATTGAGTTTTCCTCTGAAGATTCCAAGTGTTTTGTGGAACTTCTAGATAAGAATTCTTCATGAGCTCTGTCCACAGGCCAAAACACTGCACTTCTCCTCCTCCTACCTGTAACAACATGGCTATTACAATTATTATTATACCATACCAGAAATGTATGTAAATTGATATAGGTGAGCTGGTGAAATTTTTTTTTCTGAGAAATAAGCTTCAAACATGAAGTTCACATGTAGACAGTTATCAATTATACATTTTACAATTTTCCATGATCCTGATTTGATCAATCAATATTGAGCAATTTATGGGAATTTCTTGTGTGATTTTGATAAATGTTTTGATGGGTAGCTATTTGGATGTTTTTTCTGATAATTAGTAGTTGTAAAGAATTGACATCTACAACATATGCGGTAAGAGGGTAACAATGGCATCAACTAGAAATTTTATTCCTTGTCCATTGATTGTTGGCTCTCTCTCTCTCTCAGCAGCAGGCAAGTATGATGATGCCATATCACTTCATGCCACCGCCTCCTGGCCTCATGCAAACTGCACCACAGATGGGGCAACATGCTCAGCAGTTTTCTTCACCCAATTCTGCATTTAGTCCTGTTGCTCCACGAGTTACCCCAGGTGAGTGGATTCAAAAGGAAAAAGATAAGGTTTTTTATTCATCAACATCCTGACAAAGGTTTCAGATTTGTTAACACTTAAATCACTCTACTGAAATTCTTTTGCAATTTAATCAGTTTCTTTAGTTGGATAGCAAAGTTTGCCTCATGAGGTATAAGTAAATGGCCCTTCATGGAAACAGTCGTAAAGATTACATTGTTGTATCTATGAAAGGAAGTCTGTCTGTCTCTTTTGTGCTGAAATTGTTTGAGTGTATTTAATTTGTTTTTTCTTCATGATTTCAGAAGTAATTATATTATTTAAGGAAGCAGAGTAAATTTAATCCATTCAGTCTGTTCTCAACTTCTTGAATATGGTTCTGGTGTCCAAATTTCATCTTAAAACCCTGTGATCTGAATATTAATGATATCTTATGAAGTTGATATCTTTTAACAACTGGTATTTTATCATGGGAAGTTTTAGAAAATTCTCCACCATTAAATATGAAAAGGAATACTGTTAGTTTATAACCAGCATCTAATGTCTTATAGATTATCTGTTTTGTAGTGAAAAATAAATTAAGGATGCGCAGGATTGGCTAGTTGGACTCCTCTGCCTGTAGCTGATAATGTATACTACAGGTTGGCACAAAAGAGCCAGGAAGGACAAACAAATTACCAACAGAATCTGTTGTAGATAGCGCATGGATTCATTATTCCAGCCTTGCCATTAAAGCAATTCCCCCTCCATCTCTCCCTAAGATCAGGAATAGCACAGCAGTGTAAACCTTGTGGTCTTATGATTTCTTTGCATATTGTGCACATAATACAGGAGATTAGGAAGCAGATTTAGGAAATGATTTTAATGTAAATGCTGCTTTGACAACATGTGGCAAAACATTAAAGTTCAGTGATTATGGCATAATTTGTGATGTGGTAGAATGACGACATTGTTCGTGGTTTCTTTATACCAGACCAGTAAGCTGAGAGAGTCCCAGCATCCTCCCTTTTTTTTTGGCGACAACTATGCAGAATGATTCTGGCCTGCTTCATTGGATATCTCAAAATATTTTTGGCAGGGTTCTGGAAATATCACTGGATATTGTCATCGTGAAAATGAATACTGCTATGTAAATAGGACAACAGATATCTTCTGTCTCTCATCTGAGGTCAAGCTGCTATCTCACCGTTTCTCTAGTGAATGTCACGGTGCTAATTTCACACATTCAAATTGTATTTTTAATAATAATTAACAGAGTACCTATTCTCCCTACCTATCAGTTACAATGATCAGACCCAGCGGGAGAAACAGATTCCTGGACAGGCATTACATGTTCTCGGGGGGGCACAATGATTTTTTAATGCAACATAAGAGAAATGATAATAGAAAGACAGGAGCCAGAATTCAAACTGTTACCACAGTAGGTCTGATGCAATCGAGCTAATGCCAATGGGGCCTGCAGCTAAAAGACTCGGACCACGACCCCTGTGGTAGCACGTCCCCAACAAATTGGTGCAGGGGCTATAGGCCCAATGAGAGATTTACAAAGGCAGGCCGGTCCGGGCCGCTTTGCATAAAATGAGGGGGTTGTTACATCGAGGGCGGGCACAGCTGACTCACTGGGAGGGCCCGGACCCACAATGCCCACCCATGCCACCGGACTGACAATGATTACCTGCATTTTTACAAAAACATTTGTTGAGAGTAGTTTTTGTGCTTTAAAGCTCTATTAAAGTTGATATTATGGTACATTAAAAGATTCTCATAAAGAATGAGCATCATATCAAACTGGAAAGAAAACTCAAATAAATGAAATAGGCTTTTATTTGCTTCTTGTGCTGATGCAAAATTGGCTCTTGAGTTTAACTCCAGAATGCATGCTGTAAAAGTGTTCCCATCTCAGGTCTGTTTTGTTTGCTTGTAGGAAGCTGGGGTTACCAAACAGCTCCACTACAAACCTGGCACAACACACCTCTCTCTACTGCTGCTGGTGCTAGCTATCAGCTAATGTCTGCTTCAACAGCCAGTCAACCCTCATATCAGCCTTTTCAGAACTATCCACAAACAACAACAACTGCTGTCACAAATCCATCAACTTACTTACACAATTCTTCAACAATTAGTGCCTTGACTACGAAGGATAATGCAGAGGTAAGCCAATGTTTTAAAAATCACCCCTGTATCTTCTTTTTTTAAAGGACTCTCTTGTTCTATCCATTTAAGATTCCATTCACTTTCTTTCATTTAGAAGGTATCTTGTCACTGATCTAAAATGGCTGCATTCTCCAGTTCAACAACTAAAATAATGAAATAACTTGATATGATATCCTACAATATGGATATAGTATAGCCTTAAAACTTCTCTTCACACACAACTGGCTGAGAATACTTTTGAACTATGTGGCATAGACTGGATCCTACAGAGGCAAAGACAATTCCAGTGTCTTTTATAACTTCTAAAGATATTCCATCAAATAGCACTTTTAGGTAAATATTAATTATTTTATGGAAAATATGTATAGTTTGATTACACTGGACAACAGAAAATAATTTTCCGCCTGCCACTGAGGTATATATAGGTGTCCTTTATCGAATCAAGCAGCTGATTCCAAATCTGAAGACAGAACTGACCCAATCCCTCAGAATTTGTAGCTACAGAGAAACGTCATTTCCAGTCCTTATTTATTAATAAATCAAGCACATCGCAAAACTGCAAAAAATAAATTAATTTCACAACATAAACACATTATATAAAGTGTACGTTAACTGTTTAGAAATGCTTTGGGTACTTGATTTAACTCTTGTGAATAGCAGTGGTTTGTCTCTGAAGAATCAACAGCAGTTCCCCATCATGTTGGAGTTGGGTCTCCCCTGATAACGGGTCTCCGTTGCCTTTATGTGTTGGTGGAACCTCTCATCGTTCACAGCACCAAGGTTGGCTGGGAAGAAATCCAAGTGTGAATGAAGAAAATGCAACTTAAGCGACATACGGAAACCTATTTCTTCAAAGGCTTTTATCGTGTCTTGAACCAACCCAGCATAGTCATCTGCTTTGTGGTTCCCAAGGAAATTGTGGACTACCAGTTTGAAGGCCTCCCATGCAGCCAGCTCCAGTGAGTTAAGCTACGACTAGAAGACTGGATCGGAAAACAGATCACGAATTTGTGGTCTGACAAATATTCCAGCCTTCAACTTGGCATCAGTAAAAATCGCTACAAATTTTTCTTTCAGATAAAGAAATCCCACACCTTCTACACACATTTCCTTTACAAGGCTCTTCATTAGGCCCAGCTTTATATGCAGTGGTGGAAGAAGTATTCTTTGTGGACATAACCAGTGACATATGTTGCACACTGAATTCTCCTGTATTATGGTCTGTTCCTGATGGCCATTCTTTGATATTATAGAGATTTGCATCATCTCGGCTATTCCACAAGAACACGTGTGTACATCTAAGTAGGCAACCACGTGGTTCTCTCGTGTAGCCTGTTGCATGTACACAGTACTAAAAAGAACGCTCAAAATATACAACATTAGATCTACATTTATTCCTGTAACTAAAATCCTTATGTATTGGATTAATTCTGATTTCAGATTTGAAAACAGAATACTTGAATTAGTCAGAGACACATACTTTTACCTCAGTAGCAAATTGGTTGTTGTCCAGTCAATAGTGTTCTCATCAGTTAAGGGTATTTATCTGCATTATATATGGGTTATGTATGCAAGATACAAAGCAAAACACAAGTAACAAAAAGTAGGTACTTTGTTTGTTTCTTAGTTGTTCTTGTCAAACTCAGCTTGTTACACAGTAGCATTGTAATCTACACATGGGAAGAAATTAAGTATAAACTCTTCAGAGACCCACCATGTGTTTTTAGAAGATAATCCAGTATCAGAGTTCTTGCAAACACCACATTAAGGTTACAGAAAGAAAATTCAATCATTTAACTTATTTTTTTGTCTCCTAAAGATGCATTTCTAGTTTGGTTCAAGAATACTCGCCATTAAATGTTCTGTCTCAGGTCTAATAATAAAAAAAGACAAAAATTTTAGCTTTTCAACTTGAAGTCGACACTGCTGTACTTGTGGTTGGCTGGAATATTTTACAGATAACAATAGAATTGCCTTCAAACAATTTGTGAAGAAAGTAGAGCTCCCTTTTGTTGAAATCCATGTGATACAGTGCTTATGAGGCTAGAGAAAGCAAAGTTAATTTTTTTAGTTTTTATTACCATACTTTTAAAATATTGCTCTTTTGGGGGGTAATATACTGTGTATGGCAAGCAAATTCATCAATTTCAAGTGTATTATGGAAAGACTGAATTTTCATAAACTCTTTTTATAGAAAAACGAAAGTTCTTTTGATTATGGACAACATAGCAGTACATCCAATAATGTCTTGTGTGAAGTAGCTGAAAATAGTTTTTCTACTACCAATACTACAAGTAAGTTGCAGTCTTATAACCAAGGCAACCCTCAAAACTTAAAGGTTCTTTAGTATTGTCTTCTATTTAAAACAGCACTAACAGTAATGTGCTGTGTGAAGATGTTTATTACAGACATCTCTAATTACTTTGAAGTACCTACAGAATACATGCTGCTGTCATAACCATGTTGATGGTGTGAACACTTCATTTTGTATTTACCATTATTTCTGTTCAGTAAAAAGCTGCTTTTCTTCTGCATCAGATAACAACAATGTAAAGTAAAGTTAGTTGGCAAATCCTCTACTTTTTTCTAGCTTTGCTTAAACTTTCTTCTTTTGAAATCAAAACGTGTTTGATTATTTATAAGTGAATATTATCATCTGTATACAGCAGATTTATGGCTGTGTGCATTTTATGAATTAGATAATTAAAAACAAATTATGTGAGTATATTAAGTAGGTTGATTATATATTGGAAGCATTTTTAGCTACTGTGAATGATACCAATTCCTGTAATGAAGCTGTTTGTTTATTACATGAACATTCTTCTTCTGCAGTATTGCACATGCACACACATGTATTTATGAACATTTTATTGCTGTTTTTCAAGAAAATATTTAAATTTATAGAGGATTTTTGAAAATCACACCTTGATAAGATCGTTTTGTGCAAAGTTTCTAATCTCTGTTCCAAATAGTCTCAACTCTTGAGTGTTAAGGTACTGAATGTCTGCATGAACCTCTTATGGAAACTTTGACTTTTGGAAGGCTCTGGCCTTTTAATATTACAGACAGTTTACAAAAGTTAATCAAAATATCCTCCTCTTTAAAATCATAATTAAGACTTCTCATTTGTTTAATGGACTATTCTTAAGATTTGGTGAGAAATATCAAGTCTTTAGTTTGCTATAAAAATTAGTTGGAATAAATATGATTTTGGAAAGTAAAATGGTGTAACATCCCATAATGTTTTTTATCTTGGCCCGGTGATGAGCAGCAGTATAGTGTGGTTCGTCCTTATCATGAAGATTTATTTAGGATGGTTTTTTAAGCAGGAATGTTTGTCTGCTAGCAGCTCTGATAAATTGTTCTTTCTCTAGCAGGGGAATCCCAGGCAGAAACCAGCAGAGAAGATGAGCATGTTTTCAGACAATTACACTAGTGCATCACCACCATCATCTGACAGTGAGCTGCAAACACCAATGGACTCAACCAGCACCGGAAGAGTTGAGCAGTCTGCCAAACTGACAGACGATACAAACCTTAAAAATTTAAAACAAGATGGTGGCAACACCAACGTCAAAGCATCTCAGAGAAAGGAACGACGCACACGGCTGGCAGCAAACTTTACTCTGAATTCTATGAACAGCTAATCATTCATTAGAGAAAATCTCACAGAATGAAATACTGACTTATAGTAAACTGCAGTTTTACAAGATCAAACCATTATTTTGTTTAGAATAAGTTCTTGATAATATAATACAGTTTTTTAAAATTCCTGATGTGCCAAGCTGGTATGTGAACAGAAAATAACCCTGACACAACTTGGTATTTTAATCAATAAAATTGGTTTCAAGTTTTTATACTGTAGGTGTATCACAGATTTCTTTGAGTTACCAATTAAACAATTAGATAGATGTACGTATATTTTAATATTTTCTCATCAATTTTTGTTGCATCTTTTAATAACTTTATTTATAGAATGTTACTGTTAATGCAGATTAAAGACACTCTTTCACAGATTTTCAGGAACAGAATTTGATGTATCCTGCATAGTAATTATGTTGTCTTCAAATGTTGTTATTATCGCACAATTTACCAAAATGATAGTAAAAGACCCAACTCTTCATTCCCTAGACTATTATTCCTATAGAAATGATGAGGTTTGCTTTGACCTTATTTGTTTTTCCACAACAACACACCTGTGTCTGTCATTGACGTTTGGAGTATGGCAACACTTTGCTGTTCACTACTCTCCATTAGAAACCACTGGGTGGAAAAGAATGCAAGCTGTTGAGTTTCCAAGTGGTTTCATTGATGACACAAGCAAGATTAAATTGGAAAAATAATTTATTGATTGAGTGCATTATCTGGAATTTATAATGCTAGTTTTTTTTAAAATGTAGAGATCAAAGGACCAGTAAGAGTCGAGGGTGAAAAAATACCTTTTCAAAAGAATTGACCAAGAAAAGGCAGTGTCCCCAGAACTACATCGTGATGTGAGGCAGCCAGACGGATTATGGGTGAAAGACAAACAAATGGCACAAGTCATAATCTACTTCAAGAGATGCACAGGATTAAAGGCCAGAATGGCCTCTTTGGCAAAGCACGAGGAAGGTATCTTGGACAAGATTTGATTTTAGAAAAAGCAACGATACAGAAACATACAATCAAAAGGATATTTTCCATAACAGTTCAAATGTCCATACAATGAAATAACACTAACACATGCAGCTCAACAGAAAGTCAACTTACAGGTGATTAACAGGGAGCCAAAACTGTGGAAACAAAGTCCAATAGAAGTGGTACAGAACAAGGCAGAAACTTGTTTCAGGATGGAAAGAGACACTGCTTTATCATGTGACAAATGTCATTTAGAACCCAGATCACAGTGCAATCAGTGGTGACCTTTAGGGATGGGCAAATTGGGCAACTGCCCAGGGCCTCACACTTAAGGGGAGCCCCAAATGGTTTAAATTATATTTTGTACCTATAAGATGTAGTATTTTGGTGAAAATGTGAAATAGAAAAGAAATATATTCCTCTTGTCATGCATAGTATTATGGATCTCATGACCATGTTTCAAAAATCAAATATGAGAGCCAAACATTCCATACCAACCCTTAATTTGAAATTTTTGCTGCTGATTGGCTAAACTAACCTTACCTAACCCAGTTCAGCCAATCAGCAGCTCATTTGTGGATATTTAAAACTGGTAAGGAAAGTGAGGCCTCCAAATTTAGTTTTTAAAATATGGCTGTTAGTCTCTTATTACCTTTCCAGTCAGTCAGCACACAGAAAACTGGGAGCAAGTGATGCATGAGCCTGAGGTGAGCATTTTTTCTAAATATATTTCTCTTTTCTTTTGATTGATACACAAATACTTAGCAACAGCACTTCTGATCTCTTTTATAACATATATAAAAGATAAGGATTTATATATCGCGACACAATTAGCTAAACACATTGGTTCCCAACCTGTGTTCTGCAGAATCCTAGGGTTCCTCATATTGTACCTTACCTCTTTCGGACTTTGATTTTTTGATGCTTAGGGTTATGGTTTACGATTTTGTTGGGGTATTGTATGTTGGCCCTTAAGGTCGAGCCTCTCAATCTTTGACTGACCATGAGATCCCCCCTGGGTTGGGCCATACCCCCATTGGACTTATTTTTTGAAGCTCCGGATTTTATTTTGCAATGTTACTACTACATCATATGTTGGCCCCTGGGGGTCAGTCTTTTACTGCTGGCCCTCAATCGACCCTTGCATTGTGCATAGCCATGCATACGCTCTTGATGCAAGTGTCATCACTCTACTACAATAACTTAAGAGATATTTTATGATACCATACTTCTATCATACTTCATGTTTTTGAAGCTCGTTGTTAATAGCCCATGCTTCATATACATTAAAACGTTTTTCATTAATGTCAGAATTTCTCTGAAGATATTTGTTTCATCTGAGGCAAAAATGTTTGCATTTTAACACTTTATTATTGGCTACTATTAAAAGATATACAGGAATAACCCGACCTCCATAAGAGTTACATTCCATTCGGCTATAGGTATGTCAGTTTTTACATAAGTCAAACTCCCACCTGTATGGCAATCTTACATAAGCATAAAGAGTAGGCAGTAAACAATACTGAAGGACTTCTCCATCTCAGCAATCACACCAGTCCTTTGTTTCATTATCACCATAGATTTCATGGGGCAGATCCTTTCACGTGTTCTTTAATACGGTCTTTGTCCCTCACTATCGTGTTGACCATTGACATGGCCATGCCCAGGCCTCTCTCAATGGAAGACAAAGTTTGCCTGTCTTCACATTTCTTTATTTTGCTCACCTTCTCTTCAAGCGTAATCACCTTACGTTTCTTTGTGGAACCACTAGCATCATTTTTATGCTTTGGTGCCATAGCTTGCAATGGCGAAATTCAGGTAAAAATGAAAATATTTGTGCACAACTAAACTCACTTGATGGATGATGATAACACGATTGAGAGCATTGGAGAGGGATGCTAGCCAACTACACACTCAGACCCCAGTGCGCATTACTCCACGGCTCAAAGTAGTGCCCACTCATACCCAGGTACCCACATGTTGTGCTACGGAACATTTTTGCCGTATCTTGAATTTTTTTGTCATTTATTTATTTTATATAAAGTAAAATTTACGTAAGTTGAGATCATCTCATATCTTTTCACCATTTATTTATGTAGTTATTTATATAATTTTAATTTTTACTGTTATAACAGTCATGCTTGGTACGTGCACCAGTATATTTATGTGCTGACATTTGATATTTTAATTATCAAATGAATATATTTGTTCTATTACAGGTGTAATACTCCGCAATATCATTTATTTACACTGCTTAGTGGAAAATAGCCCATTTTGAGCAGTAAAACCCAAATGGCATCAGTATGGGGCAGCAAAGAGAAAAACAAAGGTATCAAGAGAATCAGAGGCAAAGAAGCAGCGAGGGGCCTCAGATAGATTTATTAATATTACTGGTAATCAAAATGAGGGAAAGCACAGCTCCTGACACAAGAATTCAAAGATGCAGGTGCTGGGCTATCTGGAGAACTTGCTCAGCATAAGTGTAGCCCTGAAAATGAGAATGATAAGACAGCTATGTGAAATAGATTCTGATAAACTCCAGTTAGATAGGGGTCTAAAGGAGGAAGTACAGCTACATCAGTCTGATGAAAGTTCACCTGACATTGAATCTGTGAGGACTCCAGACCCTGCAACTTGGCCAAAGCATCTGTCACAACTGGAGAGAGAGTATTCAATTAAAGCTGGTCCACTAACAAATGGCAGGTGGTTTACATCATCTAGCTTCTTCAAAATTCTCAGGAATGGGGAAAGGGTTGAGCGCAACTGGCTTGTATATTCAAGGATTAATGATTCTGTTTACTGTTTTTGCGGTAAATTCTTTAGTCAAAAATTGAGTCAGCTTTCTTTTGATAGGTTGCGTGATTGGAAGCATTTAGGTGATAGTCTTAAAATCATGAGTCTTCAGATGGTCATATGTATTGCATGAAGCAGTGATACGAGTTAAAGGGTAGATTAATTGCATAAACAACTATTTATGCATTAGCACAGTCTCAGTTGCAGCTGGAGACTGACTACTGGAGAGAAATACTTTATTGACTGCTATCGATTATTCAGCTGAGAGAAATTTATCCCTACATGGAACTAGAGGCAAGGAAACACTTGGAGATGTCCATAATGGTAATTTTTTGGCACAAGTTGAGCATATGGCCAAATATGACCAAGTTATCACAGAACACATCAGGTGTTTAAAAAATAGAGAAATTCATGACCACTGTCTAGGAAAAATTCACTGAATTGATCTCAAGTCTTATATTGAAGAAAATCTTGAGCTTAGTTAAAACATCTGTATACTACTACATAATCCTTTACTGCACCCCAGGAATTAAGATACACACAACAAATGTCACTTATCCTTAGGATAGTCAGGATAGGGAAGATTGAACCTATGTTTGAAGAGCATTTTGTAGGATACAAATGTCAAAGACTCTAGTGGCGCTGGATTGACCGAGCCTCTTCTTGAAAAATTCAAAGATCCGAATTTATCATAAGTTAACTGTAGGGGTTAGGAATATAATAATGGTTCAAATATGAAGGGAAAACATGCTGGTGTCCAAAAGAGACTTAGACCTAAACCTTAAAGCCATTTACATTCCCTGTGGATGTCACAGCTTAAACTTGGTTTTATGTGATGCCGCTAAGTCTTGCAGAACAGCAGCAACTTATTTTGGAAATTTACACAGAGTTTATGGTCTGTTTGCATCTTCAAGTAAAAGATAAAGTATACTGACTTTATTTGTGAAACATGCAGTGAAAATGCCATCTGAAACTTGATCAGAAAGTCGCATTTCTAGTGTAAAAGTCATACATTTTGAAGCTTCTAAAGTTTGATGATGCAATTGTTGAATTACTGAATATCCTCGCCATTGACAGCGTAACTTGTGCCGAGGCTAACGGTCTTTTGGTTGAGCTATGGTCATTTACATTTCTCCTTAGCGCAGTTATCTGATATGACATCCTGTCACAAATAAATAAAGTGCATAGGCTCTTGCAAAGTATAGATATACAGTTAGATGTTACAATGGCACTACTGAAAGGTACTCTGGAACATATGACTGAGTATAGAGATCAAGGTTTTCTAAAAGTTGCTGAAAGAATTGCAGAGACATCTGATGACCCTATTGAGGTGAAATTTCCAGAGCAATGTGTGGGAAAGAGTTGCAGGCTTTCTTTGGATGAGACATCAGATGAACCTATATTTGACCCAAAAGACAAATTTTGCGCTGAGTTATTTAAAGTTAAGATGGATGAAACAATTGCTCAACTAAATGAGATTTAAACAAATGATGCTGTTTATGGACAGGTATGGATTCATATTTGACAATTCATTAGCCAAAATGAGTGAAAAGGGATGCAAGGTTTATCTTTACACCTTGAGGAAGGCATAGATTCTGCAGAGCTGATGACTGAAAATCAAGAGTTTTTTAGATTATATAATCAACCTCAAGAAAAATGCACAGGTTTGGCATTCCTTAAGTTTATTTATAATTGTAACATTCGATATATAAATCCAAATTTGTGTGTAGTACTTTGCATTGTTCTCAATGTACCAGTAACAGTTGCATCTGGTGAGAGGGCATTTTCAAAACTGAAAATTATAAAAAGGTATCTGCGCTCTTCCATGTCACAAGTTCACCTAGTTGGATTAGCAATGCAATGATTTCAATTGAAAATAAAATTGGAAGAGAGTTAGATTATGATGGTCTTATTGAGGACGTTGCATCCAAGGAGGCCTGAAAAGTTTTATTTCAATAGACTGTAAACATTGTCTTTGATTTGTGAGTGAACTGGTTATCAGTTTGTGTTTTGTTATGATATCTTCATGCAATGCACCATTTTGTTTTTTAGAAATTTGAGTTTGTAAGAATAGGATTTAACTTTTTGTTGTTTTCTTTCACTTATGCAACTTTAAAATATAGTTCACTGTGCTGATTAAATGTATTATGATAACTCTATTTTTACAGCTGCATCACAGGTTGAGAAAAATTCGAATGAAATCAGAAATATCAGAACTGTTCAGTTGCTGATACGTTATAAAAATCAAACTTCCAAGGAGGGCTCCCAATGACTCCCTTGACCAGGGCCCCAAAATCTCTTAAGGCCACCACTGGTGCAATGACAATGCACGGAAAGGTTACTTCTGCAATCTTCAGTCCAAGAGAAAGAGATACAGCTAAAGATCAAGGTACTGGCACTGTCAAGAATGACAAGGAATGCTCAAAACAAAGATCAGTGAATGCAATTTAAAAACAGAACGAAAAACTTTCAAATTAAATGATAATCATTTTGGTACTTTGGGTGATGATGATTAACGTCTGATTTTGTTATCTGCAACCAAAATATGACCATATTTTTTAATGCTTGCCAATGCAAAGAAGAATTTAGTCGTGGCATAATACCACTTGACATGTCTCTGATATTTTTGGCAGAATGTTTGACATAATCATTTCTACTTGGTCATTCTAGGTGAACATATGAAGCAAGTATTTTGTCATAGTGAAACTACAATTTAATTTCCAGGATACATGTCAAAATTGTAGGTTTTCTATAGAGAATAAGATCTTCCCCAGACATAATCAGATGGATAAGATGCTAATGAAAATTTTGAGGACCTGAGGCAAACTGGTGAAATGAATGAGGTAAAAAGAAGGGCTAAGGGAAAGCCAAAGATATAGTGAATTGCCATGAAAAATAAAAGAAATATGGTAAATGACCAAAATGTAGTCATATTTCTTGCAAAGTGGAATTAAAAAAGAAATTTTATGACAAAATGGATACCCAACTTCAGAGACAAAAAACCATGGAAGTAGCCTGTGTTGCTGTGTGTGGAGGGAACCTTAACATCTGTGGGTTAAATAATAAAACTCTCTTCATTTGGCAACCAGTAAAAACAAAGATGCATCCTGAGGTATAAGAATTACGAAGTCGAAAAATATCCCCACTACATAATTTTCCTGCATCATAGAGCCAAAGGAAAAAAAAAACCTATTACAGACCAATTTTGCTGATTGAAAGTTAAAGATGTACTGGAGATTGAACTATTTGAGAAAAAAAACACAACTTGTTGGTTTGTCAGTCAGAGAACTCAAGAAAACGCATGCAGAATGTTGATCACGAGAGAGAATTTGGTTACCGATAGCTGTAATATATATATATATATATAAAACCAAGATTCCTGCACAAAAGTTGTGAAAAGTTATAAACTTGATGAGGTGGACACATCAAGAATAAGGTGTAGTATGAAGTTTGGTTTGGCTATTATCATGCTTACTCTTCTGAATTAATCTGTGCATGAGTTTTAATCAACATTTTTAGCAGTTTTTCTTCATCAGGCCAGACCTCAACTATGTTAGGGGTCAGCACCTAATATCCTTGTGGATGGACTGAAAAAAAAAGCAACATCAAGACTACTCAAGAGCTTGGAGTCTGTCTTAATATAGCTCGCTCTGAAATGGCATTGATGCAAATGCAAGTTTTAAATATTGACAATTTTATAAAGTGCATTAAAAAATTCCAAGTAGCACTTTTGGCACTGATGAAATTTTATGTAGTGTATGCATTTACATTCAAGAACAACTTCAGAATTTTGCACTTGTGAGAGATTGTTTATAAAATGAATAAGTATGAAGATGCCACAAGTGAAAGTGAGACCATGCCTTTGGTCATAGCTCATCTGGGTGTTCACCATAAGATGCTTGCTGTCTTGTCCTGTCATGAAGCTACAAACTAATACCAGAGATAATACTGTTGTGTGTGGCATTGGGATTAATAGATATGGCTACTTCACAGAAACTCAGAGTGTATCAGTGGATGTAAAAATATAGGGTGTACTAGTGCTTCCAATCACCATCATCAAGACAGAATGACGATATTGCACTAATATTTGGCTATTGTTGCTTCTACAGATGAGTTCAGGATTCATGTTTACTGCTGTCATGATATTAGTTGCTATAAACATTAGTTTTCATAGTCAGTCAGTGGTTCTGAATCAGAATCTAACAGCCTAGTGGAATATGGGCTACTGTAGAAGAGAAAGCAAAACCAGAGTGCAACCCACAGCACAGATGATGCAGAATATTTTTTGATTGGCCATCGGGATGCCCTTACCAATGTAACATTATACCACAGACCTATCAGCAGTTTTTCTCAGCACTAAGGAATGGAACAACATTCATGCAGCCAAGTTGGTTACTTGCTGAAACCTTGATGTTATATCATTTAGAACTGTAGAGACCAAATGATGAACTGTTGGCATTCATAGAAATATTAATGTGTCACTAGGTGTTATGTTTCAAAAGTATTTGAGTCTGTTATGTGCACATGATCAGAAAATTATTTTCAGCAAAATACCAAGCAGTGACAATTTCTTTAATAGCTACGTGGAAGATGAAGAGAAATGCTGCATGAAATAAATAACCATAGAGATAACCATTTCTTTTATTACAAATACATGATTTAAATTCAAAAAAAATTCAGTGTTAGTAAAATGTGTTTAACTCTTCCTAAATACATCAAAGTAGGTAGGTTTATTTTAGGTAGTTGAGTACTTATACAATCTTATTTGTCTGGACTCAGCAGCAGCTTGTGCCTAAGATCTAAAGAATGTCAAACAATCATTAATATTCATTTTAAATCTAGTATTTCAAGAATGTCTTTTAAATAAGAATGTTTGTGCATAAAATCCCAAATATTACATTTCATAATCCACATGGAAAAAACAAAAACTAATGATACATAATAGATATTGTCTAAATGTTAACCAATTTAAAGGGAAGTACATCAAGTGTTTTGTATAAACTCAGTAGTTCTGTGCATATGCAAATTTTTTTTAAAAAGTTAAATCTTGGTTATGCAATTCTATAAAAGATCAAACACTGTCATAAAGATAAACTACACTAGTGACTCACTCCTTTGCAGATGATCTGAAACAGGAAAGATTTAGATTGAATCAGAATGGCAATCTGACAGATGTAAGTTTGTAGACAAGAATCGGCCGTGTGAAATTGCTGTGCTTCCTATCTATACCGCGGCTTTACATAAGTTTAAGAACAAACCAGTCCTTTTGTTTTGTTGTGCAGTTAAAACAACATCACAAATGTAGTGACTTTTGAAAGAATTAATTCTGAGCTGGAAACAGGTAATAAGTATAGTAGAAATATAATTAAACATTTAGATATTAGTTCACAACTAATGGATGGTTCTATTTTTTTTTTTTTTAATTTAAAAAAAAAAATTTGTTGGACTTCACAAATATTCCTCCCTATTTTGAGTAACAGTACAGTTTGTGTGTCAACATCTAGTGGCCACAGTTAACCAGACAACTAAAAATGGTTGTTGTCATAACATGAAACTTGATCCTTACAATCTGACCACCACCAGAGTTTAAAGTGAAGTTTATTTAAAATATCTTAACCATTAATAGTAGACCAGCGGCGTGGCCTAACGGGTAGCAAGTTAGCTTGTGAACCCGAGGGTTGTGGGTTCAATCCCCGGTGGGGTCAGAGGTGTGTGCTGCTGCTGAGAGCCCAAAAGCTTTAAACAGCTGTACAGGAGGCTGACATTCACTTACCTTTCCCCCCTGCCAACTCTGAAAAAATAATGTTTTAAGGTTATCTACATCTATTATCAGTAATGTAATAATTTTTGTAAAAAAAAGTTATAATAATAAAACACTTGGAAAAATATCTAAATTATAATAATATTTTCTGAATCATTACTTTGGCAATTAACTAAGCAATGAAAACGGAAAGATGAAAATATTAAGCTACACCATAACACAACCTACTCTTTTGTCCTTTTCTTCCAATTGGTGAAGTCTGAAACTATAACCAAAACTAAGAAAGAAGGAAAGAATTTGAGTATATTTTGCTAGAAGTTTATATTAATCCTGCCACAACAGTAAACTTCAGAAGCTCTGACAAACCATTTTCTATAACTGATAAAGATTAGTTCTTCGTCTGAAAACATCTTGCACCATTATTAGTCAAAAGAAGCAACTCTCAAGCTGCCATTCAAAGAGAGACTTTTTAAAAAGACTGCATTGTGGCGACCCAGAAAAACACTCTGTGGACTATGGGAATGTACAAAAAACAAACAGTAATTATAAAGTTTCTCAAAAGATTGGGATTGTATTTTATACAATAATTTTGTCAAAAAACACGAATACCACTGCAGATTAAGTTCTACGATAACATCACAATACACAAAGGATACAGATGGTATAAGTAAACCAACAATGAGAACTGCAGGAAATGAACCGTTTCATAAGAATTAAAGATAAACAGCTTTCAAGGTTGTGCATAGTAGAAACAAAAACCGGTTCCACAGTGTGACCAAAGTTTTGTTTTGTAATCAGTCTAAACTAAACTATAAAAGTATTAATGGTGTTCATTTTGCTCTCTCTTTTAACAGAACCACCCCTGAGCATTGGATAATTGCTGTCTAGATACACAATCACCATTTAAAGTAGAAAAATAGATTTTTGCATATTTTATTAAACTGTCTTGAAAATAGTCTAGTGATTTGTCTATACTAGTTTATTAGTCTTTGTGAGACCCCACATATCTAAAAATCCAATCAGATCTTTTGACCTTGAGATAAAACCCTCATCCTCTCTTGGATTCTATAACAGTTCTTTTTGCTTTTCCTGTCATAAATTATTTTATTTTAAAATGTTAATTTTTACAGATCAATTGTAATTTTGCAAAAATGGGGTATCCTAAATGAGAATTTTATACAAAAAGCAGAATAATAAAATTACCTCTGCTCTACAAGTCAATAAATGTTGTTTTTCAAAAATTGAAAAATTTGTAATTTCGGTATAACACGAGTGCCGGAATCTAAATACCTCTATCTGCCATCAATCTGATGCTAACAAGGACTCTACGGGTGAAAGTGATAGATGTTCAATGACTGCACCCTAATGTAACAAATCACTCCAAAAGAGAAATCCAACAAATTCTGCATAGAAAAAGATATGTATCATAAATGAAAGATTTTTTCATTAATTTATGATTTATAACTGCTAAAAACAGCATCTCTTTTATTTATGAGGTAGCAGATGAAGTGTATTTTTACCATTATCATGCAGCTGCATGATCTACAAACAGACTTCTTTTAAGAAAACAAATTGTGCCACCATACAGAATATAGCTCTCTTAAATAAGGTATAGAATCTAGTAAACAAAATCTAAACTATGTGGAGATTGATAAAAGTAAAAACTATTTGTATATCACAGATAGCTAAAGTTTGTCCAATATGTAAATGGAAGCAAGGTGTCAGACATTATAGTTGTCACTGACATCAAAGTTGTGCAAGTAGCTGTCCACTGAATAATGTGCAGCACATAAGGAGGAATGATGAGAAACATTTCCACCTTTAAGAGAAGAAATTTGTGGAGAGACTGTTTTACCTCTTGGACTACTTGTGAATACTGATGAAAAACTTGGAGAAGAGTCCTTTGGCATTTGATGAGGAAAAATCTGAAATTACAATAAGCATCTATTTAAATATTTTCTCATGCTGAGCAGATTATAACAATAAAAAAATCAAAACTATTTCATTCATTATGAATGTATTTACTGTACTGCTTGTTTCATCAACAACCTGAAATAACACACCAACTGGATCTGAGGAAAATACTGGGCTAAAATTGGTCTCTTCAGTGATGAGGAAACCCACAGACGATGATAGTGAAATGTTTTTCCTGGTAATAAATGTGTGTACGAAGTTGAATGAGTAAAGATACAGCAGGGACTGATTGTATTGATGGTCAGTTAAGGCTTGTTTCAGGTTCAATTTATAAAACCTGGAAATTTACAAAGCAAACACATATCATCACATATCCCTGCCCTCCATTTAGATTCTTTCTCTCTCTAGCATCATTGAATGCTATCTATACAAACTTGATGAAGTCTTGATAAATATTTAACTAAAAATTAACGTCAGAGTATGCATAGTAATATTTCTTTTAAAAATAAGTTAAGATGATTGCAAACTTACTGATTTTTGATTGGTTCGTTGTAAGATGCTCTGTCTCTGGTTAAGGGATACTATTTTTTCCTGGAGACGTTTGTTTTCATCCTCAAGAAATTTTGACCTAACTTCAAGCATGGAAAGAATTCTTGTTTTTTCACGTATTATTTCTTCTTGTTCTGCTGTTCTGGAACAGATATGAAAGAACACAGTTCATACTCGATATTTCAAACTAACCTGGTCATTTTATCCTGTCTACATGTGATCAGGCTTTCTAACCATAACCCGACATGCCCTTTCAGAATGTAAGGTTTTGAACAATCAGAACATTTTAATAAAAATAAGATTGTTTTTTTTATAAAAATTGTTAATACAAACAGAGTTCTTAGCTGTTAAGGATAGCAGACAAGGATTTCCATTACATTTTCTTCTAATTGTTAAGATCTTACAGAAATGTCATGAATGAATACAGTATAAGAAAATCTTTTTACACCAAGTCTTTCAGCAAAGAAATTCCTGTTCAATTTATTTTACAAAGCATATAAAGTGTTGAAAGAAGAAACCTCTTCAACCAGCACCACCACCTTGTTTTGGAGCATTAATTCATTGGTCTGTGATTACCTCGTCAGTCTTACAAAAGAGTAGCAGCTTTTCCAATGCAGACATTTAGTTTCTTTTCTAATGACAGGTTTCAATCACTATGGAGACCAGGAAGCAGTATTTGTAAATCACTTACAGGGAGTTGTTATCTAGGTTCTTCTATCACTTGTTGCCCCATTACCACTGTCTACTTGAAGCTAACAGTGAGAGAGAATTGTGTGCGTGCATTAAACAGACCACTGATGAGGTTTTGTAGATTGGTTTCACAGTGGCAAAAAAGGAGTTTCTCTAATCAGAGTACTTGGGTTGAGCAAGCCATATTGTAAAGCTTTCCACCTGATCTTGTACAAAAGATAAACTAGTTCAGTGGCTGATTTAAAGGCATATATAAGGAGAAAAGAGCTTAATAAGGTAGACTGATTTCAAAGTTGTCAGATGTTGAGCTGTTAAAATGTATGGTGCACTGCATATTCTCATGAAATGAACAAATCAGGTTATCAGGAGTTTGGGAACTTTTCCAGAAGTTTCTAGAGACCTTTCCTGCTCATACTGGAAAAATTTGATGTTGCCAAAGGCCATACAGAGTGGCTTACATTGCTCCCTACACTTCTCTTATAACAGTCATAGAAATAATCATGCTCACTGTAGATATTCCTGAACAGAAGCCACACTGTGCCTCCTCATGCAAATGTTCAACAAGTATTTGAAGTCTCTTAAGGATAACTCTGGCAATGGTTTTGCTGATGACACTGAATAAAGATTCCATGGAAGCTGGTGTAGTCAACTTTGTCGCCTATGTTCTTTAACAAGGTGTTTATATCTGAATCGCATGTCCCGGTAAACTGCATCTTTTCTTCACCAAAAAGAGAGATATGCAGGTGTCCAACCAAGCAAATCCATGCCATCCTTTCCACTGCTAAAGAATCTATAGCTTGGCTCAGTTTATGCTCATTTGATTCTGCATCTAGATTTTCCATTATAAAAAGATTCTAAAGTATGTTGAGAGTAAAACTCAAAATAGTGCTCAAACCAATGTTTGATTTGCTTGCTATGACCCGTAATTTTTCTCCATTTAAAATTTGGACTCTTAGGCCTAGTGCTTTCTTTATTCCTTCATACATGCCTTTTAGCTCTCCTGCTTCAAAGGAGATTTGTAAGCCCTGAAAGTCAGACCAGTACTGGCTTGAGCATCATCTTGTCTACTGTATAATGCCTATTGCTGATTTCAGGTCTGCTAATATTTTTGCTATTGGATTCCAGATGCAGTTTAAGTTGACTATATCTTTTGCATCAAGTACAGGAAGCATTCCTTTTAAGTGAGTGGGCTGTCTGGTTTCCAAAAGTTGATGAAGCTGTAATATAGATGTTGGTCTTTGAAGAATTCCATGTTTGCATATTACTTTTTGGGGTTGTGCTGTCTGAAATGATTTTTCAATAATCTCAGAGAATTCCCAATACTTCTATGTTTCTTGCATTGTTGGCAATGATGTGTGGGCAACTTTGATGCATGGCTATGCAGTTTTCTAGAGTTAGCTTAACCTTACTGCCGACTTGGGAATGATCTAGGTATTTACCATGCTAGTAAAATGTGTAGTTAGATTTGTGAATCGGTCAGTCTGGTTTCTTGGAGAATGGCAATATCAACAGAATTTGTAGAGTTCCCAGTCAATGAATGCAAATTTGAAAATATTTTAAGTGAATTGGAGATCTTCTACCAATCCAGGACACATGGTTCTGACATTCTAACTTCCTAGCTGAAGAGTTTCATGATTGTGTTTGATGGGTACTCTTCTGCAATTTGCTTATCAAGAAAATCTTTGAACCAAGTAAGACAGACAGGCCAGTATGTTATTGACTAGCTGCCAGTTTTAGGTAGGAGATAACTGACTAATGATGTATGATGACCCTTCTCAACGTTGGAAGGATGAATCAGATTTTTTCCTGGAAAATTTAAGAAATTACACTCTATAAACATAACACTTAAATCGCACCAGTGAGCATGCCACAAGTGTTGTTAGTTATATTCCTATAATACATGCACACAACTTTTTCTTTCTTTTCTGAGTAAAATTAAAGATGCAAGGAATGTTTTTAAAACAAGTTTTTTTATTCCTTCAAATTGACTATTAGTTGCTGGAATCCAGTGAAGGTTTCTCTTGTCAATGAATGTAAACTCAACTGATTAATACTGAAACATTAGAACCTTGCCTAAATTTTGTCCACCATTACAAACCAGCTTAGAGTTTTATGCTTGGAATTTCTATTTAAAAACATTTTTTATTAATTGTAATGAGAAACTATTGTGTGTTTTTGAAAGCATACTTTGAGAACAAATCTCTGCGTTCTTCCACCAAACGATTCAAACTGCTCTCCAGTTTTTCTCGAGACTCATGTTCCTTAGTCAGCATGGACCGTGCCACCTGGAGGTCTTCACCCATGTGCATCAGCTGCTCTTGTAGACGACTTCTTTCCTCATTATACACTTCCCTATGAGAAATGAGAAAAATACTGACTTATACACTTTTTGACATTAAACAACACATCGAAAACACATTTAGGGAGGACAACATGATTCAGCTAACAACTTATTTTATGTTCACTGTCATTCTATTTTTATTACAGAAGAAGAAAAACTGAGTGTGGCATCAATGGCAAACTTGCATTAGAGAAAATAAATCACAAAACCAGATCATTAGCAAACTAAACAATGGAATATCTGAGAGTTTCACTCTTCTTTAGTTATTCTGTCACCGTCTCATTTTTACCAAAGCACCATATTGTTTTACTGACGAAAATGTGTTGTTCTTACTGTTGTAATTATTATTGGCAAAAACCCAGCACATGCAGAGAAAACTTTAAAAAGTTATAATCTGTCTTACTGTTTGTAGAGACACAGAGATGTACTCGGAATTGATAAAGAAGTTATACCTTGAACGTAGAAACTTTGTTCTTATTCGTAGTTTTTTGTCTTCATATCTTTTTTCTTGCATTTCTCTCCTTTCATTTACTGTTAGTAGTTCATACTGTAAATCCTTGATCTCTTGCTGAAACTGACTCATCTGTTCAGCTAATGATATTTTCCCAGCATCTGACTGCTTAAAACAACCAATAAATGCCAATCAAAATAAAAAAAATACATAAATACAACTGCAATCAGAATTATTTCTCACAATTAACAAATAAAAAATCTGACTGACTTTTCAAGTAATGAAACATGATAATAAAGAAAAATCAATTTAAAACATTAAGAAATCTAAGTTAAAAACAAAAACTTCCAAAAGTTTATAAAGATTTTAGCAGGTTGTATATACTGATAACACATCTTATTACAAAAATACTACTATCCAACATTACTTTCACTTTTAAAAAAAACTGGCTGAATTAATTTTTAAATGTAAACAGATAATATCTATGGAAAAAGGATTTATGAGCTTTCAAAAAGAAACTGCAATTTTTTGAACAATAATTTTATTCAATTCTATCACTGAAGGAATCATAAACTATAAGTTTTGTTACGCATAGTGGTAGAAGCTCAAATAATACCGTAGGAAGCCAGTTTCCACTATTAATACAATTTTGTTGTTACATTTTACAAACATTTTGATAAATATGCCACAATAGAATGATTAACTTAACCACGCAGAAAAAAATATAAAGTATTCAGGTAAAATACCAGTTGGCTTTACTCATTAATCTGTCAATCAGACAATTAGCAGTTTGGGGTTTTTTAAATAATTTCCAAATAGTGCAAAATATCCTCCCTTTTGGTACAGCAGATAGGTATTTATTTTACTTTTCAATAAAGATTTGTTATCACAAATCAAAGCTGAGAGAGCGAGGTATATTAAAGACCTAGGCACTGATAGGGTTTTTGTAATTATTCAATTAACACTTAAAAAAAAAAGAATAAATCTTACCAAATCAGAAGAATTATTAAAATCTAATAATTTGTTTGAATTCTTCATACAATTTAGTTCTCGTTTCAGCTGTTCGACACTTTTCTGTAACAATGCACTACAAAGACAAAAGATTACAAATATATACTGGCTTAAATAATATTTCTAAATATTCCTAAACAAACAGATTAATTAGACAATGCCACACCAATTATTATTACAGAAATACAGAACCTGTACTTACCCGTGCTCAGTCACTTGTTATAAACTTTGTCTCCTGCTGTCTTACAAATCATTTTAACTGTTTTCTCTTTTTGAAATAACATTTTTTAAAATCCAAACCAGGTCTTTTTAATAAAACTATTTCATTTAATTTATTTAATAAAATCTCACAGCAGAACAAAAGGTTACAAACAGAATGGGCTTGACTAATGCAGGTACTTCAGAAGGGGACTCAAAAAATATATAATTTAGAATACATTATTTAAAATAAATAATTAGCATGACTGTATAGATCAGAATGCAGCTGTGCTGACAAACTTTTTAATAAAAGAACTGACAAATGTGTGCCAAAGTAATATTACTTCAGTAAATACAACAAAGAAAAATCAATAAGAGGAACAGCGCTGATGGATTACAGTGTGAGTTACTGAAACTTTACTTGTTCTCATAGGAGAATAAAATTGCCACATATGAAGGAAGATAAGCAATGAGTATTAAAATTGATCCATATAACACTGATAATACTGCACTCTTAGGTCCAGCAACTGAGACCCTGTGATCTTGATTACAAAAGATCTCAATCATGTCAAAATATCTGAAAAAATGTACTGTACAAATATCAGCAGCAGTATTTACTTTAAAACATCTCATTCACATGTCTGGAAATGGAGAATTTTCACCTCTGGCTTCATTATTTACCACCAACAGAGCCAGTGTTCCATTTTGTTTGATTATTTGGATATATATCTTGCACAAATGTATTTATTGATTCTGAATTTAATGGATGAAAACATGCTATAGCTGGCATTGTAGAACTGGTGGTAGTGTTTCTCATCAAAATGCAATGCATACTCAGAGTTCTCAACCAAAAGCCAAAGGCCAGGTAGATGGACATATTGTAAAGATGTGCTCATGTGGGTTGTTGTGGTTCTAAAGTTTCTCTCTGAGCATGGTCTTTACTTTAGAGGAGATAATGAAACTGTCAGCTCCTTTAAGAATGGCAATTATTTGAGAATCTTGAAATTGTTGAGTCAGTTCAATCCTTTTCATTATGAACATACATAAAAATATGGAAATGTTAATAGAGGGAAGCTTTCGTACCATCATGAACTAGTTGCACAGAATTTATTTCTTTAATGGGGGAAAAGTACTTTCTGAAACAATCAGTCAGTTACAGATTTCAAGCATATTCCACTCCAGATATATCCCATGTTGATCAGCCTACAATCATTGCGTATAGATCCATAGTCATTGGGTATGAAGAGATTCTTTCTGAAATTTCTGCCTATAATGAGTCATATTGGACAATCACTTTAGTTATGACAATGCCAGTACCATATCTGGAACATATAAAGGTTTACAAGCACAAATTTTGGAGATTAATCCACTAGTAGAATGGATTCTATAATCAGCTCAGTCTCTCAATTTAGTTGGGGTTACTAGTGTAAACTGCTGCTTTACGCCAGCCCATTTCTGACAAGTTGTTACAATAGGATTAGATCCAAAAGACAACAACAGAATTGAGACACTGAAAGATCTGTCCATACCCAGGCTACAAAAACACTTTTTCTTAATTAAGGAATCTCAGAATCTTTAAAAAGTCTAGTTGCTGATTCAAAACAAAATCCAAGCACATGCAGTAATGCTTGATCTCTGCACATAAAAATGGACAAGCTGGAAACTGAATTCTTTTTCAACTTTTAGAATACAATTCTACAGAGATTTCAGTCAAAGGATAATACCCCTCAGGCTGTTGAGCACGGCCTAGGTTTGCTGATGGAATTTGTTGCAGCAACTAAAATGAATAATGGAAGTTTCTCTAGAATATAAGATTAAAAAAGGACTGTGGGCTAACAGAAAAAAAAGTAGTAAGTTTGAAGCATGTTGGCAGGGTGGGAAAAATTTTGTTTTGTTGTTTTAAGCATTATGATTGACAAATTTACCACAGACCTGCAACACAGGTATGAAGTGTATAATCAAGCCCGTGCCCATTTCGGATTTTTTTACTAAAGGAGAAATACCACACAGATTTACAGGGGGGGGGGGGGGTTGTAGAAGAACTGATCCAATTTAAAATTTGTAAGGGATAAGAACAACAAATCTCTAAATAACTTGCTTTGCCATTTTAAACAAAAGAGTTTGTAGTTTTGCATTTTCTAATGTAGACAATGCTTAAACATTTCTCTTACAATGACAGTACCCGATGCTGGAGATTAATACAGGGAGACTTCGCTTTTCATCACCCCTTTATTCATCATTTTGTTTTTTCATTGTCGACAAATATTAAATTAATAAATACAGTATAATAAATTTCATATTTAAAAATACGTAAAAATGCACCATGTGCCTTTAAAAAGAACTGTGCAAATGAGTCTCAAACAAACGCCATCGATAGGTAGGTTCAGTTGTAAAAAAACCACTAGCACAGCAGGAATCTTCACAAGTGACAACGCATATGGTGGGCAAGTCAAGGATTTTGTTGCAATATTAAAATATCTACTTATAAAATGAGTTCCATATGCCAAGCAAGTGGTAGTTATTCATGCCCCAAGAAGAGACAAAGAAAAAGTGTTAGCCTAAATGTTAAATTAAATGTGTTATAGCGATTTCAGAAGTGGGAACGAGCTGTGGATATTGCTAGGACCCTAGGCCTGCCACCAACAACAGTGTGCTCCATTTGAGCAGATAGTGACAAAATAAAGAAAAGTGCTGAAAGTGTTACCACGCAAGATGCTACTTATGTTACCAGATACTGTAGGGATATTATAGAAAAAGTGGAATGATTGTTAACAGTGTGGATTGATGACATGAAGCAACTTGACTCCTGCTCTGAGCCTGTATGAAGATTTAAAGTGACAGGAGGGTGACAGCTCACAAGTGGAACCTTTCACAGCTAGCTGTGGCTGGTTTGATAGGTTTAAGAAGCACCACTACTATCATCAGCTTCCAGTGTTGGGGAAAAGAGCACATGCTGACAAGGAAGCAACTGAATAGTATCCAGTTATTTTGAAGGGAATAATAGGTGGTGGGTATACACCTGAACAAGTTTATGATGTGGATAAGTTAGGGCTCTATTGGAAATGGATGCCCAAGAAAACATACGTTTCCAAAGAAGAAAATCAGCACCTGGCTTCAAAGTTTCTAAAGATTGCCTAACACAGCAGGTTATTTTAAGCTAAAACCCTTCCTATCCACTGCTCTGAAAATCCCCAGGCTTTGAAGAGTTATTGAAAACCCCAATCTCCCAGTCATATGGCAGTCCAATAATAAAGTTTGGGTAACACGAGCTGTCTTTAATGATTGGTTCTCACTTCACTTTTTCCCAGCTGTGAAGGGAATATTGCACCAAAAAGAATCTACCCTATAAGGCACTGCTTTTGTTAGACAATGCCCCAGGATATCCAGTGAATCTTGATGATTTGTCAGAAAATGTGCAAGTTATTTTACTTCCATCAAACACCACTTGCTTGCTGCAGCCTATGGACCAATATTATTTACATCATACCTTCAGGAAACTCATCCACACATTAAACAGTCAGTTAGTAGGTAGTGGGAAAAGATAGTTCAGAGATTTTTGGCATGACTACAATATCATTAATGCCATAATAACATCCAAGATTCATGACCCTCTGTCAGTTATAAATCATAATACTGGAGGTCCAATGCAATTGCTCAATGCAGCAACAAAAACAGGAACTCTGCAGAGCATATACAGGCCATATAAATGGCTGATGGAATTTGCTCAGTACACTATTCTGTGTATATGTTTCTGTTCCCTGACACCTTACAGTTAAATAAGTTGGCATAAGTTAGGCCCTAAATATCGAATTGTTCTGGTAAACTGTCAAGCTGTTTCAGTGAACATTTTTTCCATCACTGTGTGTCTAGGTATACTCTTGCAATTAGGGTAGCATGTTTCGGAAAACTTCATACTGTTGAATGCATTTGGTTTGAAAGATCATGTTTCAGTAAACAATTTTTAATTTAGTTTTGCTGAACTATTCTTTCTTGTAAACCTGTTCAGTATTAACATAGCTTAATGATGCCTATATAACACCATAGCTAACTTTATTAATGTTTCTGGTTATTCTAGTAATTAGTGATAATTATAGCTAATAACACAATGTCTATACTTCAAGAAGACAAACTACCTATATGTATTGCCACAAAACTGGTTGGGCATGCATTCCTCAGCTGGCTTGTAAAAGCTCTTTGTCTGCTATGTCCAAAAGAAGAAAAGTGGATAATGAATGCTGGGTATTTAGCAATAAATGGACCAATGATTACTTTTTTTTGTATGGTGCAAAGACAAAGCACTTTGCCTCATAAGAGAGTTTTTTCAGTTTTTAAAGAATAAAATATCAGGAGGCATCATTATGCCATAATTACAAAGAGTGCAAGGGTAGATGCGAGCAAATAAAGCTGAGGCACTCAAAAAGGGCTTGGCCAACCAGCAAAGCATTTTCAAGTGCATGGAGGAAAACATTACTAGACAAAGTTAAAAAATGGGTGATCTGTTTTCTAAACTCAGCGTTTTTTGTAAGCACATGATGAAAGCAACAATATTTCATACATAGCAAAATTAATTTTTGTTTGAGGAATTTGCAATGTTTAAGTTTACTAAAGAGTTAGCTGCACTTCAGAGTATGAAAGGAACAACCGCAGCAAAGGTTTTTATTAAATAATGTAAACTTGCCCCAAATGAATTGGAAAAACCTAAAAAGCGTAATAATGGATAGCACATGAAAAATGGTGGGAAATAAATCAAGCCTTGTAGCTCACATGAATAAGAAAATGCAATAACTAAGCCAAACTTCCCATGCAGCTTCACTGTATTATTCATCAGCAGTTGTTAAGCAATAAAACTGTATGGTGGGAATCCATCATGAATATCCTTGTTTCATGCGTGAATTTCATCCACAGTCATAGCTTGAAATATTGCCAATTTCAGCAGTTCCTTTCTGAGATAGAAGCAGAATATGGTGACATTTTGTATCAGACTGTTATAAGGTGGCTCAACCAGGGTAGGGTTCTGAAGTGATTTTTTTTATAACTATTCCACAAATCAATATTTTTTTCTCATAAAAAAGGAAAATTCAAAATCAGTACTGTGTGATCCTGCATAACCTGAACATGAAACTGCAAGAGAAAGGATACTTTGTAAAATTTTTTCTGAAGTGAAAGCTAAAACTATGAATTTTCATGAAACAGATTAAAGGAGGCAAATTTTTCACATTTCCCAAATTGCGAATGTGTGTCTCAAAATGAAAAAAACTGAAATGCATTTTCTAGTTAATAGGTGTGTTGAAGCCTTGGAGCTATTGCAGGTAAAATTCCAAAAGTAATTTCAGAAATTTCATAAGCATGCTTGAGGCTCCACTTATGTATATTTGAATTAGCATAATTATAAGCAAACAATGTTCTCAAAGACATCTACAAAGCAATTGGCCTCATCAAGATCCTGATATTCATTTCTTGGTCAGTTGGAAACAGGTGCAATATTTTGACTAAAACTAAACAAAACAGTACAAATGAGGCTAGATAATTATAAATCTTTTTGTATGCCAATTAATTTTTTGCACTTGCAAGCAATAGAAATCTGCTTTTCTTAATTTTTGTCATTGTCTGGTTTATTTATTGTTTAGAGATATGTCAATCATTGTCAAAGTTTGGATTCAAAAGCAGTCTGGTCCACTTTCAAGAGGAACATCAAAATCTTGCCTGAACTGGAAAAAAGCTGAGGATCCCTGTAGTAGACCCGCTGGACTATACTCACCTGTGCAGTGTTTCTTGCTGAAATTTGATTTTCAGATGAGTCAACGCATTTCTTTTTTCCTGTAGCTGTGACTTAACAGGTCTCAGCTCAGCCAACTCCAATTCACAGCCCTGTAACAGGGACGACACTTCCTCCTGGTCAAGATGTACCTGCTCCATCTACAAGAAAAGTTCCTTGGATCATGCAAATGTACATTATAAAAAGGTGTATTTTTCCAAGAATGTACCAATGAACAAAATACTTTGCCAAAATTACGGTCACATCATGATACAGATATTCAAATATTTGGAAAAAAACATTAAAAAATTCTGTAGGCTCTTTAGTCAGGGAACTGAAACTATGGATAGCATTTAAAATTTTAGAATTAAAAAATCAAAACATTTCTAAATCAGAATATACTGAAATGAAATAAGTTTTAAGTTCAATTTAAAAATAAAAATTCAAATATAAATATCCTGTGAAAACTTGTATTTTAAAAGTTTTTAAAGTTGGTAGGAGGATTCAAATATCTTGAAATGGTCTTTACTCATCACATTCCCTAATACTTTTCTAAGCACAATTCCTATAACATAATTCTATGAAATTTTATTTGTTTATTTGTATTCTTGAACTTCAATTTGATCTGAATCTTTTCTTAAAAGACTCAAATTTTCAGAAATTACCATTTTGGAATAACAATAATAATTCCTGTTACATGACTAAAATAGCTTTAATGTTTAATGGCTGACAGAGTGTATATTATGATGTACTACCAAATAGATCTTGAACAAATACATTACAATAGTTATCTACCTTTTGTTCTGCAAGGTCAGCACGAGCTTTGGCTGATTTTACAGCCAAGTCCTGGTTGGCTGATTTTTGAGAAAATAGTTCCTCAACCTGTCTGGAAGATAGTGATTTCTGAAAGAAGAATAAATTAGAACCTTTTCATTTTTTTATATTTTTGCAGAAGTGTCAGATTACTATTCAGTAGCTTAGTGCCAACACTCAAAATGACAACTAAAATCTTGATGAATTTTTCTTTTTTAAAAATTCTTAAACAAAAAGCAGCTGTAACAAGACAGTGAGCATGGATAGTCATCACAAAGCAAACATTATCATCTGTATGTGAAAAACTCAGAATGGAATGTAAATGATTTCCTGACTTCTAAGAAGCAAACAAAAAGAATTTTTAAAAAAATCATCAATGCTTTACACGAATAACTACTTTACAGTACATACATCGTCATTTATCCTGAATGAGCACACTTTCTTTCTTATGAGGCAATACACAGACAAACCACTATGTGAATACTATCATAGTAATTGTGATTTATCCAAAAAAAAAAATTCATAGTTTTTTATTTTTCTGGTAAAAAAAGTTACAGTTTAAGTGTGGCTATTTTAAAATTCTTATTTAGTCTGGAATATTCCTCACCTTTTCTAGTTCTTCTTCTAGATTTTTGTTTGAGTTCTCCAATGCAATATTATTTTCCACTTGAGACTTAAGGTCGTCATAAGCCTGGGAAATAAATAGAAATATCAAAACGGAAAGCAAAAATTCTAAAACCATTATTTTTCTTCTTCTCAAAATTAAATCAACAGCCTCAAAAGTTCACGTTAAAGCAATGTATAAGGTCTGCACACAGAAGTGGAAACTGCCTAAAATTTATTGTCGTTGAGCTTGTCCTAGTTTGTTGATGACTATAAAAAGTTCTTGATTTAAAATTAAAAAAGACAGAGTAATGGATGTCTAAATGCTTTTTATCACATATATATTTGAATGTTTTTTTTTCCACATATGCTATGTAATGGATTTATTAATATTGTTTTCACATATGATTTGTAATGAATGTACTGATCTTATAGTTTAATGCACATGTGCTATGTACTATAATATAGGTATGCATTAAGTCTGTGTAAACTATAATGAATGCAAACACTTTATAGTATTATTTTAATTAGCACACCTCAGGATTAAGAGAATACACTAGTGATTTTCAGGAAAGCCACCTATAAAAAAGCTACACTCTCTAATATACATACCTGTGTTATTTCCTGAGTTAATGCAGTAATCTTGTTTTCCAACAAGGAACGGAGTCGAGTTTCTACTTGAAGTTGAGTTTCTAATTTTTCCACATCCAGTTTTGTCTGACTGATGTCATTTTCATAAGTAATTATAGCCTGAAAATAAATAAATTTTATTCTTGATAGGTTGCAAGTTCAAAACATAAAGAATTCGTGTAATTACATAGGTTCTACATAAAATCTTAAATTTCCATATAAATACATATTTTTCCAATTTTAGTATAAAGTGCATCTGAAGAAAAATAAGCACTTCTGAAGAAATTTAGAAAAAGTGGATGAGACTTCAGTGGCCAGCTATTTTTTGTATTCTCTCACCCACATGGTTCTACTTCAACAGTCAAAATTTAAAAGTGAGTTGTTTTTTTTTTAAATCTTGAGAAGAATGTATTAAGCTCCAGAAATATGTCCATTATTAGTATTACCTATAGAAAACATCTGTCTACACTCTGTGATATAGTCTGTCATTAATTATAGTCTATGAATTTGGTTCATTATATAAGTCAGATTAGATAAGTTCAAATAACCAATGAAGCTTGCAAAAAAAAAAACAAAGACAATGACAATGTAAGCAACATAAAACTGGAGTAATTAGTGCTAGCAACATTTTCCTTTAATGATGGTTAAAACAATTACACACATAGAGACCACCAAGGGCCAGTTGTTATAGGGGTTAGTTGCTACAATGCCAATAATTTCAAATTAAATGTATGGATGAGCTATAATCAATGTCATACAATCAAAACATATGACATCAGTTATAGCCTCCACCTTATTTTAATTATGAATTAATGGTGTTGTGACAACTGACTCTGGTGTTCTTCCTTACAGTATTAAAGAGTGGCATTTAACTTCTCAACCTATAATCTCAGCACTAATAAAGAAACTTAATGAATAGTCACTATAACTTAGTTGTGTTGAGCACAGCTAGATATCAGAAAATATATTTTTAGTAATAGATTGTTAATTAGTGAAATAGCATTCTGGTAAGTGTACATAATAGTGATAATATTAGTAATTTAAAAATCTACTAAATGATATTCTTCTTCTTCCCTGGGAACATTTACTCAATAGTTTATCATCTCCTGGTAACTATTATATTAGAAACTATCAGAACCTTATACCTAGCAGTTATCAACATGGCACTGCGACTGTTGCCTATTTTCAAGCTGTTTTTTTAAAATCACTTTCTTCTTTTATCTCTCTTTAGCAGCTTTTCTCTAGGCTTGCTGTACTTTAGTAAGCCCAGCTTGGTCTCTAAAAGTCTAGTGGATGTCTCCATGTGAACTTAAGCAAAGACAAGATGGGCAAGCAAATCACTCCATACAGAAAGTATATTCCCTGCATCCAGAGCACATATTAATATGAAAATATCTGTATTTGAAATTTTAAAAAAAATTAGGAAAACTTTTTTCTGTTTTCTTTTTACATTAACAAACAACAAAAAAAAATAATGAACAAGTAGTACAGAGACTGTAGAAGCTGCCTCACAGGCCAGTAGTGATATGTAAACTACTGGAAACTGCAAATGTATCGTGATCTCAAGTATCTCCAGTAGCAAAAGTTCAGGAATTTTTACAATTTCCATATTAAATAAAACATAAAACGTGCTCTACATGAATAAAATGCAAATAAGAGTTTAACAAGTA
Organism: Nautilus pompilius; assembly: GCA_018389105.1. Taxonomy (NCBI): domain Eukaryota; kingdom Metazoa; phylum Mollusca; class Cephalopoda; order Nautilida; family Nautilidae; genus Nautilus; species Nautilus pompilius. Next base: position 526,582 of record JACATO010000611.1, on the reverse strand, counting down.
TAGGATTATTTTAAAAAATAGATAAACATATTTCAAAATAAGATGTTTAAATGTCCACTAAAAGCAGAGAATTAGGCTAGTCTTATTTAGCCCTTCTTCCTCGTCTTTCCTGAGAAACAGGAGAAAAACAATGTCTACAAAGATGGCATCCCTGGTTGTTCTCCTCTAGTTCATGCTACCCCTGCTACAATAAAAAACTGGTTCACACGTAAGCTGGCTGGCTGAAGAATGAACTTTTTATTCATTTCCTGTTCAAAGATTCTGATCCAATACACTTTTCTGTAAGCCCGACTTGTCAAAAAATGAAATAACATTTATTAGAAACAGAAATAAATTTTGAAATGATTCCTCTGGTGCTCATTACCACATTTTTATGATTGTTGTGCCTGCTTTAATTTTACTCTGCCTTTGCATCCCCCCTTTTTTCTAAATACTTCAAGGTCCTTGTCAATATGAAATGTGTTTTTCACAGCTGAAAATCAAGTGTTTATAAACAGCATTTACTCTCTTTTCCATAGCACAGCAGAAACCCATTTATCTGACTTGAACAGGATCAGTGCTATGAAGAAGAAGTAAAATGTTGATTTGGACAACGGCCATCATAAATGATAATTATGAGCTGTTTTAGTCTAGAGATGTGCTGTCTGTATAGTAAGTAAAATAAATCACCAAATACAGTTAAAATAAAATTATCCAATCTTTACAGGGCCCCCAATTTCTCTTTGAAGGATACAGCCACCCTTTCCCTTTTTCGGCAGGTCACAGACTTCAAGTTGAAAAAGTTGTGTAAAAAGATTAAAATTGATCTGAATGCACACCTTCTCTGTGATGAAAATGGAATGAAGTCTTCCATAAGTTAAATGTATGCATGGGTGACCAACAGAGGCCAGTCAGTTAACACAGAAGAAAAAAATATCAGATAAGTGAGGTTTACAATATACTATATTCCACAACTTAGCACTCTTTGCAGCAATCAGGAAGTGATGAAGATTGTAGTAAATTTTAGTGTAGAGAAGCATGGCTGTACTAGAAACCACTACAGCACAGACAACTGAAATCAAGCCACAAACTTCCTCATCACATCATCATCTAAATCACTCAGTACTGAGTTGCTGTCTCTTACTCACAGATCACTGCTTGAAAGAATTAACATACACCTCATAATGCTTAATCCAAATTTAGGGAATCTATATCCATTCTCTCTAAAGTGCTTAGATAAGTTCTGTCGAAAAAATTCTGCCTTTCTCCCAAGGAAGTAGATGGTCCTATAGATGCTCATTGGGGTTGAGATCTGCACTCATACCAGGTTTGGAGTGTCAATAGTGAAGAATTGCTGAACTGCTAATTCTTCATCAAATATAACATGATAATCAATGAACAACGATTTATTAATTATAGGCAGTAATGTCAAACTGGTTTTGTTAATCAATAGGTTATTATAAAGTTGGAACTAAAAATTTCTTCTAGTTTGCTTTGTTTTTAAATGGACTAGTACTATTAAATTTTCCAACCAACCATTTTACTTTTTTTAAAATAGAATTTTAGTAAAATGTAATACATACAGGTAATTAATATACACTGAACTATTCATATCTTTTTTGTGTTTTGCCATGGATCTTTTAAGTTTCTAATTATTTAATATGCTAACAAACATCATTGGATTTATTCTTACTGAAACCTTCAATGTTTAAAATTTATTAGTAGAAATTTGACTGTTTTAAGAAAGGCTTGCAAAACAACAAAAAAATGGTATAAATTTGTGAAAAACTTGTAATTTAGCATCAGAATGCATCTATATGTATGTATGTATGCTTGGCAAAGAAATATCCAGAACTACAGTTTCACAGCAAGACCTTTCTTGAGTAGTCACATTTCGCTGGAAGATATTGAAAGATCTATTGACAGATAGAATAAAAGTAATATTCTAATCCAAAGCACTGAGAAAGTTACCAAGGTAATGACTTACCATGTTGCTGGAATTCTGCATTGTCCATAATTTTTCCTTTTGAAACTGTTGAATCATTTTCTCCAGCTGCTTTTTCATCTCCGTCAGTTCCTCAACCAGAACAACCTGTAAGTTCTCTTTCTCTAGCTGCTGACACAACCTATCTAACTGTTCTTTTGTCTGCTGTAACTGACAAGTGTGCAGTTTCTCCCGCTCTACCTGGAGCTGCAACTGCCTCTCCAGCTTAGCACTTTGTGACCTCTCTCTCTCCAAGCCATCCTGCAGTGCTGTCAACTGTTCTAACTGGTTGCTCCCACTCTCCATTTGGGCTGCATGTATCTTCTCTCTCTCTAACTCTTTGTACATTTCTTCTAAATTTGTCTGAAGTTCAGCAGCATGCTGTTTTTCATCCAAAAGCTGCTGAAACAACCTGTCATACTTCTGCTCTTGTATACTCTGAGACTCTTCAGTTTTAGCTAACTGTTGAGCACTGACTGATTTTTCTCTTTCTAGTTGCTGCTGCAAATCTGACAACTGATTTTTCATCTGACTCTGTTCTCTTTGAAATTGACAATGTGAATTTTCTAGCTTCTCCTTTTCTTTTCTTAGCTGAATCATGTCATATTCTGCTTGGGTAGCCAATAATTCCTCACTTTCTACTTGTAACCTCAGATTTTCCTTCTGCTCCATGAACATCTTCTTCACTGACTCTTCCTTATGGTTGGTTCTTTTATCTAAAAACAGAAAAAACTTTAGTATTTAGTGTTCAATGCATTACCCATGTACTTCCTCTCTTGCATCATTTTATGAATATTTCTTACTCTTCCATCCATAAATCAAAAAACACCCAATTTTAATACATTCAGTAATTCCTTTCAGTGTTATATACTTTCCATAACAGTTAATTTTTCATTCTTTTTTTAAAAAAAAAAAACAAAATTTTAAACTATCCATAAAACAAATAGCAATTAATACAGGGAATCAAAATTCCATTTAAACCACAATTGTGAGGATCACTAAATAAGAAAGAATATTGCTAAATACTAGTTCCTGGAGAAGACAAATATATTATTTATGAAGGAACCAATTGTAGAGATACTGGCTAATATTAGTTAGAACATTAATGTTTGGTGTGTGCTGATTTGTTAGGTTTCTCTGTACTGTGGTTGCAAGTAAACAGAAGTACCAGGTAGAAATGGTAAGAGAAAGAGCACTAGCAAAGCAACATAAGATCAGTGGTGATGTAGCATGGATAAATGAGTGTGTATTTCTCCAACTATTTGTTATTTATTCAGCCATCCAGGTGATAACATAGTGTAGATTAAAAATGAACTATATGAGGACTGAATATAATGATTTTGCTTAAGCTTTCATTGTGAAGAGAGTTGCAAGGTATTTTAACTGCATGTTCACGCTAGGTAAGAGCTGGTCATTGAGTTACTAAACTAATAACATCTTCCAAGTGTTTGAAGATTGGCTACACTGTGCTATAGTATTACTCTTCAAGCCACCAAATAGGTTAGTGTTTGCTGTCAGAATCTCAGAGAATTGAAAACAGTTCAAACTACAGTTAAAGTTTGATAACACATTTCATTTTACTCACACCTGTGGCACAAAGTATGATCATGAAAGCCATTACAGCAAAATTTTAAGATTACTACTCAGCAAGAAAAAATCTGAAAATGTCTTGCTTTGGTCAACTGATGAAATAACTAAACCTCTCAAAATGCTAGTAAAATCATGTGAATTCAAACAGCTGGAGAATTTCTAATCTGTGACAGGGCTGTGTGCATTATCCATGACATTGGTACTAGGGAGAGGCTCTTGTGTGAGGAAGACTGGGATATTAGAAAAGCTGTCAAAATTTTTAGAGCAGCAGAACTTATCAAAGACATGTAAACATACTTCAATTGTAGTAGTGAAATTTTTGGACTGTCACAAGACCCACTACAGCAAAAGCATCTTCCAGGATAATTTTCTTTGACTTGGAGCCATTATCAAATAATCCAGACACCTCACCAAAGGTATGTAGTGTCCAATACTAAAGCCCATGAAGATGCAAAACCCAAGCAATAAGCAAGCCAAGAAGAATAGCATTAAATAAACAATGCAGTCAACATGGTTACCTGGTTCATAGGACTGGACTACACCAAACCAAGAATTAAACTTGCAACAAATGTGATAAAGTTGAACACTAAGAAAATAAGCAAGTTGGATAAACTTGGCAGTATGACTGAAAAAGGACAAAACAAGAATTACAATAAAGTGTGTGCTGCTCTGTATCATAATAGTGTAGATTGGGAACTATTACTGTGGAGAGGCAGGGTTAACCCTGAATGATACTTTCATTCCATGTACTGAATACAAGTATATGTAATCACTGAGCAGGATTTTTAGTCATGAAAACAAACCCAGACTTATGCGAACAGCTTAGAGAATACGATGCTACTAAACTCTCAGTACTTAAGTGCTCTACATATCCAATGTAAAGGAGAAACATGAAAGGATTGCACCAGAGAGGGAGCAGCAGCAGCAGTGATGTAGCATGTGTATTTCTCCAACTATTTGTTACTTTGCTCAGCCATGACACCAATTCTGTTAATTTTATTACCAGCTAAAATATATTGGTTTTCACATATATCTTATTGATAATTATGACTTAAACTGGCAATTACTCTTAAATCTTTCTCTATACTTATTAAGTCAGTTCCCACCAAAGAATTTTTTTAATTTCCTATTTAACTGAATATGTTTTTAGAGTTAAATCCCACTTGATTTTTAACCTCTCCGAATTAACACATTTTCTCTAAGGCTGGCATTATCAAATGACCTTTAGCAAGGTGCAGTATATATATAATAAGCAGTCTAATTAAACAGTAAAGTCATATTGAAAACAAATATAACTTTTTTCTTCCTTTCTTTAAGTCTAACAACACAACATATCTAACACCAGCGATTAAATAAAATAGAACAAAACAAAATAGATGCTCAAAACTATTTTCCACTTCAACTTCTGTAAAACTTATCCATATCTGATGTCTAGCCAATGAACTGGGACATTGTTTTGTTTTACTTTATTCACCAGATAATGATAATGATCCTTTATTTTGTATTTATTGCATAAGATTCACCTGAGACAAAAACACTTTGAGCTATTGCAGAAATGAGGTATAACCAATTAAATTGTTTTCCACATTCTATTCAGTTTATCACACAGAAGGAAAGTGACCTTGTTATGTTCATATTCTAAACAAAACTAGGGGTAACAGATGGATATTCTGAAGTAAGTACAATATTTGTAAACTAAAACTACTAGAGGGTCAAAAACGTTTACCTTCACATGTATCCCTGATCTGCTTGTCCCTTGTCATCTCACCATCTAACTGTAAAGCACAGATTATTTCAGATGTAAAGTTTCAGTACAAAATTATATACAAGAGCTTAAAGAAGACATGAAAGTGTAAAATAAATTGCACTAGACCTTGTTATAAAACAAAATTAGTGCTTTAAGAAAATACAATATTAAGATTCTAATAAGAATTTTGGAAACAGATGTGCATCATCCACTGAAAAGTTTATGATTGTGTATCTTGATGAAAAAGCCTAAATAATATGATCAACTAAAATGATGCAACATTAATTAGTGATCTTTTGTTCAAAAAGAACAGGAACAACATACAGACCACAGCATCGCAGTCCAATGACAGAACAGCAGAATATGCTACATAGAAAACAATGCTGTATTTATAGATGTTTAGCAAACAGATATAATTGACAATTAGCAGAATCCCGTTGATTTACAGTTCAAGTGAAACATTGTGCCCCCTCAGTTCCGCAAGGATAATGCTTAGAATAATAGTCAAGCCAACGAAAAACAGATGGCCACAATAGGGGGCCCCCTTGTACTCTGTTATTTCATATGTATGTATATAGATTATCCATGCATGTATACAACTAGTAAAATAAGTGAGTAGATGTACACTTCCACCATCAGGATTGATCACAGAGATGGAAGATATGTGAAATAGTTACCATAAAAATGGCATTTCTCTTCCTTCACTTTTAGTACTGCCATATGCATATAGACTGCTCACCTGTGCATACTGTATACTAATGTAACAGGTACATTACTAGCAAAATAAGTGGGTGTGTGTGCAATATTATACAGCCATTGTAGGCACTGTATTACAGAACAAACATTGGCACCTACATAATATATATTTCACATAAAGATACTAAACATACATAATGTACATTAGAAACAAAAAGTAAAAGTCACAAGCAGAAATTTTAGATTAAATTTGTCAATCCATCTTCACCTAAAAAAACACTACAATGATAAAAGTCATAGTTCTTATTGGTATATGAGGTATTAAAAATATTTTAGCTGAGGCCTACATGGAAGTAATATGGATGTTAATGTATCTTTTTAAGCAACAACAAAATAATTAAACTATTCTCATTAAAATAGGTGGTTTGGATGATAAATGATAATTAACTCTCAATCAAAAGTGATTTTGTTTTTATTTTTATGCATTACTATCTAGGTTGATATAATAAGTTAGGTTTGGCAAATTATGCTAGTTTTTCAAAAAGAAAAAAATGTATTATTATTATTACTTCTAGATTGTATAAATACATGCATACATACTGTACAGACAATGAACACAAATATCGTACAGTGTGTTATTGCACATAAGTACATTTCCTAGTAGTATTTCCATTTACATAAAGCCATTAGTAGCATATGGCGGACTAATTTAAAACTGTTAATTGTTTAGAATACTGCTTAGTTGTTGTTGTGGGTAATCCATTTATTATTATGAGAATCCTCTAACATCTTTTGTCACACCTAAAAATAAACAGGGGCAGCCTTTGTAGGAGATTTCTAAAGTAACATAAGATGCTTGTTTCTAAGCTGAGGTGCTATATGGGTCAAAGAAGACCACCTTGTTTTGTTATTTATTTACCTTCATTCTTTAAGAGCAGTATTTGTAACAACATAACATAAAGTGATTCTTACTATTTATTTTCTCAGGTTAACCTAACAAAATCTATTTTATTAAAACAAAAATACAAGAAAATGCTTGGTGATAAATAACAGAAAATCTCTAACCACTACCAAATTCTTTCTGCCTGTGCCAGTTTGCAGCTGTATCCCTGGCTCTCCATCCTCATCTTCAATACCAGGCTTTTGCTCCATCATAAAGTCAACCTGCCTGTTGTCTGTATAATTCTTTTCTTGCTTCAGTTTTTCCATGAGCTCCAAAGTCATGACAAGCTTCTGCTCTATGTTCTTCTTTGCCTGCACTGTTTCACTTAGTTTGTCTTTGAGTTCCCTGTTTTCTTGGCCAATCTCCTTCATCTCAGCTGCCATTTTCCATTCTAGTTTGGATTTCTTCTTTTCTATATCTTGTATTTCCAGATTTAATCTGATTCCTTTAACATTCTTCTCTTTTTCTGCAGTTTCCATGTCCTGTAAACCAAAGAAAAAAATGATAAAGCTATCTCTACATACATTTATTTTCCACTAAAAACACATCTCTAGTTTCCTTAAAAATGAGCTACTGCTATTTTATTAATCTCACTATATAAACAATTAGTTTATTACATGGCCATAAATCTAAATTAATAAATCACGCCAGTAAAATAATCAGAGGTAATTTTAAAGTTCTGGGACACTGAAACCAAACAATTCATTTAGCAAAGCTTTGTGCAGTTTCTGATAGACTTTCAAACACTGTGCAGAAAATCACATTCACCACTGAAGAGTAAGCAAACTTTTTAACATGGTTACCTTTTCTTGGCCAGCCATATTCCTAAATCAAGTCTAGGAGAACAAGGTGTGAAGGTTAGCTGCATACCTACTGCAGAAAGTTTCTACTAGAAACCTTTATTTTTTTTTTTAGATGCGGGAAAAAATCAAACCTCAAATCATACGATTTGCACTAGTTAAAAACTTGTAGTAGAAATTAGTGCACAAAACTTAACATTTTTTTCTTTGGAAACAAGAGTTACCTTACTTGTATGCTAATGGGAGTACTCATCATTATCATGGTTACTATTTCTCTCAATGCAACAGTAGCACCTGCTGAATGATTTAAGCGAAAATGGTTGGAACTTATTCATCCACCAAAACTCTGTCCTCTGTGGTTGACTCAACATGGGTTCAAATGTTTAAGACTGTGGAACAGGAGGCATAGGGCATAGGTCTGAGTTATGCCCGATACTGTGGAGATTGTACTTGAACTCCTGAGCCAGAATGGTGCAGAAGAGCTGTGGGAAGTTACCAAACCAAGTCAGATCCCGAGAAGATTTGAACCCAGATCCTCAACCATAGTGGGCAGGTGCACTATGGACATGACCACCTGACACTATGCTAGTACTACTGCATAATGATAAATAATCAAAAACCTAACCATTTCATTCATGCTGGTTGTCACACTTTCTGACACAATAATTGGCTATTTTATATATAAACATTACAAATTGTATTGTATTCTTTGATTTTTTATTTACTCACAACTGCAAAAGCTTGTGGATCTGCTTGTATATCTGCATTTCCTTTTCTAAATTTTAAAACATTAATAACTGTGACATTAATGTGAAAACCACATTGATATATCCATATCTCATGCTCTTTGCTTTACTTCCCAACTTGGTTTTGTATTAGACACAAATGTTACAGAAATCCACTTCACAAACTGATTTTGAAAATGACGTGCTAACTTTCTGCACTTCATTAGCACCAAACATCAAAGACATAGCATGCTAAATAGCTCTCTATGCACATTATCAAAATGATGATTTAAGAATAAAGAGCCAGCAAAAAACACTGTTCTAACACAAATCACAAAGATGATTATTAATTAAAGAAACAGTGCTGCTGCCTATTGTCTAATATTTTTTTTCCTTTTTCAACTAAGAAATACCAAGATATGCTAAACCTATTAAAAAAATATCAGACTTGTGTGTGCAAATGTGACAACATTACTGACAGATGCAAAAAATGATAATATGAATAAAAGCTGAATTATCCCACATTTTGAAAACAATTGACTCATCATCACTACCTTGCGGTCAATGCTTGTCTAATTCTGTACCATACAATCTTACCTTTGCATAAGTTTCCTGCAATGTTCTAATTTCCTCCTGTGCATCGAAAAGCTCATCTTTTAACAACTTCATTTTGTTCTCTAGAGAGTTTACCTAGATATCAAATATTAAAACAAAAGTGGGTAAATAGAGGTGTTTTTACAGACAACTCTCAAAATCCAGCAGCACTGTTACCCATTTTCTCTCTCTCCCACATGCTTACATATACATACACATTCTTTCAATTTTTTCCCATCAGTGTCCTTATTCAACATTCACTCAGGTTATAGTGCTTTTACCCAGCATAGATAGCATCCCTACAAAACATTAGAAATGATTCATTTTTAGTTTCCATGAATACTTATGAATAGGCTTTGTATTTATATCAGAAACTTGGGAATGAAAAGGCAGGAAAAAGCAATAAAATTCATTTATTTTAAAACTAGTTGTAAAAATGTATTTAAATATTAGTTTAAATAGTAAAATTTAAGAATAACAATGAAAACTAAAAATAAAATGTTCAATATACAGTACACAAATACCTTATGATTCATTTGAATTACAATAAATGAAGCAATCATTCATAAAATTCTTATTAAAATTCATCAACATATATCTATTTATTCTTTTTTAATTTGCTTTTGCACACATGCTAATGATAATTTAGTTAACTTAGTTTTTCAAATAAATATTTCATTCAAATAATTAGTGTTTATCTTAGTGCTACTATATGATACTGAAGAATTTCTATTTCAGTGATTTTCATTCACCTTCACCGTGGTGATGACACATTGCTGCTAGAATCTAAGCACACTTAATAAAGAGAGCAAGATACTTTTTTTAAAAAAAATATGGATGGATGTGCACAAAACCAAAGTTTTGCATCTTGAAAACAGCTGAAATGAAGAGAAAGCTATTAACAAAAAACCTTTAAAAATTGGAAGTGAAACAGAGCAACAACTGAAAAATTCCAGAAACAGAAGTAAAGTAGACATGTTTCAAGTAGAACAGCAGCAGAATCTATGATGGTCAAAAAAGTCTGTAAATCATAAGCAGTGAAGCAGACCTGACATTTACAGGAACATGTCAACAACACAATATATATATATATATAACACAACATAATATGTAAACAGTTATATTTAAATATGGTGTACAGGGGTAGAGTTCTTATTTGAAAAAGAATATAGATTTACTAGAATGTTTCCCAGTCTTAATCGTTTGGCACTGAATAATTAAGATATTAGATCTGCAATGTTTGAATTTTAAATGTTTAAGAGGACACCTAATGGATATTTAAAAAATAATCTAGAGGTTTAAGCAGGTAGACAGGAGAAATGTTTTCAGCTACCTAAGAGGAAAAATACAAGTTAGCTAAGATTCTGACACTTTTTTTAGTAATATAGTTGTTAATGAGTGGAATAAATTACTGATGAATGTAGTTAACAATGGCAGAAAAACCATATCGAGGGGGGGCCTTTCTCCTGGTAACTAAAATAAAAAAGAACATATATAGACATTTTTTGGTAAAAAAAACCATAAAAACTTAACAAAAATGTGGATTTGATAAATACTTAAGGTATTACAGTAATGTTTTCTTCTTTCTAATATCAAAATTATAGTACATCCAACTCATTTTAATTTACAAACTTAGAAAATGTCTTCAGAGAGTCATTTACAACCTTTTTAAATTAAACCCAAATACAATTCAATTTTATTGTCTGTTCCCCTTTATTTGCATTTTGTTAATAAAAAAAAAAAACTTCAGGGTGATTGGTTTCTCTCCTGTTGCCTATTTTTAATTAATGGTTATACTGTATTTATATTTGTCTTTGTTTTGCTTTTCTATCAATTAAGACTATATATTTCTTAATGTTACAATTATGTAAATGCTTGTAAACTGCTGAAAAACATATAACATGTGACCATGCACTGCTTAAACATGTTAAAATGCCAATTTTTCTTTACCTTATTTTGCAGTGTTTCTTTCTCAGTTTTAGCTTCAAATTTCTTTTCTTCTGCTAGCTGTTCTGTCTTCTCAAGCTTCATCACTACTGCTTCTTGCTCCTGCTTCTCCTGATCCAGCAGAAGTCGAACTTTAGATAATTCTTCCAGCGTTAACTGAAGCTTTGATTTGAGACTATCAACTTCTTTCACTCTGTTCACAAGTAAAGCTTGTTTATTCAAAACAATCACATTTAACAAACTGATTAATGTACAAAACTGACTCATTAAAACAATGACATGCCTATATAAAAAATGTTATTTTACTATACATTGGCATTAGAAATAAAGCAGAATTTTTGTTAAATAATTTTAACATGGAGAAATCTGTGCTGTGTAGTGTTTCTCAGAAACCCAGTTGAGCTGCTGCCAAATGCTTAAATGTTTATCCCTCCACCAGATTCCAGCTCTCAGAATGATGTCAGATTTTAGGTAGTGTGTGTTAACTCCCCCTACAACTTTATCACCATTAGGAACAGTATTAAGACACCTGATGTAACCGCTCTATCATCACCAGGTACAGTATTGAAACACCCAATAAAACATCTCCAGAAGAATGTATAAACAGGCAGTTATGATCACCATTAGGTACAGTATCATAATGTATAAATATATTAATAGTCATAGTATTCTCAGTAAAAGTTGACAATACAGCAGATCAGAGTTGCAACAGGAGAATGAAAAATTTGTTCAGAACTAAGTCTTAGGAGGGTATCTTGTGATAGTCAGTCGCAATCTATTAATGCCAATTTCAGATCAAAACTGTTGGTTATCAGATAGAACAATTATTAAGGTTTACTTACAACATTTTCTTTATCCATTCACATGGATCAACTTTCAATTTGGGATCTAATGGCCTAACTGGTCTAAAATATTTTTAACATGTACTAGCAACCTTCCAAACACGATTCACATTTGTCATGACTTCCCATGATGGGGCACATACTGTAGCTTCACTGGGCACTGCCTCTATGAACCACAATTGGTATAGCTTTTGTACAAAATATTAATAGCTGCCTCATAAAATTTATATATGGGTTAATTGAATGACCATTTTCTCTATTTATTTACCAGCTGATTTCAGAAAGGATTGTCAATGATGGTGATATACAGCAGTGGTTATCAAATCTTGTTCATTAAAGTATTTCTATATTACTGTTGTGCACCTATTCCAATAATATCAAGCATATTGTTTCATTGTATGAAAAGTTATAATTTTTAGAAAATCATTTGCATCAAATCAACTTGTGCAAAAGTGTTGCATAAAATCTAGACAGCTATCTAATCAATTCAGCTTCAATTCCAATTATGCAGAAAGTGATCAGATCTATCAATAATGAGCAGAATATTCGAAATTCTTATAACTTGTTCACAACGACGAGGCATGCTTGCTACCAAACGCTGACAATTGTCACAACTGAACTCCGACCAGGCTTCCTCGATTTTCCGTTTCAAATTGGTTTTATTTTTCATTTTTTTGGCAATAACGCTGAGTTTGATCGAGTGCCAAATATTTTCTAATGGATTGAGATCCGGGCTTTGAGCCGGCCAGTCGAGGAGGGGGATTCACAACTCTGCCATCAAGGCCTTGACACTCCAAGCTGTGTGGATGGGGGTGTTGTCCTGCTGATAGCTGGCCATCGGCATGTGGTCACACATATATAGTTCGATAATGTCCGAGACGATCTTAGCATAGTCATGAGCATTCATTCAACCCTCCACATGATGCAACAGACCAACACCGGATGAATGAAAACAGCCCCAAACCATGGCTGAATCTCCCCCTGCTTGCAGAGTCGGTTGAGTGCAACTAGGATGGTATTTCTCGGACACCAATTGCCGAACATACACCTGACCCAGCGAGTGGATCCTCACGAATTTGCTTTCATCGGAAAACAACACTCAGGACCACTGGGCCACAGTCCAGTGGAGATGGTCGTGAGCCCACTGCAGTTGCTTTCGACGATTGTCCAGACTGATGAACGGCTTCTTCTGTGCCGATCGCCTCAACAGTCCCATGCGGATCAAATGCTGTCTGATGGTGCACGAGACCAACTGGATCCCATGGTGCATTGACAAGGCGGTCTGGATGTTGGTGGAAGTGCGGAATCAGTCCAAGTTCGACATACGGGCGATCAGACGATCCTGTCGAGCTGTTATTTTCCGCAGTCTGCCGGCTTTGTGTTTCAAAATTAGGCTCCCATCGGCTTTCCAACGTTTCAGGGTGCGAGATATCATCGACTGATTGCAACCAATACGATCTGCAATGACCCACTCTGTTTCACCATCTTCTTTCATGCAAACAATTGTGAACCACTGTTTGGGGGTCAAATATTGGGCTCTTGGCATCACTACATTAAACAAAAATGAATCAGAATAGTGGAAAATGACAGTTTTTCATATTTATATTCACAACACTTTTGCACACGCTGATTTCATGCAAATTATTTTATTAACATTTAAATTTTGACTGTGCAATTACAAAATGGATCCTAATGTTATAAATCATTTAAAGACGCCGATACCTTTCAATTAAAACAGAAAACATACAATAGTTATTAATTTATACAAAATAAGAACCCATTTTCTAAGGCGTAATTTTTATGCAAGACTTTTGCACACTGCTGTAGTTGTGCTACACTGACAGGCATGAGGCCAGGCTTTGGAAGTCAAAAGGAAAAAAATATTATATATATTTCTCTGACTAAGCTTCTTCACCATACAATATCTTTAGCCAGATTTGTATAAAGCTAATCATATAATGCCACATTAATCAGTAGTATCCACTGGATAATATCTTAACTTTTTTCAGAGCAAATGATAATAAATAATTATTAACATTAAAGTTTCAAATAACTTTAATTAGTTATTCTGTTATTTAAAAGCAACTAACAAACACTGCATAACACTGAAGTAAACTGGCTGGACACTTTATTAGGATCTATACCAAATAATGGGCTGGGCCACCTTTTGCATGAATAATAGCCATGATATGGTATGGCTTATTTCACTTTTTGCTATTGCTGGTAAACTCAAATGTCTTATATCAGCCTGCCAATGAAGCTGTCTTAGTCACTCATTATCATATCTCTTTCAATGCTGTAATCTTTTCCTTTCCCTATATCTATTAGACTGACTGCAACTGTGTTTGTCCAAGTCATATATAGTCTTGCAGAGATCACCTTTCATATCATATGGTCAACCTAATTTGCATCTGCAGCTCAGGCAGGCCTAAGTCTAAAAGGGTACATAGATTCTAATAAAGTGCCCATATCCAGTATATAACCCATTTTAGATTAAATGTTATTAGAGAAATGTTCCTGGCATTAGTATTGTGCATTGTGACACAACTTGAATCTCTAATGATTTCATAACTCAATAAAGTTTATTTATAAAAATAGCTAAAATGTTTAATGATTACCTTTTGTGCACTTCATTGCTCTTTTCCAGGTTTTTCTGTGTGATAAAAGAAAGCAAGCACGTTTGGAAACAGCTATACAAACAATATGAATACAATGCAAGATGTTTAATATAATGTCCATTAGTGGTAAAGGACCACAAGCACTGATACAACCCATTAGCTGATCTAACATATCAATTACACTAAAACTGTTGCACATGTGCCAAAAATGGCAAGCAGGCAGGTTTTGTATGGCATGCGGAATGCCTGGTCAATCAGGATCACTTTTTGAAATGCCACAGAGTTTCATAATAACTCAAGTGATGATTCTTGTTAACTGATGACCAGAAGCCAAATAAATCACACACCCACAAACCACTGTTACTGATATAATACCAGAGATCCAGTGCAATGTCCACAAGATATATAAAGGCCATACAAGAGGTCAATAGAATCTGCTCAGAATTACTACCCAAGTCTTGTATGTGTTCCTTGTTTCAGTTCTCATCTGTCATGTCTGTTCGTATAATACATTGCTCTGTTTGTCCTGCTACCTGACAAAGGTAATCTGCACAAGTGTCAAAATGCTGACTCACCAAAAAGCAAGATTAGATGTTCATTCATTTTAAACTGTTGGATTTGTGCCCAAGGAGGATTGTGCTTTTTTTGCCTTCTGCTATGAGTGTTGCATGCTGTACCTCAAATACACATTTATTTTTCTCAAAAAAAAAAAAAAAATGACAGTGGCAATATTCAAAAATTAAAGCAGTATTTTCACACAATTGAGAACCAACAAAAGTCAAGTTACTAAACAAGCTACAAGATTGCACTGTGCAATGGGATGAATGGTAAGACTTTTACAGATGAAGAGAGTTTAAAAGAAGCATTTATTTATAGCTCTGAGTGTTTGTTCAATGATTTGCCAAATAAAGACTATCTTGTTTCAAATAAATAAATAACAGTCTTTGCAAGTACTGTTCTGCAGAAGATGAGAGAAATGAAGGAAGTTTTCAGAAACCAGGAAAATGTGGCGTTAAGAAATACCGAAGTTTTGAGTGTAGCACTGAATAGAATCATTGATATTTTTGACATTCTTTATCTTGATATAATTGTGGGATTCTACACTTCAGAATCAAATGGAATATAAACTTTGTTGCTTGAAACTGCTGCATAGAACAAAAAAAGCTGAAAAAATTATGAAACCTTTTATCAAACATTTTGAACACAAGAGAGTTGACATAAAAAAGTTTTGTGTAAACACTGATTGCACTCCTGCTATGGAGGAGAAAAATAGAGAATGTGTGCAGATTCTGGAATAGTATAGTGACCATCCAAATGTCAAATGTCATTGTATCATTCACCAGAGGAGCCTTTGTGTGAAAATTTCAAATTCACAAGTTATTGCTGTGGTGAGGATTGTGAATTTTTTTGTATCTTGCTCAGCTGCAATTTGCAGAAAGTTAAAAACCCTGCTAGAAGAAATGTACTATGCTATGCATATGCAGACATTGCATGGCAGTGGAAGCCCATATTTCTAATTTGTTCCAAGAAAATTTGCTATTTTCCTCATCTCAAAGAGCTATCATCACATTGCAATACTGATGTCAATGGGATTGATATGTTCAAGCAAAGCCTGGAATTTGAATTTTCTGAGAAATTTCAAGATGCTCAACATTTCAGACAAATGATGCCATTCATTATTAAACTTGAAAAATTTCAATGAGGATGGCCTAGACATGTCTATTTCAGTGGATGAACATTGAACAATTTGAAATGTAGCTTGTAGATGTAAGAGGCTCAGTCTTGTAGTCATCAAAGTTTTTAAGTCTTCAATCTAAACTTGAAACTAATGAAAAAGATCCTGGGGCTTCATTTATAGAGAAAATTTTAAAATTTTGCCTTTGCTGCTTGCCTTAGGGTCCTCATGCCTTGTGAACACATTTTTCCATATGGAATTTGTTGACTGCCTTTCACACAGCAGTGACAGCCCGACCTGAGGGCGAGCTCCTGGGTCCTCGAGACCCCGGTGTTGGGTGGACTGGACCGCTTGTCGGCTCGACGAACGTCTCTCAATCACGAGGAGGACTCAACAGAGAACAGGCCACTTATCTTTACAGGATGTAATGCCATTGAAAGAGCCTTGTTCGGAAGTCCAACTCGCTCAACAAGAACAGCAGTGACAATTGATCACACAAAAGCATGTGTGCAGCTGAAAGTATCCAAGTATACACTTGACACTGAAACCTTCACTCAGAAAACGCAAACACAAAAATTCCACTAATTACACACCAGAACTTTCTAATCTAAGTGATAAACTTTTGAAGTGGTATGTATAAAAACCATTAGTATAATATCTAGCATTACCATTAAAATAAAAGCATTATATTTCAACTGCTTTAAGTATGATGCGCATTCAATGAGTATAATTATTGCATCTATTATTTGTATGTAAAATATAGTCATTATAGTCCAAACTACACCAGCACACACAACCTTTAAAGAGAACAAATAGCAATCCTTGAAAGAGAGTTAACCCCTGACTTACAAAGATCATGTGCATTCCTTAGAAGATGATACTCAGATGCACTGATGGAATTTCAAACCAACTTAGAAAAAAGTTGCATGATATACTGGATATTAAACCCTAAATGTGTTAGTTCACAACCTTTTGTTTGTATGGTTGTCATGCTAACTTTGAAAGCTTATTGAATCTTCAAAAATATTTTCATAGAGTTTTCTCCTAACTTATTGATCAGAACTGATCATTTGCTTTTCATCTAAACAACACTTCTTTGGATGCAATGTCATAAAGATTTTTCATGTTTTCACCTGTTTTAATTGTTTAAGCATTGTATTATTTTGATAGTATGTGAATATGTCAAATTTGTGATTTTCAAATGTTCAAAAATTAAGAACATAAAGTTTTCCTGTCATAGTATGAACAAACTGCATTCCAAATATGAAGCCATTTGAAAAATAAAAAAGACAGATATTGGTGCCAGAAAATGATGAATACTTTAAAATGCTATATCTGAGAAAATTCACAAGAAAAAGTTGATAAACATAGTACCACTGAATTCATATTTTCTCCACATATCTTTACCATATCTATAACACTACAGCAACTGAATGTCCACTTAAGATTAAAAAAAAAAATATTTTTGCAAAAGCTAAAATTTTTTTTTAAAATTTGTAAGTTCTTTTTTTCTTTTGATCCCAAGGAGATCCATTAACATAAAAGATGTTCATATAAAAGATGCTGCATGGAGCAAAAGTTGTCAAATCATATGCTAATCAAAGGTAAACACCAATGTAACTAACCATTGATAACTGACAAGGACAGATCTAATATTTTGAAAAAAAACCGCCTGCCCACTGTCAGAGAGCATAAAAGATTACAGTATTATCAGATAACGTAACAGTAATTTTATTTGTAACCATTTAAAAAATGTATGCAAGCTTAGAAACAGCCTCTGACTGATCAGTTTTTGTAGGTGGTTTACTTTCTGAGCCTGTAGCTGCTCCAACAATTTCTTGTCAGCTGACATTAACTGGTCTGTCCACTGGCTTTTGTTCCTTCATGTGACTTAAAATAAGTTTTTAAAAGCAAACAAATGGATACCAACAATACAATACCCAACATTTTTTCAGCAACATCAATTATTTTTGGAATACCATAACATTTGAGAACAATAAAATAATGTCACAAGTCTGGATTAATGACAGTATTACTGTTTAATTAGTGCCATCTTTAAAGAGCAAGAACTAGAGAGAGAGATAAAAATATGAAATAAAAATTTTAATCAGATTATTGGTTTGTCAGGTAGAGGATTGCTGCCTAATTTATATAATTTTTCTAACCTTTTTCCTATTTAGTAGCTGATGATTGCATGTTTAAAAAATACAGGTGGGAATTTCCTGTTGATAATTTTTTTCAAATAAATATGCTTAGAATTTGCAATTGTATAGTTAAATTACAAATAATTTCTGAATACTGTGTTAAATAAAGTGTTGGCCTTGTTTATTTTTTTAAATTAATATTATTTTATTAAATGAAGCGTGTCACTAGATTCTGTACTGAGGACATAATATACTTGAAAAATAATTGAAAAACATGCTGAACCCCAGCATCTTGCAGATTACTGTATCACATCCACAGTTACTGATCTACATAACCATAGAAAGTTACTAGTAATTCTAATCTAGTCATTTTTGTAGCAATCACAATACTATAGAAAACAAAGCAGGCAGATACCTCATGTTTTACCTTTTCTTGCAGTTCCAGTCTGCTCTTCTCAAGATCTGTACCAGCTGTTTCTAACTGTAATTTAGTTTTTGAGTGTTCTCCTGCTAGTGCTTCTAGCTTCTGACAAAGCTCATTTTTTTCATTTTTCATATTTTTCAAATCCATTTGTAGAGATTCAATTTTATTACAACACAAAGAATATTCCTTTTCAACTTTTTCATAATTGTTTTTCAGCTGTTCAGTTTCCATCTTTAGCTGGTTCATTTCTTTGCGGTAGTCATCTACCTGACTTGAGAGAACCATCTCATCTTTACTATGCTGTAGCTTCTCATGTAGTAAGTTATCATGGTTAACTTTTTCTTCATCCAGTTCTTTTCTCAGTGTTTCTACAGTTTCAACCAAACCTTTTTTCTCATTGTTAAGAATATCTATTATATCCTGAAAAAACATTGAAATATCCAGACATTTAAACAAAATTTAGTTAGATGATCAAAAGCTTATGTATAAATATGAAGGGCTCTCAAATATATGCCTAAAAATGGAATTTATAGTCCACCTAGTTATACTTATTTAAAACCATCTAGTCAGAATTAAGACAAAATCAGAAATTTTAATATTGGTTACAAATTGTACCAGAACATAATTTCTTTTTAAAATAAAGATATCTGTTTATATAACTTTTTAAAAATACTTCATATGCTTCATAATGGTCTCAATTCGATGAAATATTATGACATAGAAGTTAAAACATTATCAGTAAAAGTATGAAATAAACTCTTGAAAAGAATTTATATTAAAACATAGCACCTGAAAATGAGAAAATTAAAAAAAAAAGGTGACTTGTAGAAACCAATGTTTTACTTCAAACTGTATATCAAAGAAACGCACAGAATAACTCTTTTAAGAATTCACTTTCCTCAATTTTGATTGTTTTTAATGTATTGAAAATTCTTCTGTATTTTTAATGTAAGTGAAATAATTCATTTAAAAGTGAGTATGGTTGTCATTTTCACACCCTCGCTTTTACTTAATACTACCATCTCCTTTCTGGGTGAGCTCCATGTCAGTTTAACCCTATTTAAGTATGACAGGAAAATTTCCAAAAGACCTAACTTTACAGGTAAATAACTTTCTGGTTACTACACTTATTTAATCAGAGAGTATGCCATTCTTCTCCCAGTTATGGCTAGATTTCAAAATCAGCAGTAAGCAGGAACTTACCTTCAGACTCTCCATGTGCCGCTGTTGAGTCTGTGCCGCATTAGCATCTTTCTTCATATCTTTCAGCTGATCAGACAGAAATGTCTCCTCTTTCCTTAAATCCTCCACAACTTTCTACCAATATAACAACAAATGAAAAATTATGAAACTTCTTACACCTGTCAAGGTAAAAAAATAAACCAGTTTGCAAAGTTTAATTTTAAAATATATTAGAATAAATAAAGGCATTTCATTTAGATAAACGTGTCAGATTATTTTTTTAGTAAATAATGCTGAACTGGTAGGTTTAATATTTGGATAAACAATTTTACTGATTGAAATTAGCAGAGTACTGCATGTTAACATACTTTGTAGAGCTAAAATCATAGATGTGGCTCTTATTCAAAAATATCGTTTGTAACCACTTGGAAATTGGAGACACAAGCCCAGTGGCTAGTTCCTGTAGTCTTCCTGTAATTACTATCAGAGTGAACTATCAGGTGTCATTGTAGATCTCACTCTACTGTTCCCACAGCAGCAAGTAACATTTTTAGTACATAATTGTTGCACACTGTTTTACTGGAATAAATTAAACTTTGTTAATTACATAAATATCAAAAAGAAAATTTCTTTGATTAATTCTTCTTTCATTTTTTATTTTGAAATAAAATGAAGTGAGTTATTTCTATATATTTTGTGGAAAATAGGTCAATAAAATTGTAAAAAAATCAAGAACATGATATTCAAAATAGTAAGAGTTTGGTAATGTCTTTTAATGACTGACTCTTGTAAGGTGACCCAAGAAACAATTCATGACTGCTTTTGGCACATTTTTCTGCTCAAAAGTCCACTGCCATTATCTCCCATATCACTTGATTAGAAAAGTAACATTACAGAATAAATAAATTTTAAGATTAATGATTTTGAAATTTTGACAAGACCATGCCTTATCTTTTGTTTCTAAATTTGTACCTTTTATAAGCCAGAGTAACACATTAAACAGTTCCACAGTTATTATCCTCACCTCCAGATCCTCCACTTGTTGTTCAGCCTCTTCCAGAGCAGCTTCAACTTTAACATTTTTTGTTCGAAGTTGCTGCTGAATGTCTCGCTCTTTTTGAGCTTCAGCCTCTATTTTCTCTACCTGTAGAGGAAAAGAAGTTATCACCTACTTCAAACACCATTTGTTAAATTGAAATGTACCCACTATTTCTGAGTGAACACATCAGCTTTCCTACTACTATGGTATTATAAATTTTAGTTATAAATTATAATTTTATTGCTATAAATGCAAATAACTCAAATCAAGTGTTAAGAAACAAATCACCATCAAATAGACAAAGTGGAGTATGTGCACAAAATCCCAATATGTTGACTCTACTGACTTTTACTACTTATATTTATGCAGGTACAACTGTAGATGACCATAGTGAGTGAGACCTGCTTGTATGTACTGGTAGTGGTATGGATCTACAAGAAAAAATGTAATCACAAAATGCAGACCATAAAGAATGATTTAGAAAGGTTTCAGAAACAAGCACCAACAAAAGCAAAACTTTCTTGGGTGGTAAACAGTCAAGACCAGAAAATGAAATTTCCACCTTACTGATTACTCATAAAGTTAGCACTAAAGTGACCATTGTATGCCAAGGTCAACTCTTTATGAAGAGTGGCCTAGTAATCTTGAAGTTTGTAATGTTATCTGGAACTGTGTGTGATGAATGTACAATTTATCAGTGTGTATACAAAAAATATTAGGTTCTAGTGAAAGGAGAATCCTCATGTCTTTGAAAACATTTTTAAAAAATGCCCCTCTCCAACACGACACAGTGTGAGATGTTCTCTCATGGCCATGTACTTGTTCTTTATTTCTATCTAGATAGTCCATTTCATCCCTGAGTTTGAAGAGCAAGGTTTGAGTGATGTGGCAACAGGTAAGAGATGTTGCTGTTACTGCTGCATAAAACTTTGTTTCGTTGTTAAATTGAACATGCAAATAATATTCGGTGGCCACTAAGAAGTCCAGAACTAACCACCTGGATGTGGAAAGAGCTAGTTAACAAAGTGCAGGTCCTGAAAAATGTGATACAAGCAGTGTTTCTTCAAATTTAACTGCCAAAAGAGCAACAAAGATAAGGGTGAGCTGCTGTGTCTCATCACCATGTAGTTCTTAATCCATTTCCAGAAAGTGCTACTAAAGTTTTCATATTCAGAAATGCTGGAGATGTGTCCACTTATTGGACAGAAAATAACAGTAATCATACTGGATTTCTAGTACACTAAGGTTTTGTGGACATCATGTATGTAGACAAATACTGATTTTTATATTTACTTTTATTTATTTTCTGATTACAGATTTTATCACACTTCCTGAAAGTTCTGTTATATATTTAATTTTAACTTGATTTTGTTGTTGTGTTGTATATAGAGAATGGCAGATGTTGGAAGAACTCTTGTAGTTCAAAATAAAATTACTAATGTAACTCACAGATGTTAATTACCTTCATCTGCAAGGATTTATTCTCAAGCTCTAATGATTTAATCTTTCTTTTCAAGACAACAATTTCACTTTCCACCTTGGTTTTTTCCTCAATCACTTTACGTAGTGCCAGGTCACTGGACCGTCTTTGACTGCTGTGTTTTGAATCTAAAATTTAAAAAATGCCACACCTGTTACTAGATCAAGCAACTTGATCATTCAATCACAGTAAAAACACAGACAAGTTAGTAATCTACCCTGCTATACTGAAGTAAAGCCATGAAAAACATTTGGACACTAAGTGTGCCCAATATGCCACTGACAGTACAATCGGTGAAATTAATTTTAAATGTTAGAAAAACAGAAACAAAATAACAACTGAGGCACAAGCAAAATGATGCAAAAAACAAAAATAATAATTATGCCTCCTTTGCATTAAAGTTAGGAAAAGGAAAAGCACAGTTAAATAAAGAAGTGAAGTGTCTTGACATCATTCAAAATGAATTAATGATTTAAAGAGATATGATTCTACTTAAGTGGTCAAAATAATTTTGTGTGTTTATGAGAAGTCTTTGATCTGTTTTCCTATCCTGCTGGTACTGGATTTTTCTACTAGGCTTCCTCTCTGGATCTTCATTTGCCACCTCCTGGACTCCTGGCTATTGTTGAAAACCTGCCCTGTGGCTTCATTCTTCACAGAATCCTGTTGCCTAAGGTTGTTCTGTATCTCCCTGGCTGTACGTAAGTACCATGGCTTTTCACCTGAAGGTCCTGATGGATATCACCAACCCTTCTTCTACCCCTTTTCTGCCATGGACCTTTTGAATTTTCTTGAGCATAAATACAGTTCTTGTAGTATCACTTCATTCACTGATCCTCATCACAGCAATATTTATACCATTACTGTCTTGACAAATGGCGCAGTGAACTTAAGGATTGTGGTTTCAAGGGCAGCTCCAGTCAGGTGTCTTATCAAAACAAATGGAAACATCAACTGAAAAATACCTACATAACATCACCGGATGCCAAAAAAGTACTTACCATGATTATACCCTGATGTTGGTGACCAGGATAGATTGCTTGAAATGTAGGTTCTCTAATCAATTTTACTAACAAGATGATGGGAAATGCCTGAACTGCCTAGTTTCTATAAGAAACACATCAACAATAACTTTCCATTCACATACCCTGTTCTTCTTATTTTACCTCTCAAAATTTTTCTCTTTCCATTGATACTTTCTCCATTTCCATCTACCCTTTGGCCTGGGTCTGCACCTTTGCTCCCACTGGCACTCCTTTTATACCTCCCTTTCCTCCTTTTCTCTTGCCACCAACATCAATATAGTGTTCTATTCTGAATAAAATGCATATATGCATCTTATCAATGCCATACTTCCTCTTTGGTTTTTTAAAGTCTGTTCTTTTGGTTCAGCAAAAACCCCTGCTTACAGTTGAACATCGCCTTGTTCTCCAACAAGTCTCAGCTTCATAAATCCATGCCAAGCATTTCAGGCCTGTTACAACACTCATTTTAATACAGTGGTTTTAGTGCGATGGTAATGGTGTGGGCAATGATTTTGGATGAAAAAGACAAAAGAGGCCAACTGGTTCTTCCTATGAACCCTAACCTAAATTCTACTAAACTTATCTGAAAGTACCTTGACTCCCAACAACAAAAACAAGACTTCTTCCAATATCTGTGACAGATCTAAAAAAAAAAGTTAAATGAACTTAGCAAAATTTGAACCATGTTGTCTTATAGATCCGCATTGCATCCAGACCACAATTTGCCCTTGCCCTTCATAAACACGAGGAAAAGCTACTAGATATTGATTTAATGTTTTCTTCTATTCTGTATAACTTTTGAGTGTACATAATACATTCCACAATAAAAATTGCTAATGGTTCAAGGGTGCTCACTTTATTCTTGGAAAGCTTTGTATGTTTAATATAGTTTTCATACAAAATAATTTTTAAGAATGTAAAATAGAACATGACTTTGTTTTTTACTATTAAGAAAAATATAATAATATTAATTCTAGAAATAATTTAATATCTGATAATTATGAAATAGTTTTTGGAAGAAAATTATATTTTTATGAGAATTATTTAATTATTTCCATTAACTCTTCTTTTTAGTTAGTTACATTTAAATTTACCTAAAAAAAATAAAAACTTTAGTGCAAGAAGATACAGATGAATCCATGAAATTTAATCTGCTTTTCTTAGCTGTATCATTTGTATTACATCCCCATATAAAATAAATTATTCACATTTATATAAGTAAGGCCAGAATAGATATAAAGAAAACTAACTAATTTCACTTTGATAAAAAATCTTTGAAAAGAAGCACAAATGAGCGAGGGATATATAAAACAAACTCTGTAATTACAATACTGGACATCAGGGGAGTGTAACTGACCTGAGAAAGCAGAACTTCATAAGATCATAGTTTAAACAGAACATCTAAGAAAACTGAATATGTTTCCCAAATTACAACTATGAAAACATTTTGAAGAATCAGCCAAAATTTAGTTAAATATTATATATAAAGATTCTCTGAAATATCACCAATTGTGTTATAGTGAATTGCAGAGAGGAAGAAAAAATCTCTTAAATACTTAAAAGAATTTGACTATCCTTTCAGGTCAATCACCCATGTGTGGTATAGAACAGATGATTAAAAACAACATTGAAGCAATACTTGTAGAGCAATTCCTCTCATACTCTGCCTTATAACACACTCTTTAGCATGTTCCAGCATAGTCAACAAATCAAAAACTAGAATCTGATGTCAAGACTATTACAGAAAAATAATTAATTCCAAGAAGAAGCTTAGACTCTATTATAGTTGAGGATCAAGAGAAAAATCTTGTATGAAGAAGGTGCTGAATCAGAATGTTTGAATCCCTCATCAATATTCAAACAAATAAAAAAATATTTAATTGTAGAATTTATAATTTAAAAAATAACTTACTATTATGTTGCAAGTCTGTGTTGACTGTTTCTGTTTCATGTCCTGTAGTCTGTAAAGCTGTTCTAAGAGTCATTGTCTCTTGTTTGTACTCAAAGATCTATAATAAAAACAATAGGTTCACACCTAAAGACTGATGAGGACAGTCCACTTTTAGACTATATAAAGGTTAGAAAAACTTTACTTCATACTGTTTTGGTTCTACATTCACATTTGTCAATAAGAAACGGCTTCATTTTTAAAGGTACACTGAAGTATACAGTTCAATTTCATCCATTTAACATTCGAGAATTATCTAGTGAAACAAATAATTGATTTTGTGTGCTGATAGATCTTATATAATGTTGCAATGCACTGGAAATAAAAATCAATATCAAAATAATCAAAATAAAAGAATTCTCAGCCTTGCTTAATAAGTTAGATAAAAGTTGCTTCTGAAATATTTAAGAATAATCATTAAATAGCCTTGGATACAAAACAATTTATTTCAGCTGCTAATGAAGCTAGTCATTATCAACAATTTTAGTACTGACAAAAAACCTTAGTTAAGTACATTGTAAATAAATCTTGCAAATGTAGAGTTGGAAAAATAAAAACTGCATGAAGTAACAATAGGTTTTCCAAACATTGTACAAGGTTTAAATTATTCAAAACATTAATAAAAAGATTAGATTTGCAAATGAAAGAACATCTGCTTAAATTATCACAGTATCAGGTAAATATTAATAATTGAATGTGATAGGAAATTCATACTAAATTACAAGAAAATTTCTTTAAACCCAAGTTTCAGAGTGCTTCTGGCTATTTCACCATTAAAGATCATTTATAGAGAAGAATTTATCAAATCAATACATTATTTCTACAGGAATTTATTGATTTGGGGGTTAATTATTGGTAATAAGGTTTAGCTATGTTTATGGAGATTTTTTCCTATACTGAAAATTCAACCTGTATCATAATATGAATTTTTTGACAACCAGTATCCAAAAAAAAAAGAAATTTGTTTGCTAGGCATACAAGAAAGCATATTTGTATGAGTCATTTCTTTATATAAAGAAAAAATTTATACATGGTTAGTACCTTCTTCTGGATCTCTGTGATTTCTTTGCTGAGCCGGTCATTTTCATCTATAAGAACACTGACTTCTTCTTCATAGTCAAGCTTCATTTTCTCTTTCATTTGTTGAAATTTCTCATGCTGTTGCTTGAACTCCTCTTCAAAATCCATGCGTTCTTGTTCCAAAAGTTTCTGAATGTCCTTTTGTCCATCTGACTGCTTCTTTGTCTGAATGGCCTCTAGTTCATCCAGTAGGTGTGCTCTTTCTGCCAGCAGGTAAGCTATTTGCTCTGTGCTACTATAGTCAGAAATTTCTGATAAGCCTTGATGACTGAGCATCTGCAGCATATCTTTGGTGTCTGCAATTACCACAATAAAAAAGAAAATACTGCATTACTTATCAATTTTACATTATGACCATAATCTGTTTTCCACAAAGTTTATCCTGATTACACTCGGCCACTGAAATCTTGTACCATATTTTGCTGTTAAAAACACTCTAATCTTTAATAAATCCAAAGATAGCAGTAAATTACTATTAAATAAGTTGTACTAGTTGAATGATAGCCAATAAAGAAAATCAAGAAGTAGGTATTCATTAGAAGCTAGAATGGGTAAATAATAAGATCAAGATCTTTTGAGTAAAGACACCAGATAATCTTGGTCCTTTATTTAAAGATACTTTAATCTGAGTATGTAGTGCAAGTTTTCCTTATATTGTTTAAGATTTTGACAGGGTGCAGAGATGTTTTACCACTCATTAGCACAATGAATATAATAAATGGATTTAAAAAAATGTTATATTAATCATAAATATATAACACAGGAAAACAGGTGTGTAAGGGTTAGTTAGTATAAGTCCTGAACAATCTTCCATGTCACTATCATCAAGCTATGTAATCATGTTATTTTGGCAGAAAACACTCACTGTAAAAGATACTTACAATGCTCACTAAGACAGTCATTACAAGGAAAGATCATAAGTCCAAAATAACCCTTTAGCTTTTATAAATAAAAAAAACAACACCAGTACCATTCTATTCTTATCTTTAAAAAAAAAGCATCTCCCATACCAAATAAGGCATATTTCTTACATGAAAAGCCATTATATGATATACACTGTTTCTGCAACAAGAACACATCAAAATCTTCATTTACTTTGCTTAAAAAGGCACAACTTTTGTAATCAGATAACTTTATTATCGAGTTTTAGCATTGTTAGAATATTCAAAAAATATATTTTTCTTCAGAAGATTCTTTGAAATAAGCAATTTTTTGACAACTTCACAAAGAAATACTAAATGAGAGGCCCATTTGAGAAGATATTTTAATGTCAAACCAGAATCAGAAGACATGGCAATTATTTAAATATTCGGCCAGCACCCTGCATTCTTAATTAGTAGTTTTAAATAGAATTTATAGTAGTTTTTTTAAAAAACGGCAATGCTAAATATTTATGTTGTAATGCAATTACAACCAAACTGAATCTTCCATTCAGATTGATCATCCAATTATAATTTATTTTACTTTAACTCTAGATTACCTTTCTTTTTTTTTCTCAGCCAAAATTTGCAAAAAAATTATTTTCTTTCACACCTTTTAAAATGTGTGCTTGTTATTTGATTGTTATTTGATAGTATAAGTGCATTACAGGATAGAGATTGTAAGCATTGGGCAGAAAACCATAGCTTATACAGGGCTCCCAGATTCAGAACGTGGCAGCGTATTAATAATCTACTAATAGCATAGAACAGCACTAGTTGGCCATGTGTGCGTGAATGAGAGCCCATCACTTCCCATTGGGATCCAACTCAGTTTGATGACCTCTCCTCCCCTTACTTTTCTGAACCGGTCTATTATCCACATGAGTTTCCTCTGGGCACTGCTTTTCATCTCATAGCTAAACAAAGAAATTTTAATGGGGCTCTTCTGCTTAGCTGCCTGCTGTAGTAGCTGGTCCGGTGTTAAGAACACATGGACTTTTAAAACCATGGTGAATGACTACAGACATAAAACCCAACCAGTTTCCACCTTATGACTGATGCTGTGGTGCCAAAAGAATTATTATTATTATTATTATTATTATTATTATTATATTATTATTATTATGGAAGAAAAATGTATATATTTAAAAACACAGATGAGTTCTGGTAAAGAACGCATCAAACTGAAAAGTTGCTGATGTTTCACAAATTTTAAGAAGGTAACAAAATTAAAAATGAGAAAATATTAACAGGTGTTAAACTTAAAGATAAACAGAGATTATAAGGAACTGGAAAAAAGCACTGCAAGATAGCCAGTGTGGGTTTAAAATAAGGCATCTTACAAATTGGCTTGAATTTATAAATAATGTGACTCTTGATGTTTATGATGGTAATGTCACTGATGCCATATTTATTCAAACTTTACATAATTCCACATCACCAATTAAATTTTTTAAAATAAGAGCATAGGTATTAGTGCAAATTTGTTATTGCTACTCTCAGATTATTTACCAATTAAAACCAGTATGTTATTTTAGAGAGTGGTGCATCTTAGTTTATAGAAGTTATGGTTGGAGTACACCAAGACACTTTTTGAGGCCAGTTTTGTTTTCAATTTATGTTAATGATTGCTAGAAAACATTAATAGGTACTAAGTGGAAGAGGCTTTATATATTTCCTGAAACTTCCTATCCCTCCTCATATAGTAAACATTAAAGTCTTTCAGACTTTTATTTTTTTATCTACAATAACTACATCACACATTAATATTAGTCAATAATAGATTTCAAATATGTCTGCTTTGATGCAACACCCATATGCAGTTTGTTTTTTTTTACTCATGTTCCTTAGGAACAATGTGCTATTAAAAATATATTTTTTTAAATATTTATTATACAATAACTACCCAACCATGGCATTTTAAACATGCAACTATGAAGGAAAATATTTTTTAAAATAACACTAATAAATATGAAATTAGTTCTGAACATTGAATTGAACACAACAAATAAAATGGAAGCCATGTGTTTAGTTACGTATAGCTTCAATGTCATTAATTGGGATAAATGAAATTAAAAAATTAAACACAAAAATCAGGAAGTTTTTGACAATGTATAGAATGTATCACCCCAAAACATACAATGCATGTAGATAGAATATATTTACCAAGAAACCAAAAAAGAAACAAGCTACAAAAGAGCTACTACAGATGCAGATGATTTAAACTTACAGAAGAGAAAGGTGATCGGAAAGCAGAAAAACTATATCCATTAAACAAAGAGGCAGTCAAACTCAAGGCAAAAGCTGAAATGATTAACAATGGAGACAGAGAAATGAGAACATGGAAAAAATCCCCCAAAAGACTTAAACTTCAAATGAAGAAAAACTTGCAGAAAAAAATAAAAGCAACATGAAAAAAAAAAAAACAAATGCATGGTCAATATCCAACCTGAATAACCAAAGTAATATCTCACCAACAGCAAAGAAGCTCAAGACTAAAAGCAAAGGTGGAAGGGTTAATAATAGCAAGAAAAAGTTTAGCCACAAGATACCATCAAAAGCATATTCAGAAGCAGAATGTTAATCCAAAGTGCAGCAAATTTGGAGAAACAATGGAGAATATAGTAGCTGGATGGCCTATACTGGCAAAACCTGAATATCGCAACAGACATAAAGGAACTGCTGGAAAATCTGCAAATGCTTCCACCTACCAACAGCAGGGAAGTGGCACAAGTATAAACCAGATACTACAGTGGAAAATAATGATAGTGTTACTTTCCTATGGGATACACCATCATAAGTTGTGACCATCCAATAAAAACAAAACAAGAACCATAGTTTTGACCTAATGATACAGGCAAAAGTACACCTGCCATAGAGGGTGAAGTAATAATAATACATAAATCAAAATTTTTAAAAAAGTGGAGTAATATGAAAAAATAGATTTTATTTTGTTTGAATTGAGTCCAATGTTTGTATTTGCACATATTGCACCAAATTAAAAATCAATTTATCTCAAATAAATTGTAAAAAGGTAGTTCTCCAAACCAATGTGCAGCCTCCAGATATGAACTGTTGAATCCTGGACTCAATGGAGAATTGTACATGCTGCCAATATTTGAGTTTTGCCAGACATGTCCTCTGACCAAACTTTTAAAAGCATTTTATTCCTATTTGACAGAAGGGATTTCTTACATGATAACGATCTATAGCCAGGTTGGTGGAGATGATTCAGCTAATTTCTGTTGCATGGAGAATGTCAGCAACTGAATCTTGACAGTGAATATGAACATGGCAAGAAATGGTACATCCTTGTCACAGTGTCACTGTTGCAGCAGTTACATTCAGCTTGAAGTTAGTGATAATATTGCCCACAGATCCATGAAGTATGTCAAGATCTTTTACAATTTATCAATGACAATGTCCACATTCTAAATGGCCTGTACATGACCAAAGGAAAATATTGAAATGTTGTTGGTAACTACCTGTTTTCAGAATCGTGATAGTGCACATTGTTTATCTGCCCAGCAAGATATATAATATATACATAAACTCACTTGAAATGAAATATGTGAATTTTAGTGAGATACATTCATGTATGGATGTGGTCAAATTAATAGGGCAGGGGAATAGTTGTGTTATGTTTTAACATTCTATAATTAATACATGTGAATTGTTTTTAATTGAACTTGTTTTCTGTGTGGCATATATTTTAGTCCAGATGTTGCAGAGGTCACCCTGTTTCTTCTGTGCAGATCATGGTTGGTACAAGCAGTGTTGGGATTTTAAAACCTAAGTACAAGTTTACTACTTGATTTGAAAATAACCAAGTTTGAGTTTTCTTCAAAACAAAATTTTAATTGAAAATTTTAAAGTATTGTTTCAAATAATGCGTGTTCATTAAAATCATAACTTCAAGCAATTGGAGGGTAAACTATTGGACTGCCAAGACTGAGTGAACCAAGTTTAATCCCTGTTTGGGGTCAGCTGGTTTGGCATCTCACTCTTCTTCACCAGCAGGTCATGTTTCCTCCCACATCTAAAAATAGAGAGTTCTAGCGGGGCAGGGTTTCCCTGCCAAAGTCAGAAGTGCCAAACCATCTGAAGCCCAAAATATGCTCTCTAGTGGAAAACCCTGGCACTATGCTTTCTCACCAGGTTTGTTTCCCTTGCAGACAATGGTGGGCAAATAAACAAATAACTTCAATTTCTAGTTTCTCATCACTGAGATTAACTCTTTTGTTTTGTGCCATCAAAAAATGTGTGTGATGACATATCTTGCTTTCCCATTATGTTTCAGTGAAAAAGTGTTCCTAACTCAGCTGGTTTTAGCAGGAGCTTTCTGTACTAATGGAAGTTTTACAAAAGAGTTATTTTCACCAACAAAACCTTCAGGGACTTCAACTTCTATGCTGCAAATGAAATTCATTGCCTTACATTGATTTCACACAGTAAAGCACAGTTAGTTTTCTCAAATTAGATTTCCAGTAGATCTCTCAAGGTAACAACACAACTTCTTATATACATTCAAGGAGCTTTCTAGAGCATTCTAGCAAGTACATTTTAGAAAATTCCAGTTATCCAGTCATCCAGAAACCTACAAGAGCAATACAGTCTAAAACATTTGTAGAACATTGCAGAAACTATTAGTTTTCCACAGTTTACACTACTATTGTATGCTGTTTATAACATGAGTGTGTCATAATAAATATACAGAATACTTGACAAGTTGACTTTTTTTTTTTGCTAACCCAAGTCGAATATGACTATTAATGCTGCAACCAAAGTTGAGTCCAAGTAGGGGTACTCAACCCAATATCGGGTGCAAGGTATGTAACAACATCTGAATTCTACAACTCTTAATACCTAGGACAAGCAGATAAAGGACAATAAAAGAAAATTATTTTGTGAATTGTACCTGTAGAAGAGTTTTCCTGTAGTTTTTCAATCTCTAACTTTAGCTGCTCATTCTCAGTTTCCAGTTCTTGAACAACCACTTCT
The DNA here is from genome assembly GCA_018389105.1 of Nautilus pompilius. Taxonomy (NCBI): domain Eukaryota; kingdom Metazoa; phylum Mollusca; class Cephalopoda; order Nautilida; family Nautilidae; genus Nautilus; species Nautilus pompilius. Next base: position 494,199 of record JACATO010000611.1, on the reverse strand, counting down.
CTTTCTTCAGACAGATGCCGGATGTGTTCAACATAATGATCTACTTCCTCCATTTCTTTGGAATGAGATTGCCTCAAATGATCTTCAGTTTCCTGTGAAATATAAAACCATTCATATCAATTATTTTGTATTAGTATGTTTCAGTTCCAATTTTAAAGTATAGATTTGTTGATGTTGTCATCATCTAGTGAGTAAATTTTTCTCAGACTATCACTGTGTGGACAAAATATGTGGAGAGTAGCAGTGAATGCTGAAGTGTGACAGGAATAAAGGCCATTGTCTAGTTAAAAGTGACAACTACAGCTCACATGAGACAAGGCTGGTATACAAAGATAGTAATTGCTGCATACTACATATCTACAGTCCTGATGTAAGGTCAAACCCCTTTTCTTTGCCAACTATAGTCCATCTCTATAATTATGTACAATATAAACATAATTTCTATTTACCAGATCTTCTTAGAACAATACAGAGTCAAATATTTGTAGAGTTTTAATCAATACTTGCTGTTTGGTTATACTATAGAAAACTTGCCAACTTTTCAAAATTCTCATGGGGGAGATTTTGCACAACTCACAGCAAATCAAAGCAATTTACAAGCAAAACTGGTTTAAAGTCCATAAATTTGCAAATAAATCACATATTCTATGATTTTGTCATTTGTTTTAAGTTCTGAAAGTCTCCAGATATCATCATATTTTCATTTTTGTAAATTTCAGACTTAATCTTAACACAATATTGTTTTTTTACTTCCAGAAAAAAGGGCTGAGGCACCAAATGTACATGTATTTATAATACTAGTGAGGGAGTAATTTCTTTGGCTGTACTTTTTATGATTTTACTCATACTTAGTTGATGAATCAGTTTAAATATGTATTTGTTTTCATTTCTGAAGACCTCATACATCATCTTGAAATAGTTTTCAATGGCTAAATAGGTTGTTCAATTTCCTATGTTGATTGGAAATATTAAATGAACAAGTAAAAACAGTTATATAAAATTTTATTGTATTGACAGACACTATTTAATAAAGTATATCATTACATTTCAATCACAGATACAGAACATATTTTAAAATAATTTACTGTAACAATCCCAAATAAAAATGAAAGAGAAAGATAGCATCTATTGAAAGTAGCACACACATTGTCATTAATGACCATTTAGCTACTATTCACAGTTCTCACAAAATAGTGTCACTAATCTGTCTGATTAGTATCTGCAAAACCCTTCTTCAAAAGGTCTAGATTTCTATTATATTCCCTACAGACACTCTTGGCACTCTTAAACACTGTTGCAAAAGGCTTAACTGAAAACACTCCTCACTGTTGATCTTGGTTCTCAACAAAGCATCTAATGTTGTTATGTCCAGTATGGATCTCTGGTCAGTCTGAATCTTTCTGACCATGAAGAAGACTCGTTCACACTCTGCATTACTGTTAGGAATGGAATAAATGGCTCTAGCTGATCTACCCAGATAGGAGAATCTCTCTTGTTTGGTAATGTGGTCCTTCATCTTCCAGACATCTACCCAGAATACATCAACTCAAGTATCTGCTGGTGGAAGATCAATATCATGGCAAAGCTGATAGTCTCTAAATTCCTCCTCTTCAGCCTGATGGTCATCTACTGGAATGATAGAATGGAATCTCTGATACAGATCAATGATATGTGCTGGGTTCATGTCTATTCTCTGTTCTGGCAAAAGGAAACCAAGAGAGTTCACCACAGGATCCTTAAAGGGGAACTTGGCCAGTATCTTGTCAACAACAGCAGTATCTGATCACCTTAAAGAATCTGTCCATCATGGATGGCTCCAGTTCATCTTCATGAGATATTATGTAACTCCTGGCAGGCATACCAACAGCCAAGAAATCATCATCCAGGTACTGTGTAGGATCCTTATAAAGAACACTGTGATGTATTCTTTACTGTGGATGACCAAGTGTTGATGAACTTCCCAAGCAACTTTCTCAATAGATCTCGGATGGCACAACCCAATATACCTATCCCAGATTTATTTGCCAAAACATGGTGTTAAAGTCGACTAGAAAGGGAAGAATGTAGCTGAGGAAGCAGAAGTATAGGTGTATCCCACGATTTTCAAAGCTATCTGTCACCCTCCTCATTCTCCCAGGTCTCTCTGAATCATCATGGGACAGAAAATAAGAACAAAGGGCTGGCCAGAGGTGTAATAACCATTGAACTGCCCTCTGTAAGCTCAACCATCTTGTTGAACAATGATTCAGGATCTTTAGTGGTCTGTCTCAGTAAGGTCCTGAAACTCCTGGTACTGTTCCTTTCTTTTAGAGCTGTGCTGGAAATGATAAAACACATCAATCAAGAGATCTTCTACAGGCAGTGGTAAACACTTGACACCAGCAAGTACACAAAGCTTAGCTAAATGGCATACACATCACAAGTCGAAAACATCTAGGCAAACTTCTCTAATCCTACTAATTACAGAATTATGCCTACTAGTAATCACACTACAATTGTCCAACATAAAAGAAACAAGGTTGGTCCAGAGAATATCATAGGTAAGAAAAAACTCCTGAATGTGCTGAAAGATGTCTTCTTCTGTTCCAATGTTGCAAATGGGAATGGCAAGGAATCTAGTAGCTGCTCTGTCAGCAAAATATCTCTCAAGAATGGCAAGAGTTCTCTCTGAGTTGGTGTCATTACTCTTATCACATGCAAGGGAAAATGGTTCCTTCCTACAGTGATCCACAACTTCATTGTGCAAGGTTGGAGCTAATGATCGCTTGACCACACAGTGAAACTTCTGAGCTTATCTTGGAGTCAGGAAACATCACCGTACAAAGCTTGGTAAAATGGTCAGCAACACTGAAGGCTGTGTTGCACTCTGCGATGAAGTTGCTGAATAGAACCTCTGCTCTGATAACAATGTCATCTGTTGTTGGGTTCACAAAAAATGATGAATCTGAGCATTCTGGGTGGTAATGTGCAATGTTGTCTGACTATGCTTCTTCAGGTCATTCTTGCCACCATGACTAATGGTAAAAATTCTGATGCAAATCTGGAATAACACAATAAGAAACATAAGAATTTTAATCTTACTAAACAATGAGGAATTTAAAATTTGGGCAGGGGTTCCCCTAGCCTAGGCATATTTAAAGTTCAAGCTAAATGAAAACAAAAATTAAATTAAAATTTGGTCAGGGTTTCCCCTAGCCTGGGCCTTAAAAAAATGTTTGTTTAAAATAAAAACAATAAACTTAATTATGGATACAACATAATCAGTCAGAGAATTAAAGCATTTCATAAATATCAAGTGTAATAAAATAGGCCTACCTTGCAAAATGCATGTTTTTGAAGTACATTTAGGCACCCAATGAAAATCTGTTTCCCAAGTCTGAAATGTACACTTGTAGCGTTTTCTCTTTGCCTTTGGTTGTGTGATTGTCACGATGTTGATAATAGTTGATCTTGACAGAAAATAAGAGTTAAAACTTTTCTGTTGCCAAAGAAGCCATTTTGAGTAATCACACGAACAATCGCACTTGGTTTAGAATGATAAATACGATTGGTCATCTTATCTGTATAATTGGTTTCCATTGGCCAAGAAGAAAGTGAAGCCCGATTTCCAGTATGAATCACATACTCAACTGGTTTTGCTATAGAGAGCAAATGATTGATTGACGTTTACCAGGAAATTTTGAGTGTACGAAAAAGTTAATTATAGTTACGCAAATTGGTAGACTTCCAGAAAAAATTGGTGTACATGCTTAAAATCGGTAGAAATGACCAATTTTTAAAAAAGGTCCCAATTCAGGAGAATCTTGCCCAAATCGGGAGAGTTGGCAAGTTTGTTACACAATGTTAGGGGCAAACAACACTCCTAACATAGAAAGACATTTCTGAAATTTAAACAGTAGTTACATTCACTACTGACGTTATGGAGACATAGCAAGATGTTAGGACAACATAACAATCACGAGTCTTCTATTCAAATGTTCACTAATTTAAAAAATAATTCTTAAAGGCTTAGAAGAATAAACTGTAAAGTGACTATTGAGCATATTTGTAAAGCAATAAAAATAGGCAATAATCAGACAAAAACATTTTCCATATGAAAAAGTCCTTGTGTAAAAATTACAATGTCTAAAATGGCCAACAGCTACTGTAGGAAAAAAAAAGGAAAGGGAAACCAGTTTAATACTCTTATCTCGATATCTAATGCATATGTAATATAATATTTAAAATCTACAATATTTTCAAAGATTTTATACCTAAAAAAAAGGAACGAGAAGATTAAGGAGAATATTTCGTAGGTCAACAGACACAAATTAAATAAACAAAACAATTACAAAATGCCAACACACCTGGCGTATTATAGTGAGTAGAAATATTGTGGTTGATTCCAATTAAAATATATAAGCTATGAATACATAAAATAAGAGTCAGGACATTTCAGACAACTCTCAAAAAACAAGTAGAAAGTGAGTAAAATAATGTATATACTTACTACCAGAACAAGATTCAGCTTGTACACAAACTCTTACTTAGCATGTGATTACAGCTAGTTTTTTGTAGGCCAGTAATTAATCACTTAAATTAAAAATGCTTAATTTCTTCACCTCAAAGTTTTGGCAAAAGTAAACGCTAATCAATTTACAAAATAATAGTGGAAATATGCAACTACTTTCTGAGATCTTTAGTACTTTGTACCAGATGACACTAATAAGTTCTCATTCTTTATTCTAAATTCCGTAAAATTTATTTTGAAGTCGTTTATAAATTAAAGAGTTAAAACTGTTTTACTGTACAATGAATGTTAAAAAATATTAGAAAAAAGTTAGTGATTTAAAAGTACAAAACAGAAAAACTGCATGATTTAGAAAAGTTAAAGGCTAAGATATGTCAGGTGTTGACTTTTAATCCCACAAAATTTTCTTGCTCTGTTGAAAATGTGGTATCATGTTTGAAAAAGTGTTGATTATTCAGGAGTTCATGTCAAGATTTAACATCTGATCAAGGAAAATGACAAATTATCATTCAAATGACACTACCATGAAGTTTATATGCATATTAGAATAGGTTTTTGTTTTTTAAATATGAAGTGTCTTTTAAATCACACTGTACATATATATACAATGCTTCTTTTAATTCTGATGCAACTCTCCTATCAGGTGGATATAACCCAAACAATTTCATATTATTAGAATTTATACTTTATTGTCACCAGTAAAATCTTCCTTGTTATATTTTATTCCACTCTTTATCTACTTAAAATATCCCATGGCTTATCCTGTTGGTCAGACAGCCACATAGCCATTGTTACCTGGATAAACATCACATAACAAAACAATCAAATATAAAAATAAGTTTTTGATATTTTTGTTTTTTCTTACTCTATTTATTCATAAAAATTAATTCAGTAATTGATTTATAACTATTTTCTACCAGTCAAAAAAGTACTATATATAGAAAACAAAAAAGTTTACAAACTAGTTGGTTTTAGTAATGTTTACCTGAGCAGAAGAACCAGTGCCACCTTGACGGTAAAGGAAAACACATTTACAGAAAGAAAGGCCTAGTTTGCCATCAAAAACTACTGTTCAAAGGAATCTAGTCTCCTTAGCAACCTGTACCCTGCACCTATGTAACAAGAGGGTATCTTTATAACAACAAGCTATAAGTGCCTGTACTTTATACCACATAGATGCTGGTTGCCATTATTATATAATGTATCAACAATTTGTTTAGAGAAAATATTTTTCTGAAGCCGGTCAAATGTAAAAAAAAAATCCTAATTCATTTCAAGGGTCTTTTCTAGACTGTCAGAATCTTTCACACGAAGCAACTTTCATGTAATTCGACCCACACCCTTATTTATTTTTTGCATTTTTAATGTTTTTTTTTTTTAAATTCTAACAAGAAACCTTATTTATCCAGGTAACCGTTAACAGCTACCTGAAGCTGATCACTGAGCCAAGAATACAGGTACCAACACTAAACTCCCTACACTATGTACTACATACATTTTCTTTTAATAAACAAAATACTGCTTAACACATAAAACCACATTATTCCATTTAACTAATAGTGTAAAAATTAAAAAAACAATATTTTATTGGATTTATGGATATCTACACTAAACAGCATATATAATGTGGTAGTCATGATCTATATAGGTGTGTACTGCATATAGCTTATTTGATAGTACATCTGTTTATACAGTCAGACCTCTGAAATTTGGATTGATTGGGACCTGAGCCTTTCCGAATTTTGGAACAAAAACACAGAAATTATGTATACAATATATAAGTAACTATATAACAGAGAAAACTTAATATTTTGAATAAACAGAGGAAGTAAAGAAATACAGTAAACCCAACTGAAAAATATTAAAAATACAACAAGCAAAAGCAAAAAATAAAGGTATTTGATTTATTTAAATAATAGATTTTTTCCCTGCTAAAAAAAAATACAATTTGTAAAAAAAAAAAATCACTTAGAAAATTACATTTGTGCTGTGTATCTGTTATTGAAACAGAAGCTATACCACTTATCTTATGCTGCTCAGCCAGTGCAGGAAATGATATTAAGATATCTCAATGATCACATGATAAAAAACAAAGATGAACAAAGGCCAAACCTGATAAGAGAGCACCTGAAGTAAAAAGTTAAAAAAATTAAAATGATATATTTCTTATTGTTTAATCAAATAAAATAACACCATTTTCTATTTTAATTAGTTTTTTATTGTTAACTTTATCACATATTTCATGTAATGTTGCTTGCTTCGTGTGTTTAGATTTCTCCTTTAAAATTTTATCTTGCAGCATGTGAAGTTGCATTACCTCATGTTCCATAAAAAAACTTCTTTGTTGAAGAAATGTTATAAAGTGAGAACTAAACTAAATTCCCTCCAATTAAATTTTCTCTTCTTGAGGCTCACCATCTTCATTATCCTCATATACAAGTTCTTTAGGGTTTATCACCCTGTGAGTTGCCCAACAACTGGTGCATCCTGGTTGAAATTAAGCCATGTCATAACATCGTTTTCATTCAAGTCCTTTATCAAATCACTGTTCACGCTACTCGCATACAAACACCACAGTGCATCTTTGATAGTAAACTGTTTTTTTTGAATTTCTCTATCCATCCATTGATAGAACAGCAATTAACAAGATGGCACATAAAACCTTTCTTATATTTAATCTTAGGAGATCTGATAACATCCTGATTCATAAGTTTAATTAATGGAGTACAGTTGGGAGGGAAGTATGCGGGAAAAACATTATCTGCATCCATCTTTTCAACAGGTGTATGTGCTGAGCAGGACAATTTTACAATCAGCAGGCAGTTACAAAAATTGGCATAAGAGCTTCAAGTACAAAATTATGTTTAAACCATTTTAAGGTTATTTCTTGAGTGACCTAAGCCTGTTTGTTAGCCTTGTAGATCACAGGAAGGAAGCTAACTTATTTAAGAACATGAGGTTTGCACTCTTCCCAATTATGAGTTAACTTACATTTGTGTGTGATCGCCACATTTCCACAAGTAAGGACCATAAACCTGTCTTTATCATCTTTGACATCCTCCACCTTATTTTCATGTGCAACAACAAGTGTTCAAGGGTAAACACTTCCAATACACATCAATCTCATCTGCATTGTAGATTTGTTCTTGACTAAGCCCTTCATCATTCACCAACTTAGTAAAATCAGTAACATAACTCGCTGCTGCTTCATAGTTTCTCATCATGAGCTATTAACATACAGATATCATGTCTACTCTTGAATTTTTATAACCAACCTTGTGAATATAAACATTCTTACTCAAGTTGATTGCTTCATGGTAAAATTTAGTTTGTGCAATAATCACTGGGCCAGACAGAGTAATATTTTCACTATGGCAAGCCAAAAACCATTTGTACAACACCTCATCATGATCCACCGAATATGCCTGATGTAGTGTCTTATGCACATCAACGCCTTTGTTCGTGTCACTCTCAGCATAGAAAAAATTTTTTTCACTTTGCTTCTTTATGTCATAAATGGTGGAATTTCCAACCACAAAAACAGTGCACCAACATTCCCTTCTTCAATATTTCAATCTTTTTACTTATGGTAAAATATTTCTGCTTACGTTTTTTTTACCACTGACCTTCTTTGTGGCCTCTTCAACTGCTTTCTTCTGAGTGGGAGGTGATAAAAATGGCAAAATATAAAGGAGAATTTCTCAAGAGCTTGATGCTATATGGAGGTAGGATCAAAACATACAAGATGGCCACCGAGGCAAGTGCTGACAACACCCAGACTCGAGAGTGTTAAGATTCTAAACTACACTGGTATACTCCAAAACTCACAAATGATCCAAATCTACAAATTTCAGAATCAAGATCTTGAGGCCACAACTGGTTCAAAATTTAGAGTTTTCCAAACTTTAGAATTCTGAATTTTAGAGGTTTCACTGTATTAATAAACATCATGCTTATATTTTTAGGCAAATAAATGAACCACCAGAAAAACAAAAATAAAAAAGCTACTGTAAAGTGCCGTGTATTATACGCAGTTTTTTAAAGAAAGTTTACCCTTTAAAAATTGGATGCGTACAGGATATCAGATATGACAGACTTTTTTTTCCAGACTGCTAGGGCTATCGCCGGTGACAGATGAGCAAGCAACAATACATACGTATACATTAGAAAATCCCACGTGGAAATTTGACTGAATATCAATAAAAGATAGTTGTTTGTGTCTTGTTTCATGTGTTTTAGGGGATATGAGTATTGAGTATCACTGGGTTGAATATCATTGATATTAGCAATGAAATGGGTAGAAACAGAACAAGGAGTTCAGTTCATACTAAAACTCTGAGTAAAATTTAACCACAAAAACAAAAACTCAAGTAATATTTTTTTCACAATTTTATTAAATTTCAATGAAATTGATAATATAATACAGGATAAGTGGCATGCACTGATATGATGTAGATCTAGATTAAAACCCATCAAACTCATCCCCACTGTCTTCTTCACTCCACTGCAAGAACTGTTCATCAGTCATGGTAGCAGTTGTGTTATAGTAGATATCGTTGTCACCCTCTGATGCTTCTACTGCCTCATCATCCCTCGGCTCAGACCATACACAGGATGTCATCTTCAGTTCCATCCATGGCATTGAACAGGCAGCACTTGAGGAAGCCCTTCTTGATGGCCTCGAGGTCGACTTCTTCCCAGGCATCTCTGATCCAGGTGGCAATGATGTGCATGTCAGGTTGGTGCATGCAACCAGTGGGGGTGAAGGTGTGTTCACCCTCCATCATCCATGTATTCCACCTTTGCTGGATCCCATGCTTGACTGGGTTGTTGCAAGCTACATCCATGACCTTCAGCATGGATATCATACCCCCAGGGATCATGGTGAGGCTTCATGGACTCCATGTGGTGGCATCTGAAGGCATCCAGTGACAGGAGCTTGTGGTGCAGCATACCCTGTTTGCCCCACACATTGTTCACCCAGTCTAGTGTGAGGGCTTCATCCATCCATGCCTTGGCATGGACCTGGATGTGGACACCTCTAGGGTACTGGTTCTTTGGCATGATCTTCCTCTTTAAGATGATGCATGGTAGGTGTTTACTTCCATCAGCCTCAGCATGACTGTGAAGCGGGTCTCCTCATGGCCAGTCGTCTTCATGGTGATGGTTTTCAATCTGATGGGGGCCACTGTGCTGTTGTAGGGATGGTCAAATGTCATGGGCATCTGATTGGCATTCCCTATGTGACTCAGGGGGTAGTCATGTTGTTTTCTCAGTTTGATGATGAACTGTTGGTACCTCAACAGCTGATCTATGTAATCATCAGGCAGCTTCTGGGTGATGGTGGTCTGTCAACGTATGCTCAGTTGGTTGTGAGCCATAAAGTGTGCACACCATTTCTGAAATGCCTTAAAGTCAGGCATAAATTAAATTTTTTGAGTTTTGTAGACAGAAAATGCATGCAAGAATATCTCTGTGGTGGAAACCCATGCACCCTGCATGTGCCTTTCAGTGACAAAATAAAGTACCTCCTTCTCAAGCTTGGGATAGGCTGCACCTTGCCCTGATCAGCACATTTTAAACATGGCATGGCTTCAATCTTCTCCTGAGAACATCGCCAGGACCTGATGTTGGCCTTGTTCACTCCGAATCTTCAGGCTGCAGCTCTGTTGCCATGTTCTACTGCATAGATGATCATTTGGAGTTTATCTGCAACAGTGTAGATCATACGTCATGTTGGCGGCATGGTTGTGTGTAACAGTATGTAGAAACAGGAACTGAGTGAAGATTATCCCCGTGCAGAGTTTATATACATGTTACCGTAATACCTCAGTCACTATGCCATGGTGTAATAGGTGAGGTGGCGTAATAAATGAGGGTGATATAGTAATTGAAATGGAATTTTTTCATGAAAACCTTTGAACACAATGGCAAAGTACATCAGGTATTCATGAAAACCTGATTTGTGCATTCTGGTGACTTGGTTTACCATGTCATCATTACTGCAGATGAGTTAGTGAATTTTTCGGATTTTGGTGAAACTATTATGTATGTCCCATGAAATATCTCTACATTTAGTTTATTCCAGATGGCCCCACTAAAGGAAAGATGGCCATTTGTCTGTTGTATAGTACCTGTTCTCCTTCAGGTTGGCCCAATCTGATGGCGCCTAAAATATGAGCTAAATTATAATGGGAATTATGTTTTGGGGGGGTTTTACAGATCAAAATTGGGGCACATATTATATAAGATAGCATATAATATATATGACATTTTACAGTATATATTCATGAGTTTACAAAAATTAGAGCAAATGACTGCACAATACACAGTGTACTAAAAAATCAACAAAGTAACATCTTTGTACATAGCTGCTTGCAAAGTCTAAATGACTATTAAATATTAAACTTATTCCAAAGATATTTGTATAATATACTGAAGCCAAAGTATATATATATAAACAAACACCCATTACCTTTTTGTGAATAGTGTGCTCCAAAAGTTATTGATGCAAATTATGGAAATATATGTTAATCAGCTTGATTAGCAGATAGAAATAAATGTGTGCTCTACTCATTGCCAGGGTGAGGAAAGGAACAGATATGTCTGACTTTAAAATAGGTATTATTTTTGGGGTATGAAGGGAATTGATAATAAAGAGAATGGAACTGACTGGGAAACCAAAGGCCATTATTTTCAAATTGTACATAGCATGAATTAAATTGCAGTAATCATTTTATAACATGAAAAATTGTGGATGAAAGAAACTGCTACAAAAAATGGACAGGTAAAGATTAGCTAGAATTTTGCAAACAATGGTGCAATAATTAACAAAAAACTTAAACATTAGACATTGATTCCAACAAAATCAATGTATAGGAAAGCAGAACAATCTAAAAATATAAAGAATAAAATTAATTTTCCAGTTATCTATCCAGAAAGCCAGTTGAATAGTTTAATATATACTGTAAGAAAAATACCAGCTAAACATTTCTTTAAGGCCAATAATTGAACTTGACTTAAAAAAAAGAAGATAAATAAAGAAAATATTTATAAATTGTTTTTAGTGACACACCAAAAAAGATCTGGACTTAAACTGAATACTTTTTCTTTATTTCCAAACTGCTCACTGATTTGTCAGGATCACAATAAAATCAAGCTGTTTTGTTGACTTCAAGCACTGCTGGAGATCAGTGACTAATAGTAGCCTTACTATAATTCTACCTTGATTTTTAATGTGATATCTATGAAAGGTTTACAATTTGGCAAATTACCTTCCTAAAAAAATAAAATAAAATCAAAGCAGACCAGAGAATATCATTAAATCTCCATGATAGGTAATATGTGCTAAACTGTATACAATATAAAGATTATTCAATAACATTGACAAATTAACTCAAAATCTAGTTTGATCATTTGCAAATTAAAATATGGGGTGTATATCAGTAAAGTATTAATACATAATACATTTTGCACCAGAGCATAGGTAGTCTGATGCTCCAGTGACACAGATCCTATTTTTAAAACATTCTACATTTTAATCTTTTTAATATCTAACTAGTTTGCATAAGTAATTTCTTCATCATCACTTCTTATTCATGAACCACTTCATATAAAAATAGTCATCTTAATTTTGAGAAAAAAGTTACAATCCTGAGACAAAAACACTTTTATTTTTCCCACCTTACTAATAACTTGTTTTTTTTTATTATTGTATTAGTTTGTGTTTTACATTTTACACAGTACATTTTAGATTTAAATACTTAAAACAAATGAATCTAAAACTTAATGGGAAATAAAAATGGTAAAGACCATCGTTTCCTATTACCTAAAAGTGAGGAGGAAGTGATGTAGTTATTAGATGTAGGGTTCTTAAATTATTCTGAATTATGTTTTTGGAAAATTTCTGCATCAACCTGAATGTCAAATAATAAAAAGTAGATTTTATAACAAGCTTAATAAACTACAAAAGTTAGTATTTCTAAAAATGGAAATGCATTAAAGAGTTACAAATTTATACCCAGGAAATATTACTTTGAAAACCCAAATGATATTCCCAATCCAAAAGAGACTGATTCAAAATTTAAGATCTGTTCATTTTTTTTATTACTTTATGTGCAAAAAAAGATCAAACAAACCCCAATCTTTTTATATCAGAGGTAGACATAATAATACAGATACTTTTTATATTTCCCAAAACTATCACAAACTTCTCGGAACCACCATCAGAGGTGATTCAACCATTTGCTAATAAAAAATCTCCAACATATTTCTGATGACTTGGTAAGTAGAGACTAAATCTGATAAGTTAAAATTTTGTAAAACAAATGCTGGGAAATCAAAAAATGAATTTGCCAGTTATAATCAAATTATCTAATAAATATAAAAAGAGATACTGATCAAAGTTCAATTAATTCTTAATCCAACCTAATGATATTGTTCAACATTAATGATTTTTTTTTACATATTCAATAATGTGTTATAAAATAAAAAAAACAAAGAGATAAAAAAGAATTTAATCTCATCTAGAAAAATTAAAGAAACAGTTCTTAATTTAAAAAAAAGCAAGCAAGCAAGCAAGATATTTATACTAAATTATTTCAGCTGATTATAAATACAAATAAACAGCTACCAGTGGCAACTCAAAATCTAGAGGTAGTACCTTTAACACAAATAAAAGAATCATTCATATCTTCAATAACTTCAGTTGCTCCAAGAGCTGACAGTAATCCTTCAGCTGCTGCAGATTCTTAAGTGAGAATGATCAGTCAGCATTTGCTTACAACTCTTAGAATCAACAAATATTGATGATAACTATAAATTAATACCACTACTGGTTGGTGAGAACTTTTAAATAAAACAAAAATCAGATGAAAATATTCTTAGAGAAGATATTGAAAATGTGTTACAATTTTAATATACAGTTTAGGTATTTATGACAACAATGGTACTTCAAAAAGTAAAACTAAGTTCAAGAAAAAATAATAAATCAAGCAAATATATTACTCCTGAGTTAAGACAAATATGAATTATCAAGAGTCCAACAAAAGATCCATCTAAGACATTTCAGAATACAGAATCTGAGGCAGTCATGTTTTGGTGAAGATACAAAAGTTGTATTTTTGTCTTCAGATTCAAATCAGTTAATTGAACAATTTAGTTTACTTTTAGAATCTAGAAAAAAATTAGCTAGAAATAATAATGTTTTGAAAGAAATAAACACATTTAACACAAAAATCCAATTATTCTACTACTTACAACAACGTTAACAACAAATGAGATATACTTAATTCAAATGCAACCAGATTACAGTTTATATTTGTAATAACTCTGCAGCATTTTCATGCAAAAAAGGTGTCAGCTGATGATTAACGAACCAGACAACACCGCAAATCCAAATAATGAAGAACAGAAAATATTTGCAATAACCTTTAAAAAAAAGGATCACAAGTATTCAGAAGGGATATAAGTAGCTATAAATCTTTTGCTTCTGCTTAACAAACTGAACTGCCTCATATATTACTGTCAACAATATGGGTGTACCTATGGCATTTACAAAAGTTAATGTTGTTAGTGATCCAAGTATTTATGTCAGCACTGCACAACCTTATATCTTGCTAAGTAGTCTTGTTAAAAAATTATGGATCATACCGAATTCTAAAACTCATTGGAGTGATCCCTATAATAAATACACAAAAAATGTTCGTTTGGTCTCCTTTATAAAAAAAAATTCATTCACTGCAATTCAAATAATAATATATTATACATTACATTTTCCATCAAAATACAAAAGATTCTCTATTAAGTAAAAATTACTGGATACTTACCACAGCTTGCTGATACAACTTCCAAATATAAATAAGTTTTTCTTCTTGAGTACAGTCAAGATTAAATCCATCAGATACAATTTTGTGATGAATTGTGGCTATAATGTTAGTGGATAACTCCTGGAAGAAAATATTTTAGGATAATTATAATATGCAACAAATAGACCATATTAAATCTTGACTGATTTTACACAGGGCCTAGACTATTCTAAAAAGATTGTTTTGTTAAAATGTTTAAATCAGACATAAAATGTTGCAGGCTATTTGCAGATTTTAAGTATTTCTGCACATAAATATTAAATTATAAATCTTTAATAGATGACTAGGTTTTAAAAACAGTCTCAACAATATTACATTTTGGTTATATTTTAGCAGAGCCAGATAAACTCATCACTGCCCCTGATAGAAATAACAAATAGCCAGTGCATAATACACATTAGCTTCCCTACTCACACTCCACCAATTTTCAAAACAATTTTCAGTTTTAAGTTATTACGCAAGGGGTTTTGATCATAAATGGTCAATTATACCAAATTTTGATGTATTTCATGCAGTGTGCTAAACTAAATGACTGACAAAACCTGACAGACAAACTAAAATTGGGACGCCTCATTCTAATCTCATAGCAGATTTTGATAATCACCTTTCCTGATTTATTAAATGAAAATACAACAGTATATGAACAAGAACACCATATGTTGACTGGTATCCAATACCTATATATATATATATATAAACATTTGTTCAATAACTGTAGGTCTCCTATAGTCCACAAAAATATATAGGGGGAAAACAAAGATAAATATACTATGTTGTGTAGTAAAATGCAGTTTAAAGTGGCTTCCTTCTTAGTTTTTAGATGGACAGTTGCTAATTCCTTAAATATTCTTTTCCTAGTCTCCTACTCTGTTGGGATTTTGCTTTGTACCCTTTAGTACTTGAAAGCATTTTAACTTCAGTTTTGAAGGTTTGAAAGCCATTTCTGACATGTATGATAAAGTCAATAAGTGAGTTGTACAGAATAAAAACTGATCTATTTCCACTCGCTGTAGAGTACTAGTGACATTGATTCTTCAAAGATTGACATACATACAACGTTCATAACTCCAGTTTCAAGATTGACAATTTCAAGCCTTATTCTAACTGTTATGTTCTGATGAGTGGCTTTTCAGTTTTGATTATCAATAGATATTTCATTCAAAGCATTCTGAATGACTTATGTATTAGGTTGTTACAAAATTTTTGTTGTTTTTTTTACCGCAACAATGAGACTTCATATTGTTACTGAACATTAAGTTTATTAATCAAAGTTCCATTACAATCAATACACTTCTGCCAACGAGTTACAAGCGCATTTATACCATTTTGAAAAAAATCTGGATTTCTGGAGTCAAACTGTTGGAAGGCAGCTTCATTGCTGCTTGGTTGGAGAAGGATTTCAAAGGAGGAAGCTAAAAGGTGGTAGTCTGTGGAAGGTCTGGTGAATAGGCTGGGTGAGGGAGAACTGCACACCCCAATGGGTTCAGTTTCTGAAGAGTCACCTTTGCAACATGAGGACGAGCATTGTCATGGAGCAGGATTGGGCCTCTTTGATTCATTAATGCCAGCTGTCATTGGGAGAGTTTCTGATGAATAACATTTAATTCATGATAGTACCTTTCAGATGTGATGGTTTTGACAGGTTACAAGAATTTATAGTGGACAACACCAGTTGCAGTCCACCAGACAGTGACCATGTCCTTCTTTGGGTGGAAGCTGGGTTTTGGAATGTGGTTAGCAGTGGCATAGTTGGTGCCTGGAGCTAGATTCTGAAATGCGCCCCCTTCCCAGGTCTTTTGCCAAAGCAATTGTCAGGGCTGAAACCTCTGAGCATTTTAGTGTCCCCTTTCTCTGGCACACAGGGCCCAGGGCCCCCCCAACCCCCTCTCCTAGCTATGCCTCAGGTGGTTAGGCGCCTTGTCTCTGTTGAGCCACTGAGCTGATTGTTTGCAATTGTCATAAAGGATCCATTTTTGATCACATGTAATGATTCAGTCAAGAAATGGGTTGTTTCTGTTTCCTATGACAAGAGAAAAGCAGATCTTCAATCAACAATTTTTTTGTTGTTCATTCAACTCGTGAGGCACCCACTTGTCAAGCCTTTTCACCTGGCCGATTGCGACAAGATGCCGGAAAACAGTTGCAGTCCTTACGTCAAGCTCTCCAGCAATTTCTCACATTGATTTTCTTGGATTAGCTTTAACTGAGGCTTTCAGATGGTCATCATCATAGTTGGAAGGACATCTGCTAGATTCCTTATCTTCAAGGCTCACATCCTCTGATCAAAACTTTGCAAACCATTCTTGTACTGTGCACCCATTTTCTGTGTACTTGCCCCATGCTTGCTTAATGTTACAAGTTGCCTCGCTCACTTTTTGGCCTGGTTTTAACTCACGAAGCAAATGGCACAAAAATCTTTTCTGTCTATGCTTCATTCAGAACCCTGAAACAAGTATCCATTTTATGATTTTTAAAAAAGTATTTTTTGCATAGTGCATGCCAAAGCACGTGCTACTATACAATACATAACTTATCTACACGCACCTCCACAAGCAGGCAACAAATAAATACCAACAAAACTTTTGTAACGACCTAATAGCTCTGGATCAGTTCTTTCAAACCACCTATAATAGCTGGAGAAAAACTTTTCAGCATGAGACCTTTGTTACATTTTTCAACTACAGTAAAATCTTGATTTAATAGACCCCCATTCAACAAATGATATATGGTCTCCCATGAAAAGTTTGCATTGAGCTGTGCGAAAAATGCTTTGTTTGGGTGCCTTTTGCACATGCATATGTAAATGACATATGTAATTGTCCAAATTTAATGGACTCCTGGCATTAACAGACACCCACTTCACCCCTCTTAGTCAATGAAATCAAGGTTTTACTGTGGAGGTAAAACCTTCCTAGTGACACAATAAAGCCGAAAAATGAAACAGGCAAAACACAGACTAACAAAATTTAGAAAATGCCCAAACACAGAACATAGTCAGCAAGAGGTTTTGATCTGTAATCCTAGCCTGATTGTTGTTAGTATTGTTAGAGCAATGAACACAAAAGTCACCATTATCAATATCAAATTTTTGTAGAATTCTCCAGATGTTTAGCACTATAGTCATGATTGAGCATAAATTTTAAAAAAATGCTTAAAGATTAGTCATTCTGTTGCACATACCTGATTATCAGTATGAGTTAGGCAGGTTAGAATCCCTAATAATGGAATATTACTTGCAATTTAAAATTTTTCTAACAATTGAACTCAGAGATTTATCATACATCAGATAAACAAATTCTTTATAGATCATGAAAGACAACTAATTAGGCATTCATTCCTTTTACAATGTTTGCATATTAAGCTCTAACAGAAACAGGTCAAAGTGACTAATCAGTTCAAAGCATCCCAAAAAATTACTGTTTTATGGTGATGAAATAATTCAGTTTTCTCCACCAAAAAGCAGGCCCATTCAACTAGAAAGTGAACTGTTGACTGCTCCACATTTAATTGATTAATCAAATGAAAATCAATATGTGCCTTAGTATCTCTACATGAGGCCAGACAAAGCACTGTACTATGATGGTTAGTTAAGTATTCATTCATACAAGCAATTGTACAATATTTTCAGTCACTGAATCCCAAAGTGAAGGATGACTCTTTCATAAAAAACAATTTGCAGACATAGCAGTATACAAGTCCTGCAGAAGCAGAGTATACAAACCACCCTTTTTTTAAAATACTTAACCATTTTGCTTTTCTTCAATAAAAATGTTCCTTAGTCAGACATTGGATTGTAATTCCAGAGCTGTGCAATGAAACAGAAAAACTGCCCTTGTTTTGACTGATTTAACGATAAAGTTAGGCAATTTTTCATTGATTGGTGTTCACTCAGCAGGATCATCAGAATAGGTGGCTATGGCTGTATGGACTGTAAAAATGTGTAGCCTCATCAGTGGTTTCAACTTGTTGGTTGAATGTAACCAATAGCTCAGTTGGCAGGGAATCCTTAACTGCTGGATTACAATTGTATTTTTTATGGATCAGGGCTTTCAGTACCTGACCTGAAGAACTGCCAAATTTCTGATTTGTAAAAATCTTTCTAATGATATCCTTTTCTGCTTGCATTAATTTTCCTCCCATTTCTTGCTTTTACACTTCACTACTCCCGAGAGAGACAACATTTGCTATATTCAAGCAAAATCAAATTGGTTGACCTGTAATATATACTTGTGTCATGCTCACTTCTGCACATTGGATCAGTCAGTTTACACTGTCTTGGCTGAAATGTCAATAAATGAAGCTCTTCCAGTTCACAAAAAATTTAAACTACAGCCCCCCTCCACCAACCATTACTTTGGGTCCTAGGCATGGACTTCATTTGCCTATGCATTAATCTGGCCCAATCTTTAAGCACTTTCAAACCTTCAAAAGCTTGGTCATAAACAAATGTTGTTTGAACATTTGTAATATGTAGATAAAAACATCCTCTGAACAATCTTTAATTAAGAAATATTACTAAATACAGTAAAAGCTCTTTTAACCATCCTCAAATTAACCAGAAAGTTAAATTAACCAGCTTCTAATAGCACTCATCATTTTCCCAATGTTTTTGGCAACTACTGATAGGTGGCACCAGCATGTCTTATCGATTGAAACAAAGTGCGCACGGTCTTGCATCTGAACTTTCTCCAGCTTTTAGCAGTGATTATCAGCCCTTATCTAAGACATTCTGAAATTATGGATAGCAATATAAATACAAACAAGAAGTGGACAGAAAAGGAGGCATGTCGTGTTGATGATAACACTGAAATTAGACATTATTTGGCAATTGGACAAAGGAAAGAAATGTAGCCAAATAATGAAGGACTAAAACATTGGCTCATTGACGATCTACGATATCAAGTCTCAGAAGTCAGAGTTACTGAAGTTCGTGGCCAGTTCTGAGACTAGCAATGCTTTTGATATACACTGTACTTTACATAAACCTATGATGGAGCAGTTGGACAATGTATTGTACAAATGTTTTTCCTTGAAGCAATCGGAAGGAGCTGCAATTTCTGGCCCAATGTTGATTGAAAAAGAAGAGTTTCATGGAAAAATGGAATTTACTGAGATCTGCATTTTTTCTAATGGCCTGGTAGCTCATTTTAAGTTATGTGATGGCATAAGAAGGCTAAACATGTCAGGAGAAAAGCAATCTGGCGATCAATATTGTGAATTCTTCTGGAAATTGACTGAGGAACATGGCTTAACTGCAGTAAACATCTACAATGCAAATGAAACAAGACTCTTTTGACACAGTTTGCCAACATCAAATTTTGCTGGTGGTGATGAAATCGTTGTTTCAGAGTTTAAGAACAAGGATCATTTAACTACTGTGCTAACTTGTGCTGATGCTGCTGGGACACAGAGTTATGTTGCTTGTGGTTGGAAAGTTTAAGCATCCAAGAGCTTTTAGAGGTATTGTTCACCTGCCAGTTAAATACAAGACACAAGATAAAACATGGATGGATAAAGAAATTTTTCTTTACTGGTTCCACCATGTTTTTGTTCCATCTGTGAAGAACAATCTGAGGGAACATGGACTGCCTGAAGATACAAAAATTATTTTACTGCCAGCTGAGTTCATCCTTCAGAAGCAGAGCTTCTTTCTGGCAACATCTTTACTATTTACCTGCCTGCAAATGTAACCTCCCCTTATTGAACCAGTGGATCAGGGAATCATCCAGAATCTCAAGGCCATTTACAGAAAGGATTATATGAGGAAGCTTGTAAACTTTGATGGCACACTTCAAGAGTTCCAGTATGCTTTCAACATCAAGAAGGCAATTTTTACAGTGGCCTGTGCATGGTCTGCTGTCAAGAGCACAACTCTGAAGAAAGCCTGGAGGAAGTTGTCGGCAGACATGATGTTTGCAGAAGGGTCTTCTGATGAAGATGACTTTCAAAGCCTTAATTTAAGGCAGAAGATAGCAGTAAAGGAAATAATGGATGTCATTTGTAATGGAAACCCCTCAAACACAATCACTCAACTTCAGGATGAAGAGGTGGAGGAATTGGTGAACATCAACCAAGAAGTGGAAGTGACACAAAAAATGGTTGACAGCCAGATCATTGACATGGTCATAAACCCTGAGAGCATTAAGTTTCTTGGACTACTGCTGCACAATGTTTGGAAACTTTCTTAAAATTTGCTGAGCAGAACTTCCTCAAGAGAAGGCAACTGACTTGGAAGCAGGCAGACATCCAAAAAATGTTTAGAAAAGCTTCAGAAGTTTGTATGGCTCCTACCTCAGCAGCAATTCCAATCCTAGCATCATCAGCTGATCCAGTCCCATTAACATCAAAGCCTACAACTGATGAGTTTAAGTTTAAAATATTGTAGTCAACCGTTACCATTAAGTGGATATTGCTGCTCACAGTACTGCTCAATCAACTATTCTCAAAGTTCCACTTCCATTAACTACTATTAACTCGCTGGTGAGTAGAGTATATAAAATGTTTTTGCATACAGCATTTTTATGGATTAAATATTGCTTATATATGGTTGTTTGTTGCATTTCATAATTGATGCATAATCCCTTGCATCTTT
This sequence comes from Nautilus pompilius, assembly GCA_018389105.1. Taxonomy (NCBI): domain Eukaryota; kingdom Metazoa; phylum Mollusca; class Cephalopoda; order Nautilida; family Nautilidae; genus Nautilus; species Nautilus pompilius. The sequence continues at coordinate 473,231 of JACATO010000611.1, read as the reverse complement.
GGTAAATGTTCGTATAACTGGCAGATTTGATTAATCGGTAATGCCAATTCCCCGAGGATGCAGGATAAGAGAGATTTTACTGCATAATGAATCAATCAATATGGTGAATAACACACTCCCAGCTCCAAAAACAAACATACCACATAATGAGCATGCAAAATTCAGTTTTTTTGGCTAATACTATCTTTAATAAGGAAAATGAAACACTGTAAGTTATGAAAATATTTAAGCTTTCATATGATGCTTTGTCAAAGCAATAAGATAAAGATGAAAAATTGACTAAGATGTGAAAAGAAAATAACAATAAAATATAGAAACACAATAGATAAAGAGTAAACTGAGCATTTTAACTCTGCAGGTTGTTCTACTAGAGTAAACAAAATTGTTTCAACTGCATGGAACTTCTTATAACTTGTATGGTATTTTTGTTTTGTTTTAAAAAAGGAAACAAAACATTGTGAACTATAAGGCTTTCATTTCTGTGAATAATGTAATTGTGTAGGAAATTGAGAATAGATTTTTTTCTTTCTCTTTTTGGGGTTAATAAGCTAAGAATTTGTTTCAGACCAAATGGGAAAAATGTTATAATTTACAGTTGGCGTATGTGAAGCAAATGCATATTTGAGATAATTGCCCTCATGTGCATACATTCAGAGACCCATATATTTAAAAGATACTGTTTGATGAATGTAGACTTGTTCACAACTATAATGGAAAAAAAATACTATGGATAAAGGGCCACTGACAGCTGACTTGGGCCCCAGGGTAGACCAAAGATGTGGATCTAATCTTTGACCTCTTTATATGTTACTTTGCATGGATAGAATCAAAAAAAAATTTTATTTATTATATGAAATGTCTTTATCAAAAAAATTTGCTATGAAGGAAGCAAAAAGTTATGAATTACTTTACTGAAATCAACTCATCATGCTAACCTAAGAATATTTTGAGAAGCTTGAGTTTGCTGAATTATCACAACTGCAACTGGCAGCATACAAAAAATGTAAAGTGCTGTACAGACAATGCCGAACATTTCTTCCAATTTGAAGCAGCATAGATCTTGTTCAAAAGATGCAATGGACTAAGAGAATGTGCTTAAAAATTGGCAACATATATAATTTTCACATGGGACATTTCTTCAATCAACTCAGATGAAGATATTCTTCTCGTAATTAGTTGCAAAATAACCAAGCAGACTTTAAATATCTCTGGGCCCTGGGATAATTTCCCTGACTATAGGATACATTTTGTATCCATGAGGTCTAACAAAAAAACATCAATGTTGTGTTATTTGTTGAGCATTTCAGTGATTTTATTAGTAATTTCCAGAATAAAAGCAAAAACATGTGATAGGAATAAAGTTTGTTTTCTTTTAGAAAGCCTGACCGACCTTGAATAGATATTAGTTAATTATTTCATCAGAATAAGAATTTATTTCTAACATTCACCAGTCACTGAAAAAAAAAAAAAAAATCCTGGCAAGGGAGTGTAGCGCCATGGTTATCGCCTATAAAACATTATCTTGAGTAGGAACTAAGTGAAGTGCCTGGAGAAAACTCACAAAACCAAACTGGTCCCAACAGGGGATTGAACCTCAACCTTGGAGATCTAGTAGGCTAATCACTGGCTATCCTTCATTTTCTAGGGCAAACTTTCACAACCAAAAATTTGAAAAGTTGAAAGGCTTGTTTTGAAACAGACCATAGCAAACACTTAGTTTAGTAGCAGAAAAATAACTGCTACAAAAAGCTAGATTTTTATCCGTTTCTATTCACTGATTGTCTTAAAAATCTTTGACAAGATTTTGTAATTTGAATATCCAGAAAAGAAAGCAAGTTAATAACTTCTTGTTTCATGGTAAATTGTATGGAAGACCTGATGAAATTAGAGTGATATAAAAACAACCGTAAAGAATCAGAACAAAAGTATTATCAATGTATCTGAGCAAAAGTCTGGGTTTATTAAAAGTATAATCTGTAGGTAGGATTTCAAAAACTCTGTATAGATTGGATAAAATTGGTGATGAAAATAACTAATGGCTGCTGCTGCTTCTTTTTGTAAGTAGAACTAACTGCTCTAAATGATGAATGACTGTAAAAGACAAAGATGAATTAAATCTGTAATGTCTCCAGGACGATCTGTTTTTAGGGACAGAGTATTGTCAGAACATAATTTATCAAAAAGAACTTAGGAATTTTCCTCAATGGGAATTTTAGTGAACAAAACAAAGCATCAAAATCACAAGGCTGTCAGAAGAATCTAACTGTTTATTTTAAAATTTGTTTTTAAAGAAAATGGAATTCTTTACAAGACTCAGCATGATCAACAAGAAAAAAAATTATAGTAGTATATATTTGGAAGATTCCGTGCTCAGATCCTACATCTGGTGATAATGAGGCAGAGTCTTTCATAAATAAGGGGTGTTGCAATATTCATAATCGATTTTTCAGGATATTTTTTACATTTCATTTTTGTATGTGCCCAAAAAAACCTACAAGTATGTAGCAGGTGATGAAAAGGAGCAAGAAACCATGCCAGGAAGATACACCAAATCCAGCTGGTCCCAACCAAGATTCAAATTCCGGGCACTCAATCATAACAGTCTAGCAGTCTGCCACAGCCACCCAAGAACCATTCCTCAAAATTTTGATGGGCCACAATGGTCATTTCTACAAATAGCAGCATTCTGCTGTTTCAAACTACTTTCCACCTACTACTATCCTGTTGAGTTTTTGTTGTGAATTGGAAAACTAATGTTTGAGTAAAGTCTTATTTTAAAACGTTATCCCTTTATTATGTAATCTTTACTAATTAATGTTACACGTTATATTATATACTGTGCACCAAATAGGGACACTGAACTTACTCAGTGCAAAATTAAAAAAGAAAAAAATATCATAATTATGCAAATGTTCTCTCATCTTAACTGGAATTAACTAATGTGCAGTTGACTGATTCTTGCATGTGCTACTCTCCCACTATTGTTCCTAAAACTGGTCAGAGATGCAGGTTCTATCTACATTAGTTAACGTTTTGAGGCGTGGGCATTAAAAAAGGGTCACAGACTTCATTAGAAACCCTGCATTCAATTACTTTGCCATGTTGTTGGGTCAATGCAGCTCGACAAACAGCAGTTAGTGTGTGGTTGTCTTTTTTAGTTGTGGGCTACACAGACAATTACTGGAAACACGTGTGTGTGTGTCTCAGTCTATTATCAACTGATTATGGTGGTGGTGATGCCAGAACACAAGTCAAGTTTCAGACCCAGAGCAACATGTCGCCTCGATTATTTTTTATTATCGTAGGACCCTACTCGCTCCGTGCCTAACCAGACGGTAGGGACCAGTCACGCCCGTACCGTACGACCGGACTGTTTCATTTTTAAAGGCCTTTTCCAGGTAATAATGGACACACACCCCCCCCAACTGCCCGCACACGAAGGGGGGAAGACGGTAGGTGTTGGTGTCATTTCCCTGCAGAGATGGCAGACATCCCTACACCCCGCCCCGTCTCACCACACAGCAGAAATCGTCATACCGACCTGGGCCGACATCGTGCAGCTCTATAGTCAATAAATGACCGGCTTCGTTAAAAATCCCGACCAAAAGTGATGCTACATCCTCCTTTTCTCCTGTACACCCAGAACCCAGCGCACACCGCTCTCTAAGGCGACCATTTTTAAACAAACCACAAACAGCTTCCGGTGTCAAAGGATTCACAGGTTAAAGCGACATCTGTCGGCCACAACATAAATGGTCCAAACTAAGAGAATTTCTCTATTATTTCATTCTTCTTCTTCACATAACTCTCTCATTTCAGATATAGTCGATCTAATATTTTTTTAAAAAATAATGAAATAAGGTGAATATCTATGCATATGTGATAATATTATTATTATTATTATTATTATAGGCAGTTCAATTTACTTCTCATCCTTAGAAAAGCACCATGCAAGTAAAACAGTTATTAGTTATTAGTTTGTCAAATGATGACAATACTGTTACTAGAGTTAGTCGTACAACATCATACTGTTGATAATCTATATTTGTCCTTTCCACAAGGTAACAACCATGAACTTTGATTTAGATGCAAGGTGAAACAGAAATATTAGACTGCAATGAGGCCAGTCTCAGATTCTGTTGAACTTTACATTCACATATAGTGACAAATAAAATTGACAAAAGTCATGGGTTTAAACAATCATAATTTTGCTGATTTTTTTAATTATCTGAAATGTTTAATAAATATTAAGTTTATTCTTTAGTTTCATATTTGTATTTATTTTTTTTTCATTTTCTATCTTTTCCAATGTTTGTAATCATAGCTTTGCATTTAATTTAATAGCACTTTGTGCAGTACTCAAGAAAATGGTATGGATGAAGCCATTTTGGATGTACTTTCATAACAAGTTCACAAAATGAACTTCAACTTAGATCTGGAGAAAGCGACAGCTACTGTCAAAAGTATGGTTGATCAGTCATTCTACAATAGCATAAGATAATAACTTAAATACAACACTTACATATAAACAATTATTTTAGTAATCTGTATTTGCTTTGAGAAACAAATTATTTCTGCTTTACAACAAATAGTAGCTAAATTAATTTTCACTGTTAACATTGTTGCATGCAGACGTTTTGTTGAAAATCTTCAGACAGGACTTAATGTCTTTTATTTTTTAAGGTTTAGCTGGCAAACTTAATATTTTGTAATATGTTTATTTTAACTCAAACTATTAATTTAATAGTGTAACTTTTTTAAAAAAAATTAGTACTTTAAATAAAATTATATCGAAACTTTTTTGATCATAGCAAAAACATGATTTGCTATTTTGGAATAAAGTAAAAATACTATTTTAGCAGGTGTAAACTTTCTCCTAGAAATTTCATTTTTCATTTATTATGGATTAACTATTCAGCACTGCATAAAGTCTTTAAATTAAAACCCCTTTTTGGTGCATAATCAAGTACATAGCATAAATTTCCAGTATATTCTTGAATTACTGGTTATAAAGATCACTTAAAACAAACACTTCTCCACATTTAGCATGTCTGGAACATTCTCCACTGTTCACATTACTAAACTTATAGTACCAAGTGAATAGAGACTCAATATGGTTGTAAAGATTTAAAGTTGTTTTAAAGCAGGTACATATAATTTCTGCTTAATGAGTAGTCTGTCAAGCTTTACAAAAAATTTAGATTTTTTATAGCTTCTCTATTCTACTCCCAAAGAAATAGCGAGATGTTATTTATTCTAAATTTTGTAGTAGTTTACCACCTTTTAGAGATTGAATGAATGACATAACTAATCACCATACAATTCTGCTCTATCTATAACCATGTAAAAAGTTTTGCATCACCCTAGAAATAAAAGTATCCAAATCAGCTTCATGTAGCTTGACATTATGCACATGACCACTTCTAAATGTCTGGCTCTAAATATTTATAATTAAGTCACACTAATCATGATTTATTAGGTATTTTTAGAAACTGTTTGTCTCATTTTTCAATTTTGGTAATTGTCCAGTGTGCAGAAAACTACAAAGCAATTGATCAATCAACATTATTATGCAAATTTAGACTCAAACAAAATTGAAAATTCTAGGGGGATTTAAAACTTTTGGGCATGTCTGTGCAGAAAAATAGACAATGTGTTACTTATTGAGTTATTCTTTAAATGAAATGTCAAATAAGAAACTATAGATGAGCCTAAAAATGTATGTATAAGGAATATATTATATTGAATAAAGCTATGCTATCTGCACATCGCACTTAGGGCACCATACTCAACAATCGTTTATTTTGAGATATCAATGGAATTTTAGTTTCCCTGTTACTAAATTAATGTAGTTTGCATTGACCACAATACTAATTTAGAAAACTAATATAAAGTACTATATATTAAAATCTCTTATGCATTAAAATATATATATATATTTTTAAAAATTATACAATCAGTCTGTCATGACAAAACTTTTATATCTAATCTGGAATATATATATATTCTTTTAATCATTAAATATACAAATAAAATTAAAATTTCTAAGAAATTTTGCTTTTTAACATTTAGCTAAGTTTACTTCCTGGACAATTAAAAAAAATAAAAATCACTTCCTCACTGTTAAGAAAAGTTCTGGATGTTGTTTTCATTATGAAAGCACTTCGCAATTGGGTTTTCAGTAATTCTGCTCCTATTATACTATCACAATAAATTCCTCGGCCAGTCAATGCATATTTTGCCTGTAATCAAAAGGTGAAGAGGGAGATGAGTTGGCAGCAGAATGACTGAAGGATGTATTTCAATGAGAGATTCTGTCATCGACTTGCATGTTTTCTCAATGGTTATAAGGAAAATCTGCACAAAATTTAAGTTTAAAAGGTAATTTATTCACAAAGGAAACTATTTTTACATTGCTCCTCATTTCCAAATTATGTAATTAAGGAAAAAAAAATCCTATACACAGTAATTGTAAATGATATCATACATATTATGCTGGGATATCTCCTTTACTTCAATTAACCATTGAAGTCCTACATGCTCAATTACGATGCTAATTCCTTAAAATTATATCTTCTGAAGTTTAATTCACAGAAAATTTCTTTCCAATTTATTTTGGTCAAATTCTGCTTAATACCCCAGCCAGGGAATAAAATCAAGAAGACGAGGACTACAGAATATATTTTTATTTTTATTGAGCCTTAAAAGATTCTCTGCTTACATTCATCATATTTTACAGTGAGAACCTCAGATGACACCCAGATGAATGTACATATCATTTTATACACAATAATTTTTCAGTTCCAAAATGGAGGGGAAGAGAGCGCGAGAGAGAGAGAGGTGTGCCTCTACAAGTACGTACTCAGTCGAGTAAACCAGTGTCCAGTGCAGTTTTCTTCACATACAGAACCGTAGACACTTAACTTGGTACACAAAAAAACCGGTGTTCATTGAAATCTTTTACAACTTGCATAATTAACCCATTGCCTACATTAACTGACACGTCTGGTTTTCATCACTCAGAATCAAGACTAGGACAGTACCTGTTAAAAAATAACGGCTGATTGAATAAACCTGAGGATTCCTAATCATGCCCTCTACCCCTTCCCAGCCAAATAAAAAGGTTATTTAAATGAAGGGAAGGAGAGACAAAAAAAAAAAAAAAAAAAAAAAAAAAAAAGGTAATGTTAGTGGTGATGCTAAGCAACCACAAACATAAGCATGGACAGACATTACCAAACTGCCCAACAGTAGCTACATGCAGACAGACCAGCAGTGATTTATTGCAAAAAGTGCACAATTTGAAGGATGGGAAGTTAGAAAGTGTCTGCCATACTGTAGTGAACTGGGGCAGCTAGGTAGGACAGCACCTGAACATGTGCAATAAAGTGTCAGATCTTAGGAAGGATTTTCAATGGACATACTTTTCAAAGTCAGAACTATTTTGTGTTCAGATGCAATCCCTGCATGTCCTAAGTGATTAGAGCCTGCGAACTGGGCCCCAGGCTTGGTTGGGCTTTGGAGTAACAACTGTTCCAAATGTAGGAAATTCCTTGGTGCTTGTAGTATCAGGAACACTGTCCCAGGGAGCGTTTTTAACCACAAAGCCCTTAGATTCATTTCTTCCCTTATCACCCCGATCTGATCGACGGCTTGGTGGTTGCTGAAGAGTTTTCATATATTCTTGATCAATCACATCTTGCAGCTAAAAGTAAAAACAAATAAACAATGTGGCAAGTCATGTTGAATTCATGGTATTTCTTAACAATCCAGTCAGTTCCTTAGTCTAATGATTACAACACTATTCTAGTACATCTGAATATGTAAGGAAATGCCATAAGTTAGTTAAAGAAAATAAAAACAAACCATAAGGTAAACTAGAAGAAACATTAAAATAAATTTTGCATATAATGAGCGATTTGAAAAACTAAAGATATAGAACATTTATTCTAACAGACTTTTATTAGAAAATAATGACTGAACTTACATATTCCTCTTCCATGGCAACTAAATAATCTTGGCAATCAAAGCAGTCATCTTCTTTGCCAGTAATGAGAATAACATCAGGATCATTACTGTCAACTCGTGGAAATCGTATGTCAACCTTGTATTCATCCATTAGTCGACGGACGATTCGTCCCTTAGCACCAATTATACGAGGATGAACCCGATGATCTATTCTCACTTCAACTGTAGACATCTCCTCCTAAGACAAAAAAAAAAAAAAGCAACTGGTAACAAGCAAATAGCCATGCCACCCAAAGAGCGGTAGAACCTAAAAGTAGATAGTTTACACATTAAAACAAGCAGACATTCAAACGTAAGTTGTCACTACAAAAGGCAAAATTTCATTAAAGAGAGAAAAACTAAAAAGCATTTACACTGTGCACAAGCTAGTGATATTAAATATCCCAAATTATATCAATCTTAGTTGTGTATATTAGTAAAAAGAATTCTCTATATTAATTCATAATTGAATAAATAAAATGAAATTTCCAGATCTAGAAAAAATTTATTGGAGTGAAATTATGGAAATCAGACTGGCATATGGTAATTTCAACTGATAGCCGTGCTGATGTTATGCAACATACCATGGACGAGAAATGGCACCTTTGTTAATTAACACCACCACCAGCACACTGAATTCTGTACAATGAACTTTAAGTGCACATCAACGAATGCAGCAGCTTTGTAGTATAGCAATCAAATATAAAATGGTAATTACATAATTTGAATTAAGTAAAACAAACAAAAGATTCATACCAAATCTTGTACAATCTTTAGTACAGCTTCCTTGGCCTTAACAGCATTGTTTTCATAGCCAGTGATTGTGATCATACTTTGATTTTCATCATTTTTATCTGGAAACTGAATATTGACATCGTGTTCAGCTCTGATCTTGGAGATCACAGCACCCTTTCTACCAATTATTTTTGGGTGGTACGCTGGCTCAACTTCAACAGTAAGATGGTAGCTGCGGAGGAGCTGCAATTATACAATTATTAAAAATAAATCCTGTAACATTTCAGAAAAAAAAAACACAGCCCAGTGCACTAATCTGCTTCGATTTTGTAAAAACTTTTGATTTATATTTTAACTAAAAATTCTCCAAAATATTAAAGTGGTCACAAGACAGAAAGTACAAGTCTACCTAATTTATAATTTTAGCCCCTCTCTCTCTCTCGCTCGCTCTCCACGAAAATTTCATGCTCACAATAAAGAAAGACATCAGTTTGTGTTTTTATGCTGTTATCGAATACTACTTTTTAATTAGAATTTGATGATAGAAGAGTTCTAAAATGAATAACAGAAATTATAAAATTTCTAGCAGCAACATCTAAAATTCTAATACCTTAATATGTAATGTTATGAATAAATAAATGAATTCAGTTTATGACTATCAAGAAGATAAACTTTTCAAATTCTTAGTTATTGTATAGTGCTACACAAACAATTTGGTCAACACTAATAATAAAATTAATAAAATACTGCAGTGACAGAATAGGCTTCTCTAAAATTTCTGTTTCTGTCAAGTTCCAGGATTCAATATTCAACTACAACTGAATGCAAAGCATCACTAACCCGATTTTCCTTGTCTCTCTCCAACTGCTCAACCTTTTCCCCAACAGCCACCTTAGCCTTTTCCACATTAGACGGTGGTCCAGTGATTGCAATGGTGTTGCTCTGCTCTTCAGGTGGTGGTACAGTAATGTTCACTTCATGGTCCTCCATCATCTTGCGTACATCTCGCCCTTTCTGTCCAATAATAAATCTATGGAACTCGAAAGGTACACGAACCTCCTTTGTGATAGGTACCAGAGACTATATGAAAAGAAGATTTTGTACTGTGCAAGCATCAAAGTTACCATCCTATTTACACAGTTTTGCCAAAAACTAAATGATTTCATTCTAACAAATTTTAAAATGCAACCATCTACAATATCAACATGTTCCTTACAATAAGAGTTTAGGGGTTTTTTAAAAAAAACAAATTTACTATCGAAAGGATTACTTATGAAAAAAAAAAGAAGCCAAAGTGAAAACAAAACAAGGTAAGCAATAAACATTTAGTAAATTTACAAAAACAGTAATTTAAACTACAATAATGGAACTGACTAAAACTTCTGTCTCCTAACAAAACATCCGAACAATAAAAATGATATTTTTTAAAATGCTAAACCAAAAAAGTGAGATCAGGCACTGTTCAGAGTTCATTGTAGATGGTTCAGATGGCTTATGCAAGCAGAAATGCATTTTATCATCATAAAAACTGACAACTACCTGATCTATTGTTATTCTTTAAAGCAACTGTAACTTTCTACACAAAACTATGCACCTTTATTTAATCAATGAGCTGATAAAGAAAGAAGACAACAAACAAAGCGACCTGTTGAAAGTGCAAGCAATGCATAGAAATACGAACAAGTAGTAGTCTTGTATGCATTCATTGTAAGTCATCCCCATGTTTCCAAGTCTTTTTTAAATTCCTTATACAGGCATACCTCTTATGGTGCTGTTTCCTTATAACGCTCTGTCCTGGAGGAAAATTCCTGCAAGATAACATGCAGCAAACGATATTCTTTCTTTTCTGAGATGGATGCTCATTGGCACTGAGCCAATTAGCACTCACCCCTGCCCACTTGTCTTCGACACTTCCCACAAAACGTGTTTATTCAATTGTTGGTAACTGTTTTTGCTTTATTTTGAAAGCATTTTTTACCCATAATGTCTGGGAAAAGGCTTGCAAGTGATAGTGCTGATAATGTGGCTAATCAGTCAAGAAAAAGCATCAGTATGGATGTAAAAATGCAGGTTATAAAAACATGTAGAAACAGGAGAGCGTCAGGTTGATGTTGGTCAGAGCTTGGGTTTGGCTGCATAACCATTAAAACCATTCTCAAGAATGCAGAGAAGATAAGGGCTTCTGTTCAAACCACCACATTGTTAACTGCAACTGAGACAGTTCATTCAAGGAGTATTCTACTGGAGAAGATGGAGAGGAAATTAAGTATGTAGGTCAAAGATCAGATGCAGTGACATATGCCCCTAAGCCAGATGATCATCATGGAGAAGGCTTGGGGCATCATCACCTACCTGCAAGGCAGCAGCAAGAGATCGGTGATGGGGAGATTCCAGGCCACTGGTTGGTTTAAGAAATTTAAGCACTGCAGTAACTTGCACAGTGTATGTATCTCTGGTGAAGCTGCAAGCGTTGACAACCGAGCAGCATGTAAATACCCAGACACCCCGAAGGCAATCAACCAAGGCAACTACCCTCCTGAACCTGTCTTCAATGTCGACAAGACAGACTTCTTTTGAAAGTGTATGCCAACACGCACATTCATCTCCCAGGGTTCAAGGCTGCCAAAATCGCCTAACACTTCTGCTGAGTGGTAATGCTTCGGGCAATTTAAAACTCAAGCCCATGCTCATTTACCATTTGGAGACACCCTGAGCGATGAAAGGCATTCTCCAAGGAGCATCTGCTTGTCATCTGAAAAGATGATTTAAAAAATGCCTGAGTGACAATTGATTTTTTCCTGCAGTGGTGCATCGCCATTTTGTTCCCCAGCTGTGAAGTGGTACTGCGAGGAAAAGGATTTGGAGGCCAGAGCGCTGCTGCTGCTTGACAATGCCCCAGGTCACCCAGAAAACCACAGCATCTTATGGACTTCAATGTCAGTGAAATTGGTCTTCTTACCACCTAATATAACATCTCTTCTGCAGCTGATGGACCAGGCTGTCATAGCATAACTTCAAAGCATATTACCATAAGCATGCATCCAGGCAGCTTGTTGAGGCGACAGATGGTGAATAGTAGTCCTATAACATGATGAAGGCCACTGAGATCAGGACAGCCTGGAAGGAAGTCAGCAGCAACTGTATGGACATCATATGGCAGAAGGTGAGAGCAGAGGCATGTCACAGACTCTTTGGTTTTGAGGCTGAGCCAGTGATTACAAGACATCTTTCAGCAGGCAAACTAAACTGGATTGGAGGAAATCAATGTTGCTGATGTTGAAAGGCTGCTGCATTCTCATTAGAACTTAACCAATAAGGAACTGGAGGAACAACTTGCTACAGACAAGCATGTGATGCGAATAACTAGAAAGCTTTACTTATACGAAACCTGACCACCTGGCAAGGGATCAGGGGTTCCGCAGGTGCTAGAATGGAAGCACAGCAGCAGTGAAGAGAGGTATGCCTGTATCATTTCTTTTCCTTACTCTCCATCTTCTATCAAGTGTATGTTGAAAATGAAGGAGTTTAGCAATCTTGGTACCAAACTGTTTTAATCCAATTTAAAACTTTCTTGTTTCTATAGTACAATTGTCTTCTACAGTCAGGGACTGAGAGGAGCGTTTGCAGTTTTACCAGAAGAGTTTGCTTTGCAGCTTCACAGTTCTCAGGCTTTCCGGTTATTGTGATGATGTCTGCTTTGTTAGGATGGTGGTCCACTTCATCCCCAGGAATGATGTCTCCATTTGGAATTATTTCTTCTGTTCGTTCTACAACACAATGAATTTTTTGTTTTAAGAAAAATAATATGAAAGAAAGGTCTGACTGAACCAAATCCATCCTTATAACAAAAGGCTGTGTACCCGGACTTGTGCTGGTAACCTTCTAGTGACGAAAGCAGAAACATTTAGCTCGATGTCATACAACATGTGACAAATAATAATTTTGGAGGCAAGTGCTAAAATAGGTAAAACTTTAACTTAAAACAACAATGCTACTAAACCATTTTCTTCCACAAAGACCGTTTAACGTGCTACGGTACCCAACAAAAGAGGGCAGGATTAACTTGTATCAGTAGCTTAGTAAAATGTACTTTTAATAATAGTGTAGTAATTATATTCCAATAAATAGTATTTGCAAACATTTATTCTAAACTTCAATTGTTGTTTTCAAAATACATTGTACATTAGAATCAAAGTGTCCAGCTAATTTTTACAGCTTTATATTACACCTTTTTTTAAAAAAAAAATCATCTTTTGTTTTACAGTGATGACAAATAAATCTCAGGTTTCACATTTGACCATAAAGTTCACTTTTTTCTTTTTTTTTAAAGAGATGAGGTAAAATCTTTTTTAGTCCACGTTTCCAGCCAGACTACGTGAGAACTAGGAGCAGCAACATTCGGACCAGCTATTTAAACTACAAAAACAGTTCTGTTAAAAAATTTTATTCCTAAAATATATAAATTAAGTCTTCTTTTTCCAAAATCAGAAACAAAGGAAGATGGTAAACATTCAATATTACTGTTCCATTTTTTTTTTTACATCATAAAACCAAATAAAAGAACCTTTTTTTCATTGTTTCATATTATCTACAAATTCACTTTGGAGCAGCAGGCCATTCTAGCAGAGTTAAAGATCAAGTGGTGTTTACTAACTAACCTCCATTAACAGGCCGGTCAGGAAATTTGATTCCAACATCATACTTCCGGGTTATTTCTTGTACTTTATAACCTTTGGCACCCATCACAGTTCTATGGTATTTTTGCAGAATGACACATTCCATCACAATTTGAGCATCCTGAAAATAACTCACTGTAATAACAACTCAACTTGGACAGCTTTCGCAGAAACTTTCCAGATTAAAACACCTTGCACATCTTCAAGATCTTAACGCATAGGTTGCCCGCTTTATAAATTCAATATGAAATGAAACAAAAACAATGTTTTAAAGTTCTTTTGTAACATGTATGTATCAAGAGATTTATTTATAAATAACTAAAATTAAATCAGATTATCACAAACTGCCCAAGTATTTCCAATCAAAAAGAAATAAATTATGTGGGATTGCCTGTTTCTGCCACCACTTCATATAGGAAGTTATCCATCCATCATTTGAGTAGCCAACATCCAAAAGAAACTCTGCCAGTAAATTCCACAAAGGGAAACAACCCTTATACCAGGCAATGAGAATTTTAATATGCAATGCAGCCAACAGAATTAAAATATTCTTAGACTTTGGACCTTTTACATTTAGTGATTTGTCCTAGTCATTATTACATTTTAAAACAACAAAAAATAAACTAACTTTCCAAAAGTAAAAAGAAAAAAACAAAACAAAAGCCAGCTCCCCGGATGTCTTAGTAGTTAGCAGCCACTGAAGCAGGCTGCTTGTTTCTCCCCTCCCAGATACTTCGGGTCTCGAGTTATTAAACAATTTTACAAACAGGTTTATTTGTTTTTCAATTAGATTCCCAAACGTAAATATTAATTTTTATTAGTTTAGAAGAAACAATATCTAGTACCTTATAAACAGAATTCTTCTAATAAATCCTTATTTTTAATCTTATTAAAAAATTAAATACATTACAAACTTTAGTCTCTCTTTCTCTGCCTTGATGGATCATTTCCCACTGGTCAGATCAGCTAACAGGAAATAATTACTGTAAAAGTGATTATTTGAGGAGTTTTTATTTTGTGAGTATGCCAGAGGTCCTGTTAGTGACAATTTTAAATTTCGGTTACAGATATGGTTGCTCTATTCTAACGGTGAGCCTGATATTTTTTTCTTCAAAGAGTAAAAAATCTGAAAATTTTATTGCTCATGAAAAGAGGGGACCCCCCCCACAGCATGAATGAAACAAACTACTTTTACCATCATGAAGAAAGATCACAGATATTTATAATAATGTATGTGAACATCTACAAAATAGTAATAACTATTTTATTTAAAATACTGCTTTCTGTTAAACAGTGTGCCATGTATGTAGTTTGTTTTGAATGGTCCAAGAGTGATGGGCTTGGTCAGCCAACAATAAATGTACACTTATGAGCAATGGCTTTTCTGAGTACTGCCTTCTACATCTAAATATGTTGGCCTGGCGGGTGACGGAATACTAATTGTAAATGTTATTAGTGAGATTAAGAAATACATCTGCTTTTGAATATTCAGTTTTAATGTATGAGTAGTGATCATATTCAACTATGAATAGTTGTTTATTTATTTGCCTAAGTTTATAATTTGTTTTCATTTTTCCAACAATGAAAAATTTAAAAACAACAACAAAGCTGTGTTTCGTTTAATTGCTGTCATGGATTTGTTTATCTGACAGTCTCAAACCTAAATGGATTAAAATACAGATAAACTACACTGAGCCAACTTACCAAGTCAGCAACAATTTCTAGAATTCTTTTTTTGGCACCATCCACACAATCCTTGGCACCCTTCAGTACGACACGATCGCTTTTCACTCCACTGCGAGGAAAACTAACAGTGACACCACCGTATTCATCAGCAATGAGCCGCAACACTTCACCTCGACGTGCAACAAAATGGCGATGATGTTTTGGATCAACATTGATTTCTCCTTCTACAATGTTGTCCTATACAAAAAAGGCACAATACAACTAATAACACAAAGCATTGATAAAATTGAAATAAACTTATGTATGTATATATATATATTTTTTTAATATTTACAAAGTATTGGGAAAAAAAACTATATTTTTCATAAGATAAATAAAGAAAAACTTTTGAAAGCAATCTATTAATGTCTTTCTTTTAAATCAGGTTACTACTTCTGAAAAAAGTCAAATAGAAATAGAAATAACCTAGAAAAAAAAAGATATCTAAATTCAAGTCCCGGTGATTTAGTAACTAATGAACTAAGGGAATTGTTGGTTTAATAAAAGATTCTGAAGCAATATTTCTCATTATAATTAGTAGCAAAGAACAGCTTAAAAAACCAACTACCCACCTAACAAAGTATGAGTGTTGGATGATCCATATAACTTTAGAAGCAAGAAATATTTACCCGGAGTTAATGCAATGGTAGTTATAGTAACAAATAATTAGTGCAATCACCATTTTCAATTTTCATTAAAACAGAGCCCCTCTCGCATCTCGATACTTAAATAGAAGTAAAAGTCTGGTACACCACCAAAGCAGCAGAAATTATGTAGTTTTCTGCAGCCAGTGTCACAATGTGACCGACCTTCAAATTTTGCTGCCTCACTTAAATAGATTTTGTAGTAATTAATAATTCATTTTTTATCATTGCTAAGATGACTTATTTGCATTAAGCGTATCTGTAAACATTACTGTGCTAATACTATTGTCATCATTCTAGATTTTATATTTGTTGTTAACCTTGTGAAGATACCTATTTAAAGAATTATATTCATGGTAGAAAATTATAATAAAATGTGAAAATATTTAACTGAAGTATTTTTTTTACAAATCACACTTTATTGCTGTTTTTGGTGTCAATTAAGCACATTTGAAATTGTTTCCTATCTACTGCCTATGTCCTTAAGGATAGGAGTGGAGTCTTTTCAGTACTGTTTCTCAGACTCCAGACAGCTATTTGTTTAACCTGTAATACTGTAACCACCTGACCGTAGCTTGGATTATGTAAATTCAGGGAAGAGGATTATTTACATTTGGGCTCTGTCAGATGTACACTATTGTTTTTAAATACTGACCTGTGCAGCAGCTAGTTACTGTTGTGGTAGAAGATTTTGTGTGGTTGGTGCATCTAATTTCTTGACGAGTTGATCACTAAAACAATCTGCAAACATTTATTTTCCCCGCACGCAGTAAATTCTCTTTGATTTTCAATCCATTATTTTAACAAACTTTTTTAAGGAATTATTAAGACACTATTTCGGTTCCAGATATACTTAGTACACATATAAACTTATGTTGTATTATATGCCCATGTTCACATGTTAGTCTATTAAAACAGGTGTGCATATTTTTTATCACCCCTTCAAAATTAATAAGTTTTACTATTTTAATTCATCTTAGTAGGTGGGCGTTACGACAAGTTGAATCAGTTTTCAAGAAAAGAAAAACGAGGAGTTCTAACATGCAGGTAAAGGTCAAATGTACAATTAAACCTACTCCTGAACTATGGCAAATTTAGATGGATTTATTCTCACCTGGGAAGGCTTGTTTCATTGGATGTTAAGTAAAAATGATGCAGTTTTAATAATAATAATAATCAGAGAAATTAGTAAGTAATGATGAAATATCAGATTAGATTTTTCTGTCCATAATTCTGGTTTCATTCAACAAACGTGCTACATTTTTTTCTTCTTTCTACTTTAGCATTGTTTGGGATCCAAAAATTAAAATTATATTCTTACCAAGTTTCTGATCAATTCCATTAGTTCCAATCTCGCTTGTTCCACTGACTCTTTTTTGCCAATTATGGTAATTAGCTCAACATCTTCATCATGCTCAGCTGGGAATATTATCCTAGCCCCAGTTTTTTCACGAACCTACAGAACAAAAAAAGTGGGGGGAGCAATCTTTCCTACAACCCTGATATTATACAAATCGTAATTTTCAGAAAAGTTTTTTTCATGTTATAAATAATAGTTGCCAAGAAATAAACAAACCAAAGAAGCTATGATTGCTTCAAAATGTCCAATTATTTATTTTGCCAATTATCTTTTAAAAATATATTTTGTGAAGAGAAAGAATAGTTTTTTTAAAGTAGCGATTCTGTCACAACTCACCTTCCTAATGTTGGCTCCTCCACGTCCAATTAGAAACTTATGATACTCTGATTTAGCTCTCACCTCAGACGTGTAGCTGGACTGTTGCTGTTTAGGTAGATACAGAAAAGTATTAATCACCTGAACGTTCTATAATCTTTATACTTAATAAGCAAATCTGTTAACAAGGGCAATTCCTACCATACAGCCATAATTTCAGATGGTATATTTCTCTATTCATTTTCAATGTGTGAATACAAAAGTCCTTGAAAATACCATAAGAACACTATTGGAATACCTATATCATAATGATAAAATATGAAACTAAATACATCATTTACAATTTAATCTCCATGCCTTTCAGAAATTAAAAAATAAGTTTTTGATTTGCAGGCTATAAATAATAATAATACAGAAATTATCTGAACTAATATATCATTTTGTAAAAAAATTGTATATGGACTGAGCAGTTTCTGCAAATTTTATTTCCAATACAATATAAATGTTAACAGGGATGTTGAAGACTGAGTCTTCTGGACCTTCCCTTAAACAAGAAAATAGCCACAAATCAATTAGGGCTGGTGAAATAAACAGTTTCAGCTTCTAATTTTACCAACTCATGACAGCTTATTAACCCTGTCAAGCAGAAAGTTCAGTATTAACAAAAATATAAATAAAAATAAGAAAGAAAATCCAGAGAAGTGGTATATATTAATTTTATAACGGTGAGCAAGTCATTTCTATTTCATAAATAGAAATTGCATCTAATTTTACTTTTTATAAAATCAAAATTTAAAGCTTAATCATCTCCCCATCTCTAAAAGTTGGACAGCAATTTCCCCTCCAAAAACTTTTTAAAGGTTTCTGTTGCTTTTAAATAAAACTGTAAATGATAAAAAGAAACATATTCCATTATCAGTTAAAATTAAATTTGTTGGCACATATTATTTGAAACATTTTTTGTATTCACTTTTACATTCTAACAGATGGCTGATTGTGTGGTATTAACACCAACTTTAAGATTGCAAAAGACTCTCAAGCTGGTAAAACCAAGTGTTAAATTTTTGTCAAAAAGGGATTGTTAAATATGTAACTTATGACTGGTGTAATGAATTAGACAAATGAATACAAATCATGAATTAGGATAATCAAACCAATTTGAAACAATGAAAAAAATTAGAAATATTAAAGTGTTTCTGCTTGTCATCCCCATATAATTAGTGACCTAAGCTAATTTTTCCTTCTTACCAATAACATCCTAAGCCCTTCTTCTGCACTGTTATCTAATATACAAAGATAAGTGCTGTACCTTTTCATTTGCTAATTCCAGCAGCTGTCTGTGGGCATTTTCCACATCATCCTTAGGTCCACGAATAGTCACCCTGTCACTGTCAGTACCCTCTGGAGGAAATCGAATAATCACACCCCCACATTCTTCCATAATGGCACGGATCAATCGTCCATTGGAACCAATAATAAAGTTATGTAACTTGTGAGGAATCTCCACATACACCTCTTTTATGTTGGCCTATGAAACAAAATTAAAAATGGATATATTACCTATATAGTAGTGAATAAGTTTGAAATCAATTTGCAAATCACAAAAACAAAGAATTATTATATTATAATGAAAAAAAAAAGAAGAAATGCAATAAATCTGATCTGGTTCTGCTAGGCCTCAGGTGAACAACAACTGTTAGCTATATCCTACACTTCATTCTTTAGATCACCATCAAGTCAGTGATATTATTTTCCCAGGGAATTTTCAAGATACATTTTCAATTATTTTACACAGACATTTGATATGTGGATAGCACTTAATAGTAAAATAGAAATAACTTCAAACAAAAGCATAAACTAGATTTACTTCAAGGTTTCAAATGTGGAACATTAAAAACTCACCAGCTCTTTTTGAATAGCTTCAATCTTTGCTTTAGCAGATTCTACATTGGCTTTTTTCCCCGTAATAACGATGACATCAGAGTTACTATTCTCACTGGGCAGGTCTATGCGAGTTTCTGTTTCGTCTCGAATCTGAAAATATAACAAACATTTAATTAAAAATAGAAAAAAAACTAAGCCTTTCATGAAAACTTCCAATACTTCATAGTATCAATACTAATAAAGTAGAAACATAACGTACTTACCTTTCGAATAGTAGCACCACCCTTTCCGATAATATTTTTATGAAACCCCTTGAATATCTGAACTTGGGACTGGTAGTTACTGGCCACCTAAAAACAAAAGATTGGTACAGGTGGAAATATGGAACAGATTGTACTGTGAATGTATAAACTAGATCCAAAGGTAAAGCTGTTATCAAGTAGTTTTCCCCAGAAACATCTGAGCATATCGAGATTAAAAACCCATACTGACATTTTCAGGCATACCCATACATTCAAGAAAATTTCTGAAAACCAATTTTCTTATTTCTCATGAATGACCAAAGTTTGTTTCACCCTAGACCTTTCCTAGAAAATAGATGCATTGGTAGCCTTGGAGAAAGAACACATCTTAAGAAATATTATCTCTTTGCTGCTAGTTTAATTCTCACTATCAGAATGTAACTTAAAATTGCGCAGACCAACCTGGTTCTGAAACGTCCAGGCAAAAGTAGGCAGTATACAATAACAAGCTTCACTTAATTTTTTTAAAAATTGTTCTAAAAACCAATATTCACCAGATCCTGTTGGAACTTGCTTAAAAACTTATAAGATTCATCTACATCATTCTTTGGTCCACGAAGAACAACAACATCACTTTTTTTGCCTGGATCAGGAAATGTTATCTGAATCTGATTGAAATTGTCACGTATTTCCTTAATTTTATCTCCTCGTGCCCCAATTATTGTCTTATGAAAACGTTGTTCAATGATTATGTCTCTGGTCTTTTCATTTTCCTGCAAATATGCAAAAGTAAAATTAGTGGAAAAAAGGGCAAAATTATTCTGATTCTTCACCCAACAAAAAGTATTAACCAAAATTGTCTTTGATAAACTTAAAACCAGTTAAAGATTTTTTTTTTCTATTTCAACACAACCAAAAAATTAGACATACCATTCTCTGGGACATTTCCAGAAGTTCCTGTTTGGCTCTGTTAACACCAGCAGGGTCACCTTCTATACGAATCACTGCACTGTGTTCAGCATCAGAAGGAATATGAATGGCAACACCAGTTTCATTCTTGATTCTTGAAACTGAAGATAAATATTTTTAAAAAGGCCATAGCATCTAAGTCATTTTATGTCATTCCAATTCATCCAGTATGGAACACTATGGTTGACTTCACTGATACTTATTTTATCTCTATTTATCTAAATAATTAGGAAATGCAAAACTTCAGCTTTAGAATCCACTTATATAATGTGCAAAATGATTAAATTGTAATTAGTCTAAATCTAAAGTTTTCAAAAAGTATTTAAAATAATGGCATTAACTAAAGTAGCAATAATGGTTATGGAAGTTCTTTAAAAGTGAAACATAAACGTTGCAGTTTTTCAGGGTAGCGAGACTTTCTAGAAATATTCAAAATAACAGTTTCTTTTTAAAAAAAAGTTTGGCAGGTCTAACTGGCCACAATGTATATCTGCTTTATCAAAACAAAATCGATTTTATGTTTTTCTCTTCTATTATTTCTTGTACAGAGTAATATATCAAATTGAAATAAACTTCAAATTTTAGAAAATAATTTTTTTTTTTTCCTTTAAGTTTGGTTTTGATATTCAATACAGTGAGAAATGGTCCCATCCATCATGTATTAAAAATTCGGCAACAGCAATATTTAACTCTCAGTACTGGAACACTTGAGATGGCTGACCAATGACAGTAGGTGCAAAAAATACAGAAGATAAGACAATAACAATCATTGTTCTGTAATTAAATCACACTTTTTATTTAAGTATGGCTAGGTTAATGAGACTTACAGGTTAGAAGATCAAATTTCGTCCACAATCTTTGACATCAGTTTTTTCGCTCAGCAGTCAGGTACACTTAATTTGACGTTTAGCAAACATACAGTGGCAGTCAAAATTATGGCAACCATCTAATTTTTCAAAACTATTGTTGGAGAGGCACATTATCCCAGCAAAAAAAAATATAAAGATTATAACAACATGATGATTTTAAAATTTTTAATCACAATACACGCCAGCCAGAGATAAACCATATCGTTAGGAAAGGAGGCAAGTATGCTCGTATCATTTGCTTCCACCTCCACCAAAACAGTAAATAAAAGGAAAGACGGTTGGTACACAACTTGGCAATAGCACATTTTAGTGCAAATTTTGCTTTATATTACAATCAGAATGCTTTTTCTTTCTTTTCCACAAATGACAAAATAGATGGTTTTATACTCTCTGAGGTTATGCATTAAGAGTTCAGATTCAAGTGTGGGAAAGGTATCAGCAATTGAAGGTAGGGGCTGGCTGGGTCATCTTCACCATAGTTACGATCATTAAAAAGTTTGTTCATCAGAGGCAAGTTTTGGATTTCTTGACTGCCTGAAAGCTTGCCAAAATCTTAGTATTGGCCCCCGATGTTTCCGCACCACTGTCAGTATCAAATGAAGGCCATCTACTAACTTAGTAGCAGCAGAGTCATTTAGCTTTGCCACAAAACCACTCCTCTTGTAGGAGTTAGTGTGTGCTGCTTTTGGCTACATCAAATGAATAATCCTGTTGTTGTGGTTAGAGCAAGAGAATCAACCCTTTTAGCTTCCTTACCCCCCTTGGTCAACTGCCTGTGGTGTTTGGTGGAAGGATAGATCATAGACAGCTTAATGACAGCTCTCGAAAAATGTTTCACTCCTTGACATGCTGGACAGAGTCAGCCAGTGCTTCCATCCATAGACCTCTTGCCACCATCAAGAACCTTGCCGTTGAATGCAAATCCTTCTGTCAGGGAAGCCAAAGAAGCAAAGTCCCGTTTCATCTGCTTTGAAAGTGTCAGGATGAACTGCTGAGATAGGTCAAGTTGATGTCTTATTTTTGCCAATGCTCTTGCTCAAGCAGCTGACTAGTGAGTCTTGATAAGATAAATGACCTTGCATCAATGTCTAGCACAGTATCTCATCCAAATTTTGAAGTTCAGAAATCATATAATCAATCTTTAACTTATAACAAAGAGTGTCTTCAGAGCAAAGCTTCAGCACTTACGTGCATTGGTCAACAACTTATCAATCAATAAAAATCTAACCCTGTGCACTGACTCTATGCGCCCTTGTAAAGGATTTTCATCAAGCAAATTTTACACACCAAAGGTAAATGAAAATCAGAGGTAACAATGCAAACCATCACAGTTTTGTTAACTACAGTGCATGACACATCAAAGTTCATGGCAACTTGCTACTGGTTGAGATTTCCTAAATAGCTTTTAAAAGTTGAAACTTTGTTGTGAAAGTCATGTTGACCAGACTAGGTTTGCTTATCTTTAATGCCAACTTGATATGACATAACAAAATAAATCACCCTATTTTAACAGATCTCTCTGAGGCAGTACTCAGTGTGCGCGCCATCGCAAATGGATTGGCACTCAATGCTGCTGCTAATAGATCAGAGAAGGCATCTTAGGCTGCATGCATCAAAGATAGCAACAGGTTGCATAGTAAACAAATCACTTCACATTCATCCAGGCATAAGTGAGGTATAAATAAATCGGTTAGTTTGAAAGTGTTTTGATGAGAGAAACTGGGTCGGGCAAAAATTTGTTGCTTATATCTGAAGTGTGGTGTATTAGGTTATAAACAGTGGCTACTAAATATAGATATTTTGTTATTAAAAATATTTTATTAACTTACTGTAAAGACTGGAAAATTTTTCTAGCCCTTAAAAGGCTATTTATGATTTCAGTATTTATTGAAAACCCTCAGCAAATATTGTAGTATGGTTTAAAGCACTGAATACACAAATTTATTTTGTAAACTTTGCAGATGATCAGCCAGCTCAGATACTGTTGTTCTAAACAAGGAAAGCCATCTACATCTACCCTTCTTTCCTGTTAGCCAACAGCAATTCTACTTTTGTCAAAGTTTGTTGTGGACTTTCTTTTTCTGTTCCTTCTAAAATTTCCAATAATCTTTCTTTCGTCCAGCTAAGTGTGTTTCTTTTTTGTTCTTAATGTTTGATTCAGTGATCCAGACATGAGAATAAATGCAATGACAACACACAAACATAAAAAATAAACAAATACTTCTACCACTCTCAGGAATCCCTGTAAGCTTCATACATACAGCTGATAAGGAAGATTGGCACTCCCCAAACTTTGCATATTTCTGTACTTCTGCTGAGGCATGTAATAATATGGTTGTGATTTGGTGACAAAGATACCATCTGTTTCCCATCCTTCCATGCTATTGCCAGAAGCTGACCCATCCTGCAAGTTTTACTGTAGAGATCTCTTTT
Source organism: Nautilus pompilius (assembly GCA_018389105.1). Taxonomy (NCBI): domain Eukaryota; kingdom Metazoa; phylum Mollusca; class Cephalopoda; order Nautilida; family Nautilidae; genus Nautilus; species Nautilus pompilius. The sequence continues at coordinate 449,372 of JACATO010000611.1, read as the reverse complement.
GGGAAAATTGTTCCGCAGGATCTGATGGGAATACACACGTGACTGTCTTGACACAGCAGAGTGAGTGTTAGATTTACAGATAAAAAATAATCATCTAATGCACACGATGATTCTTGCACTTGATTTTCTGCCAAACCCAGAAATACTCATTCACCTAACCTTTCTGCCATTTACCTGCATTTATTTTGCCGGTAAAGCCAGTGTGTAGATCAGCTCACATTCATACCAGGTTTGTGTGGTGTCAAAGGTCAGTGCTGTTATCACCCGCCTGCCCTAGTTAATACTTTGTAGTGTGGGCCAACTCTTCAAATCGTTCTTGTATTGCTTTGATCATATTTTATCCCCCCCCCTCCCGCAAGTGGTGGAAGGCTGTGAGCATAACATGTCAACCTCTATGGAGAGCCCAGGTTTGAATTGTTAAGATGCAACCAGGTTTGGTGACCTCCCACATCATGTTATCTTACTCTTCTGTACCAGTCTGACTGAGTTTCCCCTGAGAATTTTTTGTTTCTCTCCCCTCCTTCTCCAACCAGCACCACCACAGCTAGAGAGAGAAGCTCTAGTATAAATTTACTAGGTACTTGTGGTGAAGGTTCCATGGATAATTCTTAACTAGCTTTCACCTTAAACACCACTCAAGAGCCCCCAACTATACCCAGGTAACATGTTTGGTCACTAAGGCTGACATCCCACAGTGCCCCCTTCTAACTCACTCCTGTGAGATGTTCTTGAGGCCTTAAGTCAGGACAGGATTCACAGAAAAAGAAATGTTCTGAAAATGTCAAGTGAGGTATCATTCACTTGGAAGTACTTGTTCAGTAATTGAACTTATCCTTATGAAAGATTTTCCCTACACTAGGAAAAAAAATTCAAATTATCCTGGAACAAATATAAATTTTTTAAAAAGGGGCAATCTACAATAACCATAATATAAACAGCTAATAAGCCAGGTTAAACTGTTGTGTATTTCTGAGCATGTTATCTGCAACTATATTTGTTTCCTGTGATCTTTATTTATCAAAAGATTTTAGAAACATTAAGTAAAACAAATATATTTCTCTCTTTTTTTTTATGAATACATCCTTGTACTTGGTCCAATGTTGGATATCAATGATACGATAACATTAGCAAGTCTTGATCTCCGCACTGAAAAGTATTCAGTGCTTTCTTTGGTGATCTTCTGGCGACTTCATAATCTAAATCAGTATCTTTCAGAATACAAGTCTCCTGTCATAGATAACCAAAGAAACCTTTTCCCAGAATCACTAGCTCCAATTTCATCATAACTAAAATGATACAACTTTTCCCTGTGAGGAAATGTAATAGCTACTTATTGTAAAAAGTTGATGATTTAAACTCTAAAAAATGTTTTGGCTGGTTTACCATATTTTAGGAACTCGTTTAACCAATAAACAAATTTTTAACACTGATTCCAGCAGTACAATAATGCCAAAGTTGATACGATGTTGGAGTGATCACAGAGTGTCTTGTTTGCAGTTCATAACCTGTTTAAAAATAATAACGGTTTAATATTCCAAGTTGCTCGCTGATAAGTGTTAGTTAGCATGAACTCTAAAATAATGACAGACAAAGTTCGTTTTACAAGTGGAATAATAACATTTCATCCAGTCATAAAAAGCAACTTACTGTTTGCACCATTCTTTCCAATGATATGTTTATGAAAACGCTGATCAACTTCAATTTCATCAAACGCCATACGGCTTTCCTGAAAGTCAGAGTGGTTTATTTTTAATTTAAGGTCATAAGCTAATTAACATAAGATCTCCTCCACAAATACACTATTTTAAAAAAGGAAAAATGCTCCCTAATAAAGTTTCTCTCATGTATAGCTAAAAGAGAATTTCATATTGGTAGCTTATCATTTTATCAGTTCAACTAAGTATAATACACTTGAATAATTTACTTGAAAAATAATTTTTTCTTTCAATTCTAATTTACAAAATATTTACTAACTTTACTAGAAAAACAGATTCCATATTTTAAACCAGATTTACCTTCACTTAAAAATTAGCAATCTGTTTCAATTGTCCCAACTTATTTATTAATGAAGTTAATTACAATTTATTTTTTAAAGAATATCTCGAAATTCTGATGGATATGTGGACAAAACTCTTTAGATCTGCTTGGCTCGAGATGTGATGCATTAATGCCCTTCAAGCAAACAAAGAACACAGATCAAGAGACACTTGGGCAGTTCTTATTTAAATTAAAAAAGATCAACTTTTCAAAAAATATATTTTCCTTAAGTTACTCTCACTCATCTTCCTTCATCAGTTGTCTGCATTTATTATTAAAATATAATTAATAAAATGTATTTTTATAATGTGCATTAATGATGAACATGTCTAATATAGATCGTAAGACATTAGCATTGCATGTGTATTTCAAATACTAACTAAATGATTATTGTGGAAAGGCACTATTTTAATTAGCTTTACTTTGCAATTTATAAAAAAAAGTTCCAGGTGCGACATTCCAATACCTGTGGCCAAGCCTCTATGTTGTTTGCTACTCACCAGATCAGTAACAAGGTCTTTCAATTTCTTAACCACCTCCTCTACTTCCTCTGGAGGACCTTCTACAGTTATCTTGTCCTGGCCTTCAGTAAACTCTATGTGCACCTTAAAAATAAATATTTTTATTTCAATAGTAAAAGCTGCTAAAAGAATGGTCTAAATAGGAGTTTACTGTAGCTGAACACTTTTGTATATACCTTTGGGGTGTTCTGAGTGATTATTTTTACAGTTGCACCCTGCTTCCCAATAATGAACCGGTGCAGCCAAGAGGGAGCCTTCACTTCATCATAAACAACACTGTTTGCCTACAAAAATATAAGAATAATTGCATGTGGACTACAGTTCTGAAGAGATACAATCTACAAAATAGTAGAAATTCCCAAACCATTAAAAAATAAAACAGATTACCTTGGCGTAAACCAATGTAAGGGCAGGCCCGAGTTTATCTTCCTCACCTCGAAGAGTGATGGTCCCTGAGTTACTTTCAAGTGAGGGAATCTCAACAGAAACTCCGGTTGCAGCCAGAATTTCCTGAATGTTGCTACCTTTTGGACCAATCACATATTTATGCTGAGACTTACGCACCTCTACTGATACTGCTTGAACTTTTCTTTTCTGAAAAAAACAAAAAAACAAACAAATATTTTGAAACGTCTGTATTATGGTGACAAGTTTCAAATGTTATACAGACAATCAGTACTATTTATCTAATGAAACATATAATTTGTAAACCTTTTTTCCCTCCCAGATTTCAGTATAAGGGTACACATACATTGTTCAATTTGTAACTGTCGCCACATTTTTGAATGTATGGCCAAAGCTGCTCTTGATCTAGAATTTTATAACTGTTCCACTTTATCTGCTGTCTAGAGAATCAAAAATACACACTTTTTGTCTGCCAAAAAAAAAAGGAAAAACTCTGATTTACAAAAAACCAGCAGGGTTATTGTGTACAGATTCTACTAACCTTCTCTTCATAAATCTTCATAATAGTAGCTTTGCATTTCATTACACCCTCTTTCTCTCCAGATACTACCACCTCATCCTTCATTACACTAGGTGGCGGCACATTGATCTTGGCCCCAGTGCTTTCCATCAGCTGTTTGATGGTTTGGTTATTTGGTCCACAAATAAAAGGATGATAGATCTTAAGAACTGGCAAGCGTTCAAAAGCAAGTTTGGCCTAATAGAAAGAGAGAAAAACAACAATAAGTCTGATATAAAGTAAAAAGCACTTAGTGAAAAGTTCTGAGGTTCGTTTAAGAAAGCTATCCTATTCAAAACTGAATGATTAAAAGAAAGCCCAACTATGTTACACTTAATTTAACTAGTTAAATATTAGAACTATTGTTTCATCAGTTAGCTAGCGGTTCAAAGAGAAGTCCAGCATCAGAAACAAGCAAAGAAAGAAACTAAAACAAATTAGCAAACACTACAGTGGGCTGACATGATAATGAAAATCTTCACATTTTAAAGCATGTTAAAAATACCATTAATATAGTGGACCATATGTAACAGAAGCAAAATAATTTTTAAAAAGTGTTAATGACATTCTTTTATATTATCCTCATATAACACTTATTAGACTGTGATTGTTCACACTTGAAGTTTCACAATTAAGTTTATACTGTTTTGGAGAATTCTTTGCCATTAAATTTCAAATAATTACATCAGCAGGGATTAAATAATTCACTACGAGATTTGATTAGTGCTATTATTAACAGAGCAAGGACTGCATTCATGATTAACACAGTTATCAATCAAATGAACTAAGTTTGTAATCAGTGTCTGAGCTAAAGCTAAAATACTGTGAACATTTCTCTTTCATGTTATATTAGACTTAGTGAGCAGAGGTCTTGTTACATTTAAAAGAAAAAATAAATAATCTCACAAACGACTTTTCCTCAGAGGTACCCTAAATGTCCATGACTGAATGCATCATCTGGAATCTTATGCAAAACTATATTCAAGAAATAACTGCTCTAAAAAAAAAGGTATGCAAGCCAAATTAATGTTCATCTGGATTACAATGCACCATTTTATAAATCTGCTTACACAAAGAATATAGGGATACACGAGCACAATGAATTTTTCCTCGGCATTCAATTTAACAAAACAAATAGTGGAAAATTCTCCAAAATATTTATTTGTACAAGATTTAAATTGATAGATTAACATACAAATTAATTAAAAGATTGGAATCCTAATTGTATTCTTTCTTCAGCTACTGGAATTTAACATACCTGCTCATCAGAGATGCACTGAATTTCATGACGAGCCTTTTCAATGCCCTCCTTTGTTCCAAAAATTACTATCTGGTCAGCAGTTTCTTCTGACCGAGAAAATGTTATTTTTGTTGCTGTGGTTAGTTCCAACTCCTGAAGCTTCTTCCTGTTCTTGCCAAGGATAAAACGATGATGCTCTCGAGGAATCCTCATGATAACACTTGCCTACAAATACCAATGCAAATAAATATTTAAATTTCATTTATCACTCAATTACTTCTAAAATGTGTGCAGCTGAGAGAAAAATAAAGTTTTGATTTATATAAAGAAAATTTATTAGTTTTTAAACTTAGCAATTTCACTACATTCTCAAAGATCAAGTTTGTAGTTTATACACAAAAATGTTTGATATTCAATTTGAATTACCAAAATGAACTAGTGATACAGAGATTTAGACATCACATTCATTATTTCATGCAAATATGCCAACAAACACAGTACGAGAAGTTGTGCAATATAATATACTGGTAACGCTGAAGTTGGGGGACATAAATACTGATTGTGTTATAATAAGAATACAGCAATCTGGGCAAGAGAAATCCTGACGGGCCTGTTGCCAATCATAATTGATGAAAGTTCCAGAACTAAAATGTTGGTTGTATTCCCAGTTGTGTTGATTAAGTGATTGGCTGATATTAGGTCACAGAAAAAACAAACTGAGGATCTTCAGTAGTGTCACTGGCGACGACCTGGTTGTGTGATATGATTGTAAAACAACAAAGATCAAACCATGCTGGAAAGTGATGTGTGCATGGCATACTCTGTTGTAGGAAGAAGAAAACAAAAATTGAATGAATGTCTTTAAACCCTTAAAATGTACAAAAGTATATATTTTCTCTATTAAAGTCTATGAAAATTTACATAGAAACTTATTTTTTAATGAAAAAATCTGTTACTTTTTTCTGGACATTCCTTTCTGTTTTCCCATTTAGCAAATTCGATAATAGACCATAGTTGCATTATCTTGAGTGAACCAACATCCCTGAGCTCATGCCTCTTTAGTCCAGTTTCCAGGCAAACAACAGCTTCAGGGCAGCCCGGTATGACCGTCTCGTCCACAATCACTCTCGTCATCAGAGTCTGACATTTATGCAGGCAAACTCGCTCCATTTTGAACAGATTTCACAATATTACTCTTGGAAAGCATCTCACTAGTTGGCATTTCTTCATCAGCTTCTAGTCATTTATGTACCATGTCAGATGAGGTTTCCATTCCTGCACTGTTCAGGCGCTGCATGATCTGTCCCTATCCACGGGTCACAGGCTACACCTGACTTCCCCCCTTATGTGTCCCCCCAATTACATTTAGCTTCTTATCAACTGCATGAGCTCTCCGTCTTCTGGACATCATTGTAAAGGTACCAGAATCAAAATTTTGTTTTTTTTTTAAAGATTCACACAAGAAGTAGAACTGTTTTTTAAATACAGGCCACTTTACAGCAGACTTCAAATGGCAAGTGCTACCATCTGTTGTTCTGACATCCGAACACTAGGCAGCAAATGGGAATACACTTTTGAGTCTGAATAAGATGCATGTGTAGACAGAGAGCTGGAAAATAAAACAATCAGTATGACATTTTATTGGTTTTCAATGAACGTTACCAGCAATAATTGCAGAGAAAACTATACAAGGTTGGACAACAGGTCAAAGCCATACATAGTAAATGACAGTATTTCATCCCCAATGACTTCTTGCTTCTTTCCCAAAAATACCTTACTGTTTAAAAAATATTGGAGCATGACCCACCTGGGTTATGTTAGATCCCTTGCTAAATTTAACACCACAGAGTAAAATTATTACCTCATTGAAAGGAAACTGGTGTAAGAATCATCCTACCTGTGTCTGAAGATGAGCAACAAGCTCCCGCCTTGCTACCATCACAACATCAGGCTTTCCATTAATAACTACTGTTAGACTCTGATCTTTGGCTGAGCTCATTTCAATGGAAACACCTAGAATGCAAAAAAGCGAATGTTATCACGGCAGTTAAAGCAAAACCTTTTCATACCAATGGTAGTATTTTAATTGTTTTCAGATGTTTAAGGTTGATAACAGTATACTAATTAACAATGTAAATAAACTGTTTTATTGCTAGTGAATTAAGTTACTGAACTATCAAACAACAAAAAACTTGAATATGTGGTAGGATTCACAGACATTATATTAATACAAATAATGTGTCACATGATAGCAAAGGATTGTAAGTGTTAAGAGATCACATTTTGCCCAGAGTGTAGGCAAGAATTTCTTTTGTCTTCCATCAGAACTAATTTGGGATAAATATTGCTATTCTTAGATGGGGTTGGAAAGTATCTTTGAGAATACAGTGGAAGCTAACCTAGGTGAAGGTGCCATGAAATAAGGAGATATAGGGGCTTTGCTCCATTCTACTTGTCCAATTCACACCACTTACCTGACTTTGTTTGTGAAAAGTACAGGAGTCCAATCCCTTACAATTCACCCACATAGCCTACAGTCCTGCCTTTGCTTATGGTTAATGATACACATTTTTTCTTGACTGCATATCATTTGTTCACGGCCAGTTGGTTTGAGACACTGACAACTGTTGCATTTTAAAGGTCAGATTTCAACTGAATTGGTGCCTGGAAATGGTTACTTCTCACTTGCAAGACAAAAAAAGTGATCCTGGATCAGCTCTCACCACAATGTCTAGCAGCAATACCAAAAGTCTGATGCTGAGTCCTGGCCTTGGAAATGATGCTCTGGCTTAAGCTAAGCTCATCTGCCACATAATAGTGGGTTTCTCCAGCACGCCAATCCCTCTGCTAATTCCTGTGGCATCAAATATTATTTCTGTCACTCTTATGCCATTCCATATCACCCAGCATTAAAGAATTACCAATTTGGCAATGCAGCAATTCTTAAATGCCAAAATGAGAGCACGCAGTGCACTTGAAAATTGTGTGAAATTCAAGTGGAGCTAATTAATTAACAAGCATCTCAAACTTTCAGACAACAAAAAGAAATTTGGTCACAATGTGGGTGAGAATCCCAGAGATGATTAGGAACCAAAAGACTATAGTACTAGTGTTAGATGTAAAATTCATGGTTTGTTGATGATAATTTGATCAGCAAATTTTTAGTAGTATAGTAACTAAATGACACTACAGAAAATTACAATACTGAATTACTACATGCTTTGAGAGCCAGAAAGTCTTATTTACTTTTGTCTGTAAATGCTCTATGTAAATAGATTAAAGATCTCCATACAATTTAAAATCATGAAACACTTTTTTTCTTCCCTTTTTTAAAATGGAAAACAATTTTTCCCCATATCTTAAAAGTGAACATGATGGAAAGCTGAAACATAACTGAATCTGGAGTTTACAGAGGTTAATTACTATTTAGTTTCCCTTTTATTTTTGGCCACTATCTGTCCTCACCGACCAACAGTATATTTAAAACTACAACATTACTAAACGTTTACAGTTTAAATTTTCTGCCGAAAGCATGAGAAGATCAAATAAAATACAGCAACAATTGAAGAATAGTAGATTATTTTCTTTATAAATTAATGCTAATACTATTAAATACTTTTTATTTTCTGGAACAGCATACTAAAGTAATATAAACAATTATGGGTGTATGTTTTAAATGCTTGGTCATCTAAGAATGTGAAATGTAGAAAACTTACTATAAATGAGCTGTTAATCTTTGATTAACTCCACAAAACAAATAAGTTAAATTCTGCAGAAACTGTCAAGTATCTGCATTTGTTTATACAACAGTCGTTAATAACACACACACGTGAAGAGCTTAGTAGTTGCACCTTTTGAAAAAAAATGACAGTCTTGCTTATTAAGCATCCCAGAAATTTTCTAACTCTTGGAATAAAAGAAATTGTTGCATAAGACGAATGAAGTTTGTTTTTAGTTCTCCGAGTAACCTGATTAAACTTTAGACTAAAAACCATTGAATAATTTCACCTGGATGAGATTCTGCTTTTAATATTTGATGAATATCTATCTTTCAGTTTGTTAGGAAATTTTTCCTTCTGCTGAAATCAGTTGGAGCAAACAGTCAAGTTTGGTAACAAAAGAGTGGTTGCTATTGAAGACCTAATTATTTCTTATATCGTGAGAGTTACTGACATAGTAAGAGGAGGGACAATCATCGGCATACCTTAATCAAAGTCTATTTGAAGTATTTAGAGCTAGGTTTTCCGAAAACTAAAGAACTATTTCTTTTTTTTTGAAAAGAAATCAACCATTCAGAATGAAATAAGAATGAGAAAGACCAAGGTCAACTGTAACTGCACTAGAAAAGGCATCTGTTCTTAGAGTCTGCATTATCAGAACAATTTATTGAAAACAACATGGCAAACTTGATTCATCAATGGATCGGCTAGTAAGCAAAGATATATCTTCAAACTCATGACAACCACAGAAAAACCAAGCAAATTCTTAAGGTAATTGAAGCAAGCAATAAAGAGAATGCTGCTAGCATTTAAATCTATGCAAACATATAACTTGAGTGCAGTATAATTTAAACGTTTCTAAAATAAGAATATTAGGTCATAATTTTTGTATTCTAAAATTTTAACAGAAGTGTTTCTATTCTGGCTAATCGTCAAACCCATTGTATTCAATTATCAAAGACATGCAACAATGTAATATGTTAATTTAACAAGATGATTTAAGTTTTGATGGAGTACTAGGAAACCAGACATGTGTATGAGAGACAGGTAGTATAGAAATCTCTATATGATACTTAATGAAATTTCAAACATTGATAAATTTTTCTAACTTTGAAATATGAAGAAAATAGTGGTCCTGGATTAAGATTCATAACAACAAGCCTACTGGCTTGGTCAGGTTCATTTTCAAATATCAGTCAAAGATAAACAAAACAACCAACCAGTCCTCTGCATGATTTCACGACAGACTTTAGCTTGGTCACCCTCTTCACCAAAACTCTGTTCATTTATCTCCCTGTAGCGTCTCTCCTCCACTGGTACAGTGAAAACCTGTTATACATAAATTCATTTTCTGTAACTTAAAATGACTCTAATGCAATCCAAGTTTGTTTCTGGATTTAAAGCCAAAGTTGTACCATACTGATAAGAACCAAAAAAAACAAACATATACTTAATTCAACCTGTAATAAAAGTTACAAGGAGACTATATCAAGACGGTCTCTAAAATGAAGAGAAATTACAAATTATATAGAAGTTCAGTGCAAACGTTCCAGTGTTGACCAGAGTTTGTTAAGCTAGTTTGCCTTTTTAAAACCCTGGAGTAATAATCTCATTTTTAGGAGATGACGTGTCTTCGCATACGAATAGCCTGATTTCGGACTAAAACATTAAATTAAACTTTTTTCCAGTTTATTTTACATCTGTATAATATAAATTAAACCACGCTGCCAAATGCGTGTCTAGTGTATGCACATCAGACACATACACGTATTTGATAACATTATTTTGGAAGATCACTTATCAATCCAATCCAAAGTACTGAGCAAAAGGCTACTATTAAAATGGAAACTGCATTGTGCCATGCTCATCCAATAGTGATGGAAACACCACAGATGATTAAAGAGTAGAAGTCCAGTAATATAACAATAGTGAAATGCATTCTGGGATTTTTAAGCCTGAAAAGGTATTTATATTTGAAATACAAATATCACTATCAGATAAATCATAATTTCTGTTTGCCTGCTCATGATAAATACTGAAGTGTTTATCTAAAAAGAAACAGGTGCCGCCATTTGCTATTTATGTACCTTCTAAAATATACTACAATTTATTTGAAATAATGACAAATTTTCTAAAACGGTTTCTCTGTATTTTAAACACGTGGAACAAACTTTAAAAAAAACACAAAAAACAGCAGCATTATACAAGAAAAAGAGCAAAAATACGACTATTTCAAACTACTTTAGTTTATTGTCCGCAAAAATGGAATAATCACACACCTGTTATATCAGACCCGAGGTGAAAGGGCACAAATGACAGATGTTTTGCATACTTTATAAAAAATATATTTGCATTATCATTAACAAAGGCAGCTGAACAAAACATCAGTTTAATTTACTCAGTAGGCTGAAAATGATGGTCATTGTCTTATTTTGATACCCTCTGTAGCCAGAATAATAATTTTCTTGATATATCTGTTTACTATAAACCTACATTCATGCTCCTTATTTTCATATAAAATCCAAACTGATTTTTTTCTAAAGCCTAATAAGTTTTTGTTAAAGTATCCTTTATTTCTGAAATTTTACATCTCAACAACTTTCCAAAACATTAATGAAAATGTACGCAAGATAATCTCAAAACTTTATTTACCATGCTGACTAAATGTACTTTTCCTAAACAAGTTATTTATTCAACTGTTCCCTTTTTAGGAATTTCAATCTTACAAGTTAAAGCCAGCTTTAAGATTTGTTCTATACCTTTCTCATCTGGAACTTAGCATTTCATTTTTAGACTTTTTTTTTAGTTAAAAAGAACATACATTCCTTTCCTAGATCTTGTAGGCTGGCTACATAGGCAAAACAACTTAATCTTTTCACACATCTGGCAAAGAGAAGCCACCAGCCCTTTCTGATCCCCTCTCTCCAAATTTAAGTATCTTAAACCCGCTTTTCAAATTTGCACCCCTTATAAATCTGCATTTTCCCAAATCTAATATAATTAGAGACCTAATTATTTCATGTTTGTGGCCTTGTTTGTGTGTGGAATTTAGTCCTTAATGTTAACAATGAACTAACGTAGAGTTTAAAAAGTTTTAAAGTTCTTTGCACTTTTGTATAAGCAGCTGTGTTGGCTGTTTTTGGTAAATTTTCTTTTAATCCTTTCCACGGCAACATGGATAAAACCAGCCAGGCTGTAAAGAGTAATCTGATGATTGCATCTGCATTATTCTATAGATAGCATGCTAGTCCACACATCACTTTAATTTGCTGCAAAAGTCTCTCTGTTATAGTGATTATATTTAATCTACTTAATTCCATTCCATTCCATCCATCAGCAAATTTTCAGAGAATGGACAAACAGACTGAAATGTGGCAGGAAGGTCAAAGATCATGACACTAAAGAGATTTTAAAAATTGAAAGTATTGGCAAATATGATGCCTCTGGTGATTCTAAGAGAAACCAACTGTTCTAAATTAGATCTCTCCTTGATGTAGACACCCATAGAGACTTCAGGCTAGATGCTGAGGAGGGGCTGAGAAGTGGCTTCTGCTCAAACTTGAAGCCAACCAAGAGAGAGAGAGAGAGAGAGTCGGGTTCACCCTCTGACAATTCAGACCATCACATCCCAGAGGGGATAAAGGGGAGACCTGCGTGCTATGCTCCAGGAGTGGTCACAAAACACCCTTTGGTCAAGGAGTGGAGACCAACTTCTACTGCCAGCTCTATACTATCTGAGAGTGCAAATAAACTCAGCAACAGTATATAACTAGCAATTATGTAAAATAAATTTGGCAATATTTACATATTAAATAAGTAGCTACATAGGAATTATCAAACAAATAAGTTGTCTCTCACAGCAAAGTTTTCGTCACCAGGTGATTCTATTTATTTTTTTTTGAGAACTAATCTGTAAATCAAGTTTCTTCATATTCAAACAAAACAAATTAGTGGAATTTTAGACTGGGTTACCAAAGTTTTTGCTCCGTGCTTAGCACAAATGTAATAAACAAGTCTAAAGCATTAAATTTTATGCCAAGAGCAATTTCTGCTTGGAGTGGGAGGTGCGGCACACATGAACAGTGGGAGGTTGTCTGCCCTGCCTGTGCCTGCAAGAACTTTTCTAACTCGAAAACTCAGATTCCTCTTTTTAAATATTGAGTATTCCTTGTTTAGTTAAAATATACAATGAATGTTTTGTATGTCTTGCACATAATCACTGCTTCAATCAAGAGGGGTATATGAGGTCAGTCCAAAAAGAAACTGAACTTTTTAAAAAACAAATTTATTGCTTCATGTACAATTTAATCAGACTTGTCTCCTTCAAAATAGTTCCCTCCACTGTTGATACAGCGCTCCCAACTTTTTTCCAGTTTTGGAACGCGTTTTCAGACATAATTCGCCACGAGAACTGCACACTTTCTTTGATCTCTTCTATTGTCTGAAATCGATGACCTTTCAGGGTGGATTTCAACTTTGAGAACAAAAAAAAAAAAGTCTGCAAGGGCCAAATGTGGAGAGTAGGGCAGTTGGGGTACAAGAGTCGTCTCGTGCTTTGCCAAAAAGTCACAGATAAGGAGAGACGTGTAAGCTGGTGTGTTGTCGTGGTGCAGCATCCAGGTTTTGTTTCTCCATGCCTCAGGCCTCCTCCTTCGCACTGCCTCTCTCAACCGCCTCAGGACGTCCAAGTAAAACTCTTTATTGATCGTCTGACCACGTGGAACAAACTCATGATGAACGATGCCCTTCCAGTCAAAAAAGGCGATCAACATCACCTTCACATTTGAGTGACTTTGATGTACTTTTTGGTCACGGCAACGATGATCCAACCCACTGCGACGACTGCCTTTTTGTTTCGACATCGTTGCTGTACACCCACGTTTCATCACCTGTTATGACACTTTTCGGAAAGCTTTCATCAGCATTCAAACGATCAAAGAGCTCCTGACCGACTGTGACTCGGTTCTCTTTTTGTTCATCTGACAGCAGACGCGGCACAAATTTTGCGGCTACACGATGCACGTTCAATTTTTCTTTTAAAATCATGTGGCACGAACTTTTACAGATGCCTACTTTTTCGGAAACTTCACGGACAGTCAGGTGACGATTTCCACGGATCACAGCACGCACTTTCTCAATGTGATCGCCATCCATTGCCGTGGAAGGTTGTCCAGATTTGGGATTGTCTTTGGTGGATGTTCTTCCCGATTTGAAACGCTGGTACCACTCGTGACATTGCGCATGGGTCAAACAATCCTCCCCATAGGCCTGTTGCAACATTAGAAGTCTCTGTAAAAGTTTTTCCCAATTTTAAAGAGAATTTCAGACAAACATGTTGCTCTTCAAGATCCTTCGTTGTTCAACTTGCAACAAATCGCCAAGTGCACTAAACATACGTTCACTCTAGCGCGTGTAGATCGATGACTAACTGACGTGGCGTGATGCGGCTATTATTAGACTGAAGGTCAAGGTCACTGATACACAGCACTGCAGTAGCGAGCACACTGTTTTAAAAGTTCGGTATCATTTTGGACAGACCTCGTATGTTATAAAACCAACCATCAGCTGGTGATTAGAAAACTTGCACCTTCTTCGCTACTATATCACCATTAGTTGTGGTGCATTACCTAATTGATAAACACTCTCTTGCTTTAGGTTTTTAAAAGAAAAACATGAAAGGAAGCAAAGTGAAAAAATAACAACAAAAAGCAAACCCATTTCCTTTTTTTTTTTCTACTGTTACAAAGATAAAATAATTTAATGTCCCAATCAATCGGCTCAACTTCAATGTTGCCAAATTCATTGGCACGTGCTGCTGTTTCCAGTGAATTTCTCCACATCGACTTCCATCTGGTTAAACCCACAATGTTCCTGATCATCATGCACACATTATTTGCAATTAAATGATCCTCAGAGCCACCCATTACAATTTTTGAGAGACTTATGAACAATGTCCAGTATGGCAGAGGATAACCCCCCCCCAGCCAAAAAATAAGAATTGTGGAGGAAGTGCTTTACTAGTTCCTTCTTTTGTGGTACCTGGCCTTGAATGGCCTGATCCACTGAAAATCAGCTGGTTGATTATACAGTGGATGCTTTTGGACTACAGTCAAACCTGTCTATAACAGCCACTTAGGGGACTGACCAAAAATGGCCTTTATGAGCAGGTGGCCTTTATATCCAGGTTGGGTAGTATGGCCGGCCAAATTATAAATAATTAAACACATGCAAGTACAATGTATTTAAAACAACACTTTTATTAATTATATACATACTTGTAAAAATCAAATGCTATTTCTAATCGAATATTTATATCAAATAAATGTCTATTTTTGGAAAAAATCATCAATTTTCATTTGTTTCCTTTGTTTACTGATATTCATTGCTTCAATCGTTGCCTGGATGTCCAAAAGTGATTCTAGTACATCATGTCGACCAGCAAGTTTCATGTAGTTGATGACATCCTTCAGTCCGGATTGGCATTTTGACATGGTGATCATTTCTTCTTTGGTAGCTTCTGGCTCAGGAATATCATCATCTGTAGATTCTACATCTGAAGTGCTGTGGCTAGGTACTGTAACTGCAGGGCCGTCCAACTGTGTTGTTGCCACTTCATTATTTATCTTAACAAGATCTCTAAATTCACAGCCAAACAAATCGGTGGAAAGCTTGAGGACCATAAGGGGAACATTAACATAATCTGAGTCATCATCCTCCGTAGATGTGGAAGGCACCGGTTCGGGATTATCATTGGAGAGAGGGGTGTCTAGCACACCAAAGCCACATGATTTAAAGCATTTTTCAATTGTGGTAGCCTCGACCACTTTCCAACAAGAATTAATCCAATAAATGGCGTCAAAGACCGATATCTCCTTCAAGATTTGACTGCCGCATTTTGTTTTGTCCTCCTCCATGGCATTGAGGACAAACTGCAGCTGTCAGGTGCGGAATTTAAGTTTAAAGGCTTGGATGATTCCTTGATCCATCGGCTGTGACATGGACGTTGTGTTGGGGGCAAGAATTGAAGCTTGACATTGGAAAGTTTTACATTAGGGTGTGATGGAGCATTATCTAGGAACAATAACACATTTCTCTTTTGGCGACGCATGCGATTGTTGAAGGATTTTAGCCAATCATCGAACACATAGCTGGTCATCCACGCCTTGCTATTGGACATGTAGGTAACCGGCAAGGATTTGACATCAAGATTCTTGAAGCAGCGAGGCTTAGCAGATTTACCGATCACCAATGGTGTGTACTTTTCGCCTGTCATACTAGCGCAAAGTGCTATCGTCAATCTTTTTTTCGACATTTTGCCACCACGACACTGTGTGCCTTTCACGTGAAATGTTTTTTTATTGGTTTTTGCACAGTAAATCAGACCGGTCTCGTCCATGTTAAAGATGTCTGCTGGTGCGTAGTCTTCACACAGCTTGGGGATCTTTGCTTTCCAATCACTGACGACTTTTTCGCTGACGTCACCACTTTCACCGGTGATAGTACCAAATGCAATGTTATGGCGCTTTACGAAGGCCTCTAGCCAACCATTTGAACCTTTAAACTCGGCATTGTCAAGTTGTTTTGCGAACTCAAGTGCTTTTTGTTTTAATAGTGGACCAGTAATCACGATTCGTCGAGAAGATGCATCACAAAACCATTCCCAGCACATTCTATTGATTTCCTCATTGCCAGTTTTTCTAGATTTGCGCTTGCGCTCACTTGAAACATTTGATTCATAATCGGCTAACACTTCTGCTTTGCGTTTCACAATGTTTTGAATCTGAGTGCGCCCTACACCTAACTCATCTGCTATTTTCCGAGCACTTTTGCCATTATCACTGAGGTTTACAACTTTCACACGATCTTCGAGTGTCAATGTCGTCCGTTTTGGCGTAGCCATTGTGTACAGTATGGAAATTCAATGCAGAATGAAATGCTATGAAAAACGGAGGCTATTTATACAAATGTCTTGCTTCACTAATTAAATAGAAAAAGTCATCAAAGAATTCAAATAACATATTATAATTAATAGGCGAATGTCTGAAGTTGATAAGCGCATGTCATGTGGCATGAATTGTGATAAAGTGCTCAGTGGGAGACGCGTTCACTGCATAAATATTGTTGTTCACTCGTAGTGTTATTAATGAAAAGTGTATGTTATTATTCTTCAATAAAAAAAGCAAACCATTGACTTTAGTTTACATTATTTTTTTTCTTTGATGTTTGTACTCATGGGAGAATGCGTCTCCCACTGAGCACTTTATCACAATTCATGCCACATGACATGCGCTTATCTGGCAGTTAATTGGCATGCTGGCGCCACGGCAGAGCTGGGGCCGATAATGGCCGCTATTTAGCAGGTATAATATGGACGTCTGGGGCCTCAAATGAGCGGCCGTTGGCCGCGTTGACCAGGTGGCCGTTCTATCAAGGCCGTTGTCAATGTAATTTGGTACGGGACTGTTTCAAGATGGCCTTTAAGAGCAGGTGGCCGTTCTAAGCAGGTGGCCGCTTGAGCAGGTTTAACTGTATTTTATTTATCAGCTGTCTACATCTTTTTCTTGTTTGATACAGTTATTGTATCGCTCTGAAGGTCAGTATGTAATTAACCACATGTATAAAATATACTGGAAGTACCACTTTGGTAGATTAGTGGACGGCCACAGGGGTAATGCCTCAGATCATTATAATGATGTATGTTATTTAGTGGAGATATAAATGGGTTTAGTTTAGATGTGCTCATAGACTGTGGAAAGAATCCTGATTTTGAGATCGCAGGAAAAATAGTGCTGCCAACTGTGCTGAATTACCACTTTAATAATAAAAATTATTTTCCCAACAGCATTAAAAAGCAAAATGCTAATTTTTTTAACTTTGAAAACTTGAACTTTTTTGAGTAAGTAAATTAAACAAAACAAATCTTTAAAAAAGAAACAGAATAATTTAGTTGGTTGGGTCTCAGTCAAAGCCATGACCAAAGTTATTTCCTCATCCAGCAGATGCAAGGTGCCCGTTATGTATTGCTTGAAGTTTCAGTGTTGAACACAAGACTTTAAAAACAGAGAGAAATTGTCGGACTTTAAAATGCACTCAAAAATGAGTAATCCAATAAACACTAATAATATACTGGACAATGAACCTTGGGAATAAAATTTAGAAAGGAATCCTAAAGCAAACTTTTTTATTCAGTAAAAAGTTTTAAATTAACCGTCTGGAGTATTGTGTAATATTTTATAAAGCGGTACAACTTGACTGCATCCAGATACTTTACAGCAGCCATCTTTCTCAGAACTCACGATACACACACTATTAGGTATTAACTACTATAACTAAATACGCACAATGTAAAACAGAAGGAAAAAATAAAGAAGTTCTTGTGTGTTTCTCAATTTTGAGTAGAGATTTTATTTTTAAAAAAACCCAAAAAAATTGGATAGAAGACAAAGCAATACCACTACTTTTCAAGCAGCTGACTTGCACACCCCATCAAAACTTCTTTTTTTTTTATGTGAAAATAGTCAGGGGAAACCTGATTATTCAGGAATTAGTGTTCACAAAGCCCAAAGCCCATTGAAAAAGTTCCTTTTCAAGTCTGCTTTAATTTCCAATTTGAATGGTATGTTCTGTGTATTCAAACTTTGAGAGGAACAAAAAAAAGAAGCTAACTTCATGCTTTAAAATGTACAGTGAGAAAAACTGCCTTACTTGGGTTGTACGTGTAGCCTTTGGTCGTACAACAAGTCTGGTTCCCCACTTGCCTTGGTTAATGTCTGCTGTGCTGTCCTTGCTCTCACAGCGAAGAGCAGGAAAAGCTTCATCATAAGTCTGAGGCTCATAAGCCTCATCGTCAATGTTTGGAACGACCTCAGTTGCCATGTCCAGACTCAAGGTCAATAGGCAGATCCAAGTCGTACAGTACTAACTAAAGTCATTAAAAAGAGAGAAAAAAATATTTTTTTAATGTTATGAATGCACCTTTTAAAAATGAAAACAAAAATAACTTAAAAAGTAATAAGAATTGTCTTACGGTAATTTTACTCAAAGACTATATAATGGTAGAAGGCAGTCAAATGTTAGTAACAACACAGATTAGTCTAAAGAATTGATACTTTTAGTCAAATAATTTTAATTAAACAACTTATATTCAACAAACACATCCACTTTTCTTATTATTATTATTATTATTATACACAATCTTCTTAACCTTTATAGCTTTGGGGGTAAAAAGTGGATTTATTGTCGGTGGCGCTATCTGAGCACAGGTCACACTGCAACGTACTTTATAACTTTTGAATAATTCATTAGACTTAATATCCACAACATAAATTCTGACAAATTTCAGTTTCAAACCTCAAAAAGTTATAGCAAATTCAATTTTTTTTTTTTTTTATCTCCATTTATTACAAGACTTGTGGCCTAACAGAGAGTTGGGAATGGTTCTGACCACCGTCTCGTTGCCATCAGACAATTTCTGACCTGGTTAATAATAAAAAAAAGAGAGGTTTCTGCACACTAAATGCCTTTAGAAGGGTTAATTTAATGAGGAGTAAAACAAAACCACCACCTTAGTGGATTCATGGGAATGGTAATTTTCTGCTGAGTACCACTAACTCCAAAGGTTGGTAGAGAGACTCAGCAGAACCTAACCCCCATCTCCAGATGTTAATATTTGTCCATATCGGGAGAAGTAGTAGACTTACTGGTCTGTCTTTTTGGTAATAATTTGTTTTTTTTATGGTCTTCACATCAGGGGGGGGGGTGACAAGAAAAGACCATGATGATGATGATGATGATGTTATATGCGAGAATCTGATATCTGTCATATTTTTTTCCGCAATTACAGTACATGGGGAGAAGGTCTCTTAAGAGATCTATCCCCAACGGCAGTCTCAGCAGCAGGGAGACGGGCACCCCCCCTCCCTGGGGGGGGGGGCGACTCTCGAGGTGTAAACGGGCGACGGGAGGCGAAGCGAAAACAACAATATGTTGGACAGGTTTGGAGACCCGCACCGACCTGGCGGCCGTGTCAGGTGCTCTCGGACCGAGCTAATGTGGTCTCCAGGCCAGGTGATCTGGTAAGGTTAGTGCTCGTGTCTGAGGTGCTGCTGGTTTTAGGCTTTAACCCCCCCTCCCTCCCTCCCTCCATCATTTGTTGATCCATACACGAGACGACTTACTGACGTCGATGGCAGTGCTCTCGCAGTCACCAGCGAACCGGGAGTCGGCCTGGACGGGTAAGACGGCTTCAGATCGCGAGTAAGGGGGCCGGGCCCCTCCCCTTCTTAGAGGGAGGGACAGGCCGAGGTGGTCGGATCGTCGGTGTCCACGTAGACATCGACCCGGCTACGTGTCGGACGGACTAAACCAGGCGCACTTACCGTACTGCGTCCGTAAAGAGCCGTCCTAAAAGTGTTACTTCCTCTCCGATGCCTCCACTGTGGCTGTCCTTTTCTGGGAAAAGAACGGAAATGGTCGATGTGCCGGAGAAACGGTTGAGAAAAAACTAAAAAAAAAAAAAAAAAAGGCTACGACGTTAGAACCGCAGCCATCACTTACCCCACTCAGAAGGAGAACACCTTTTCGCGTGCGCGCATATCATTACGCGGGCTTCCGAGCGGGGGTTCAGTACGACCTGCCTGATTGGCTGAGAGTTCCGATTTTCGCCCAACAACGGTAACTTTGCTTCAATCATCTCCCTCCTTTCATGAAAGCTCTATCTTAATGTAAAGTTCAGTTCCCAATGAAATAGTTCGCGAATACTGGGAGAAGTTTCACAAACACATCTGTGTTCCGCCTCGAAGATGGCCCTTAAAACCCCCCCTAAGCATTAATCTAGGGGAACAACTGCCCCTCCCCCACCAACCCGCGGCTATCGATCAGAGAAAGAAAGAAAAAAGAATCCGATGGCTCGGCCGGGTTGGCAGACGAGGTCAAGATGTGTTAACATTAAATATACACGCACACAGCCACGTGTACCTCTGGTGGTTGAAGATACGCTTCCAGTACTGTATCTGTTAGTTAGAGGGGGGGGTGCGATGACATATTACATTTGCGAACTTTTGTCATCTCATCTACATCGGACAGACGACGTAGGCGGAAAAAAATAAAATTTTTTTTTTTTTTAACCCTAACCCGACTGCCCTGACGGACGACAGTTTAATAATTCCAAAGATGAGATGTTGTGCTTCTACATTCG
Organism: Nautilus pompilius; assembly: GCA_018389105.1. Classification (NCBI taxonomy): domain Eukaryota; kingdom Metazoa; phylum Mollusca; class Cephalopoda; order Nautilida; family Nautilidae; genus Nautilus; species Nautilus pompilius. The sequence continues at coordinate 428,695 of JACATO010000611.1, read as the reverse complement.
TCTTGTGCCACAGCGTATTTATTATGTGACAACTGGCCGGGGACACACCCAGCGGTGGGGGGGGGGGGAGACGGTTAACACTGGCACTGCAATTACACTCATGGGATACAGCGACTACGACGTACTTTTGTTATTTACTTACTACTAATAATAATAATAATAACAATTGGCGTATTTACTGATTTTAAATGTCATTTACCTTAGCAGGAAATGTATTAAACTTTTCGTCCAGATCACATTGGACCTGCCATCCCGGTTTAAGTAGAAGACCGGATTAACCGTTACCTTTTCCGAGGATTAACTTCACGGCCGGCCGAACAGAAGGGCTAAGCTGCACAACTCCTTAACCCTTTCACAACTGGAATAGTGCTGCACCTGTGGTGGCACAACACCTTCATCAACAAACTGATGCAGCAGTGCCAAAGATAAACATCCGAAAACTTTAATGTCGAGATCTGGGGGTTTGTTTTTCTTTCTTTCGTTTGTGTTTTTAAAGTTATTTTAAAAGAAAGGGAAAAAAAATCTGCATCTTGGTTCTCCTCTCGGTCTCATTGCACACATCACCATCGTAAACAATTGTGACGTCACAACGCTCGCGCCCCGACGAGGAGAGAGAGAGAGAGGGAGCGGGGTAGCTGCGCATACCTTTTGTCTCAGCAGTTGGAGGTCGTCAAACTGTACCGAAGGTAACCTTTATTACCAGAGTAGATCTCCCCCGACAGCTAGGTTTAAGGCTCCTCTACCATGCGGCTGGAATAGGGAAAGGCCAGGCAGGGCGGCCCTGACCTCGGGGCGGCCGGCGGTGTCCCTCCCGATAGACGCCCGGTGGGCGGTCGGCCGGCCGGATGGACACCGGTTAGGGAGCTGCTGGAAGGGAGGAAGGGAACCTCTTGCTTTACCGAGATATTTCAAAGTTGTAATAATCCAAGCAGACGGTGGTGGTTGTTTGTATCGTCCACTGTAGATGGATAGTTCTGATGTTGAATAAACGTATGAAGCTACAGTGTACTCCGCGCTGTATGAGGGAGATGGTTTTTTTATTGTATTAATGTCTGTCCCCTGTCCCAGAACTCGTCCGGTCCGGGCAGATCGGCAGGAACAGAGAGACAGGGGCCGAGTAAGGGCCGCTGTCCTCCCCCGTTGTTTCCAACGAAACCCGCTCGCGACGGAAACAGGCCTCCCGGGTTCCGCAGCAGAGACCTAAACGCCGAATACCTATTACATTTAAATAAAAACCTGATAGAGTAAAGATTTCGATGTTTCTACCTTGTTAAAGATCGCCCCCCCCTTCCTCCCTCCATCGTAGGATGGTAATGATAACGGGACGGGGGTGGAAGCCGTTCCTTGTCCGGGCCGATCTGAGGCCCCCTTAGGTCATGGAAGATGGCGATCTCCCGACTGCACACACACACAGATAGTGTAAACAACAACAACAACACCTTATTAACGCATGTATACCGGAAACTTTTCTGTTTGTCTCTCTCTCTCTCTCATCATTGTTCTCACGTTCAGGTATGCTTTGTAGGGCAGACCGATGGCCCCACCCCACACCACACCACACCACACCCCACCCCACCCATCATGTCGTCGTCGTCGTCTCCAAGCCAGACCGTTTAGACTGTTTCTTTTATTCCACAATTTCAGAATGATGAAAATCCATGCACGACAGATATTTGACAGCCGCGGAAACCCAACTGTTGAAGTAGATTTTTACCATGAAAAAGGTTATTTTTATTTACTTAAGAATAAATTGAACTTATAAATTTAGTTTGAATCCTGATTGTTGTCAATACTTTCAGTGTTTTGTAGCCTGAGGGAAAATCCCTCAAAGGGATGGAGATATATATGCATGTTGCCACTGAGTAAAATCCATGGTTTTTCCTATTTATTTATTTATTTTTTAATATTCCAAACAAACAAACTTTGTACTCAGAACTTTTCAACTTTATAATGCACATTTTTATCTCTACTTCCTGGACCTCAACTGAACAGGAAATGTTTCCCTATTTTTGTCTTTTAATAAATTGTATTTTGGAAAATAATTCATATACTTTTTTTTTTAGGATGATGTTTACTTAATTAAAAAAAACAAAAATAATGTTTAAGTGTTTTTACTTTGTTAATTTAAAAAAAAAAAAAAATACATCTTACTGTTTTAAATTTAGGACTTTTTCGTGCATCAGTACCAAGTGGCGCATCAACTGGGATTTATGAAGCAGTTGAATTGAGAGATAAATGCCCCGCAGATTACCATGGTAAAGGTGTGTGTATAACAGTGGGTTTTTTTTTTTATTTTAAATGTGGTATGTTGTCAATGTCTCTTTCTCACCAAATGATTCCTCTTGCAAATTTGTTGGTAATTGAAGCTTAATGATTGATTGGTTCATCAGGATCAGATAGATGATCAATTTATATTTGCTTTTGGCATAAATAAGATGTTTTTTTCTCTGCCACAATATGTATAAATTAATTTGTCTTCTTACCTGGTTACATGTAATCTGTATATTAGTGTAAAATAACATATTGGTTACAAGAAAGTCAGATAGTTGAGAATGCTTTTCTGCATTAACCTGAAGTCTGATGCCTTTTATTATTTTTCATTAAAAGTTTTTCTTACAGACAATTTTGCTTGAGGTTTGTTTGAGAAACAAAAAGTAGAGTAGATGTAGTCTTTTAGACTAATTTTAAAAAATGATATTAGGCAGCATGTTTTCTAGAGTTCCTTAATATAACAGTTTTGATTTTATTTTGGTTTTTATATCCTAAAAAAATACGTCTTACCTGGCCGTTGCCAATTATGAAAAGTCATAAATACTTACATGAAACTTTTTTGTGCCAAATCATCATTCACTTAATAAAAACCTCACTAATTGTTGCTATATCATAGTGTAGATGGATCTATTTGGTACACATTTGAATGTTGTCATTTATTAATTTCAGTGGAGGCATTTAAAGTTTCCTCCATAGGCAGATATAAGAAAAATAAAGTTCCTGTTTCATTAGTACATGCATTTAGTCTGTACTTACTTGTACAAAGTATGTATGCATCCTTAGGATACCTTGTACTTTTTGAGAGCTTTTTTGACCGAAAAACATTAGTATCATTTTGAATAAATATTGTCCAATTATATTCTTTTAGGTGTTAGCAAAGCAGTTTCTAATGTGAAAAAGATCATAGCACCTGCTCTAATATCAGAGGTAAACAGTTGTGTGTGTGTGTTTTTGTGTGTATATACACAGAGAGAGATGACTTCTGAGCTAATTATTTCCTTAAAATAAACATTATTTTGATTCAATTTTACTGAATATTTTGACAATTTTGCAAGTACAAATATCACTTTTGCAAACTCAGTTTAGAGGAAATGCTATGATAAAAAAGAGAGGGTGGGGGTCTACGAGATTCAAATCTGTGAGAGTAGATCATGATTTATAATCAAATACCTTAACCCAGGGGTTCTCAAACTTTGTGATATCACAACCCCCCCTAAAATAATACATAAATTTATGTGACCCCATGATTAAAGCCATTGATTTCATTAGGACTAGGTAAGAGACAACTAAAACACTTACCTTTGTATATTAAATCCAACATATTTGTAAAAAAAAAAAAAACTACTGACACGTTTATCAAATTCAAAACTGTTTTGCTAAAAGAAGTTGAATTTAAAGCTGTCAATAATTTTTGATGAGAAGGACGAGCTTGTTTGGTACTGGTTAGCTTTTCAAACCTAGGCTCTATCTTGGAGATTGCCATCACTTCACGTTTCACATTCATTTGCGATTGGTATTTGCATTTTATAGCGACAACTGCTGAAATTCTGATTCACACAAGTAGGATGTTGTGAATGGAATCAGTATTTTCATTGATTTCTCACTTAATCCTTTGTACTCATCTTGCACACTAATCCAAAATTCAAGAAGAGATATTGTTGGGAATTTGAATTTCAGTGAGGTATCAGAAGAAATATTGATAAATTGCTCTGATTCAATAATAGTGAGGATACCCCCTTTCAGTTCAGTATTAAAAGGTTCCCTAATCCACTCATAATTTTCCATTTCCAGATCAGGAATGTAATTCTAAAATTGGGATTTCAGTTTAGAAAGTTGACTCATGATACAAATTTCTACATCTCCACTAATTTGTGTCACTGCTCTTGATAAATTGTTTTAAACCAGGAAACATGTCCACAATTTCACTTCACATTCTCTGCCACAGTTCAATTTTTTGATAAATGACTTCAGTTTGTCACTGAGCTGAAGAATATTACTGTCACTGTCTTGTGGTGAGGTATAAAGAGTGTTCAGCTTCTCAAATACATCACTTAACTATACCAACTTTATGATGAAATCACTGTTGCTAAATATGTAAGCAGTGCCGTGATTTACCTTGATTAAGTACTGGTAAAATTCATTCCTCAGTTTGAACACCTTTGTTAAAACATTCCCCCCTGAAACAGCCATCTTGATTCATAGTAAAAAAAAAGCAAAGACGTGTGTTCTGAACCCATCTCTTCACATAACCTAACATACATCCTGCATTTAAATGTCTAATTTTGATGTAATTCACAATATTTATGACTGTTTGTAGAACTTTCTCTATTACTGGGCTCAAATCTTTGGAAGCAAGAGCTTTTATATGAATCATGCAATGTGTCCACACAGAACAAGTAGATTTTTGCTGAATTAAAGCTTGCAGTTCTCCATGAATGCCTGACATTGTGTGTGCCCCATTTGTACACACACACACACACACACACATTTTGACCACTCCAGGAGATTTGCACTCATATAGCTATTAATAATATTGAAAAGGTCTTCAGCTTTGCTTGTTCCTGTAATATCTTTACAGAAGATTAAATCCTTTTTATTTTATCCTCATCAATAAATCTTATGTACATAATTAAATGAACCTCTTTAGTGCTATCTGTTGCTTCATCTATCTAGATGGCAAATAGTTTGTTACTTATCTTTTCAACTAGCTGCTCATTTAAATTCTCTGCTATATCTGCGATTCAGTGGTGGGACACAGTGTCATTGAGATGCTTACAAATTGTCTTGCGCTAGACTCTTCCGGCATAGTAGTAACCATTTAAGTAACTGCTGGAAGAATTAAATTTTCTCCAATTGTATGAGGCTTTTTTTGCACTGCAATTCTGTATGTAACTTGATAAAATGCGAGAAGAGCTTTTGAAGGAACACTACTATATATAAGTAGATTTGCGTTTTGCAGCTTGATTTCATCACATTTATGAACAAAATAATCATGAGGTTTGTTTACTAGGTCTGTATGACTTGTTTGTCGATGCTGTTTTAATTTTCTTGGTTTCATGTTCTCAGCAGAAACGGTTCTGTGACAAATAACACATTGAGGTTGTTCCTCACCACCAATACAAACACTTGTGAATCCAGAGATAAGTAACTTTCTTGACTTAGGCTTACTTTCCCTTTACTACTGGCAGTTGTATCATCTTCAGCTTTTCTCCTAAAACCTGTCAAAAACTTTTCCATTTTAGCATGAAGTTTTAAATAACTGATAAATCAACAAAAAAAATTGAATATTATCTTTAAGGACTATGGAAAACTCTCTCTCAACTGCATGCAGTTAACCAAACTATTGGTAGATAAATACTGAGCTTTACTAATGGCTGTACATGCTGAGGCTATTGTCTCTATTTATGGAAAATAAAAAAAGATGCTTCCAATGTGGGCAAGTCCAAGAATGCATGCATTACTGCTGGAGGGAGGGAAACAGGTAGAAAACCTTGATGCACAATGCATGTGCACTGTTATCGCTCAGACTAATAAAATAGACTTGCCAATTTTAGAACACTAATTTAGCATGTGGCATTGTCTGGACATTCTTACCTTTGTTGCTGTGTGTTGCATGAAAGTTCTGAAGATACAGATAGATTACGATGCCTAAGAGAAAATAGTCAGAGACATTGAGAAAGGATTAGTCAGAGACAAGTGGAACAGTCAAGAAATTTATCAATGGAAATCAACATTATTGTGGTCTAATGATATTGTTGATAGCAAAACTATTAAAATAGTGCTGTCATCTGGAAGCTTTTGTACTGTAACATAACTAAACTACAGCAAATCAACTTACATTTCAATTGAAAAGGCACCAATTCCCCATCATACCTGCATTTGCAATCACAATAAGAGTCAAGGCCAAACTTTCGATGAAGTTGGAATATTTCTCCAAGAGCCAGTATTTAGTCACTGTCAATTATGCATTACTTTTTTCTAGATGTACATTGAAGTAAAGAATGAAAGTAAAAATTGACTCAAATCTTCAAGGAAAGTTAAATAATGTTGATACTTTTGCTGTTAACATAGTTTATAGGGAAGTATTGTAAATTTATAAGGACTCTTGTATTTGAGGCTCGGGAGGGTTGAAATTAAAATGCAACAGTTATAACTTTATTTAAAATTTCAGTCACAATTTTTTGTAATACAAAACAAAAATAAAATAATATTTTATTAGAAACCAAATGCTTTATTATTGTTGAATTGGCAGCGTATCCAAGAAATTAATGAAGAAATGAAGAGGCTGCTATTTGCATAATTTTTTTCTAAAAGAATATTCATCCAAATGGCTTTAGAGTAGCTCCTCAGTTGTTCCATCTATCATGCAAAATTAGCTTGTTTACATGACTCCACTCACATTTGATCCTGTTATGTTAGCATGTGTGATTGGACCCACAGAATTCTCCAGCCTTTCATACATGCTCCATCCATCGCTCCACATCGTCAGGATTATTTTTACATTGTGAAAAATAACTGGCAACACTGTTCGCACATTTCTTTTTTGTATGTGGCATAAATATACAAACCCTGTCTCTGCACTAATTAAGCCAAAAAAACCACGCACTGAGTATTCTGTCGCTGTAATTTTTCCTTCTCAGTGATGCATCTATTGTTCCTTCTTCATCAATATCGCCTTTTAGAAATCTTTCTCGATTCCCCCTTTACATTTTCCTCACATTAAGGTTTAATCTGTCTGGATAATCACACCTTGATCTCCCATTTTTGGCTCAGCTTGTATTACTTTGAACATATGTTCTCTCAAAAAAAATGGTCCAGTCACCGATTGTTTTATTCATCATTTCGCCATGTGATTTTTTAGCTGGCCACAGGGTCCTTTCAATGCAAAAAGTAATGATATTTTCTGGATTTGATATTGTGTAAACATCTTTTATTTTCATGTCTTTTTTTACCCTATTTATAATAAAATATTTAAATAATAAAAATTAATTAAAAAAAATTAACTGTAATAACTTGGTTTCCTTGATAAAATAATTTATTTATTTGATTTTGACTCTCCAGGGCCCCAGATACAGGATTGGCTGTATAATATGAAAAGAAAAACTATCAATAATTCATAATTACAACTAAGATTCCCATCAACTGTGACAGGCCATAAGTCGGTATTTTAAATAATTCTAGTGAACTTTGAGAACCCCTGCCTTACAAAAACAATTTTATTTTACAATTTAATTGTTTTGCTTAAGTTAACAATAAATACTACTGAAATTTTCCTTTTCTGGACAATAATATCATATACAGAACTTCTGCTGTTACATCTAAATTGTTTTATCAGATTCTATTACTGCTTGCTTGCTCACGCACCAGGAGATAGTTTTGGAGATGTTGACCAAATTCTCCTTAGTGAGACTTTTACCCTCATTACTCAGTTAGTTGTTCCTTGAGGGTAGTAGTTCCAGTATTTGCTTAATTCATTGGCTCTGTGTTTTTTTTTTTTAAAGAATTTGTTTTCTAAAAAAATTAATGGTTTTTAAATTTTAAAGGACATTACAACTTTTAAAGTAAATTTTAATGCAAAAATTTGAATATCTTTTAATGGATTAAAAGTTTAACAGAGTATTCACATTTGGACACTGATACAACGACTCGTTAGTTACTACAAATAATGTTTTTGTGTTTTAAAATTTGTATTAGGCCTCTTAATCCCTAATTTATATCCTAATGATTTATATTAGCATTTCATATTTTTTTCAGTTTAAGAAAAAACCCTGCAAGCCTTGCATTACGGTTAGTAATTTTTATCTTTTGGAACTAATTTATAAAACATGGATAAATATAATTTTAAAATGATGTTTTGTGTTCCTCCAATCAAAGTTTATGCATTATCAAATCTGTTAATTAGATTACCAAAATGTATTTTTAAAATAACTAAAAAAAATCCTTTTATGAAAAATTGTATACAGTAAAACCCCCATATAGCAAAATTCAAGGAACCAAAATGTTGATGTTCCTCAAAAACTTACTCAGTGTACATTTCTTGATCCTTGTGAAAGTAAAGCACAACCATGCATTCTGTTTATTAACTAGATTAATTAATGTCATAGTAACATTTAAACAGAACAATCAGTTAAGTTTGATGGTAGTTTCTTTTAACTATTCCTTTTATAGTTTTTTTGCTGGGACTGCTTTAAAGAAACTTCTCTATCACCTGCACTGCTCTCTTTTTGAATATCTGTAATGGCAGCAACTTATCTAATGTCAGCTGCTCTCTTGAAACAATTCAACGCATCAGAGGAGCACACTGTTCTTCCCAGCAAGTTCTGAACAAATTGTCTTCTATAGGTACTTTTGCTTTGAGAAATCTCTTTTTGGTCCATTGGCTGTAACCTGTACAATTTGGATAGAAGTAGACTACCTTTATACTTCTTGGATGCAGGCCCTTAATGTTATGTGCAAGACATTATCATCATTGATTTGCTGCTGCTTTATATTGAATCTGCCATTGCCCCTCAAAAAAGATACATGTCAGTTATAAATATTGTCAAGTAATCTTCTATATTCTTATTTGCAGCAACTGTAATTCTTTCAGTTTTTAGAACTTCCGTAAGATCACTGACAAACTGAAGTTACTTTAAGCCCCAAACACATGCTTCTGTGCCAAATATAGAGATCAATGCCTGCCATTCTATTGTGTGATACTCTGCATGACAACATTATCATTTATCCGAAAAATACAATATATGGTTACCATATGTTTATGTTAAACACTTGATATTATAAAGCATTGTGTCAAAACTTTAGGAAAAATCGAGGTTTGACAATTTTGAAAATGAAATATGTCTACAACATTAGATATTCAGTGAAAAAGTACAATATTTCGCTGTTTACCTTTATAAATTATACAGCCTTTTCTGTTTTCTCTGCTTTAATATGTCTTTACATATTGCTTATCAATAATACAGGAAAAAATAAGGGTTTAGGAAAAGTGATGCGCAGCGGTTGATTTAAGAATTATTTTAAGTTGATGTAGTCATGCATGTAATGTCTTATAATAGTTATTATGATAGGCATGATAGAAACTTAAGTATATGTCAACTAATTTATATGGCTTTACTATTTTGTTTTTCTGTGTACATAGGCATTAGATGTGGCTAACCAAAGAGAAGTTGATAAGTTTTTGTGTGGTTTAGATGGAACCCATAATAAAGGTAAATTGTTTCAGTATTTTTTTACTTCTGGGATTTCCACACAGAAATCCATTTATGATGCAGTAATAAGTAGAATAGTGATTTTTAGTTGTTGCCTTTTCATTTTTTTTTCATTTTTTTTTACAGGCATGTCAAATATCAAATTTTGTAGCAATCCAAACATTAAGCCACTTCAGTCCGCCCTGTCCCTACATCTTTAGTATACTATATCTATCTTTACATTTGGAATACTCTAAGTACTGACTGAAAGATTATCTGTTTTTACAAAAGGAAAGAGTTTTATAAGACTTTCCAAACTTAACTTCATTATGGTAAAAAAAAAAAAGTTTTTCATTCAATTACTATGTAGTTATGTTGACAGCAATGTGTCGTTCATCACTGACCTCCCTCCTGACCTCTCTTGACCTTGCCAAAATGTTACATGAAGACCATTTTGTTAAAAGAGCTCATCTTTTTGGGTGTACTGCCAGTGATTGACCAGATTACACTTCCCATGTTGCTCATAAGGATAGTCCTTAAGTCCTTGACTCCCAAATCTTTGGTTTTTCACGAACATTCTAGACTTATTTACTAAATAGGCAGGGAAACATAAAAAGTCTAGAAAGTTTTCAAGTGCTTTCAGTGCGCCAAACCGAAGTCATTTCACACGTAGTCGTTAGCACCACACTTTAAAATTGGCTTTAAAAGAAAACTTCATTGCTTCCAATTTTTTTTTGCCTTTACTGTTTCAAACAAACTAATTTCAAGGTTTTCTTTTCTAAGGAAAAATCTCATGCTGCAAAAGTTCTGTTGTTATTCTACAGTTATACAACAATTTTCATCAAGACTATCAGGGATACATGTTTCTACTAATTTACACAAGAGTTTAAATTAATTATCATCTATTTCCTGAGGAGGACATCCATTTTCACCTACCTTTTGGTCACTGTATTCTATTTTAGTAACAGTTCTCTAAGGCTGTTTTGGAAACAAAAGTGTCGTTAACTTAAAGCAATATTGTAATTATATACTGACAATAATTTACCAAAGAATGCAATAAAGGCATCTATTCTCATTGTATCATCTTGGATTCTGTAGCAACATTTCAAAAGACCTTGCAATCTTTCAAAGCCAATAAATTTAAAGGTTGTAGTGATAAATCAAGATTGACATGCTGTTCAGGCCGGTATGAAAAAAATCCTTAAAATCAGTAGAACTACGTTTGTTTACTAAATGTGCTTGAACAAAGCTTTTCACCTTTGTATGCTCTGTTCAGAATTGGATATCTTAGATTTTATTCTTTTTAAATATTGAAATTGAAAATTGTAAACTAAATAAAACTGATACAAGTCTCATTCCTGAATATAATTTTTGATTTGGACTTAAATGTACCAAATTTTTATCCAACAATAATACAGCACTTTCATAAAAAGTTATTCTTGAACAACAAAAATGGAGAAAATATGAACTTTACTGGAAAATGTATAGTTAAATGTTTAAAAATGAAATGTATGTCTTATTACAACAAATTCTCTCTTTTTTTCAAAGCTAAATGTTAAAATTAATAGAAAATGTATATAACACTGACATAACAAAGCACATATTTTGGGAGGGAATTTCTTACAGCAAAGCTAAATTAAAATTTCTGGACAAAATGTCTTTTTTTTTTTTCCTGAATAAAATTGGTTTATTAATATCTACTTGACTGCAAAGCATGCTTGAACTATGACACTGATAGTTTTTTTTTTAAAGTCTATGTACAGTTTTATGCTTAAATTTACCTCTACATAAGAATTACTAACTTTGTGTAATTTTTGTACAAACACCTTTTTTTTTGAAATTTTTTCTAAATCAGTAAAAGGTGGCATTTACCAAGGGGAAAGATGTTTTGATAAAATGAACCAGAACATATTTACCATTCTCTTCAAGAGAATGGGTAGTTCAATTTTGGCATTAGTTAGTAGCCCAACTGTATTATGATACACTTCAAATTTGACTAAAGCATTCGTGGATTTTTATTTTTGAGTATACTATGTTTTTTTCACAGTTCAAATTAGTCACTTGCTGCTTGTTTAAATTTTTAGGAAAGGATATAAAACTGACTTATGTTGTTGTAGTACATTATGATTTGAGTTATATGTGTTAACCTTTAGTGCTGTTAATATTTTTACCTGAAAACATGCAAACAAAAAAAAAAAACAACAGTAGCAATGTAAAAGGTTATTGCAGTTTTAGAAAATACTATCAATCAGAAATGGCTTTTCAATAAAGCAAAGTCCTGGTAAATCAATGGTAGCAGTCAGTTTCTCCATCTTTCTGCTAGAAACTTTCAAAAATATCCGTCTTCAATAGGTTAAATGGTTCATCGGTGCCTGAGCAGTTTCGGAGGGTGATGTTACACACCCTGGTTTCTGCTGACTTGAATGAGAAAAGATTAATAACTTGATTTTTCTTAAATAATGTTTTTATTGTCACTTGTAGTACTTAAATATAATGTTTATAGTTTACATGTTGAACTATTTTTGGTGAATAAAGGGATTGCATTTCATTGGAAACAGTGGGCAGCATGAAGGACATGCCGAGTTAGGTTGGTGTCAGACTGGTACAGAAGAGCAAGAGAAGCAGTAAACAGCTTGGAGCCATCATGAACTAATGTAAACAACTTCCGGGATGGTGTAGTGCTGCTCAATAAGCCAGCTGAATTTTGCTGGTGTCGGTTTGGTTTTATCTTGTACACTTAAGCATAACCTGAGGACTTTAAAGTCACTATTTATTGGAAAGATGCGAACAAATCAAATACTATGAATAAAGCAGCTTGTATGAACTTTGATGCATTTTCTGTTATTACATTAAACTTTTTAAAAAAATTGGTTAGGTGAAGTTGTATAGTTGACATTGGTTGCTTATTGAATAATAGTTATTGAAATAAGTAAAAAAAAAATTTTAAATTCCAAGAGGATGGAAGAAATGAGTGGGATATTTTTTTCTTTTTAGCTAAACTTGGTGCTAATGCTATTTTGGGAGTGTCAATGGCAGTGTGCAGAGCAGGAGCTGTTGCTAAGGTAGAGTCTAAAAAATTTTTTTCCTTTTTTTCACAGTTAGCATGTTGGCATTTCTAAAACTTTTTTAAAAACCAAATGTGATTTTAGCTGAAATATTTTCAACAACAAAACTTGAAACAGTAAATGAGATCTCTCAAGTCATATTAAAACATTTTATTGAGGGGGAAATAGTTTTCAGAAAAATCAGATACGCCATGTTTTTATAAGTAAACTATTGGTTTGGATGTTGCTAGCATAGACCGTTTTCAGGTGAATAAATTGTTGCAAAACATCTCGCATAGTACTGAGATTTGAATCTGGAAATTGATGTGGGTGGATTGAAATTTTAAAGTAGCAGGGTTTGTGTAATGAGTTTTGCAGTGTTTTGGATCATCCTGTTGCAGTATAAATCCATCTTTCAAATGATGCTTTGATAATGTTGCAGAATATTGATATCTCTTCTGTAAGAATCCCATCATTTCATCAAGTCACTAGCTGAATAACCTAAACAACCCCATTTTTCATGTTTTCACTACGATGCTTAATTGTAGGGCAAATGCAACTCTCTTCATACTTCTATAACATACATACTGTCATTATTGCTTAGAACCAAATATTTGAAACCACCTCTTATTTGGCTACAATACATTACACCAAGTTGTAGTTTAGTTTGTTTTAGCTCAATCAAGTTGCATTTTTTTAGTAAAAAAAAGTCTAAGCAAGCACTATCTAGCTGATACTTATCTAATCCAATCTCAACTATTGTTTGATGCAGAGGTTGAGACGCTGACTGTTGTAGAGGGAGTATGTTCAACAATTAATTAGCTACTTGCCAAAAAAAAAAGAGGTTTGCTCTAGACCAGGGGTCGGCAACCTTTTTGACATGAAGTGCCAGTTTGAAATGTTCTTGTTAATTAGTGTGCCATATCAACATTAAGTTTAATTATGACACCACATCAAAAAAACATTTCCAACAGACATGAAATTTTATTCCATCTATATAGGCTACATGCATAGCAACGACATTTTAAAGAAACATTTATCTCTCATAATCAGCACATTGTAGTGATCATCTTATCGTTGTAAAATTTGTCCCCCATGAGGTTACAAATTATATGCATGGACCCCATTTCAAAACACTGCTTCCAGTAACTCATTTACAAAGAATTGCATTGGGAGCAAATGTCAGAAAGGGAGAATAAAGCGTATCAATCAGAAATACCAGTACTATATAGGAATATTGCCATCCTCATGAAAACATTCATCTGAGTTGGAAAAAAAGAAATGGACAAACAGCTACATATGCAAACCCATGTATATTACAAATAAACATGCCTACCAGTTAGTGTGATCCCTGGTCCTTCTTTCCTTTGCTGAGCTCCATTATCTGGGGGTTGTAGTTAGTCACTTTAAGTTGCATGCATGCTTCGGAGTGGTCGGTTGTCAAATGGCTGCGGGAAGGGCTGAGCACCTTCTTCATGTGTGAGAATATCTGCTCACAGAGGTACGTTGACCCGAAGACTGACAGCAAAGCCAGTGCAACGTTCTAGAGACAGCTGAACTTCTCTGGCACGGATGTCCAGCAGGCAAAGATGCAGGTTCCGTTATCTTGCACTGCCGTGGTTTCTAGTTGTTTCCGTAGTTCTGCAAACTTAGTCACCCAGAGTATTGAACTCTTCAGCTCAATTGGCTGCATTTCTATATCCTGTGTATCCAACCAGTCTATCAGAGATAAATCCAATTCGTGTCCATCAAAGCTGTCTGTCTTGATCAAGAAAGAGAACATGAGTCCATACTTCTGAAAGTCCCCAAATCATGTTGTGAACTCTGACTCAAGCTTGCTCATGTATTTGCATATTTCAGCGGTGCTGATGCTGTACCACGAAGACAGCTCCCTTACATGTCTGAAGTAGCGGAAAGTGGTGGTAGCAACATCGCTTGAAAAGATTGCTAGCTTGCTGACAAAAGCCGTCATGTGTCGAACATGTCCAAAACAGTTTGCCCTGCATCTTGCAGTCAGAAATTGAGCTCATTGAGGTGTCCCATAATATCCGTGAGAAACAGGAGTTTCACAATCCACTTCTCATCCTCGAGTTCTGGGTATTTTTGGCCCTTTTCAGCCAGGAAGGCCTTGATGGCATCAAAGCATCTGATAAACCACTCCAAAACTTTTCTGCAGCTTAGCCACCTAACCGCTGAGTGGAGAGGAATATCTTTGTATGTGCAGTCCATTTCCTCGAGCAGGGACTGAAACTGTTGGTGTGTCAGAGGAGATTGCCTAACTATGAAGTTAATAACCTTTACTACCGTAGCCATAACCTCATTAAGATCTGAATTTGATATCTTTGCACAGAGGTTTTCTTGGTGTATTATGCAGTGGAGTTTCATGATGGGGTGACCGACTTTCTCCACAATTAATCTGACAGCTCCCCTCTGTTTTCCAACCATGGCGGGGGTGCCATCTGTTGTCACTGCAAAAATCTTCCTGATGTCAATTCCTCGCTCCTTGAAATGTTCCATAAACACTTTGGCTATGTCCTCACCTTTTTTTGTGTCAGATATTGGCTTTAAGCAGCAGAGTTCCTCTTTTACATTCAAATCACAGTATCTTGCCATGACTGCCAAACGTGGTATGTCATTCACGTCCACGCTCTCATCAAGTGCAATGCTAAATACCACAGCAGCTATTTGCTCCGTGCTGACATTTTCTGTCATTTCTTCGATGTGTTGCTCAACACTTCTAGCTGACATGGGAATATCTTTTATTCTTGATTTGATTGTCTCCCTGTTCAGTAAGCCTTTGAACAGAACCTCTGAGCTACAGAGAAAAGCATCCTTAATATATTCACCATATCGCAATGGAATGAGCAATGCAATAGCTTGCTTTAGTCACATGGTTTTTAGCAGTGGCAAAGATTTTGAGGTTGTTGGCTTGCCTTGGACATGGCACGTTTGATGGATTCTGCCTTGTCTGCCTGATCTTTGAAAGTTTTCTCGTGCTTTGTCTCAAGATGGCACTTAACACTCGATGTTCGACAAACAACATTTTCAAAACATAAAGTACACACAGCACGGTCCTTCTGAAAAACAAAACCCCATTCTTTTGTCCATGAGGGTTGGAATGCCTGAACCTTTATTCTAGCTTTCTTAGCTTGCGGGGTTGCCATCATCTACCAAACCTGAGCTGCTTCACTGCAATTCCTGTCGGAAATGTGAGCGGGGGACCATACTGTCAATCAAACTAAATAAGACAGGCCGCGCAACAGCCAATGGCTGTTCAAGAGGTGACTTGGCATGCAGCTGAGAGGGCACTGCTTATCGCCAGTGTGCCAATGATTACGCTGCAGCGTGCCTAAGGTTGCCAACCCCTGCTCTAGACTTTCAAATCAGCACCCTATCTTCCTGTTTGATATATATATATGTATATCAATATATTTTTTGGCCCTTTAGGTTCATGTTTGAGTCAGTTGACTTTGTTCTATAGATAGTTCTTTCACTTCTTCCACAATTTTCTGTTTGGAATAACCAGCTTTATAAAGAGCAGTAATGGATAGCCTTGTTTTATTCTAAATTTTGTTTTATGTGCTAATAGCAATAGCAGCTGTCATTAATATGATTCAATAATATTTCGAGGTATAGTATGAGTGAACAATTCAAATTAGTATAAACCAAATTTAACATTCATAGAAATAACTTGCTGGGTCGTCCACCATATTTATGCAAAAGAATTGAAGTCGCTGTCAGTTAATGTTTTGTGTTTTGTCACATGGTTCATTGGATTTTTAAAGGTTTATTTGCTGAAATAATGCATTTTCATTACCAATGAAGTATTGAAAAAATATTAAAGTGTTAATATAAAGTTGGTTCATAATTTATGATGAATAATTGATGGAAAAAATAGTATCAGTGTGGAAAAACATTTTAATGTTCTTTCACGGGAACTTTATCTGAATAAAAGTGGAGACTGTCTGAAATTTGAAGTAGTTTTTAATACATTAATGTTGATGTAAAAAGATTGGAAACTGTTAGTATCAGTAGCACATCATGTGTGTAGTCTTTGTAATCAAGAGAAATATTCAAAAGCTTGTTCTTTTCTTCAGATCTTCATTCAAACACAACATATATTTTATTGTGCTACAAAAACTAAACATGCTTGTAGTTTGTGATATTTACAAATGCTAAAAATAATTGTATGAGAGTTAATATTTAAACTTTAATACACTTATAAATTTTTCTTTTTACTCTACACTTTTAAAAGTTTTTTTTTTGTGGAAAATGCCTTTGTATCTCTTTTAAGGGTGTTCCCTTATATCAGCATATTGCTGACCTAGCTGGAAAAGATGATGTTTTATTACCAGTGCCAGCTTTTAATGTTATTAATGGTGGCAGTCATGCAGGCAACAAATTAGCAGTACAAGAATTTATGATCTTACCAACTGGTAAGTTTTTATGTTGATCAGATTCTGGTGTTTATGAAAAACTACAATCTGGCAGAGACCTTTACCTTTTATAGTTGAGCTTAGGTCTTTTGGTTTTTAAAGTTGACTAACAGAAATATTTTGTTAAATATAAACAAACTGCTGTGCAAATTTGTTAAAAGCAAACTGAGTTTGATTAAATTGTACTACGTGAAAAATATGAGGTAAATTAAATTGTGTGGCAACCTGGCAGGTTTATAATGGGCAAAATTTGTTTCTGAAATGATCGATAATACCAAACTTGAAATAATATACTGATAGAAAACTACCTTTTTTCTCTTTCAGTATTGTAGACAGAAAGATGGCTACTTTGGCCACTATTCACATCACTCGAGAAACATTAGAGAAGTCATCATTGCTGCACAATTCTCAGATGCCATATCTCAGCTTGAGCTCTATTTCTCTTTGCACATCTACTTGCAACTCCTCTCTATTTCATGTTGTCAAGAATAAGCACTCTTATCATTCTTATCCCCCATCTGCTACTTTTGAAAATTCCAGTCTATGTTATGTGTGTCACCTGTCGCAGTCCTGCAATATCTGTTTTTTAATGAGCCAAGACACTGAAAAAATTTCTAGAACTAAAATTGTTTCACTTGCTGCAACAATTTCATCTCATATTTTAGGGCCTGTCTAAGTGCTAGGATTATCGGTGCTCATTTTAAAATCCTTTTTCAGTTTGAAGTTGGAAGAGCACAAATTTTCCTTTCTTATTTTGTCTGCTACACAAGGCCTGCATAAAAAAAAACACTGATGACAAAGAAGAGTGATAGACTCTATGGGTGCATGGGCAGCCCCAATTCTCTTCCACTTGCTTGTAATAAGCAGCTGGAAAGCCATTCTGAATATTTCTGCTTTCTCTTCACTGGCTTTTTGGAAGTTTATACAAATCCTTTTGCCATACACTGCAGTTATGACTTTTGCAAAACTCAACAGTTGCTGGAACATGGCATCGAAATGAGTTTATTTCTTTGCCAAACAATGCAAAGTTGTCATCATTAACTGTCTGTGTATGATTTATATTCCAAAAATCAAACTTTGTGTTATCAGATGGTTCCATGTCAAGACTGATATCACAAGAATGAAAATCTTGAGTTTGTTTGTCACTTTTCATGGTTGAATTAGTCTTCACTAATTAGATGATTCCAATTGAGTGGTCATCTTCAAATTTGTTTTTGGAATCCATGACTTCCTTTGGTTTTTCTTGATTATGTGGACTGCTGCCTTTCGAGTGTATGTTTGGTTGAACATCAGTTGGTGATGTTAATCTTTCACATAGAAGTTCATTGTTGACCAGCACTTTTTAGTACTAATGAAGACATTTTGTTAATTAATTGTGAATGGCCAACAAAACCCAAGATCAACATTGCACTTGCTATGCTGCCGTGTCACACTTTTATATACCCTCTTACCAGCCCAAGGGATATAGCTGGTAGAAAGGCTTAGCTTCTGTCCATTGATCCACTTGACACATCATAAACAGATGACTTTCATATGTGGCATGACTTGGCTGAAAATGTGAATCATTCAGGATAATCTATATTTGATAGCCTGTATCTACCTAGCTTTAGGCAGTTAATTATTCCAATGAAATCTTAAAAAAAAGAAAAGATAGGACATTAAAATACAATTACATGAAACCTTTGACATTTAAGGATTCTTTTTTTAAAAAAAACACTTCAGTCTATAAAAATTCATCAAGTTCCATTCAAACATTTTGTATTCACCTTTCAATTATGGAAACGGTAAAGCAAAGTGTTGATAAGTAATTGAACATTTTTTTTTACAATACTCTAAACACAATATTCATATTAATGTTGTAATAATTTTTTTAATGTAAACTTAAGCTAGTCATTCATTTTTAAAATAAATTTTGTCTTATAGATTTCCTCAAATTTTTGTTGGTAACTTAGAAATACAGTAATGAAAATTATAATTGTAATTTCAAATCAGTTCATGAACAGAAATATTTACTGAAATTTCTTCATTGGAAGACTTGTTTAATCATCTGTGGGTTGAAATTCTCTAGCAATTATAGGGTTTATTTTGAATCGTATTCTCTCCATTTATATAAATTATAATAGATGCCATTGCAAACAAACTGTAAGTACTAAGAAATTTTCAGATAATATTTAAAATACAAAATTTTTCATTTGATCACTAAAATGAACATGCAATTTGATGCCAAAACTGTAAAGTTAATTGAGTAGGAACTAGGAAAAACTTTCAGTATTACTAGAGATGTTGAGTAATTATACAAGGTTAATGCATTTTAGATGCTGATAAAGCTAGCAGTATGCTGAAGATAGTTAGCCAGACCATAAAATGCAAAAGCAGACAGTTTTTGATCCCGTTGTAAAAGTTCCAGTTTGTTATTCCATCCATATAACTTCTTCTTACCATCAGTTTATTAAGAATCAGATCAACATTGTAAATTTATGTCCAGGTGCATCAACCTTTAATGAAGCAATGAAAATGGGTTCAGAAACATACCACCATCTAAAATCAGTTATTAAAGAAACTTATGGATTAGAAGGTAAGAGTTGTCAGACCACTTGCAAAATGGTTTCCTCAAGCTTGCTTTTGTGCAGAATAATGAATTTTAACTTTGCATTACTTTATCTTTTCTAAATATTATTATTCTTTAAATAACTGCATTTTGATTTTTATTGCCAACTGCTACCCATTTTTTATGCTTGTGACTACAAGTTAGACATTTAGGCAGAACTTAATAAGTTGGAAAATTTTTTCCTACAAATAATTTTAATATATATATATATATATATATATATTTGTGAAGTAAATTCTGACTAAATACTGTTATAATGCACAAACTAAAGAAAAGTAATTATACTCCAAGAAATACATATGTAATCATTGAAAAAAACCAGTCCATGCTGATCTTGCATATTGGCAAGTCTGATACATTTTAGCAATTTCACTTTCAGCTTGTAATGTTGGTGATGAAGGTGGCTTTGCTCCTGGCATTACAGATATAAAGGAAAGTAAGTAATTTGTTTGTTGTTACAGTAGAATTAACTAAACTTAGAGCATATTTCCCAATTACTACTTGAGGTAAAATAAGAATACTGTCATGAAAATTAGTGTTTAGGAGATGTACAGCAATTAAGTGCAACAACGGATGAACAGCACTTGCATAGGTCAGTATATTTTTAAGAGAAAAAACTGGCTACTCATTTTATCATTGGACGATTTACTAAATCAGATCCTTGATAATTTGATTAGTTTTATTTAATTAATTTGTTTCTGTAATGTTCACTTTAGGTGTTTAATTGCTCTGCTGCATATCAGTTACTTATTTCCAGTTTATGAAGTCTTGTTAAATAATAACATTTTCAAAATATTCCCTTTGTAGCTCAGAAAATATGCACATATATTGTAATTTTAAAAAAAATGGTTTAATCCAAGATCCGTATTATTTCAGCAATTTAAAAGTATGGTTATTTTTACAACCCTGCATATGATTTTTGCATAATCTAGCATTAGGTACTATAAGCATATCATTTTCAGCTTCCATAATGTTGTTTTCAAATTCCAGTAAAAACTAAAGTACTGTGTGAACATGGTTTACATTGTACATTTGTTTTGTAAAAAGCGATTTACTTTTTTGTATCAAAGTATTGGCATTAATTAATATTTTTTCCAGGCATGGATTTACTTCAAACAGCTATTTCCAAAGCTGGTTATACTGGTAAAATAAAAATTGGTATGGATGTTGCAGCATCTGAGTTTTTCAAAAAGGACAAATATGATCTGGATTTTAAAAATGAAAATTCAGACAAAGAGAAATGGGTAAGGGAACCTGTTAGTTTTATGATTACATTTTTGTAGTTGTATTTGTTTAGTTTAACTTAGAATCTAAAGTTCATAATACAGAAATATATCATTGTTCATACTTCACTGAACAGAATTCTAACAAGATAAGTTCTATTTAATGTGCTATTAATTTAATAATAACAATATCTAATGATAATTCTGTGAGCGGAAGTTTAAATATGAATCACCTATTAAGAAAACTAACTAAAAATGTTTGACTTAAACGTTTGTTACTTAATTTGTTGGTAGCTTAATGACTAATGCTATTTCTTAATCAAAACACTTTTTTTAACCGAGCCATAATCTTTATTTGTTAGTATTGCATTTATTCCCTTTAAAAACTTTTAATAGTAATTTATTTTTTCAAAGATGTATAGTGTTTTATTCATAATATCACGAAAGTTTTATGAATTTATAGTGATAAGTGATAACTAATGAATTTGAGTGCTGCAGTTTATTTAATCTATCCCCCTGTTCTAGTCAGACAAAAATGGTCAGCCACTGATGATTCATTTAACCCATTGACCTCTGGTGTTGCCTTTCTCATGTTGTTAACTCCCGACTTGCTTAAATGTGCTCTAGTTTGCAATGTTGAATTTGTTGAATGATACATAAAAACATCATTTAAGTTGGACAAGAAAATCACAGTTGGTCTTTATTTTTATAACTACGTCATAGTTTGTCCCCTTCCCAGGTTCAGTGAGTTAATGACCACTTCCATTTATACTATAGAAACTACATGTAGAAGGATGCTAGTTCACATTATCACTTCTTCTGGCTATTTATGTTGCTTTGTTTTCTTGCAAAAGTGTTTTACTGGTGCGAACATGCACATTGCCTAGTTTATTTACTTGATAACTGATGGAATTAGATACTGAATCTTTTCCTTCTGGTGATGTGGAGGTCTTGAGTGTTCATACTTTGGGTCTCTCGTCATTTATTTGGTTATACAATGATGGAGAAACATTTGAGCAATGTGTCAGTGGATAGCGAGGTCTGATGGAGTTGAGTTTTAGCCTTCTGCGGCTGATTTAACTTGCCTGTGTCTTCATTCTGTTGGCCTGAAAGTTGATGTTCCTGATAATGTGAGGCCAATGAATTTCTATGAGCTAATACCAGAAGATTTCTTCCACCTCCATGTGGCTGAGGAGTCTAACCATTATGTTGCACAGACTCAGTGGGAGGCAGGCAGAAATAGCAACACCTGGATGGATATGGGGAGGAGACAAAAGCATCTGTAGTGAAATATACCCGTAATTCTGTGCTGTCCATTGAGGTTTACTGGAGGAAGGATTGCAGACTTTATGTCAAAAGTAATGACAGCGATGAAATTCAAGAAACTGAATCATTATCGGTATTTCAGGAGATTTTGCGTTTTTTTTTTTTACATTCTGCACTATAAATTAAATTTTTCCTTTGGATTACTGAACTGTATGCTAAGTTATTGGTGCTGTTTGGGTCATTCTGTGACTTTAAAATATTTTTAAAAATAATTTTATTCATGTAGGGGCATTTTGTGCATACTGAATTGGATTTTATGAATGGGAAAGGGTTAAAGAACAGGACATGTAATTTGAACACTTAGAATTGCTTTAGATTTTAAATTCTGCATGGTTCTGTAAATATTAGCAGGCAGTAGAAATTCATCATCACATTTTGCTTTATTATATACTGAGCTGATTTTAAAATGCACCCCACTTGAAAAATGTTCACTGTTGTGACACTTTATTCTTGTATCACACAATGAGTACTATAGTCTGCGGCTGGCTTGAAGAAAAAAATCAATTTATGCAGACGATGTCATTTTTTTCAAAATTTGCATTTGCCGCTTGAGTCATTGAGAATGCAGCTTGAAATCTTACAGAACTTTACTTGAGAAGGTAATGATCCCTTTTCCAAATTGAGCACTTTTGAGTAACAGTGCCTAGATTGTGAGAGAGAATTACTATAGGATTGTTTTAAGCAGGTCAGTCAACAAGACAAGATGCATGACAGCTAAACTGTCGCCATACCACATGTTGAAACTGGTCCAACTTGTGATCAGGTACATACTGGGTAAACCCTGGATGATGACTGTTGTGCAAGAACTCTACATCTGTACAACACATCTAATGAACAGCACTGTGCAGTGCTTGTGGGAATATGAGGAGGACACAGTATTAATGCTTGTCAAGACAGTCATTTGATGTTGCAAACAATTTTTTCGCATATTATCATTTTTCAAAATGTTCTTATCAGTAAAATGTTTTAATGAAACAAAATATATTTTTTACATGAAAATATGGAGAATGCTTCATCTTACATGTAATTCACATGGCTTAAATGTATTATTCAAATTTTACATGACTTGAAAATTGGTGGTGCATTTCTAAATTGGTTTGTTATAAGTTTATCTTTTATGAGAGGCCATGTTAAATTTTAACATAGTTTGGTATTTATTTTTTAAAGTTTGTTTAACGTAATTTTTAAATTTGCTGATCATCAAAAAAGAACTTGCACTTTGTTTAAATTGATACATTAAACATTTGCACCCATTACTGACAACTGATCTTGTGTGGTTTAAAAATATAGTTATTGCCTGTTCATTACAATTTGTTTATAAAATCCATACAATAATTAGGATCTTAGAGATAGATAAGGGTTACATATATGAAATGTACCATGAAAGAAAACTCACTAAATTATATTTCGGCTGCTTTCTTTTTAATATCTATGAACTGTGAGATATGATCTTAGTCTTGATATCACATTATTTAGATATTGTGAAACGCCAGACACTATATCTTTAAGTACATGAATACATTACCATAAAAACAGCTAAAACGAAATATTATGCAAAGCATCTACATATTCATAATGGCCATAATCACAATGCATTGTTTTAATGATTAATATATTGTACTACCTGCAATTGTGATAAGTCCCAGCTTTGCAATTAAAACTACAAAACCTGTTAAACTTTCTATTGATGCCATGTGAAAATAAGTGTATTACCAACTCAGTAACATTTAATATACAGAACTGATACCAACATAGGAATGCAAAATTTATCAGTTTTTAACTTTTAAAATAGGAAGAAAATCTGATATTATAATAAATATCAATTGATACTTGTGTACATGCATAAAAATCCCATTTTTGTAGTGCCCAGGGTTTTTAGTAGAAGAAATTAAATAGCATACAACAGAAGCTCTCCCTTTGTTGGGGGGAGGTCACAAACTGGGCCATAATGTAGTGAACACTCAGAAAACTATGGACTTTTATTATTTTCTGAAAGCAAAAGAGTGTGTTTAGGGTGCATTTCTCTATGGTACTGAAGTATCAAATGGTTTATTTTTGGCATAAATGAGAGGAGGAAAAATCATGCCAAATTAATTGCAGGTTAATTTTCTGTAGGTTTCTCTTGTGTTCATCTTTATAGATAACATCAGATGAACTTGGTGAGATATACAAAGATTTGATTGAGAACTATCCATTGATCTCCATTGAAGACCCATTTGACCAAGATGACTGGGATGCTTATATAAAGTTTACTGAATCAGTAGATATCCAAGTTGTTGGGTAAATGATTTTGTTAACTTAAAAAAATAATTACATGTATGCTGCTTTACGCATAATGTATAAAGTCTTTGTTTTGCATAATTTTTATCCTTTACTATAATGTTGAAACAAGCAAACTGGGTAATTTTAGTTAAATAGTTTAACAGTTTTTAGTTGATTATATGTATAATGTTAGAAATAGAAGTATTTCAGAAGACAAAAGTTTGATTCTAAAATAAAAGAAATTGTTTAGAAAACTAGAGACTCTTTAAAACAAGCAAAAATCTATTTAAAGCTGTTATTTCTACATTCTTTACAAGGATCTTATATATACTGTACATTAGAAAAGGTCATAATGTTCTGACAGTATTTAAAGAGATCCAGTGCTTTATAAAGAAATAGTTATCTTAGTTAAACCACTTATTTAATTTCTTTTTGCATTTTAACATGGCCAAAAAATTTTTCTTTGCTTATTCTTTAATGAGTGCATTAAAGAAGTAAGATACCATTTTTACACTGCATATTAAAGACTGTTACCACTTTCTGGATAAACACTAAAGCAACTTCAGCTAAGCTTATTATTTCTTTTGATCTTTGGTAACAGTTCCATAATGTTAAAGACAAATGTGGGTGGGTTTTGTGTTTTTTTCTTCATTGAGATTCATTTTCATACACTGTCCTGCCATAATAATTTGGAAACTTGTTTTTAAAATGTTCTGTTGCAGAAAACGTCAAATAAAGGCGAGTAGTAAAGTGAAATTTGTTTTTAGTA
Organism: Nautilus pompilius; assembly: GCA_018389105.1. Classification (NCBI taxonomy): domain Eukaryota; kingdom Metazoa; phylum Mollusca; class Cephalopoda; order Nautilida; family Nautilidae; genus Nautilus; species Nautilus pompilius. The sequence continues at coordinate 403,569 of JACATO010000611.1, read as the reverse complement.
CTTGGTCAAGCTGCTTATTGTAGCACAAAGAAAGAAGCTTTACCCTATTTATCATTGAATGAATGGAAGTTTACAAATGATAGCAGCATTTGATTCTGTCATATTGTTGGGACATGGTTAGGTTGCTATCAGCTGATGATCTACTTGCTCCTTTAGGTATTCATTCCGACTCATATCATGGTTAGATTCACATGACAGGTATAATATATATATATAACACCACCCTTTTGATAGGGTATAGTTACTGATCTCAATATGCTTTGTTAGGTCTTCTCCAAACTGAGGTGCTACCTACAAAAATGAATTTCTGAAACCTGAAGTAATCAGAGAAGAGTCGCTACCATTACTAGAGTCTGCTAGTCACGTTTTATAACCACATCATCCGAAGCATTTTAGTCCTAACCAAGTCACTGGGGATGATGTTTGACTGTTCTTTAGCTTATTTTTGTTTCACGGTTTATATCAGAAGAGATCCTTGAGGGGAAATGCAGAACGTGGCAATGACATGTTATTGTTGTGGTATTACTGTGAAAGGCCTTTCAGGTTGCTTTGCTACAGTGACATCTGCATTGTTGAACTTTATACTGATATTGGACATGATCACAAGAAGTGTTGAGATAATTGGAAATCTGTCAATGACTCTGGCCAAGCTCTGAACGGTCCATGGCAGTAGATAGAGAAATATCACAGAATCTGTCTGTTTTCAGCATGGTGATAGTGCAGACTGGTATCTGCATTCCTAGATGTCCAATATACAAATTTCAGTAAGGTAGGTACATTAAGGAACTTCTGAATACTTACCCTAACTTTACACGAAATTCAACATCTGAATCATTAGCAGTAGTGTCATTAACAAATCAGCTAACATATGACTCCATTATCCACTAAGGATAGAATTTATTCCATTGTCTATGGTAAGAAATATATTGGTAAAACAAAGAGCAAGGCGGCTTTCTAAAACCAGAGTAGAACAGCACAAAAGATCAGTCAGGCTTGTTCAGCTAGAAAGCATATCTACTAATGCTGACATTATCTGATCATATCAAATGAAAAGAGTAATTGTGAGTTTCATAACTATAAAAAGAAAGTTAAAGGAAATGATTTGCATGGCTCTGGAACCCAACTCACTTTTAAGGTCAGTAGAATTCTAACAGGAAAGAATGGTTCTGAAAAATACATCAGAAGTCTTGGCAATTTACAGATTGTGGGATCAAGATTAGCTCCAGTCACTTGTACTATCTAGTGTCCACTCTAAACACTGCTGAAAATTAACATTAGTGCACATTGAAACAGTCTTCAGGACTACACCCTGATGTTGGTGAAAAGGTAAGATCACCTAAATGTTCTACAAACAAGGTGGTGGGGAATGCCTGAATTAACTGTGTAGTTTCTGGAGATTGTAGAATTTTTTGTTGTATTTAATAGTAGTAATTGTAAAATTTTCCTTTGCATTGTGGATATTTAATCAAATTGTTATTGTTTTTTAATTTTTTTTTACAATAACTGTAGCATACCCATTCTTTCCTTGTTGTCAGATTATAAAATTATCTGTTGCTGTATATCAGTCTCAACAACAGAGACAGTGCTCATGAGAGAATGTAGCGTTGCAGTTATCCACAAGAGAGCAGTACCTATTCTGCACCACAATAAACCCTGTGCTTGGCAGGGAAATCCCTATTAGAATGCTTAATTTTTAGATGTTGGGGGCCTTCATGCTTATTTTTACCTCCAAAAATAGAAATGTATTAAATTTTTGTAAGATTTAGTTTTAATAAAATGAAAGAAAAATCTTTGGAAAATGACTCTTAATTGTCCTCACAATAATCATAATACACCTGGAAATGTTTTTATTGTGGTAAAATACTCAAATACAATGAAAATTTAAGTTAAAATTTATTTTCCAAGTTATAATATATATTTAACAATCCTTGAGATTTTTTTTTTATTTAGTAGCTAAAATAGTTTGCTCCATATTGTTCCCCTCTCTGTTTATTCAAATGCTATGAACATTTTGTTTTCTACTGCTGCTAATATTTTCAGATAGCACAACTTTAGGCAAGAATATTTTTATCTTCTACCAGTAAAACATCAACAACAAAAAAAGAACCACAACAGAAGAAGCTGAGTTTTATCTTTTTCGGTTTTACTTTATGATCAAGTAACAAATACAAATGTCATGAGAAAAAATACAAGCACTTGCATACAAAACTTGAAATTTCTTGGATTTCTTTAATCTAACAGATTTTAAAATAGTGTTAATCTCTTTATTATTATTATTACTATTATTTGAAGCTTCTGGTTAATCTCCATTTTTTTTTTTTTTACAAAATTTTGTTTAATAAAATTTACAATACTTGTATTAACCTAAAAACAGCAAATTCTAGAGTGGAACATGACATCTTGAATTATTGATAATTAATTATGAATAAATATAATTATAACATTTGAAGAATTTAAATTTAAAAAATTAAAGTACCCTTAGGCTAGAAGTTGAAAAAAAATTATGGAAAACTAAATAGAAAATGAATACTATACCATTATTCTTGAACCCGAATAACAACTATACTTGCGCCACTATATATTTAAGTTTTTTGAGATGACTAAATTTCTTTTAAAAATTCTTCAGAAGTTTGGCAAACATCAAAATGGTTTGCTAAACAGGCAATTGCTTGTTATCTCTCTAAACATGCTGATTAATATATGGTTATAAAAAGAGGGCATGCGCACAAACAACAATCACCAGGAAAGTGGGCTGAACTAATGAAAGAAACGCGAAATATTTTGACAATCAGTACATTTAGCTTAAGTCTTGAATTCATGGCTGAATGAAGGAATGCTCATAACCAGCTTTCATAGCCTATGATTTGGTGGTCATGTGACTTATTTTTCAAGCATAAAACATTGAATTTTTAACTATTGAATGACGAGTGAAAATTGATTTGTAAATGCCTCACTTGCATATGTAAATTGACTAAATATTGATCAGAATTGATAGGTAACTTGATTTACAGCATTTTAATTTTAGCTGATATAAAACTTTTTGAATGTAATATTTTAGCAGTAGATGATTTTCATTTTATTTCCTGTTTACTAGTAAAAGACTGATGTTATGCATAACATTTTATATACAAACAGATTTAAATTATATCCAGATTACAATTTGAAGACAAATTTTGTGTACTTTTTACATATTTTTTTGTTTTGTTTAATAAAGGTTTATCAATGGATAAAGATTATTTTATGAGAATAGTAATGAAGATGACAGATTATAAATTACTGTCACTTTTCAATCTATTGTTCCAAAAAACTCTTAGACAAACAACAGCAGTTACATCACATCACTGCTAAAAGATTTAGTTGAAATGGGAACAGATAGCAAGCACTACACCATAAAATCACCAAGTTAATCTTATTATTGTATTAAAATTTTTTAAGATAGAGTTTGGTGTTAAATTTTCAAAAACCTAACAATATCTGGCACTGTTAATTCTTTCAGGATGACTCTGAGTTCTGCCATTCTGCTTTCTGTCTTTCTCACTGTCAGTGATAATGCATTGCCATAGGCAGGTGTGTAGCCATGGATTTCAACTCTGTACACAGTACTACTAGGCTGCTGCTTCCCCAACACACTATTTACTATAATTAAAATACAGGCTTATTAAATTATGAGTACAAATCAAATTCCAAGATGCAAGAACACTCCATCAAAATAAGTTATAATCACCGTGTTTAATTAATTAAATTTTTGTTAGATATCTATCACATTTCCACAAAATTAACTCTGTGGCCATTAATGGTCAAAATTCTTTGGTACTTGGTCATCGTGAAAAAGAGGAAATCTTGAGTGCTAAACCTGAAAGTCAATTTTAATTTGTAAAATTCTGTAGCCCAGTATCTGGAGTGCACTAATTTTTCTACTGCAGCAATGCTTACTGGCATTGTGGCAAAAAACAAACAAACACATAGCTGTGTTAATATCTGAGATAGTGTAGAGATGTTTCTTTGCTTTCCATTTGTCTGGTTCTGCTGGAGAGGTCACCTTTGTATGCATCATACACACAGCAGTCATTTGCTCAAGGTGTCCGTAAAGTGCATTTTGTGTGGCAAAAATAGTGAGTGAGAGAAAATGTGGGTGACATTCAAAAAGCTCCCCTGTCAGCTCAGAAACTGCATCGTGCAAGAAAAGTATGAAGATATTCTTTCTTTCTGTGGAACTAATACACTGGTATTCTTTTGAGTTTGTCGTCTATATATCTGTGGCATACATTCAACAAAAGTGAAATTTGCTAAATGCTTCACAACCTCAGAGCAGAAAGTTTGGTATTATCATCTTTCCTTGTGCTCACCACAACCTTTACTGCTTTGATCAGCTTAGTGTCTTCGCATTGGAGCAGGACTACACACCAAACTGATGAAGAAATCAAACGCAGTAATAGAAAACATAAATCTTTCAGCAGCACAGTTAAAATGAAATTTTCTCCAAGGTGTTGATTATCACAATGTATTTTACTTTGAAACACATTAGTGAATTTGTCTGGTTCATAAGTCAGGCCTTGCTACAGTCTTCCTTATTTTCATAGTAACACAGCAAGTTCACAAATTCCTTCAGTTATGTTAACCACACATTGTGGCACGGATTTAAATTCTGCTATAGTCTTCCTGCAAGTGTCAAAGGTTTTTTGCAGTCTCTTGTGTTGAACTGGAATTAATAACTTCATATCATGAGCTTTGCAGGCACTAGATTGCTTCAGGAAGAACTGCACAGATTTTGGCTTGTACTCATATTGCTTGCTTTATCATTCTTTTGACTCATTGCTTTTCCATACCCCAATAGTTCTGCAAGTGCTTACCCATTTGTCTCAAATTTTCTCAAGTTCCATATATGTTCCCTGATCCTGCTTCAAAAGACACTGATAGTCATTGTTTGTCATCCATCACATATGTATGAATGCATCAACCCAAGCAGTTATTTTCCATGTTTTTTTAAACATGCATCAAGAATCTTTTTCCCATCAGATCAGTCTGTTATTGATGTTGATAACAAAAATACTTCATTGCAGTAGTCAAAAACAAAGTCTGGTCCACAGAATACTCCATCCAGATAAAATGGTTAACTACTATTGAAAAAACTGAGGACTGTGCTTCTGTTGGCCACTACCCGATTTTATGTTTAGTTTTGAGAACTAAAAGTTTGTGGCTGTTGGCACTGGAATGTGAAGATTGTCGTCTTCTGAACATCTGTCATCAGTGTTTGATGGTTGTAAAGTTCAATGTTATTCATCCTACCTTGCAGATTTTCCCCTTGATGATGACTTTCTGCTCTTGCTGTATGGAAAGGAGCTGCTTCTGCATTAGAGATGTTTAGGGTAGCATCTACAAGGACATTTGGTTCTTTAGGGTCTGGCAGAATAACTTGTAGTACTCCAGAAGATACTGTTTCTTTGGTAGATGTATCTAAAATATAAAAAAAAAAGTGGAATGGCACCAGGTATTTTATGCTAAAACATGTAGAAAGCTAAAGTTTCCATAAGTTTTGACATCTTTGGGTATGTTTTTCCTTCCGCTGTCAGGCACCAGACTCCACACATTCCATCCTAAATCTCTGTTAGCATGGAATTAGTGTAGAAGACTAGAAACAACTAGCAACTAATTCTGGTCTTTTGTGGGGATCTCAGCATCTGGTGGTTTTTAATGGCTAGCACCTTTTTGCCAAGGTTATGTAGTGGTAAACATCTATACTTTGACTCTTGTTTGCAGTGACAATGGAGTCATGTTTAGCTTGCTCTCTTCTGGACCTGGTAGACATGTTGGTCAGTGGACTACAATGACACTATATGCCACTCAACAATTGCTGCACATTGTACAGCACCAACACAATAAGTCTGCTGCTGCAAATGAGTAGACAAAAGCATCATGAAAATGTTACCTCATCCAGAATGGCCTCAGCAACATTTCAGCATTAAAAAACTGGACTGAGATATATCTTAGGAATTGCACAACCATGATAGATTTGTTGGAATTCTCTTGTCTTTTGCTACCTGTCAAACAGATAATGCATATGCTTGTGGCACCAGGCCATCACCATTTTCATACAATGAGAGAAAATTGAACTCAGGAGATTTACTGTTATAACGCTGAGATGGTTGTGGATTATATATAATGTGTAGTGTACCTATTTTAAAAAGTTGCTTGCCAACCATTAGAAATGAAGTCATCTACTTGTGTTCTTTGCGATCATGGTTAATGATCTGCTAGGTCAATGTTGTGCCTACATTTTCTCTTCCACATTAATGCTGCTTCAATCCACATACACATCTTAATCGTACAGTTCTTACTAGTACTGTCTTTGTTTCTGTGCAAACTCCCCAGCCCATAGCACCACTTTTTTTTCTTCTAGAATACATATCCACTAAATAACCTTTTTTTTACTACAGCTCTAACTTGTTGAACTGTCCTATAGTGTGTGAAGTTTACACATTTGAAATTATAACACCTGTGATTTTCAAGCCTGTACTTTTTCAGCATAAATTATTTTTAATTATTGAAGTACCTTTGTTTATTTTTGTTTACTTACGATCATTGGTAAAGTAAATGTACATATTTTCTTCAGTTTTCCTGTTGAACTCTGAGTCAGAAATTAGAAGAAACTGTTTGGTTACATGCTAAATTTTCAGTTTGAATGATGGTAGAGCTACAGAACTGGTCAGAAACACTCTGTCTTACATGTTACTTGATATCTGAGCAAAGGAGCTGAAACAATTCATTAGATATTTAAACACCCTGTTACTGGGTTGTTAGAAAACCTAGCTGGAATAACATCACTATGATGGCATCTGGCTGGCTTTCAATTGAACATCTCTTTTAAAATGCAGATGATAATTTTAAAAACTTAATTTTTAAATGGTTTAAAGCATTTTTTTTAAATGCTAAAACAAAAAATTTAAGTTATTGTTCCCTTAAAGTCTTCTGAGGGTGAATCTTCTAAACGGTTTGGTGAAAGCTGTAGTCAATCGGTTTGAGATTACCTAAATGTATTGTCGGGGTTATTAATCATGTTAAATTTATTTAGGTTAATGTAAAAAAATAATTTTTCTTTTGAATAAAATAAAGGGATGATCTTCTGGTGACTAATCCTGAACGTGTTCAAAAAGGGATTGAGAAGAAAGCAGCCAACAGTCTGTTGTTGAAAGTGAACCAAATAGGAACTGTCACTGAAGCCATTGATGCGCAAGTATTGTTTATCCACTAGTTGTAATTCCTAAGTACATTTTTAAAATCTAACAGCTTATTTTTTTTTCCTCTTATACAGTTCTAAGTAAAAGAAATTTAAAAAAAAAATGATTTGGTAAAAATTAACAAAAAATTGAAACAAATTCTTAATTATTTTTTTAAACTCAGCTTAGCATTGAAATTTGTTTGATCCATTACTATTCCCAGCTGTTAAAAATATGTAAAAAATCACACACTTCTAGAACTTGATACAAATTAAATATGGCGAAAATTTTCTATAATACTATTTAATAACTAATTTGAATAGATTCCATTCATATTTTAATGTACATGAGCAACTGGGAAAAGTCCAATCCTCTTCATCCATGAAAAAGTGTTACACCCAAGATTTGTTAAAATTTCCTTCCATTTTTCATGCTCATTTAGTATCCACCTATCAACTGGACTTTCAATCCCCTTTCCAAAAATTGCTTCACCAATGTTGCAGTACAGGAACATTGAGTTTGTGTCCAACCATCTTCACTTTCTAAAACAGACAGTGATGGAGAGTTTGATTTGAAAAACAAATGGCAGGGCAGACAATACACTGACTCAGATGAACTGCAAGTAAGGCAGTCTCTTTCAGTTGATTTCCCATTTGTTAGCTTTGATATTGAAATAACATAAGGTAAAGCTTTCTTTAAGTTTTTTTGGCAGGGTGGTCTCTTACATTAAAAGCATACAGTAGTTTTTATTTCTCCATCTGTATGAGTTGTGGTATTGTAGCTGGCATGAGTTCAGAGACAACTTCAGATTCAGCACTGGGTGCTGGTACAATATTTTGATTGGTGGTCCATCCATTGCTTCTTTTCATTATTTTGATCAAGAGTTTTGGCAACTTCCATTCAATTTGAGATAGTGTAGCTGTTATCACAGAAGATATGGGATTGAAACAGTTTTTTAAGAGAAGCTATTGTGGCTTCCTCTTGTTTCTTAGCCTGTTTTCATTCTGTAACACCAGATTCATTTTATCTAAAATATTTTTACAAATTGCTTTGCAGTAACAAAAATTATTTGAAACAAAAAAATTCTAAACTTGACAATTATTAGGGGTCCCCCATTTCATACTGAATGGCTGAAGGATAAGTTCAGAAATATTTAAGTCAAATGAAGGAAAAGAGCAAGGCAATATTGAAGGATAAACTTGTGACAGCATAGATGGAAATGAACATTTTTTAAAACAGTAATAACTTAAATAGTGAAGACAAATAATTATTAGTTAACTGAATGTTCTGATTAGGTTCCTAAGTGAAAGTCTCTTATTTTATATATTCAGTTTGCCCCTTGAATTGGAGATAATTACAAAATCTTGGTTTAAATTTAGAAAAAATTAATGGCATTGAAAGAATGTTCTCATTATGAAGTTAGTTTTTTCACACTAATGTTATTTATTACTTATATCTGATTCTGAATAAAGTCAGGCAAGAGTTATATTGCCTATGTTGATCTAGTTTCCAATCCACTTGCATAGTTTTTGTTGTATCACAGCCTTTATACAAACATTTGCATCTTGTCAAATTGAATTTCTAAGTAGATTTAATTTTAATCATTTCTAGTAATCTTCATTTCAAAATTGTACATTTACTGATCTAAAAATCATCATCATTATCCAGTTTCTTACAACTTTGTATTGGAAAGGTATAAATCCATCCTATTATTTTTCCTTTTGGAACTGAAAACATAGGAATGATCATATGCATCAACACGTTGTCCACAGTAAATCAGTCTTGTATAATAACAATTTAGCTTTGTGAAAATTAGATGAAATACTAATTTAATGCAAAAAATGTTATGCATTTTTGACAGTTGCAAGATGGCTCAGAAAAATGGATGGACTGTAATGGTGTCACACCGAAGTGGAGAAACTGAGGACACTTTTATTGCTGATCTTGTTGTTGGACTTAGTGCTGGTCAGGTTAGTACAGATATAACACTCCATAGTCCTCTTTTAGCTCATGGGAAATTAAGCGAGCAGTGGTTGCAAAATACAGATTTTAAAATTTTTAGTTTTTAACATTGTTAAGAAAGGGATTTTACAGAATGGCAGCCTTGATTGTGGACTCAGCAACAAAATATTTCACGTACGAGGTGTAGTCAAAGAGTATCCAACCTTTGGCCAAAAAAAAACAAGTAATATTAAAAAAACTCACCATTTTAATTTAGTGTCCTTCAAAGTATTCGCCTCGGGAGTCTACACACTTCTGCCAGCGTTCCTGCCACTGCTGGAAACATTTCTGGAAATCACTTTTTGGGATGCTGTAGAGCTGTGCCGTCGAATTTTGCTTAATGTCCTCTGTTGACTCAAATCTTCTCCCTTTGAGTGTTTTTTTGAGCTTTGGGAATAGCCAAAAGTCACACGGAGCCAAGTCTGGGGAGTAGGAAGCCTGACGAACAAGTGGTGTGTTATGCTTGGACGACGTGGGTGGAATGAGCGGGTGCATTGTCATGGTGGAGTTGCCAGTTCTTTGCTGCCCACAGGTTGGGTCGTTTTCACCGCACAGCTTCACAAAGGCGACGAAGAACCCCCAGGTAGTATTCTTTGTTAATTGTCTGACCTTGTGGTGCATATTCATGGTGCACAATACCTCTGTAGTAAAAAAAAACAGGTCATCATCAGTTTAACATTGCTGCACACCTGTCTTGCTTTCTTTGGTCTTGGCAAGGATGGATGCTTCCATTGGGATGATTGCAGTTTTGTTTCAGGGTCATAGCCGTACACCCATGTCTCATCGCCAGTGATGATAGTGTTCATGAAGTTTTGATCTTGGCTAGCACACTCCAGCATGTCCTGGGAGATTTCCTTTCTGCTGGTCAGACAGCAACTTTGGTACGAATTTGGCTGACACCTTCCTCATGCACAAATCTTGTTATAATTGACTGAACTGACCCATGGCTGATTCCAACTTCGGCAACAATCTCCTCAATAGTCACACGACGGTCTTCATAGACTATTCCTCGAACCTTTGCAATCATTTCGTCATTTCTGCTAGTCGATGGTCTGCCACAACGTGGCTCACTGTCCACTGAGGTGCAGCCATCTTTGAACCGGTTGTACCACTCCTTTGTGTTTTTCCCATAGCATCATCTCCAAAGGCCTTCTGAATCTTCTGGATAGTCTGAGCTTGCGTATCACCAAGTTTTTGGCAGAATTTGATACAGTATCTTTGCTTAATGCGCTCGGTCATCTTGACTCAAAAAGAAAAATCGCACAGCACACTCTTCACATCTGTACTCAATGTGTCACTGCAGGCGACTGGCGCAACCTACAGACACAAAGATGTCTGTGCATGCTCAGGAAGGACGCGGCCACCTAATTCCCATGCAGATTTTGCTCACGCATTATTATTTTGTTCAAACAAATTCAAGGTCGGATACTTTTTGACTACACCTCATAAATATACACTATAGGAGAAAATAAATACATTGAATGTGTTATAATAAGCTTAAGTTGGAACTTTAATCACATTTTAAACTAATCTTCTTTGCTTGATAACTGTTAGTTTTTTTAAGTTTGTGAAGACAAAGAATTCCTTTCCTTAGTTAAGTCATTTCATACTTGCAGTCTCCTCCTCTTAATCATCTGTCTAGTTCATACTAGAGAATCTTAATAAGGTTGAGATTTGGAGATTGAGGTGGCCATTCCATCTACTTTTTTCATGATAAATATTATTTGACTTTTGTAGTGAAAAGCCAAACTCTATCAACTGATTCTCTTCCATGTCCTGTGGCTCCTCTCCAAGTTATTTTCTTTGCATCTGTAATTTTTTGTTTTGCTACAGAATGTTAGTGTTGAAAATATCTTAAAAAATCAAAAAGTTTATTTTGGTTTTAAAAAGTCTTGCTGATAAACTTCAAATTTTGTCATTTAATATCTTAATATGCATATAACAGCCATAATAAATCAATTATATACGGAATACTTTATTGACGAGTCTACAATTTTGGCTTTCAGTGTTTGATTTAGCCAACCAAATTGCTTTCTGTATGACAATAAAAATATAAAATGTTTTGGAAATTAAATGCACTTTTATTCTTAAATCAGAAAGTTGGTTTTCTACAAAGTAGTTTACATTTTCTGGGTATTTATTTGCAAAGTTAAAGATGATGAATTGGATGACATAAATAGAATGTGTATTTGGGTAGAACTATAGCTTCTTTCATTACAGTTAACTAATTCATAAAATTACTAACATTTTTGTCTATAGCACTGATTTTTTAAATATTCTTTATTTAATTTTACTTATTGTATGCATTATAATCAATAATTCAACATTTCTGATATAAAATATACTTACAATTGAAAGAGTTAGTAGTGATTTTATTATGGGTAACGACGACAAAAGATGGCATGAATATTTGACCTTTCTTTTTTAGCTGCATTTGAGTTATGAAAATTAAGCAGTATACAAACTTATTGGATCTTTGATTGACAACAAAAACACAGGGCAATGTCAAAATGTCTGTTCAAGAGTTGAACAATATAGAAGTGAACCACCAAACAAACAGAAAATGCCCACAAATTTTAAGTATCCATAATCAGGCAATAATATTATTTGCAACAAAGCAAGAATCGGGAATCAGATATGATCTGAAAAACAAATGTTCCAAGATTCCTAGAGACAGATGTCCAGAACAGAAGCAAAATGGAACAAGAAATTGCTGTTATATAGTTTTAACAAAAAAAGCATTGTTTTGAAGGTAAAAACTATCCTGATTAGAAGTAATCCCACATCAGCAGAGGGCTATTTTGTCAAATTTACAGGCAGTACTGTAATAAATGGCTCATCATATATAAGCTATGGAAAAGACAATTTTATCTTCTGGCCCACTGTCATCTTCTCTTTATGTAAATAATGGAAGAAAAAAAACTTCCAACTGGACCATGCTCTCATCCAACTGAGCATTTGTGAGAAGTATTGAAATAAAGTCAGTCGGGAGGCATTAACCAGAGAAATAAGAAAGGAATATATTTCTGCTAAATTTTAAGTTTGGAATTTTTTCTAAACAAAATGAAAAAATTAAACATTGCAGTCACCCCATATATATATATATTTTTTTTTTTTCAGATCAAGACTGGTGCTCCATGTAGGTCAGAACGTTTGGCAAAGTATAATCAAATTCTTCGCATTGAAGAGGAACTAGGATCTAGAGCCAAGTATGCTGGATGGCACTCCATATAAATACCCCATTAGTGGTCATTTCACATTTTATATTCATGATCAGGTTTTTTGAAATATCTTTTTCATGTTTTACTTTTAAATATAATCAAATCTCAAAAATATTAATTTTTAATTGTAGACCTGTTCTCATGAATACACTTTCTTCTGTTTTCCATTTAAAATTCCTCATGTAGTCCAGCATAATTGATTGGATTTCTTTACTGCCACAGTTCTGCCCATTCCCATCTAAGTGTATTAATAATGTATTAAATTTTTAGCCATCTCATCTTAAGTATCAATTTTTTATAAGCATTCCTGAAACATACAATAAAAAACAAAAAAAAATCTGTTTTATGAAAAACTTTATTTTAAATCAACAGTCCTACAAGTGATGTTATTGGAGTCTAATAACAACACATTCTAATGAAAATGCAGATTTTAATATTAAACACACAGAGAAAAATACAAAATATCACCAAACCCGATTAGCACGAATACTGATTCTAACTAAGTATATAGTACAATTTAAAGACAAAACTGCAAACGAAACAGAATGTAGTGATGTAGTAATTAATGTCTAATGTAAAATTAATTTTAAAAATTACTGCATCTTGATGATGAAAAAATTTTCATGTATTCTAATAATATTGTGAAATTTTGCTTAGTAATAAAAAAATTCTTGTTTTCAGGACTGCGGTAGAGAAATCTGAGACAGCCTAGAAAGAGATCGGTTGGAAATATTTACTTTTTATCTCTGAGATGTCACACTTGTTTAAAAAAAAAAGTATAGAGTAGATAAGAATGTAATGTTTAGCAATTTTGATGAAAGCTTAATATTAAAGCATTTTTTCACTTTTTTTCCTGCTGACACTTGTTTTTGACTAACTAATTTTGGGGCACTGATTTTAAAAATAAAATCTGTTTTTGCCTATCACATGAACTTTTTGTTCTACAGCATTCTGCATTTGTCCAAGTTTTTGTTCTACGGGATCTTGAAACGGTTAACTTTTTACTTGGTCAACAAGGAGGATACACGAAATATCCATGTTTCTTGTGCCTGTGGAATAGTAGAGATAAGGACAATCATTGGACTCAGATGAAGTGGCTGGTGAGAACATGCTTAAATGTCAGAGAACCAATCGGGTAAAAATCATCTTTTCTCCTCTCCACATCAAACTGGGTCTAATGTTAGAACTCTGAGCATAGAAGGTGACATGTACTTAAAACAATGCACAACATTTTCTAGCCTCAGTTATGAAAAAATAAAAGCTGGTGTGTTTGACAGGCCACAAATCAGAAAACTGATGAGAGATCAACATTTCACAAGCTCCATGAATGATATGGAGAGAAGAGCATGGAATTCTTTCGTGGCTATTGTGAAAAATTTCCTGGGAAACAAAAAAGCTGAAAATTACAAAGATCTTATTCAAACATTGCTTAAGAATTTCCATTGTCTTGGTTGCAACATGAGCATAAAGGTTCATCTCCTCAACAGTCATCTTGATAAATTTCCTGAAAATCTAGGTGACGTAAATGATGAGCAAGGTGAAAGGTTCCATCAAGATATACAAGCTATGGAGGAGCGGTACCAAGGAAGGTGGGATACTCACACGATGGCCGACTACTGTTGGAGTATTAAGAGAGACTGTTGGGAAATGAAGCACTCCAGAAAAGCCTACAAACGAAAATTTAATCCATAAGGGAAGAATGTGTCATTTACTGATATCAGTTAATGTAAATAAACCCATGTCTGTCATTGTTTTGTTTGTATGGTATTCTAAATGAAATGGTAAGAATATTCTGGATTAGTTTGCTCATTTTTGACTAAAATTCATTCAACATCGATTTATATTTTTCTGTTTCAATATTTTGACCTGATATGTCATAGTTAACCAATATATTTGTTAATCTCAAAATTGATTCATGGTATTGTTTGTTGGAACGGTATAATAAATAAAACGATAAGAATAGGATTGAGGTGATTGTGGAAATCATTGTAATCAGGTACTTTTTTATGGCGATTGATCGAAAATAGGGGTATGCTGTAGAGCAAAAACTTGATGTGATAGGCAAAAACCAATGTGATATTTGAGTTCAGCGCCCCCAAATTAGTCGGAAACAAGTCTCAGGTATAAGTCAGCAAAAATCGTGTTGACCAGTATTATTAATTGTATTTAGAAATTATTTTTTTTGCTAAGACATAAGAACTGACATCCAGGGTCATTTAATATTAAAATCCTATTATAACTTTAAAAAAACATGCATGGAAATATCTGTTAGTGTTAGGTAATGTTTATGTGAAAGAAAGCTTTACTATGTCAGAGATATGGAGATTTCAAGTAACTAGCATGTGAAAATAACTTGTGTGTGTTGAGTAAAAAATGTTAATCGACAGTGATGTCTTGTTAAAGTAGATGTGCGCGCTAATGAATGAGAGCAGAACATTGTAAATAATTTCTTGTCAATTGTATTGTCTGCTTAGTCCTATGGGGGGTCAAAGCTTTAATAAAGATCTCAAGAATATGATCACACAAAGCCAAGTGAATTAAAGGTAAGCATTAGTCAACATTTAAGTATTGTTGCAACTAGAAACTTGAAATTACCATGTTTATTACTAAAATCTTCATGCAATCCCATCCCAAACCTATTAGTCCATCTGGATTTCTGAATGAAATTTTGAGTTTGTCTCTTTTTTGTGTTAGAGACAGCTACTAGAAGATTAATTCTAATTAAAAGAAGTTATCTTAAAACACTAAAAAAAAGATAAATTACTGTCAACTCGATGAGGTGGTACACAGTGGCTATTGTCTTTTAAGTAGTTTCTTTGGTATCTAAATAATTTATTATTCCTATTTACCAAAGAAACTCATTGGCTTGATTGGTGAAAAGGTATTTAAAAAAAATTGGATGTCTACAGATTTTACCACATAAAGTTGGAGGAAAATGTCCCGAGGTCCAAGTTTGGAACGCTAGTTAGCTAAACCACAACTCCTCTTCAAATTTTCACAAGGCTCACTCCATAATTACAGCAATTAAAATGAGCTGGTGGTAGCTAAAGTTAACATACAAAAATATAGAAAAATTATAACATCAATAAAGCATGTCTATGCCAAATGGTTAATTTGAAGTTGTTTGAATGGTAAAATGGTGCAGTTTTGTCGTTCACTCTGTGAGCTATTATTCTTGGCTTTATTTTGTTTGAATTCCAATTTGGTGAGTGTTCATGCCATAGTTGAGTCATTTTGTTTTAATAAATAAAATGCCAAAGACAGCTGTTTTGTCTTTGTCAAAAGTTTGGAGTATAATCAGTGAATATCCAGAAGAGTTTGTGTCTTCAGCAGACAGTGAGATGCATTGCAAACTGTGCAGTTACATAGTACAACACAGGAAGCAATTTTATGCCAATGGTGTCATCACAAGGCAGCCAAGCATCAAAACTGATTGGGGAAGTCAGCAGGGCCACAACAAACCTTCCTGGTATTGACCCATGATCTTGTAACAGATTTTGAAAAAGCTACACAATCCAGAAGTTAAGAAACTATTTCATGGCAATTGTCAAATCATGCCAACCATTATACAAGCCATTGGACAATTAAACCATCATTAAATCATCATCAGCATGGATGAAATTTCTGGGCACTGACAGAAAACTTTTGCCTGTTGATAACAGATGCAGAACACTACATGGTAACAACTGTATTCATACACACATTATTTTACTTGTATCATTTCTGCAGCACAACTGTGCACTACCAGTAGAGATGTTGGCAATCCAATTGCATATGTCAAGGCTGCCATGAAATTCATTTGTACATCAAAAGCTATTTGCAGCAAAACAAAATTGAAAAGAATTATGAACATGAATTTGCCAGAAATTTCACCACTGGTATGCTATAGTGCAACAATGCCAGCCGACCTCTGCATCAGAGAGGAGCAACTTCTTCATGCTAAAGAAACTGTTGGCAAAGGGCTGTTTTTTTTGTTGCTGGAAATGTGCACAAATACAGAGTCCTTTACTATAATTCTGTCTGCTAATTACATTCTCGATTGAAATAAATTGCACGATATATTCTGAGTGATTGAGGTGAGGAAAGGATAAAATAAAAGTAAATTACTTGGCTGAGATAATCATTTTTTCAATTTCTGTGATAATAAATGAAGCTAGAAAATGTATGTAAATGCTTAAGAAAAAACCAAAACATTAGGTATAAACTAAGTCCTGGTTATTATGAATGACCACACCATATATTAAGAGTAGAATCTGCTGGTGAAAAGTGTCAGCAAACATTCCCTGTCCATAGGCAGCTGTTATCCATTTCAGCTTACCTGTGAAAACTGGCAAAAGTTTATAAACCAGAGTTCCTGGTCAAAGTTAACACAACAAAAATATATTATTCTATTTTTTAAATATTTGTAAGAATTATGCTTCTACCTGGAATAATAAACAAGGGAAAAATGTGGTTTGCATCCTTAATAAATTTTCTAAAATACTGAAATTACCGTCATGGTGGAAAGCACAAGTGTTACGAGGAGGAAGACCAAATGATGTTTCTGGAACTTGATAGAAATTAAAGAAACAAATTACTATTTATCTATCTACAATCAACAAAATAAGTAGTTTTAATGGAAGAAAAATGTATACAGAAGACAAACGTGTGGAATGCACTTAATTATGCAAAGTATATGTTGGAAAGAAATGATTAAAAATTTGATTTCTTAAAATGAAATAACTGAACAGTTATAAACAAATATTTAAAATCTTTAGTTACCCCGTGTTCATTCTGCAACTGCAATGAAAAATAAAATAAATTTTCCTAGAATGATTACATTAAAAAAAACTACTCAAAATCGTAACATTCAGCTTTATTTTCTGTGTTTTTTTTTTAAAATTAAGGATGGTAGTTTAGTTAATTCAAGAAAAGTGCTTTACCTGTACATAGATGAATTCTCTCATATAAACAAACTATATTAGCTCGGTGCTATCTCAAACATACTGAGTAGAAGCTCCACAATGAGGGCATGAGAATTAAAAAAATAGCACATCTGTTTTTAAAAAATCAGCTGTTTGTTAAATTATGGATGGAAGCCATTATATTTTATGTACAGATGTAGTATTATCAACTTAGAAAACAATGTACTTCAGTTAGCATGACTGGTAGTGACTATTTGAACGTGTAAAAATTTCAAACAGCTTTGTTCACGTCAAATTAACCCTATGAAGTAAACAAGCCTTAAAACCACTTCTGGTTACAGAAGCGATAAAATAAAGATAATTCTGTCTAATACCTTTTGTTTTTTATATGGTATATAAGCACAACAAATTGTATTGCAGATATAGAACATTCAAGATTAAATTTCTCACAAGTGCTGCTGCCTTCACATTCTTCAGTAAATTCACTCTGTATTGTCTTACCTCTAATGTATTTAACTTTGTATCACAAAAATGGTAGTTAAAAATAAATGTTAGTTCAAAAGTAAAAATTTACAAGAAAAGTTTTCTTACAATTCAAAACAGTGAGGTTTTCACATAGCTCAATTTGACCAGTTCCTCTGAAATTGAATATATGTAAACGTTTTCATGGTAGATAATTTGTCAGGGTATGTAAAAATATGTACTTACTAATTCATGGCTGAAATCTTTGTTCATCCTCCAGCTATCCATTTGAATTATTTCCTTATACAAGGTCACAATTTCTATTTTCATAGGTACTTTTTGAAGAAACTTGTTACATAACCATTATAATAATGGTGGGGTTCACATATTACATGGGAACACCTGGGTACATGAATTTGTTAATGGTATAGCTTCTGCTTCCACACTGACCATTACCCCAGAAAGTGATCTGTCAGTTGGCTATCGATCAATTAGTTAGTTACTGCTAGGACAGCAGTTCCCAAACCAGGGTTTGCAATAAGAAGGGATTCAATCACAAAGCCAGCCAGCATCATGATTATTTTTTTTGCAATATATAATCTTTTAGCATATGGTTTGGTATATTTTAGCTTGAAATGGGATGAAGAATTTGTTTGGCAAGGTGTTTCCAAAAAAAGAAAACAAAATATTACCATTTTTAACAATAAATTGTCATTGTAAAATGAACAGATATAAATTATATAAACGAAAAAAAGAATAGCTACATAATTCAATATTTTGAATTTAGTTTTCCTGATTTTTCAAAGTTGATACATCAACAGCATTTATATGACCTGCTATCAACTTCTGTTAAAACACAACACCTTTTAGGTACAGTAATGTCATTCATGACATACATTTAGTATCAAACTGCTACAATTTGGTAATTTCAAAACTTTCATTTCCATTTAATTCTGTTTTATCGCAGAATGAAGAAATGCCATTTTGAGGGAATTCACTATCACAATTTTCAGAACTAGATTTACTTATATGAGAATAATCCTGGGATGAGGTGTTGTGATCTGCTGCTGCTGTTGCTACTTCAAGGAGTGGAAAATATTCAGAGTTCACATCTTTTACTTTAGAAGGAATGTAAAACTCACTGGCTTGGTTCTGTGCCTTAGAAGGTGTAGTGAACTCAGAAAACTCTTCCTCAGAATCTGACTGTAGTGCCAGACCATTTTCTTTGGTGTCTGACATTGCCAGATGAATACTCTCTTGTCTTTGAAAAGCTTCAACCATCACATTCGAAGAGGAGATGGGTGGCCATTCTGGCATGTTTGCGATTTCCTGCTCAATAGTGGCATACTTGTAGTGGAGCCTGGGCAGCAACTTTTCTATTATCATTTCACACTTTTCATGTAGAAAGTTACTTTCAATAATAAACATCTGAAAACAAAATATGGAAAAGATTAAAAAGCTGTTTTCTGAATGAATTAAAATTTTAAATAGATCAGAAGTTTAACACAAAGCCTCTTGGTGAGAGATTAAATTGTGCTTGCTTCTCTCCACAGTTTCCACATCTCAAGAAATTTTTAATAAATAATTTCTTTGCCAGATATTAAATCAATGAGCATTAAAATGTATTAAAAGTTACATGATTTAGCTATTAAGTAAACCAATGTCATCAATCTTCTACACAAAAGAACAAAAATTACATTGAAAATCAGTATATTTTTTATTGCAGCTAATAATTTTTTAAGTGCAAAGCTTTAAAAAAAGCAACAGCTTATTACAGTAAAGTATTTTCGCACTTATATAATATTCTGAACAAAATAAACTCAACAAAATTTGTTTCTTAGAATCCACAATGGAAGAAAATTTTACCTCTAAAAGTAAAGATGCAAAAAAGTTGATTCCTGCAATGCCTACAAACAGCAGCCGATATGAAATTGATGGGAAAGGCTTCAGCTGAAAAAGAATTTAAAATACTTTTGTATAGTAATGCTATGTGGCAAAATAATTTTAATATAAGAGCGAAAATTGTGGAGAAAAATAGACTTGCTCAACTTTATCTATTTACTAATTTCTTGGCCTTTAGTAGTCTGCCAGTCTATTATCTACTTTAAAACATCATCAACAATACAAGTTGAATAAATAACGAGATTAGTTTCAAAAACCTAGATCAACAGGAGTAAGAATTTTACAGCAAATTTTGTATAACATTTGCTAGGGATCAAATGATTATCAACAAATCATGGATATTACATCTAATACTAGATACTAGTACAATTTACTCTGCTCCTAACCGTAACCAATAAATTTCTGTGTGCTGTTATGTAAGAAGTGCTGCTTCATCAAATTGGTTATTTCTAATGCTGGTTGATACAGAATAGCACAGCAACACAGAAAACACTTGATGGCTACAAAAATTGCTAGAGGGATGGGTTTGCTGAAGACTGGAGCAACTCCAGCCAGAGCATCATTTCTAGGGCCTGAACATATCAAATTTTTGGCAGCCCTGCTAGGAACCTGGTAATGCCCTCACAAAAGGAACAGGATGATCCGGTCCAGATTCTTCAGCAGTATAGTGCCAAGCTGTCATTCATGCTGAAGCCCTCACAATACTGAGCGAATTTCTGAACAGTAATCTACCCCTTTGGAGTAAAACGTCAGATTTTGCACTCTGTCCCAATAATTAAAAATCTTTCTTAGCGGTTCCTGTAATGACCCATTGTGAAGTCATTTGAAATTTTGACATTCCCCAACATGACTATCTCCTTAAATTATTGTTTATGCACATTCCAACTTTGTCTTCCTTATGGTGCCTAACATCACTGTTGTGCCTCTTGATTCTCAGCAGTTTTTTAGTATAAATTAAAACTTTTAACCAGTGCTGCTGTTCTATTAGTTTCCAGTAAGACAAGTGTTGTGTTTTTTCTTTTAAAGGCAGCAACAAGAAAAAATTGTTTAATCTATCAAAACAATTATCTAAGATTAGCCTAGACTAGTGAAATAATTTATGAAAGAAATTTTCAGCTGAGATCTAAATTAACAGACTAGTCCACTATGCTACATATGTATAGGATAATTTTATTAAGACAACAAACAAATTTAGATCACTGTCCTGGAAAATGGGAATTTCTGCAAAAGGATTTTAATAATACTATAGTCTAGAAGGCTCAGCTATTAAGTGTTTGCCAGTTAAGTCATCAAGGTCCCCCAACCTAAAAATCTTTACTGTGTTAAACATGCCATTAATAATTTGGATTAGTTTCAATTAAATGCAAAAATGTTAAAATAACCTCACTTTTGTTTTATTTAGCTATAATAGTTCAGACATTTTTCAGTGCAATCTGGCAGGTGTCTGATAATGAGAAGGCAGCAGCCTGTGTGTGACAGGTGTTAAACCAATACAGGGAGACCCCTGACTTACGTAATACGCAACTTACACAATTCCCATACGCCCCAAAATTTATGTTACCTTAGCAGAGCACTGCTGCTGTCGTTATGCGGTCGTTTCCACAACCTACGCAGAGTTTCTGTGATGCTATTAGGTGATCTAGACACTATACATAAAGCATCTCGTGCATCACTCATAGTTTTTGTTTTCTAGTGATTTATTCACCCTAATTATAAATGAAGATAAAGAAATATGAAGGTGGACAATCGTTATCAGCCATTGCACGTGAACTAGGTTTTTTGGTGTAGACGGTGAATACTACAGGAATACCCAGACTTACATAAGCCTCAACTTACGTAAATCCGACTTTACACAAGAAATAAATTCCAAAAAAAATTCTAGATATGGCAAAAATGTTACGTAGTGCTACGTATGGGTGCCTGGGTATGAGGAGCAGGCACTACTCTGAGCCACAGAGTAATGCGCTGAGGTCTGAGTGTTAGTCGGCCAGCATCTCTCTCCCACACTCTCAGTTGTGCATTAGTATCGATCAAGTGAGTTTATCTGTGTCTCAATCTTTTCATTTTTACGTAAATTTCTCCATTGCAAGCCATGGCGCCAAAGTGTTAAAGTGATGCTGGCGGTTCCGTAAAGAAGCGTAAGGTGATTAAACTTGAAGGAGAAGGTGAGCAAAATAAAAGAAATATGAAGACGGGAGAATTTTGTCTTCCATTGCACATGGCCGTGTCGACCCTTAACACGATAGTGAGACACAAAGACCGTATTAAAGAACACGTGAAAGAATCTGCCCCCCATGAAATCTATGGTGATAACGAAACAAAGGACTGGTGTGATTGCCAAGGTGGAGAAATTGTTGATGGCGTGGATGCAAGATAATAAGCAGAAGCGTGTGAGTTCGACTCACGTACAGCCAACTGGAATGTAACCCTTATGTAAGTCAGGGGTCTTCCTGTACTGCACATCAGTGGTGGTGCATTCTGACAGACCTTGGCATGCTACTGAAACTGTTCAGGTAACTTTTGCATGTTTTCTTATTCCAGAAACACTTAGTAAAGTCTGATGCTGGCCAATAAGTGACAAGGAAGTCAAGCAGTGAACAGATGCCATGTCTTCATTAGACCAGTTTCATGGACCAATTTTTCTGCTTTAGATATGTAGCGATGTACTGCAAGCTGTCTCAATTTCTCTACAAGGCAGATATTGTACCTTTTATGCAGTTGCTTTCTCTTTTTCGCTACACAGAACCCCCCCCAAAAAAAACAAAAAAGAGAACACGGCAGCTGACCTCCATCAAATCACTGATTCCTTCCACAGGATCAATGGTTATCCACAATGTCACTCCAGTGCACACTACTAATGCTATAATAAAGAAAACTGTAATAAAAGAAGAAAAAAAAAACAATTTAGCCATCTTCACTTACGATTATCAGTAAACAGAGTTAAACAATTTAACATTAAACAAAAAATTACTATCTATTTATGCAGAGTGAAACAAAGAAACTGTGGCAATATGCAAGGTGTATATAAAATTAAACAAAAAAATACCACATCTATTTAGAATTCATGTAGTCTGTTAAGTGCTATTACTTATCATACAGCACATCAGGCTTGCAGTCAACACATTCCTCTCAAAGAAAAACTGAACTTTACTGTATTCTACCGTTGTTTGATTTACCAGGTGTCACCAGATTCCTGTAGCATTTCAGTAATAATCAATAATATAATAAAATTGAATTTAACAATTGTATTGATAAACTACTCTAAGTTTTTTTTACAAACCATAATGGCTTCTTGCCTCCTTTAATTTAAGTCAAGATAAATAGCATCTTCTATCATATTAAATTAAATTCTAAGGGAGATTAGAATAATTTATTATGCAAACATAGTCTAACGTGATAGAGCAGATATTTTGTTCAAATATTCAGGGACTTTGTTGTGTATGTTTATTATTTTCTAGATTGAAGATTTTTTTTTGTAAACTGGATTTATTGTTAATATTGCCATCTGCCTCAGACAAATCCTGACTGTGCTGAACAGATACTTTGGTACAGTCAAGAGGAAGACTGCAGATGCAAATGAGCATGTTTGCTAGCATCCAACTACTAGAGTAGACCCAAAGAGAAACCTCATTCCTGCCACCAACTGAAGTAGGAAGTTGTCCATCTGTCATTCAAGCTTTGATATGCAAAAATGAATTCCACCGAGGGAAATGAATCCTACACTGCTTCATAAAAACTTTGACATGTAATCGATTCTTTCCTACTATTTTGAAAATTCAAGACACTTCATACTCAACCATCGGCAGTGATATCCAAAGATAAAAAGATTTGTATCAAGTTTTTTGTGCCTCCACTTAAGAGAACTACATTGCAGCATAAGGGCTTATTCAATCATTTAGAATTACTCTAAGATTGAAATTTTAGTTCAATTTTGAACCAACTAATAAGGGTAATTTCCCTTTCTTTCATACTGATTTGTATATTTACCTTCCATTTGGTCTAATACCTAAAATTTTTAAATTTGATGTGTGTTGTTTTACTTTCCAAAAGGATCTACTTGCAAATGTCTGAGCAGTCAAAGTTAAATAAATTCCTCTGTATTTGAGCTGAAAATGTATTTATTTCCCTTGTTTCTGTAGGAATCCTATTTGTGTGAGCTTTTGGTCTTATAAACCAGCTGGAAATAATTACTGTATTTACTCATTTGGTGATTGTGCCAAAATGATCAATTTACTTAAATGAAAATATCCTTAAGAAACAAGGGACAAGACTGCCAACATATCAAGGATGTGAAAAGGAAGCATCTATCGGTTTAGTGAGTATTGCACATTATGCAGTGGGAACACCAACACATTTCCTGTATGCTGACTAATATTTAAAACTGCAATCTTGTTCTTAGAAACTTTACAATCCTGAAATAAAGGGTGATGTTGTTGCATATTTTAAAAAATGTGCTGTTATTCCTTAATCATGAAAATACATACAGAAAACGATTATATACAGTGTGCGTGATGTATGTTGTTTAAAAGCTGTTGTAGAATTCATTGGTAAATCATGTAACACTGAATTTTGTACCAACATGTGGTCAGGGTTATTATTAAACAAAAAATTTAGAATTAAATTGTTTCAGAAGGGTGGAACCCTTTCCCTACATTGCTATCCTAAATATTCTTTTTTAAAAGTGAAATTAAAAATACAAAAAAGTACATTGTGTTTAACATACAGTTGGTAAATACTGTCTTCCTGTATGGAGGCCCTTTTGAAAACACCAATACAAGTATTATATACTGGTATACTGATGTAATAAAAACTGCCATATTTTCATAGCTTGCATATTCCTCCTCTTCATTATCAATGAATGGTTCAAACCTGCAGAATAAGAAAAAGATGAAATCACTGCCCAGTAGAAACCATAATCCTAGTTTACATTACAGAAAAGCAAACATTTTATATTACGCAAAAATCAACTCTCCAAAGCTGTTATTTACAATATGTGAAATCAAATTATACGATTTGTAAATAGATAAGAAAAAAAAAATGTAAAGCTCCAGTAGTTAGCTAAAAGAGACAAAAAAAATTAATATAATTGTCAAATTTTGGTTGCCAAAGGATGGCAGCTGTCACAATTTATTACTACTACTTTCACTTTATTCTCTTCACTTGTGACCAATATCCAGCCACAGAAAATAAGTAAACATAAGCTTGGAAATTCTTCTTTATAAAGTTTTTGTTTCACAATCTTCACTCAAGTTTCCTAAAGTAAAAAATGTTTCTCAAATAAAATATACATTTTTTTTAATCTTAAAAAAGCTGTTAATGTATTAAAATTTTCACATAATAATTTTGCGCGGTTTTATGACTGTTGAGAGTTTCAATAATTTTAAGTGCATTTTAGTTTAATATATTCATAAAATGTGGCCAATTATTCAGATTTCTATTTTTATTTTTAATCCTATTCTGATTAATCCAAAAACATAACTTATTTTGTTAATTAAATCCTGTTCAATAAAACTTCCTTGTACTTCATTCAGAAATTAATTTTAACTCCTAAAATATAAAATAATAAACTCCTTCTTAAACAAAATAACTGGTATTTTTTCTCCCTGTATAATACATATTTTGAAGTAATAAGCTTCCCAATTCACATTTCAGATTTGTTTGACAATATCAGGCAAGGAACATGATGTGATCATGGTGCAAAATATCCATGATACAGCAGAAGCCCACAAAAAAAGACCAACTTTCATTCATTTCATAAGAATGTTTGAAACTTCAAGGTTTGCTGGAATACAATAAATACAATCATAAAAAAAAAAATCACAAAAATGTTATAAAACTTCTCAAGAAAGTGAGCTTTCTCTCCAGGTGTGAAATTCACCTGATTTGCTCTTTAATTTGGTAAAACTTGATCAACAGTTTTCCAAAGATGCTTCTCAATTTTATTCAAAGTATGAATCAAACCTGATACCTATACTACACAATATACCTTATAAATCTTCTTCTTATGCTCTTTAGATGTACAGTATACCATCTGCATCTAGTATTGAAAAATCTTTCTAATGCTTTATTTTCCAGAGAATTTTAAAATTTCAATATCTTCACTAAAATTTCTGTAGGACATACCAGATAATCAGGACCAATTTAATTCTTCTTTCTAGCTATAAGTACATCTGTATACTATTTATTAAAGTGGTCTGTCTATAAAGTGTTAACAAGGTAAACATTCATACTATGTTGAAGTTTATTTCCCCCACAGAGAGCTAAGAAATTTGTTCTTAGAAAACTCCAAACTCATATAGGTTAATATCCCAAGATATAATTACTATTATTCAAGCACATTTAATATTATTCATTAAAAGTATACTTGAATATTCAAAATGAATGACCTCTAAAAAAATTTGAAAAAAAAAATTAGATAATGAAATTAAACCTTCCAAAGATTATTAATCTATTTATCTAAAAAAATTTTCAAAACTGCATAGAAATTTTGCCTAATTAGTATTTTCTGTATTTCTTATCAACTCGTTGAAAGAAAGAAATTGCACTGCTGACATACTGAGCTGGCAGAGATGGCGGTTTAAGTTTACACTGACAAATTCTGGATTTTCTAAAATGGCATTGATCATGGATGTGCACTCGCATCTCGAATATATTTTTAAAGGATGCAAAATATATCTTTTGCACCTCCAAAATGAATGCAATATTAAACATTTTTATTCTTTCTTTAAAATTATCAGTACCAAAGTTACTTTTTCACTGCTAGCACAATTTTGTATTTTTTTTTATAACATGTGGTATCTTCCTCCATATTGACTCCATTGGGTAATAGGAGTGCAACAGTAAAGGGTTGGTCAGGTGAGAAGAATGAAGTAGAGGCCACTAGCTAAATAGCCAAGCCATGCAGATGTGAAACAGACCAAGCATCAATATAAAAAGTGAGCTATAAGAATCAAGGTGGAGAGAACAACAGATGCATACAGAAAACAAAAGGGTGTGCAGAGAGCCAACGTGCGTGTGTGTGTGTGAAAAAATGACAAGTTCCAGCTCCATTCCATGGTCATTGAATGCCAATTGTCTGAGGGACTAAGATCAAACTAGAGATCACCAGACTTTAGTGAAATCTGAATACCCTGTTGAAAAGATTCTTCCTTGATGGGGCAGAATGATTGAATGATGTGTAATAATATTGCTGATTTATTCAAAATGTGTGTTGCCATTTGAGTTAATGAACATCAACCATAAATGAAAAAGCTTATTATTTTGTTTTAGAATTTATAGAATGAAGGGTTCACCTGCTGACAGTTTCAAAAATGATTCACCAAAAGTTTCTAAAATGTCAAATAGTTTGGAAGGGCCATTGCCTTCATCTTCTTCAGCAACTGTACATTCAAACTAGCAAACCTATCCAACCAAAGTGTCCCTTTCCTACAGTAAACAAAAGGAAATTTCAAGAATCATGGTATCAAATGTTTCCATGGTTAGAATTTGATAGTGTAAAAGAATGCTGCTTTCTGTCATCCATGCTGGAAAATATCGAGGAACAATATCAAGCTTCTGTCAAAATCAGATGACACATTTACCAAGGTTTAACTTGTGGACCAAGGCTCAAGAAGTTCAAAACATGAGTTTGAAATAAAATTTGCAAGGAAGTGCCTCAATGAAATATTTACATTGCTACAATTTCTTGCAAAAAAGAATAAAGATAATTCAAATTTCAAACAATTACTCAAGCTCCAAATTTGTGATAATGGTGATTTAAAATGTATTGGCTAAATAAAACAACAGAAATAAAAAAAAGTGAGATCTTGGAACTTATGGATAACACATTATTATAAAAATTTGTCAAAATCTTCAAGGAAAGAAAATACTATTCTATAATGGCAGATGAAACAGCAGATATAAGGTGTATCAAACAGATGTGGATTATGGTAAGAACTGTTTCTCAAAATCTGAGAGTGAATGAGTACATGCAGAACTTATGCCCTTAAAAGATGTAATGCTAAAAGCCATTACTGACACAATTCTGGGTATTATTCGCTGTTTCAATTTAAATATTGCATAAATTCATAGACATCGCTTTGATGGTGCATTAGCTATGAGTGGACAGTTAAGTGAGGTAGCAAAGCAAACTCAAAACATGGAGCCTTGAGCTTTGGTAACACAATGGCAGATGCACTCATTTAACCTTGCAATTCAAATATTGTTTCCCAAATTATGTAATGCAAGACTTCTTAAATATTGTCAATGATTTGATAAATGTTTTGAAAAAGAGTCCTAGGCCCTGTGCTTCTGTGCAAATGGTTGCCATAAAACTTAACTGCTTCCAAGGTCATATAAGGCCATTGTTCCCCACTACATTTACAATGCAATTCCATTTATTGTTTGGTATTCAGAAACAAATAACTGTGTCCCTGTTGCCATATCTCAAGTTGAAACCAAATCAACTGACAATAAAGTAAAAAGGCTACATCAAACAATTCAGTGACTTTGAAATGTACATCATGCTGGTTATTGCTCCCAGAATCTTTGAGCTGACTGACATCCTCAGCAAACAGTTGCAAAGCTGTACTATTTCTGTTGGAGAAATAGTGAAACTTTGTCAATTTACAAAAATGAGTCTTCAAAAAACAAGATCAAAGATTTCTTTGACAGTGTTTGGGATTCAGCAATAAGTTTTGCAAGAAATTGTGATGCAGATAAGCCATAACTCATCAACAAAGGAAGTGTCTTTGAAAGATTTTAGGTTGGTATCAGTGATGGAGAGCAATACTATTGCTCAATATTTTTTCTAAATTACTGATAATACAATCTTTTGTTTGACCAGAATAAATGAAAGTGAAAGTATCCATATCCTGCAAGCAATAGAAAATGTATTGCAATCTTCCTGTGATGATGACACTGACTCCAACCACTTGATTGCACAATTGTAAACAGTGGTAAACATGAATGATACTGAATGTGATGAAAATAAGAACCTGAGATCAGTTCTTGACAAAAATTGGAAGTAATCCACTGAAAAAAATGGTTCTGAAGGTCATAAAGTTTTGTTCACTGTACCTCATGAATCCTGCCTCAGCAGTGTGAGAAGTTTTTTGCATCTGTAGTGTGTGAAAAACTACCTACACTCCACCATGACTCAAGGCAGAGTTAACAAAATAATTCTATTACATGTGTACACAAAGTAGATGCACTGATTTTTTTAAACCCTGAATATTGTTTATATTATTTTTCACATAAAAATATACTTATTTGTTATTAATTAATAAAGGATAATTTACTAAAAGTAAATACAGGGTGTCCGTAAAGTTACTATACAGTCTTACAAGTTACTATACAGACACCATGCAGTACAGTAAGATATTGTATTAAAATATTTATTTGTAACAAAAGAAATAACACCTTTATGTTTATCAAAATCTCAGAAAATACATGTGTTACATCCGAAAAGACTGTAACAATCAAGGCAAACAATTTCTATGACAAATATTCAAATTGTAAGACTGTATAGTAACTTTACGGACACCCTGTATATAGTTGGGCATAAAAATAGGTTAGAAAATGGACCCTGCACCCTCAATAATAACAAACTTACAAATGTGTTTTCTGAATATCATTACACGAGCAGTGACCTTATATTGTATGTTCTCTATATCACCACAACCTTGCATGTTATATCAATACATCATAAGTTTTTCTCTTTTCAGAGCTAACTTGCTACTGAACATACTAAAGGACAGTCAGTTTGTTTTAGAGACTGATCGAACTATGTATTGTCTAGAACTTCCACATTGGTTTAAGAAAAAAATTTTAAACAATCAACAGGTCTTCCCCACTAATAATATGCTAATATCAAAGTCGAATTTAGAGATAACCCATCAATGATAGTTTATTTCAAAGTTCAACTTGTATTACATACACACAGTTTGAGAGTTTCCCAGAATGTGATAATGCGTGTAGTCATTGTGGTAATAAAACAGGACATTGTCCAGGATATTGCAAAACTAAATGCCCAGCAAATTGTAGCTTGTGTAATTAGCAAGAGTATCTACAGAAATGAAGAGTCTACCAGGCAATAGTTCATAGGATACAGTTATGCTTTCACAGTGGAAAATGCCTACCTTGTAGATGCAGGTGAAATTCATCTGAGTTGGAGGTATAGGACCGCACTCGGAGTTAATTTATTTGTGTGCATCATCTAACTTTGAGCATTGTCACAGAATATGATGAAACAAAAAGGCATACAGTGTAAATTGCAGAAATCTGACAAAAAGTTATTTGCTTACAGTCAAATTTCTTCTGAAATTGTTTGTAACAGCAGTGATAAAACTTGTGTGGATGAGTTTCCAGTCATTGGAGAGTCAGAAAAATACTATACTTGGGAAAATTAAGAGTTGAATCTCCAAACCTGCCACAAATCAAGACAATGACAGATATCTGCAGAAACTTCACAGATGTTTTCTCCAAAGTTGATTAACCTAGCAATTTTCAGCTAAAGTTGCAGAGCCATTGGGGCACCTATCATTTTGTACCAGAGAGAAAAAGTGGATACAAAGTTGGATGAGCCCCAAGCTGAAAGCATTATCAAGGAAGTACCTAATAACCCCACAGAATGAACATTACTTGCTGTTACCCCCAAACCAGACTGTAACATCTTTAGCTATATTGACAAGAGAGGGGCAAGTGAGGTGATCAAAAGAGAAAACTATCCATTTATTATCATGTAAGAGGTAATGCATATAACAGCAAATTAGAACTCAAATGAGGCTTCCATCAGACTAAAATGGATAAAGTCATGTGAAATAATAACATTCACATTATCCTGTTAAGAATACAGTATGTGGCTATTGTAGAGTGGCTAACAGCAATTTTGGACAAGTGGCAGAACAGCCCAGAAGACTGGAAAAAAATTTTGTGTAGAGATAAATTCCAAAAGTTGAAAAATCTAATAACCAGGGCAGAGAAAATGCCTGAGATACTAAGACTGTTAAGTGAACTTGAGTCAAGATATTGTTGGAAATATTGTTAGATAAGTAGACTAGTGACAAGAAGTTTTAATTTGGAAGCAATGATTCAAAGTTATTATAGATGCATGCAAAGCTAAAGCAGCAGAATTGTAAAATCAATTTTATTTCTGAGAAAGAAAGAGAATATAGTGTTTGAACATAAACATTGAGGGTCTTGATCACAAGCATTTAGTTGCTGCCATTTTTAATTGTATATGCAAGTGTAGAGAACTGTGGGTAGGGTAGAGAGCATGTGAAGTGCAGTGTTTTGTGGAATAAATGGTTGACAATAGATCCAGTGAAATCAGTGTTATTCATGAAATTATCAAACAATCACCACAACTAGTTTTCTTTTAAACAACTGACCATTAATTTCTGATGCAGCACTGCTAACTTACCATGGTTGTCGATAGACCCATTCAAATGAAAATACTTGTACTGCTATCTGAATTGCCAACTGAAGCATAAGGGAGAGAACTGGTGCTATACTCATTAGACTTTTTATAGGAGGCTTCACTGAGAGTTCTGGATAAGCTTCTGTCCAAGAATCTGAAATATCAATAACTTGATCTCTGATCAATTAAGAATAAAAAGTCTTCCATAAAATAAGGAAATTTTGGTTAGTATTTTTTTTAGATGCCACTGAATGAAAGATGTAATATGTTACTAGTTCTATCCCTGAATAGTATTTATATATACAAAGTAAACATGCTACAAACTGTATTTTAATTAAGGTGTAAACACTTTTGACTGGGTTTAATTTAGTACACATGAAGAATAATCAGCAACTTTGTATCACCAATAGGAACAAAGACACATGAAAGCCAGACGAGAATGTTTCCAGTAAAGTCTACTGTTAAAAGTAAACAAAAGGCCACAACAAAATTTGTTTAACAAGTCTTGTGTGATTTGAGATAATATTAATAAAATCATATATACAGGGTGTTTCAAAAGTCTATGTCACATAACGACACTGTATATCTTAATAACTATTGAGGATATCAAAACACAATTTATATTACCTGAAAGGTAATATTTCCAAGTTTCTGTACAGGTTTTTACAGGTGTTCAATGTGAGCGCCACGGGTTACACGACACAAGTCACATGGCGTGAGGTCTGGAGACCTAGGTGGCCATCGTAGGAACACGCGATCAGTCTGTCCGGAACATCCGACCCATCTGTCAGGCAGAGTGGTGTTCAGATACTGTCTAACATTAAGACACTTGACACTTTTAGCTTTTAAATGGTACCAGTTCAATCATGCTACCATTTGTAGTTCATGATATAAGAGTTCTTAGAATGTGACAGACTTTTGAAACATCCTGTATTATGTCAGCTAAATAATATATTTACAGTTAGAATTTCTTAACAGTAACTGTGAGTGTATATGCTGATGAATTAGAGAATATGATAAAATAAAAAATGTTTTATACATACAGCATGAACACTGGCCAACACTAAAAAAATTATTCAGTTTATTGCTATATTAGACAAGCATATAAACTTACATGTAACTCCCAGAGGTAATATCAGAAATAGATCAATATAAAGGAATTCAAAGTCCGTCAAATTAGCAGATATCTGAAATAAAAAAGTCAAAATTTCTTATCTTTCTTGAATAATATAAAGAAGCCAAACATTAAAATATATGAAAACTCAGGCAATGTAGCAGATAAAGTATAAATTCACTAGAAACTAATCTGAAATCTAGTACCAAATTATAATCTTTTAATTGTTACACAATTTAAGATGGAAGTATATTGCATGTTCTCGTAATTATGGATGCTATTAATAGAAGTTAAGCAGTTATTTGTCTATAAGAATATGCATTTAAGTGATAAATCAAACAGATGGATATTTAAAAAATCAGCTTTATTAATTCTATTGGAAGAGGAAGATTCTTAATTCAGAGATTTGTGCTGGAAATGAAAAATAAGGAAGCTCTGAAAGACCATTTTATAAAACTTGGTTACATGTCATACAAATATGAAATCCTTATCTTAAAAAAATTTTAGATAATGAAGTTTCTCTAAAAAATTTTTAGAAAAATAAAACATTCAGCAGTTTGTCATAGACATATGTTGAAAGAGGAATAGTTAGTCTAAATTATCAGAGAGTAAAAGGGGGTAGAATTAAATCTTTTTGAGGCATAAAATAGGAAACAAACAATACCAAGACTTTGAGAGGAAAAAATTTAATTCCCTCCACTAACAAGGAAAGATATGACCAAAGATGATTAAAACAAGACTAAATCAATGACATATGGATCCTTTTCATAAAATGTATTAAAATGATCTTTGAACAGTGATAATTAAGTTTATAATAAATTCAATAATCTTGATAATCTAAAACACATGACATCATAGCTAAGTAAACCCAGTTTTTCTAAGGCATAAGTTATACAGTAGTTTGAAAAAAGAACCAGCAAACAGAATGGCTTGTAGTAGTGACTCATTAATATGGAAACTGACTCACAGACAATTAAAGCAGATAACCAAGCAGGAAAGTTTTTCCATGACAAGAAAATGGAGAATGGACTAGTGACTATGAGATGAGAAGTTGGCATACTCTTCAATTTTGTTGAGTCTCACTTAGTTTACTAAATAATAATACAACAGATTCTGTTTACATTTTTTCAAAAAATTCTTTTTACTGAAAAATTTAAAAAAACATTGAAAAATGTTCCATAATTACCAACATTATCTCATTCAAATCTGTAATGTTATCTACACCTTTCACCTAGAAAACCTGCTTCTGTAGGTTTTTCTTTAACCTCATGGCATTTGTATCCAAAATTCAAAGGATAAAGATGATGTGGACATGCCACACAACTCTAATCCCCAATTAATACAACTGGTGCAATAGCCAGATGCTTAAATTTTGAACATACAAAACACTGCATGAATGTTACCTGTTGACCTGATTTAACTTCAAGCACATGTTAGAACCACCATCCTTGATGTAACCTGGTCAGGTACATAACAGGATAATTTGTTTTACTGCTTCCTGCAGTGTAGAGTCATTAGTAGAACAATTTTTTAAAATGGTAATAGGTACTTTCGCTGGTACTTATTAAGTATAACACTATCAATAACAGGAGAATGCCTCAGTTTTTTCTAAATATATAATTATAGTTCATTGCTGCTCAGTCCCAGTTGGTCTACATTTCAAGTGACAAACCACACACTTACATTTCTTCAGCACAATAGAACAATGTCTTGAATGAATGAATGATCTTTGGGCTTTACATATCACCCATTCCAAATTGTGGCATAAGCCTACTGGTCACCTGAAACATCTATTTCATTTTGATTGGATTAAAAAAAAAAACAAACTGGCATGTAGTTTCTGGGGTTTTTGCTGTTAAATTATCGCATTGGTCAGTACATAGATGGATCCAGAATATGTATGGCTAAATCACAGGTAACTGTAATTTGCAAATTGCAACAATAATTAAGAAACACTCTCATGAGTGCATCAAACAAAGGAAAGAATTCATAAATAGTATTTTATATAATATAAATGATGAAAATTATGAGCACTTTTTAAAACCATATTTATGTATATTTGTGTTTAGAACCATGAAATAACCTGTAGAAAGATAAAGATGGCTGACCAGTAACTGTCCACTACTTCCGGGTCTACAATGATGGCCTACACTACAATAAAGATGGCTGACCAGTAACTGTCCACTACTTCCGAGTCTACAATGATGGCCTACGCTACAATAAAGATGGCTGACCAGTAACTGTCCACTACTTGGTCTACAATGATCAATATGATCAAATAAGAATGATTAACCACTACTACTTCCAAATGAAAAAGATAAAAGTAAAACACATATACTGTATACATTTATATCTATCCCAGAAGTAAAATTTAAATGCTAAATTTCTCATTTCATGTATATTTAATTATAACTCTGTTGAGATGTTTTGTGAAAAATTTTTAATAGCAAAATTACATTTCATAAAAGTTGAATACAGTATGTTGGAGTAGAAATGATTTAGTGTATAAGGAAATGATGATGGTGGGTGAGAATTAAGCGTTACCCAGTATAAGATGAGCACAGACACAAACTGGATCAAACTGTAGCAAGCCATGTACTTGAAAATTCCAAAAGATGTAACCAAAGCAGCCCGACCTTCCCTGCAAAAGAAGACAAGCTAAAATATGTGAAGAATTTATAGTGCAAAACCAAGAGAAAACTGTAAAACTAAAAATAAAATAATTAAAATCTGAAATTTAACAAGAAACACCAAGATGTTGAAGGTCCTTTAGCACTGACTCAGAAATCCCTTTGTTACTTTAGAATATGAAAAATGAAAAAAATAAAATTAGAGGAAATCTTACTATATTAAGAGAAAGTATACTCTGAATGTTAGTGGAGTGAAACAGTGAAAAACATAACATTCATCAATGCATATCAGACATTCCTGATGAGATGTAGGGCCTGCACAGCAAGCCAATGTTTTTCACATAAGCTCTGTCAGACCAGTTACCTGATGGTTGTTGGCACACATTCTATGGTTGGAGTTCTAGAGGTAAATGAAGATGCTACAGATGCTTCAGCTTCAGACAAAGAAATCCCTGTGTGTGCTGTTTTCAAGGCTCCACAATCATTAGCTCCATCTCCACACATCCCTACATAGTACCTAAAGTGATAAGACAAACAACAAATTAAGGTATATGCACCTTTTGAGATACACAACTGCTAAAAATCTGAAAGCAACCACTGATTTACATGATAAACAACATATTATGGTTCATTAAGTTTTGTAAGAGCAACAGAATCCATAGCTAATAAACTTCAGCATTATATGTTGAATTAGCAGATAAACAGCAAATGTTCTTTCATTATTACAAAGTAATGCTCAATGTACTGTTTGACTGTAACATGCACAAATTTCTACAACTTTCAAGTAGTAATATTTTTATAATTTTAATATTTAACTTTAACAAAGTTTAATCAATAAAAGACATTTCTGTATGCTGACCTGTAATCCTCAACTTTGAAAACTTCTCCTGCCTTACAGATCACTAAGTGGAACAAAGAAACACTGAAAGCAACAGAAGAATATGATATCTAAATAACGAAGTTTTTTTTTACCCAAGATTTCGAAGTGATTCTATTAGTTGAGTCTTCTGCGATGGAGACATCCGAGCAAACACAGTTCCTCTTACAAGCAACTGGAAAAACACAAAACCTAAATGTGTGTACCAATAATACATTAAAACTGCAACATTAAATGTAGTAAATATAAACTATATAGATGTTAGTTAATTTTACATAATTATTTTAGTTTTGTCACATAGCAGTTCATTATCTATGGAATACCTTTGACAGACTGATTATCAACCAAAAACATTAATATTATGAAATATTTATCTGGATCCTACTTTAGACTATTTTCTTGAGTCAGTGCCTGTAAAGAATTAAGATTTATGCATCTTGTCTTTCTAAATTAAAAAGGTAATGTGACTTCTATAGGCATGTACCACATAGCTCCTTAGATCACTTTGTCTTCAAATGAACAGAAATATCATAGCAGGTAATGAAACACAGTTACTCAGATACTACTCACACTAATGGAACTAGTCCATTACTGATTAAAGTCCAGTAGACATTAAGTCTGCAAAATCTTTTGCTGGATCTTGAAGAATAACCAAGATTTTTCAGATCCTATATTGTTCAAGTAAATCATCTTTTGCACATTCTAAACTATCATGCATCTCACCTAAGACAACACTGTAAAAAACTATTTATTAATATTTTACTTATTTAATGTCTTGTTTTTTAAACCTTAAGCTATACTTTGTCGATCTTTTTTATTTCAAATATTTTTTTATTTTCCTAGTGTTCTAAGAATTTCTTTCCAAAAGATTTTGTTTTCCAGAATTTGTTATCAAAAATTAATTTTGTTTATAGGTTAATAAATGACAATGATAAATGTGAAAGTACAATGCCCCCTTCTTGTTGCTGCGTGGAGTAATGCATAGATGTTAATAGTAGCATTTACTATGGAGTTGTCATTCCACCTGGACATGTAAAATACTGCCATTGCAGCAATAATCAGTCTATCTCAGTTCATCATCTTTCTTTTTCTTTTTTACTAGTCATAGTGTAGCAGCTTCTCCAGCCCTGTTTCCATGATTTGTGTCAGTTGCCCTGTACCCTTTTGGTGAGAAATATTCCAGTAGGCTATAACATGAAAAAATTATCATATTGAGTTCAAATATTTCGGTAAATATTTTTTTGTCAACTATTTCAAGAAGTTTCATGATAACTCTTTACCCTAAAGGCCCCTTCTGAGGTTTTGTTGCATCGCTTCATGTATAGATCTTTAGGAGATAGGGATATACATCATCTATACATAGCGACAAGATTCTATAGCCAACGTGTGGTTTTGTCTTTGATGAACATCTTGGAACTGTGCTTGCCATAATAAGTCACCACAGATTTATCAATACTAAGATTTTTGTGAAATACTCAATGCTAAACAAGATTTTCATTGAGGATTTTGTATATGAATGCTACTTTGGTAACTTTATTGCCTGTTTCCAAATTTTGATTATCTAAAAACCTGAATAACCGTTTGCCAATGAAAGCAACTTTCAAGTCAGGTTGGTTGCTCCAGTAGTCTCTTTCTGAGATTACAAAATGATACCCCTTATAAAAGTAGGATGCAAAGAAAATATCTAATTCATCAAAGGCTACATAAAAAGTTAGATAATTTTTATCTCTTGCATACAATACAATAACATCTGCTTGTGAATATGATTCATCATTTCATTAGTAAAAAATGTTCAATATTTCATAAAGGAATTTTGTTGTAAGATTGGGATGTTCTCTCACTTGTTCTGATTTATTTTCATAAGAAATCATTTGCCAAAAATTGTGAACTTCTTCCATCTATGGGCATATGGGCCCAGCAGATAACCCCACCCCCTCTTCAGAATCTGAAGAAAACCATAACTCCATTTCGTATAGTTCATTTGTGTGTGCACCATTTTCAATGTCTTCCACCACTCAGGGTATTTTTATTCCCTCCATCAAAAAAACCAGAATAACTTTTGCTGCTCACTCTCACTTTGCAGTATTTGTTGTTGTTTTTTTGGATTCACCTACAGTAATATAACCATGCAAGTGTTGTACGTATGTCCCTAACATGATGTAAGAGACATAAAGGCTTACACAATATTCTTTAATTTTAGTGTAATTTATTGTTCGTTTATAACAAAAAAGTTATTTAAAAATGTGTAATTTGCTTTAAAAAAACAAGCCATAATTGTACACACTTACACCTAAAATTCCCATATGGGTACATCAAATTGTTTAATGCTCTATATAAAGGTTTATGTCTTCCTTGTTTATTATATTTACTAAGGCATCACTTCCAAATTAATTTATCAGCGTATATTGAAAATTACAGTTTTAAAAGGATTTTAGAAATTTTTTTCAATAGAACTAAAAATCAATTATTTACATCATATAAAATGTTATATAACCACAAAAAAATTTTTTAAAAAGTTCATTTTACACTTTCATCCCCTGGGGACTTCATAAAATCTACTAATAAGTTATCATTATTATTGAAAGTCAACATTTATTTTCAAGACTTTTTCCATTTAAAAGAACAAACAAAAATAATAAATATCTTTTTAACAATTATATTGAGTATTACAAATAGCCAGTTTCAATAGAGATAATTTTAAAGTGAGATTACAGCAACTGATACAGCCAGGTAGTCTTGCTAGAAATAAGGACAAAAATGGAATAATGCTTGTTGAAGATTTTCAAACAATCCTGTAGAGAATGCTATATGATGCAACAACGGTATCATCTTGTGCTGATTTGGCAACAGACAAGAAGCTCTCCAGATCTGAAATGAAGAGGAGCATAAACAAATCAATCCCCGAGCTCACCCGCCATTTTTTGTGACAGCTTCCTGTTTTCATTCACTGAAATTATGCTATTTACAAGTAAAGTGATAACATTCAATTTTTCAATGGGCTTCTCACCTTAGACAGTAAATCAGGGAAGTTTACTCTAATGATATCCCAGGATTTTCCTGTGACAGCAAAGTGAAACCTCTGATTATCTTCATCTATTTGAATATTCATCTTGTCCTGAAACAGTTACAAAGAATTAATTTTTAAAAAAATGTAAAGTTTTAAAATCAGTGCTTGAAATACAAGCTCTTTCCACATGGATAATTAGCTGATTTTTTAAAAAATTGCACCATCAACATGAAAGATAACAAGTTCCACTCAATTGACGAACTTATGAATTTGATAATTTTTTACAGTAAACTAATTTCTTTAACATAGTACTAAGATATGTTTGACCCTTACAGTGCCAGTTGTGGCTGTACTTCAAAACTCAATCACTTGTTTACTACAACATGGAATGCCTGGCCTAAAAATGAGAGAATTGCTAAAACTACCTAGACCTGAATGACAGGATTCCACAGTACATCCTACAGTACTTCTTACCATGATTGTTGTGTGTTTAGTTGGTCCAGGCAGCCATGGCTGGACTCTGATATGATGTTCTAAGCAGTGGCATAGCTGGCCTATTCGGCGCCAGGGGCCAGATTCTGAAATGCGCCTCCCTCCTCCTCAACCCTCTCTAAAATATTTGCACCCTAGCATCAGTGCTGCAATCTAAATCATGTGTGTATATAGAATTTCTTGTGACATTTGCAGGTTTTCGAGTAATCCTTACAAAATTGTAATTAATGTTTTGTCACTGTATATCATAATTGTATGCAACATGATTTATGTAGCAGTTACAGAATATGTGATTTATTATGTAAAAATACAAAAGTATGATAACTAAAATATAATTGTAATAATGCAATCATAAAGGCACTCTTCAGGCTTTCAAAGCAGCAAAGGAAGAAATAACATCACCATAGTTCAATGTTTCAGCCTTCTCTCTCTCAATCGATAAAATAGCCAGGTTAGAAAGTCTCAAATCAGACATACTGCTACACAAGTACGATTTGATCAGTTTGAGCTTGGAAAAACTGCATTCACATGCAGCAAAAGATACACAAACAGTAAAAAACAATCACATGGAAATAAACAAACTTGGAAGGCTCTCAGACAGCTGCCATTTGCAGATCCATTTGAGTATTTCGAGCTGATCATTGCCGGGTGAACTGGAAGCAGGAGTGTTAGAGAGAAGCCTTCGGAGACAGAAAATCTCTTCAACTAGCTTAACTGGTTGTAGTTCATCATATGTTGAAGAGAGTCGCAATGCGACTGGTTGGAGGTCAGCTTCAGGAGTGCGCAAGAGAAGTACTGGCTCCAGGATTGCAAAGACGGAGGATACCAGTGATATTTGTTCACTGTGTCTGGCGATTTCTTGTTTCATTTGGTCGGTCACCTGGAAAACCAGTGAATGATGGTGTGTGCAAACTTCATATCAAATGCTATTACATTCTAAATAAAAGGTGATTTGACTTTGTCTGATGATAAATGTTTTTAGTCTAAATAGCATGAAAGACATTAAAAGACATGAATTACCTAGGCTGAAATAAACACATCTCTCTTCACAGACTTTCCAGTCCAGGTAGTCCTACATCTTCAGCCTCCTTGCCTGCCATATGCTTCTTGCACTGGATCTGCTTTTCCATCTGAATTCCATATTGCTGGCATATTGTGACGGTTTCCTGGATGGCAGCTTCAATGGAAGCCTCTCTCTGATCCATGATAAACTGGAGTAGGGACTTGATGTTTGGTGCACATTGAGAGAGAGATGGACCGGGAGTTTGTAGGTATTGTTGAGAGTGGTTGATTTCGGGGAGCAGACACTTCCAAATGTTAAGGAATCCAATGAACTGGAAGGTAGTCAGGCTGGCGCATAGAATAGAGACCTGACTACGTGTATCATTACTATGGTCAGCACCCTCTAGTTCCTCCAACACTTCGAGAACTCCACTGAAGTTTTTGGCCAAAACCTCAACAGCTTTGTGATTGGCACTCCACCTCGTGATTGATGACCTATGCAAATTCATTGACAGTTGTTTTTTCAGGACATCCCATTGGACAGTTGTGGCGGCGAAAAAGTTGTAAACTCGTTCTACAGTTCCAAAAAATCAAAAAGACCCACTTGTCACTGATGCCGAGTGAACACCCGCAAGGTTAAGGCAGTGATTGCAGCATGGAACAAACAAGGCTTTCGAGTTTACCTTCAAAAGGTGTTGCTGCAGGCTGCTCTTACCACCAGCCATTGTTGCGGCATTATCATAGCATTAACCATGACAGTCCATAAAGTTCAGGCCATCCTGCTCCAACTTGGCTAAGATTTTCTCAATGAGAGCCTCGGCAGTCTTGCGCTCATGCACCGGCAGGAAATCGAAACCTTCAACAATTTCAATATTATCTTCGCTGATCTTAACATACCTTAGTACCTCACTCATCTGATCCGTGTGGTTGTTGTCAGGAGTGGTGTCAAGAATGATGGAAAAGTACTTAGCTTTCCAGATGTCTTCCAAGATTGAATTCCTCACTTGATTTCCAATGAGACTGATAAACTCATTTTGGAAACAAAGTGCTCGCGCATCACAGGATCATACTTGGAGAGCAGCTTGAGAATTTCGAGAAAGTTACCAATGTTGCCTTTAGTATCAGTGTCTTTGCAATGCCCACAGTGGTAAATTCTGCTTAGTGAGTAAAAACAGAACATCTAATGTGTGGTAGAGTATGTCTCTCCAGCGCTGCTTATCTTTCTGCATTTGGTCCTGTAGCTTCTTGTCAATTGTGTTTCCTGCATTTAGAGACATGGCGAGTTCCTTCCATAAACAGAAATTTTTAACATGCTCCTGGCTGCATTCATGATCGCGAACTTTGGGATTCAAGTTTCACCAATTTTGGAAGCCATTCACCACGAATGAGTGCTGGCTAGATTTTTCTTTGGCAAATAAACAGCAACAGAAACAGAAGAGGCCTTCTTTCTTGGGCGAATAAACCAGCCAAGATCGCAGTAATTGTTCTCCATTCAGTAGGTTATAGTAAAACCATTTCCTGGTTAGGATGCGCTTCTGTGTTGTTTGGCCATCTGAGGAGAATCTGTTTTTCACAATGAATGGTCCTTCCATATGTCAAAGAGAGGATGGCCCACTTGCAGCTAGTTCCATTCTCAGGGCATCTGTGAGAGGTAGCTGCCAGTGTCCGATATCCTGGAACAGTGATACATTGGTGGTAGATGCAGTAGGAGGACTGGTAGGAACTTTGAAGGTAGACGAGGATAGAGTTGCTGTAACAACGGAAGAGGGAGATTCGATAGGAAGAGCTGTGACATCCTGGACATCAGAGGTGGTGATTGGAAAAGTGGCTGGCATATCAGATGCGATGCTTGTAGGGTCAGAGGTGCTGGTACTGGGCTTAACGGTAGTTTGCAAATACTTAAAAAAAGAGCCGGTCTGTTTCCTTAATTCCTTCTCTTGTTGTGCTTTTCTCTTTCTATTTTGGCTCCAGATGGCTTTTCTGAACTCATCTGAAATTTGAAAATGTAGCGCTTGTTGAATTGACAAAGGAACACTGAACATGGACAAATGTATTGATGGAGAAATAAAAATTTGGAAGTACACAGTTGAACAGTAAGGCAGAATAATAAACAAAACTACAAAATGTTTATGTACATTAGGTTTAGAATAATTTCACGAACAATCCATCAGAACTGACAGACGAGAACGATACTCACATCTGTTGCTGTATTGCTGAGTTTGTAGTGGTCAGCTACACATGTTCAGTGGAGGAGAGGTCCTGGTGGAGTGTGCATGGCAGATGTGTGTCCTCTCTCTGTCTCCTTTCTCTCTCTCTCCTTTTTGTGTGCTTTAAGCCTGGACACTCCCCATGTCCACTGGGCTCCTTGCCAGGGAAACAGTGTCTGCTGATGAGGGAGTGCCTGGCCATCCATTGTCCATCATGTCACTGTGCCAGCTGGTTAAATGTCCATCTGCCCATGAGGAGGGTTTGTGTACAGAATATCTGGTCACCAGCTGGCCATCATGTGTCCACAAGTTCATTAGAGAGACGTATTATGCAGGATAGATAGAATTGCTACAAAAATATTACCACTACCATAGAGATAAGACAGAAATGGTGTCGGTATTACTGCATACCAATAACGTCAGAAATTGTCGCCAATATCATGGGAAATTGTGACAAATTAATTAGGCTTGTTGGTAGTAGAAATTACAAACATACCTTCATTATAATTAGAAATTGTGTATAAAACGAATTATGCATAGTTTCATATTTTGTTTTATTAACTGAGTTCGTGTCTAGTAGAATTATTATTCCACTATTATTATTTGATTTATATTATTTGTATTAAATCAAATTGTATTATTATTTGATTTTGTGCCTAGTAGAATTCTGTATTGTTAAATTATTTTGTGAAAATAATAAAAACAGATGTGGTTGTGCAAAGAGTAGACCATGTGAAAGACCTGACAAATTGAATGCTGTGTGTTCTTTGTCCATTATATCATTTAGTGGCTTATGAAATCCTCTAATCAGTGACTTTTCCCTTCACACTGGTCAAATTTAGGGGAGAGGTTTTTTCCTTCATTATTTTCAGGGCTGAAACCTCTGAGTGTTTTGGCACCCCCTTTCTCTGGTGTCTGGGGCCCAGGGACCCCTGACCCCCTCCCCTAGCTACGCCCCTGGTTCTAAGCTATCCAACAGCTCAATGAGTTTGAGATATTTTGTAACAGTACCAACAGCAGCCTCATCCAAGTGGGGTTCAATGTTTCATAAGACCACCGCACTTAAATCCTTTTATCCATTGCAAATAGGGTAAAGCATGGACAACACAAACGTTTTCCACTGAATGGCTCTGTACTCTAGACACCATTACAAGTGGACTTTCTTTTTTATTCACAGTGAGAAAGAGGCATGCAAAGTTCCCAGTGCAATATTTGAGTGAAAACAGGTATTATGTCTTGTCCCATATTTACCAGTAGTTTGATATGAGCAACTGTCGTACATCAGCTACTTTTCATTCATAATATGTTGTACATGTCTGCAAGTATGAGTCATGATCTGCTTGTAAATAGTCTTGCTTTCTGGTGGTTTTCTATAATTTTTGCCACTGCAGGAAGAGCCAGTTGCATGAGTACCCACTGTTAGTTTCCTTATTAAGTGTCTGATATCTCCTGACAGATCACATCAAGACCATCTATTTTTACTTTGATTTTCAAATTTTTTTGGTTAGCCAGCATGTTTGTACATCTTTTCAATTATATATTTCCTAAGAATTGTGATAATCATATTTGACATATCAGACTCCTGCCTTTAATCTGACACTTATCCATTGTATCCGCTTTGCACAGTAACTGAACCCCAACAAAAGTGTACAAGCTTGTTTCTTTAATATACTTCCATTTGAAAAAATTAAGGAGGAATTTTGTATAGGCTACGTACTTTGATATTTTCATAATGAATTGGTTTGACTGACTATAGAAACATGGCACTCACTCCTCCATCCAGTTTTGACTTTGTGTGTCTCTCTCTCTCTCTTTCTCTCTTTTTTTTTTTTATGGAAGTACCTTTCATGTAGTAAAATGACAAAATAGGTGAAAACCAGATTAATTGATGTACTTAATTTCATTGAAAGCTAACTATTGACTTTTAAAAAAAATATTTCTTGTTTAAATTCAATGGCTTAGGAAATTACTAAAGAA
Source organism: Nautilus pompilius (assembly GCA_018389105.1). Lineage (NCBI taxonomy): Eukaryota > Metazoa > Mollusca > Cephalopoda > Nautilida > Nautilidae > Nautilus > Nautilus pompilius. The sequence continues at coordinate 359,161 of JACATO010000611.1, read as the reverse complement.
AAACATCCTGATAACAACTGAGGGTTTTCTTTATCTATATCATATCTAGCACCATGTTAATGATAGTAAACAAACAGCTTGAATTAACACAAAGCCACTTCTAAAACAATGTAGGCCAAACTGGCTGACTGTTGTAATGTAGTGTATGGACACTGCAGTACAGTGTAGAACTCTTCTTTTGCACCTCTTTTCAAAATACCAACATTCTTTGCAAATGTGAAACATTATCTAATCAATGATTTATATAACCAAACACTTCAGAAGTTTGATATTTATAGCAACATCAGATTATCCACTGCCTAAATTTCTTCTTATTTTTCATAGTGCTATACATTACATACTCCATTTTCTTTTTTCCTCTACCTCTGTAATAGAAGTACAATCTATTTAACATCACATAGCAGCCATACTAGGAAAAATTGATTTTTCCCTTTTCATTAAACCTGTGAGCTGACCAATTTAAATCAGATTCATTCTAAATGATGGTCATCATGCATAATTTGGTATTATCTGCAAATTTTTGTATGAAATGAAAATGGTAACCAGGAAATGTATGGAATTTAGTCTTTTTATATTAATATTCTTAATTCAAAAATATTTTTTTATAATAGTTACACAGCTCAAAATATCAGTTAAGAACTAATTAGACAGACAAGATAAATGGAGCATCAACACAATCAACAAAATGAATTAAACCATTAATGGTTGGTTGATCTTTTAGTTTATTTCTTGATAATATGGTGGACAATTTATTATGGAAAAATTATTTAGGCCTGATCCAGTTGCTATAAAACTGCACTAAAAGTCTTCAGTTATTGTGGACAGAGGAGAAACTTGCCAAGAAACCATGCTGCATTTTGCTCCTCATTGTCATTTCTACATCATTGCATCCAGACAATGCCAACTTTAATACTGTCCAATATGGCTCCTCTAATTCAATATCCTCAAGCACTACTATACAAGGAACTGTGCTGGCATATCATTGACATCAGTGACCACAGCAGCAGATATTGATCACTTAAGTCATGTGTTCATGTAACTCTTCAATGACATCACTATGATAATTTTGAGAGGAATTCAAATTGATGTATATCTAAGAAATTCATACTCTTAAATGCCAAAAAAAAAGTGTAATAAAAATGTTTACACTGCTGAAATGCTGGTACCATAATGCATTGACTCTAAAATAAGTTCACTGATACCAGATAACTGCAGACACTGCCTGCTGTGAACAGAAACATTCTGCCCTAATATGTCCATTGTACGTAAAAATTTGTTGTAATTTATCTGTCATAAAAGGAAGATAATCTTTTAAAAAATTGTTTGAAACAGCAGCCAACATATATAGAATATTTTCTGATATAGTCAAACTCACCTCAGTAATAACCTCTTCCACTTTCCGGTCCCTCTCATCTGCATACACAAATTCCAATTCTATTGTTCCATCTTCCAAGGAATGGGCCTGCACCAGAATGATACGATCAGAGCAGTCCACCATGTTGCATTCTCGAGCAACACTTAAAGCTGTCAGCATGTTGTCTCCTAAAATCATGAAATAGTTTGTATTTTCTTTTAAGTTAATGGAATTATGATAATGACTTACTTCACTAAAATCAAAAGGAATACATGAATAGGAACAACAAAGAATCTGTTTGCAGATGATTGGCGTATGTTATTACATGGGTTAATCCTTTTATGATGCTGAATAATTTCAGTCATAACCTTGTCACCATTTGTTCTTTTGAAAAGTAACTAGGCATCTAACATGACAACTGCTAAAGAAGCATTCTTTTTCTGTAGGCTCATTGATCAACTGAGAATTGTGAGGAATTCTACATTGTATAAATATTAAAATATACAACAGCAGAAACAATTTGAATGCATATGCATGCAGAAAGTGCTGAACATCTACTCTGATGTCTTCTGAAATGACATTGAACTGAAAGAAACAAAATCTGTCAGTGCCTGTATGTTCCATTCCAAAGACCTATACTTGATAGTGCAACACAATATGTCATTCCATGTCATAAATGAAAAATCTCCATGTTTACTATTGCTATGACTAAGTGTACAGTGTGCTGGCAGTATTATAAACTTCAGAGACAACACTAAATTACATGGTAGAGTTAATAACAGTAATGAGGGTTAGACCAGTTTCTGCTGATTTAAATTGTTTAATAAACTAGTTGAACAAATGGAGAATGTCTTAACAATTAAACTGGAAGAAGATTATAACAGATTACCAGTCAATGTGAGGAAACATGCCTCAGAACTCCAGTGAAAAAACCTCAGAAGTTCTGATCCTCATGTTTAAATCATTATATAATTAGGGTCCCTTTAGACAAAGGGCCCTCATTATACTAAGAGAATAAAGTTTTGAGATGTACTGTGATGATTACTAAAATGTATAATATCGTTGGATCGTATTGAGCCACCTTATTTGAACCATAAGTATTCAGGCAGTAAGGTTGTGAAATATTTCTGGGAGTGGAATGCATAAAGACAGACAGGCCCTTTCATACTAGTGATATCTCTAGGGGTCAGTCATATACAAGTAGCATTCTTGATTAGAAATTATTTCTCTAGAGACTACTTAGAGTGCTTTACCAAATGAGGTAACCCAAGTAGAAAGGGTAAATATTGAAGAAAAGAATGATTGCATACATTTTTGTGATAAAACATCATTGTGCTTTAAAAATTAGTTTTGCAGCAACTGAACCATCTTTTTGGCAAAAAAGGGGATTTAAGAGCCTATTCTGCAGCAAAATCACTAATTTAAATTTGTACTTGCTAGTTCATAAAAAATCCCTTCAGATAAAGAATTGTCCACATATATCAGTCATTTACTGATTCATTTTAAAATTGTGCAGTTCACTACCAAGTAAGTTACAATATTAAATGGAACATTTTTTGTTGTTTCTTACCTTCTTTCACTAGTGTGTATTTTGATTATAACTGACAATTTAATTCAAGCAATTAATACTGCAGAATTTATACCAAAAGCATTATAGATATTTGCAGTCAAATGCTTGTCTGTCTGTTAACAGCTGATGTATAGCAAGAATGGAATGCAATATAACTATCAACATTGCACATTCTTGTAACATTTAATAAGAATCAACTGATCATGTTGCTTCCATTATTACATCTAAGTGTAAAGCCAACAAAACTGTTCTTTATTTTTTCATTAAGTTCTTTATATTTTAACAAATATAAAAAGAAGGTAGTTGAAAATACAAAACAGAAAAATCCACTAAGCAAACTTGCCTGTTTATTTTGAATTTATAGTGTATTTCTTATCAGCCACACAAAAATTCTCTTGACTCTGTATCCTATATAATTTGGATTCAGAGTATTTTCAGTGTTTTCACTGTTTTCAATTATGGATCTTTTTTGTTATATAATTTCTTATTCATTAAATGATTTTAAAATTAGCTTAATACAGGGTTGTGCCTACAGTTTAAGCCAATAACTGACTGCAGCAGTTTTGTTTCTTGTCATATTACTGTTCCCACACTGATGGTTTTCAGCTATAATCATCAGCAGCTTCCCAGCCCTGCTATCACACAATGTGGCATCTGCACAAGAAAAACAGTGGATGATATGTAACTTTCTCTGGTTGCTCACTTTTCCAATTTTGTAGCCAAACAGTGAATATGAATGACAAAGCCAGAAGTTGTTACTTAATTACCTGTCAACATTACTGTTTTAATATTCACTTCTTGGAGTTTTCTTATGTTAGGTGTTGTTTCTGGTTTCAGACGATTCTCCAAAATCAAAAGACCAAGAAAGTTCAAGTCTCTTTCAACAGCATGTCTGCATTTCAGAAAATTGTAAGTGAGTAAAAAATCTAATATGAAGCAGCAAAACAAAAAAAAATAAACAATTAGAATATATTTCTGGGCTTATAATCTAGCTTTGCAAAGTATTCCAAAATTTCTAATAAAAACAATGAATGTTACTACAATTCCTACCATATTAAACAATTGCTTAAAATAGCGTGATTCTAATTAAAACAGCAAAAACATTAATCATGAATTGGAATGTCCAGTAGATCAGCAAACTCACAGCTTATGCATTGATAACTGAAGTGTTTTTGTTGGCTTGGCTAACTTTTGGTTGTAAATAAAGAATGAAAAAGGTATCTTAATTAAAATACTTCAAAATTTACTCATTAACAATAAAATGGATCAAAATTATTTAACTGAAAACCAACCTGGTAAAAAATTATTATAAAAAAAAATAAAACCAAATTTTCTATCCTATTTTTATTTTTTATTTAATGTTTATTTGTGCCATGAAGTGTTTTACTTATTTCATCTTTATTTTTTAAAAAATTTTAAATAAATTTCTTTCTTAAAATAACCTTATATAAAAATAGTAGTCAAATGATGTAAAACACTTGGTGTGGCAGCTAATACTTAACAGCAAAGTAATAGATATACTTCATATATATTTGCTAATGAGATTTACTAATTCATCAAGATTTACCAGAGTACAAGCTATATCACATGACTACTATGGATGATTATATAAACACACATTTATTCTATTCTATCATTTTACCTTTTCATTAGTAACAGAACAGTGTGCATGTTACTATTTGGGATAACTTGTTATTAAGATCATCCATTTAATCTGAATTTGTCTTCTTGTGAACATATGGACATTCTAAAATTATTTATCTTATTACATTTTTAAAATTTAGAAAATTGTACAGAATTTGTCAAATACACAATGATATTTGCAGACAAATAGTTTGTGTAGTCATTATTTAGTCTACAGAAGCAACACGTACAGTACATCTAAGAAAAGTAAACCTGATGCTTCTAGACAGTGAAATGAAATTAAACTAACCGACATAATATACTCAGATAAAATTCATGATATTTTACCGTGAAATTCTTTGGACACGCACATAGTTCAGCTTAGTTGGTAGTGACTTCCAGGCAAGTCCCAGCACTCTATAGCCATGCTGTGTATAATACATCAGAGTCTCATGAAAGTTAAGAGGAACTAAAAACAAAAAATATTAAACTTGAAATTCTTCCATAATATTAAAAAGCAACAAAAATCATGGTGAGAGATATGGGTCAACAGCAGAAAATGGTATGCAGTAAGTAAATTTGTTTATTATGTAAAGTGGAACAAAGACTTCACAATAAGATAATTATATTTACTAACAATGCAATACAAATTTCCTTTAATCACTGGTTCATAATTATAAACTACCTTTACCATCCCCAGTCTGTATATAATTCTTTCACATTCTAATGTACATTTATTCAGTCACAAACATATTATACAGATACAAGCATAAAATGAATAATTTTGATATTGATATTAAATTTATTTATGAGCATCTTATCAAAAACAAAGAGATTACTGTTCTAATTTTCAAGTTTTTACCATTTTCATCCACATAAGAAATGTAGGCATGACAGTTTAATTCATATATTTAAAAATATTCAGCAAATATATATAAAACATATTTTATGAAATTTTGGAAAAATATCTTTAAACGATTTCTGATATTCTAAGTAGGAACTTTAAAGCAGATAAAATCATTATTAAAAGTCCTTGATAATAATGACAACAACTTTGCTGCATAATGTAATAAATATAAATACCCTCTCTGTCAATCCCAGTTTTGGAAGCGCACGCACAACGCGCACACAAACACACACACACACAAACAGAGAGAGAGAGAGAGAGAGAGATGGAGAGGGAGAGATGGAGAGAGGGAGAGATGGAGAGAGAGATTCTACAAAAAGTCTCATAAAAATATCTCTATATTGTTTTGTTCAATATATAATATTTTAAAATAAGATTTTTGGAGTTTTTGAAAGTTCATTTTTTCCAACCCCATACAATTCAGAATATTTTTCAATCTTGTTATGTTGATAATTTGAGTTACAAGAAATAAAACATTCTGCTAGGGAAATAAATAATGTCAAATTCCCAGGGAGTGATCCTTATGTACAAGTTCTATAAAAGCTTTAGATATTTGATAGATATAGCTAATTTCAAGCTCAATGCTGAAGATTTCTCATTTACCCAGCAAAGAGCCACCACCAACTTCTATTTTAAGAATGGAGATTGTGAGTGCCTGAATACTTAGAGGCCATTCTGTTTACTAAATGGTGACTATGAAATTACACCTAAGGCACCCACAGATAAGCCAAAATTATGGATAAGATTATAAACAGACTTAAAAACTGCTCATTTTAAGAACGAACCATCTTCAGCTGATTAAAGAAATACTCCACAAGGTAGACACAGATAACACCACACACAACATTCACATTTTCATCTGTACACCACAGTTGGAACTTTCATGTTTAATCACAACACTTGCACTGATCCAACCAAAGAGTTCAGCCTGTCTCCTCAAAAAAAAAAATTCTCTACAAGCATTTTTCAGCATTTGTTAGTTCTGAAATGGAAAAGCAAGCAGAGTATAATTCTTTCTTCCTGGTGCGTTCTCATTCAACTGCTATGCACGAGATTCCTTCTTGAGTGAATCAACTACACTGGTATAATTGTACTTATACGAGCAAATTTTGGTGGAGTAAATAGATCCAACATCCAGATAACCAACATGTCTAATTATCTGACTTTTCCAATATAAGCCAAGATAGTTCGTTTTCGGTTCTCCAACCTCTGAGTTTATGAGTCACTCACCAGGGGATCAGCACCACTTTGTCTGCTCTGTGCTTGATCAGATCACTTCTTTTGCTTGTTGATTAGCTGTATGTATTCTCCCTTGCTAAAAATTTCTTCTATCAGTGGTAATAATCATAATCCTTGCCATCTAATAATATTAACAATAACAGGTTGTTTACTGCACATAGTTTCTTTTAACAGTAAAATAATTGTATCAAGAGACTAAACCTTACTCTTAAATTAGGTGCAGGTGGTGACAGTGGAATCACAAATTTATCTAAAATAGTTAAGCAGGTTACTAGTCTACACTGCCACAAAACACTTATTTGAATATTGGGCAATAATTTTACAATACGATATTTCTACTAAATAATTCAGAGCTCTAGAACAAAATTCTAAAGAGATACAAATCAAAATTCCTACCAACCTGTTTCAGGTTTGGACAGTGAAGCAATCATTTCTGGAGATCCCTTGGAGTAAAACTCAAAATTTTTAGCTCCAAGCTGTCGGGTGACCACAGACATCCTTCGTAAATGGGAGGAAAATGTAAACAGGCGAACAATTCCAATTTCATCTAGTGGTATCTAAAAATAAAATTTTAAAAATGCAGTACTGCATTAAAGAGAACCAACCAACCCTGACAGACATAGCTAAGAGAGCATAAATGCAGTAGTTTTACTTATTTTTAATTTCCAATTCTCATAACAATCAAAAAATGAAAAAAAGAAGAAAGAAAATCATGCCTTGTATGTGTAAATAAATTTAAAATAAATATGAAAATTTAGATTTAAAAGGCAGAAGGTTAAAATGTAGTTTGAAATTCAGATAACAACTGTCCAGTATCTTGTTCAAGATGGTGGTCGGTCAACAAACTAATAATGTACTTTAAAAAAATATGAAATCAGTTCCTGGTAGTAACCTTTTTTTGCCCCCCCCCAAATTTTAAAAATAATTTTACAAATCCAAAATAAAAACATTTTGTGCTTTGTTAACAAAACTGTACCCTTTTAATCACATTCTGTAAGTATAAGCCTATCAGTTTTGGGTTAAAGATCAATGATCACCTTGAATTGAAACTTTCATACAAAAAAAAAAAAATATTCTATCATTTACCCCTTAAAGCTGAGACGAGACACTTCTAAAATGATTTTGTTAAAAAATATCTACTGAGAAACATTTTTTAAAGTTCTTATAGAAAACTTAGAATGCTACTTACGGTAATTACAATTACTGGGCAATCATTTGAAGTACACTGATAAAACAGCATATTACTTTGTGATTTTATCCTTGTAATGAGACATGAAATACAATATGAGAATGGTTAATAACCACAAACAGAAAATGATTTCCTTTGGCCTCATGTCATAGCTCCACTTATTTATTTTCATTTTTAGTAGTTTTAATTCAATTATCAAAATGATATTGCATAGTAAATACACACAAGTGCAAGAAGCCATTATGTTGCCAATCGACTTATCTATAATGCAAAGTTTTAATTAACATTATTATTATTATTATTATTAACAACCTGTAAAAGTAGGAATACTAACTGTTTGACAAAGCTCTCTTTTGTCCTTGTCCATTCCAGATCTCCTTGGATGAACAATGGTGGGTACCAGCATATCAAATCTAGTTTCTTCCTGGCCAGATTCTTTAAGTACCTGCACAGCAATGGTAACAGTTCATGAAATCTTATGCCAAATGGCCAGTAGTACACTTATGAAAGACACACAACCTGATTTTCATGGCCAAAGAAGTTATTCAAGATCTTTTCATCTTAATTCAAAATCTTACTACCAGAGATTTTACAAGCTGAATATGGGCCAAAAACCTAACAAAACTGCTAAGATTTAAATCTGAAGTAATAAATGAAAAAATATCATCTAAATAATTATGTTATTTAAATGAAAATATCAACAAAATAAGTCTTTTGTAAGTGAAAAAATTAATAAATTAATAATTTATATTTCTGACTTTGCTTTAAACATAACCATATTTGGAAGGGGTCGTATACAATACTGCATTCTATTTTTATGATCTTAAACATTGTGTAACTGAGTTCTACAATTTTTATGTTAAATTGTTAGACTTATACAAGAGTAACTTTAATGTCAAGTGGCTTGATAAGAACAGTGTGAAAATTTAGCTGAGGTCAACCTTGAAGATGGAGAAACAAATGTAGAAAGGAAAAGGAATATTTGTAGGAATATGGAGTTAAAACTATAAAAATAAAAATATCAAGGTTTTCAATGAAAATTTGCAAAATTTATTAACATTTAGAAAATACTGTAAAGTTATAACAGAAATATACAATGATAATTGAATTGTCAATATTTTGCTACAAATCACAAAAGTATTTGAGCTAAATAAAAACAGAGCAATCAAATGAAGAATGAGAAAATGTAAGGATGTCATTCAGAAGTTTGTGTGGGTATCAGGCTAACCAGATTTTCAAAATAACCAAGAGCATTGTTCCTACAACATGAAGAGGGGTGGAAACTCCACAGAGAACTAACTGATATAACTCAATGCTGTTATCTTTCACAACCAAAGATGCTGCTGCTGCTGATAATGTTTTTTAACAGAAGAATTCATGTAGATGGCTTGCCTCCTTGTGCTCCAGTGGCAGGCTTGCAGGTGCAGAAAGTCCCTACTGGAACTTTTCAGTTTTAGATTTGAAAGGAAAGCAGGGCACCTAGAGGAAACCCACAAGGTCAACTAGTGAAGAAACCATGCCAAACCAAGCTGGTCCTGACTGGGTTTAAATCTAGGTCTAACCACCTTAGAAATACACACAGTAACTATGACCTATCACTGGAATTAGTACTCATTTATACATTTTAATAAGAATTTTCAGTGATACATATTTTTAAAAAGTAATATATATATATTTTTTGTGTTATTATAAAACTCGAAGTGAGTTGTCTGTCTGTCTACATGCTAGGTCACTATGATCTGTTGTTGCTGTTTTCATGCCAATCTAATCAGTGAAAGGGTGTGCAAAATCCACTTATAAAAGTATATTCTAGATTAAAGAGAACAATATTTCAGACTAAACCCTTAAAGTTTTCATTTTAGACAACATCAAGATTATTAACAGCAGAACAGATACTACAGGTCTCAATGTCATAGAATTGTATTTAATCAATCAGCATTGATTGAGAAAATGTAACAACATAATGTTCTTTAACAAGAGAGATAATCATACAGTACTTTCAAAGAATCTTTGACTTTGAGATAAACTTACTTTTATGTCTCTTTTGGAAAACAGGTAACCAATAAGTTCGCGTTTAAATCATAAAGGAAAATCCCTGAAACAGCTTATGACAGTGCAGCCTTTTTTAAAACTTTATGCATCTGTATTTTTGACTGATTTCAACAAACTGCCTAACTAGATGATACGACCAAGTAGAGTAAGGTATGGATGGTTTAATTTACTGTACATGTCACCGTTAAATCCTGTCAGAAAGAGACTGATGAGCAGCTGAAATTTGGAAGCTCTATTTATAGCTTAGAAATCTTCTCGAGGAAAACCATCATCATCATTTCATCTCACTATACATCAGTGTCAGCATTCAAACAAAATCATTTGATGAACAAATCAAATTTGACTAAAGGATTTACTTTTAGGAAAAACTATTTTTAACAAATTTTTGACATGAAAAATTTAGTATTTTTCTAAATTCACATCTTTTGTGAAACATCTTCATAAAACAGCTGTCAGGAAATGAATAATATTCAATGAGAGTCTTTATTTAAAATAATAGGGAATCACAGTAAACAAATTTACGCACCCAGCCTGTTGTTACAAACATTATTTGGTCCAGTGGATCACCACTCAACTTATCATTAATGATTGTCAAAGAATGGCAAGTTGCCATGGCAGTAATTAATCGTTTATTATGCAAATTTTCAACATGCATCTCCATGTCTCCAAATCTGAAAATATAAAGTAATAAAGTTGATGAGAGAGTTACGGAATTAAAAAAAAAAGAAAAATTGAACCAAATGTTTAAGAATATCTTTTAAAAAATTCAATTTAAATCATTCACAAATGTCAACATATTCACCAGAATGAAGGAGGATTTAGTAACCTGCTTTTCAACTGCAAACAAAATGTTGATGGACTGTTTCCAATGCACCACTTTTAGCAGTAAGCACCTAAATAGTGGATAATGCAACATTTGTGAAAGATATACTGCTTTGCTGCATTACTAAATAATTTTGCTGAACTAGCAACCAAAAAGAACAAAGAAAGACATATCCCTGCCAGAATAATTTGATTATCCCATAAAGTAGTGGAAGATCCTTTAATATCCATCATGTATTTCAATTTCAGCTATAAAACATGAATCAAGCAGAAGCATCTTTTTGTGAAAGAAGAATGCCAAAACTAGTTGGTACATGTAATACTTTTCCATTTACATGGACTCATGTAATTTATTGTTCAGAGGCTGTTTAAAGTGAGATAGGCATATTCAAGGTTTAAACCTTTTAAATGAGTTATGTTCAATGTATCCTAGCATAATTTCCTCAGGCCAATATTATAGCAGCTCACAAGAATGACATGCTAGGCCATCATCATTGACAGATGCACTATAGTTGTTTACAAAGTTCATATTGGCCAAAGAGAAACACTGACAGATCTTGCTGAAAGTGTGCAAATGAACTGACAAAAAAGGATTCTCCATAAACTTGGCTATCATGGACAAGTTTCTCAGACAAAAACCACTGCTCACTGATTTGTAGAAAGCTTGCAGATATACATGGGCACACCAGATGGTAATATAGCACATTACATAAAATCCTTTTGGCTAATCTCCTAACATTGTTTAGCAAAGGTCACCTTAATTATATGACATTTTCTTCAGAAAGATGAAGGAACATTCTAACTGCTTGAACTACTACTGCATAAAAAACATGCTAATGCCTGCAATTTCTCCCCTAAATTCAATAGAGACTTGGTAGGAATCCTCTGAACACTTTGTTATCCACATAATGTAAATCAACGGAAGGCTACACTCACCCACATATATAGCATTCTGAATCAGGCTGTGATATAGAAACTGACTGGATTTCATGCCTAATCACATCCAGACCAGTAAATGAACAGCAGATGCTACCAAATATTTAGTTTTACTTTATGAGCCATGAATTCTTTAAGAAGAAAATTAAATAAAAGTTGTGAGTGGAAATTACAGTCAGATCTACATGTGCCACTTGTTTTATAATCATTCTGAGTAGCCTTTTCAGAATTTTACTATGAAAATTATTTGGATCAGAGTCAGATTGAAAAAAAATCACTGCTGCTAAGAAATAGATTTTTCCAAAACTGAATTGAGATGCAGTAAACAAGTGTTGTGAATTAATGAAACAAGATTTGAGTTATTCACTTCTAGGTGATAACACTCTGAAGAAAAATATCACCTGTCCATAGCTAAACATGACAAGTCTGCAGTTGAATTACAATCTGCATTACAGTGATGTGGAACCTTTATACAATTAATAGTGAATGCTCAATGCTCTCACATACAAATCCATCCTTACAACATCCTGGTCAGTAATTTATTGGTCCATAGTACATCCTAAAACAAGGCAATCGTCCTAAACCACTCATCATAAAGAGGATGTTGGTATCTGATGGGCAATAAACTGGCCTAGACAATCTAAGCAATATGAAATTATTTTGGTGGTGGGAAGTTGAAAAATTGTCCAAAAAACCTAGAAAAACTTTGTAATGTTAGGAATTATCTGAAACAAGGTACCTAATGACATTAAAAATTAGCATATTAAAGAGACTTCTACACACTCCAATATGACTTTAAATTAAAGACTAATAAAAATATTAATTTAATAAGTACATTTAAATCTGTTGTAAAAAGCATTGATTAAAATTATTTCAAACAATTTCCTGAGCTGTTCTTAAACTTTTGAATACTAAAGTATACTACTTCTCTCTCCGTCTCTTTATTTTAGTGAACATATAAAATTGTACACTAACATGTAGCCGTTTGAAGATTAAAGCACCTGTAATTGAAATAACTCCACCAATACCTTCTACAACTAGGGCCTAAGATTAGCAAGGTCAGTAGATCCTCACCCAGTCAACACCATTAAACTAATTTTTTCATCTACCGTGCATTTAAACTCCCAAAGTAAATTACTGTACATTCTACATTTAATTTTGTATAAATTAGAAGAAAAAATAAAAAATTCTGTACATGTTGTTGTTGTTGTTTGAAGAACCACGACAGATGGATGAAAATAAATAAAGTGCTGTTTAATTGTCCGCTGATGCAGATAGAGCAGAACTAAAACTTACCTGCTTCCAGATACTGGAACTACACCATAAAAGTCCAACCCATCCTCAGTTAGAGTCCCTGTCTAAAAAAATTTTTAACATATTCAGATCCCCCCAAAAAAACACAGCAAACAGATAACATTTCAATTTAATTATTCCCTTAAACATTAATATTCAACTATAAATCACTTTGATGGGATCTAGAGCCATGAATGTTTTGCAGAATCAGAGAAGTAAAAATGATGGATATTTTATCACATAAGAAATCTTTAATTGCCAATAGTGTAAGAGTTCATGCTGATGACAGATAATCAATCCTTCTGCAATATGAGTTAAAATAAACTTCTATGAGTCATTTTAAAAGCACTTTTTACTTTAATTTTTAGCATTACATATGAAAACACTATCATACATGCAATCAAGACACTTTACCATTAATCCTTCTTATTAACAAGGCTTCTTTCAGCCTTGTGAACAAAAGTCCAGGGGCTTCTTTTTGAGCTAATGAGAAGAAGAGTCCCCAAGGGAAAGCCCTGAACAATCTCTCCACACAAGACTAGTATGTCCAGCTGCACAGAGGCCTTGGTAAATTATAGAGCAGCACTGCAATATTCTTAGAGTTCTTCACCCAGTCAAAAAGCTGGATAGAAGTTACACACTAAAAACAACCAAATTTGTTCAAGTTACCTTATCAAAGCAAACAACATTAAGGCTGCCAGATAAAGTAATGTTACTTGGAGATATACAGTATATGTTGTTCCGCTTTAGACGATGCTGGGCAAAGATTGTGCCAATAGTGAGGGTTGCTGGCAGTGCTGGTGGTATCACTATTGTTATCAGATCCAGTGTCCGCTGTATAATATGGCCAATATTTTCTCCAGCAAAAACCTGCAAAAATTAACAGTTTGGCTCATCTAGAAAAATAAAAAGCCTTCTTTGAGGAAGAAAAAGAATGAAATTAATGTAAAATTATTAATGTTCTATTTTAATCCCAAACATTGGTTTTATAATTATTGTACGTGTTTCCTTGATTTGTCAAAATTTAAATAAAAATTGATAACTACTGCATAGATTTTCTCATTGTGACATTTAACTGTAAAAATATAAGCAACAAAGATATTTCCCCTTGATAATGGACAGACTGCCATGTAAAACTAATGCTAATAATTCTAATTGTCTAAAGCTATAATGCATGTTTTATTCTGATAGTTAACCAACAATGTCTAATATTTTGTGTGACTTTGAATAAGTTCAGATATCTGTCATGTATTAAGTTTGTATTTACAGAGAATAAAACTCATCCTACTTGTTTCAAACCAACTTATACCTACAATTAACCCATTTCTCTATGTACTATCAGCTTGCTGCTACACCTGCCTGGAGAGATATTCCAATGTCTTTGGCTACCATCAACCCTTGTATTTGGTAGAGACTTTTCACCATTCTACATATTTCTCAGACCACAGTCCCTGTGCAGCAATATTCAGTAACAGAACCTCTAAAAACATTCAGTATTTATATGTCATATATTTCAATTCATGACAGTCAATTAAATTAGCATAAAAGATAGGAATAAATATTGCAATTCAACATAAATCCTTACTATGATGCACAGCACACATAGTACATAACAAAATCAGCAAACGCTCAGATAGAGATTCATTAATTCCATGTTAAAACACTATTAGTGTCAAAAAGCTTATGTTTATGCATAACTGCCACAAAACTGTTTATATACTGTAAAAAAAAAAAAAAAGAGTACATTAATGTAACCTGCTGCTATTTAAAAAAATACTGGTAAATATGAAAAAGTAAACAAAAATACTCTTTTGACTGATTGTTTATCTGTTTAGTATTCCCCCAAATGCTGCCCCATGAGAGAAGGCAGCAATAATAACTAGGTTGCTGATAAAAGCCTGCAACTGCAATAGCTATGTATGAACAATGGCCAAGTTATTGAAAATGTAGGCACTGGTAGAAAATAGGGAAAAAAAAGTAATAATATAAAGAAGCAACCTTACCATGAGCACCACTGTATAGATGAAACCAACTAAAGCGATGACACCAAGTATACCCACAAATCTGTACGTATCTTGGTTAAATACAAAATTCATAGGAATAGGAAACAAGATAGAACGGACAAGTTCTCCTTTGGCAGTGTAAAACCCTAAAAAGAATAAATGATACAAGCATGTTAAAATAATAAAAAATTCATGCTGCCAATTAAAAATAAATGACAAGAAATGCCTATATATTTTTTATCAAGTTTAAAAATCTACTCCACACAATCATCAAATAATAACTTCAGTTTCTATACCAAAGTTTTCACCTTAAATAAATTTTTACTTTCCATTGTTTTTTAGATTTTCTCACTTGCCGAGGTGGCAGTCAATGTTTGCTGTGTAGACAGTTGTGATTTCTCTGGTATGGGTTCCTACCAATATTTCTAGGAGCTTTGTTGCAGACATGAGGAAGTATGATGACACCACATATTCTTCTTACACACATCTCCAATTTAAAAAAGCTTATATGCTGATCAATTATAAATTGGCATTAATAGTCTGTTAGTTAGAGATCATTGGAAGATTACTGAGATTCTTTCAACTACTATACAACTGTCATAATGTGATCTATTTTCCCAATTTTCCTGTCCTATTTAAATAATGGTTACTGCAACAATCTATCAATTAATTAACTTTGATCATTACTCATACAATGTAAATAAGCAGCAGAGTTATCTGTAAACAACAGTACTAATGTCATCTTTATTTTATAGTTTATCATTCTTATTCTTAAAAAAAAAATCATCTAAAAATTTAATTAATTATAGTTGTGGTACTGAATGAATTCCCCATTGATTAAATACCAAAATAATTTGCTAAAGTATTTCTTAGCAATCATTGTTTATTGTCATTTCCATTTGTTTGCTTATAGAGTTCGTTTGAATTGTTTTCAATTTTTCATGCATGCAGAGTAATTATTTCTGTAGTAATGTCATCATCAATCTTTCAATTACATCATAGCTTTGCTTTGAAATAAATAATTAAAGGATTTCAATGTAACACTATTTATGGTGCTTGGATTATTTTTCTGTTGCTGTTTAAAGCCCAATAAGTTCTGTTACCATGAAATTTTAAACAAATTTTAATTGTTTATTTACCTTTCTCTTTTTAGAAAGTCATAAGCTTAATTCACATGTATAAAGAAAATTTGAAATCTACATGCACTAACATATAGTTTTGTCCCTCTCTTCCTGTACACATGAAATCGTTGATGTGCTACAAGGATATACACAAGAAAATAAAATCTTGTGGGATAGCATGGTGGGATTCTGCACTGATAGAGCTCCCCTTGATGACCAGGTGTATAAAGTAGGTTTGTATGACTTGGTAAAAGAAGTTGCACTGTTTGTGGACACATTTTGTAATTCACCGAGAACAGCTGGAATTCAAGGATTTGAGTCCAGAATTGAGTAAAGCAATGCAGACCAGTACTTCTATAGCAAAGTAGACCAAGCCTCAACCACTTCAGGGTCATCTCTTTGCTAAGTTTTGCAAAAAAAAATTAGATCTGACCATGATGTACTGCTGTTCCACACATAAGCCTAGTCTCTCTCTCTCTCTCAAAAAAAGAAAAAAACACAAATATTTCTTTCAACACAGACAAGATTATATATATGCAATAAATTAATAAATTTCAATAAACAGGAATTTGTTGATTTCCGCTGTGATGAACAGTGTGATGTTGTAGCCTACCTCACTGATATCTTTAAGAAAACGTATGGACTAGAATGCCAGTCTGCTGAGAAAAAACAAGCATCCTTATGTTGAAAAATCACAGCAATGGCTTCATGAAAAAAAAAATCAATTTATCAAGGAATAATCTCATGATGATGAACTACAAAGCATTACCTAATCTCTGCAACTTTCTAATATGATTTGCCATCTTAGTCATTTAGGGCATCAGTTTGGGTTGTTTACTTGAACATGTTGCAAGTTGATTAGATACAAGGCCCATTTCATTGTCAAACTGATTCAATGATCCTCTCATTGAACATTCCTGTGATCAGAGTCTTCAAGCTTCATTGCTCTGCTACTTATCAATAACTTCTGGTTCAGCATGAAGGATGACTATCCTACTTTGTCAACATGCTCTCTCAAAGTGTTTGTTTTCTTCACAATTACTCTCTTGTGAAGCAAGATTCAATGCTCTAGTTTCTGGCATCCTGCTATCATTCTACTTTAGATGTAACTTCAAAAAGGCAGGTACCATCTCTACCTCAAAACAAGATCACATCTCACACTGGTTTAGGTAAGCATGATGCAGGATGAAAAAAACAGAATAATTATTATTTAGAATGCAAAAATTCATTACAATCCCAACAGTACCAAATTATATGGATCTTGTTATTTGGTTGTTGGTTATCTATTAATAAACTGTTTAACTAGTGTCATATCCTTCCTTGTTCATTATTGCAAGACAATTTTTCTGCATCTTTTAACTGCTTTCTTGAGAAAGGCTTATGAACTCTGTAAAATGACCTAAAATACTGGCTTACAATAAGTTTTTTTTGTATCATCTGTACATATACTGGTATAAAATGAGTAGTTCTGGTGCCATTATTTCATCCCTAGTAGAGTGTGCCTGTGACTTACAGCAATGGTGCTGCATGAATTTGTCACTATGCTAATGGGACATACAAAAAAAATTTAGGAACCTGCAAATATTATTTTAAGTTATCTCCCTTTACAGTAAGTGATTTTAAGCAGCATGATTTGTAAAAATTGTTTGATTATTACATTAACAACATTTTATAATAAATGACAAATAATTGAAGATATATTTAAATTTATTTTTTAGTCAAATTTACACTTTTTAGATTTTTTTTTGGAGTAGAAGTATTGAAGAATCTAGGACAAACTTTAAATGCAGCAGCTATTTTTATGTGGCTACAACTTTTGCCTATACTACAAAAATGTTAACCCTAATAAATTTTCCTCCAACGAGTTTTATTACCTGATCATCAAATACCCTAGCATTCAAATAAATATAACAATAAACCTACAAGTAACAAAGATGCACTGGTGAAAAGAATTTTGTGAATTAGTGTGCCTGTATGTATCTCTCTCTCTGTGTGTGTGTGTGTAATCATTTCATAGTAATACTCTAGTTGATAATAGGTAATAGAAGAAAACCTTTGTTTACTTGAAAATATTAAAAAATTAATAGCATAAAAGCCTTTAAAACATTTACCTTATGGAAATAATTAATAACCAATCAGTCTTACCTGTTCTGATGACTACAGCCCGAACTCGCTGACTTTCATAATAACGAGTTTGGATCACCTGTGTTCCACTAAACAAAATATGCTGAACATGACTGTTTAAATCAAAAATCTCCTGCCTCCCATCATTGAAGTACTTTGGGTTAGGAATTGGAGTTTTTGTAATAGGAATGCTTTCACCTGTGAAAATGAGAGATACGGTTGTTAATTTCCTGTTGTATTTTAAAATATCAGAAATAGCACTATAAAAATTGTGAAATATGTGATGGCATAAACAAATTTTTAACTATATTTCATACACAAATCAATTTATCAGTGCGCATGCATGCAAACACACACACACACACATCACATATATATACATATATATATCCATTCCTATTTAAAAAGTTTATTTTTTAACTTCTCACAAGATTTTTTTTTCCATCCTGCTTAATGGATGTATTATATTATTGATGAGTCTCACAACTGTAATCACCAGTGGGAACAATGTTGTAATGCATGCATTTATACATTCAGATAGACAAATAATAAAATACATGGTACCTACATCCATCTAATGCCAGTCTTTCCAAAAGTAGATCCATCCTTGATACACAGATATTGTCTGTGGGCAGTATGCACACCAAAATGTGGCTTTTGATTTTTTGAATTGTATGTCCTAGAATGCAACATCAGGGTGCTTCTTTCCCTTTTTTTGTATTTATAACTACATACAACACAGAACAGTTTCCTGTACCTTCAGGGGATCTTTCAAGATAGTTGAGACTGATGTTTTGAATACACAGGAGGAATTCTGCTTCATAAGATTGATAACATTTCACTTTTGATCTAAACTCGTCAACAAGTTCGAGACACGAAGGTTCTAAATCTCTTATTTGCTGTAGTAACAATCTATGAATACATAGGCATTGTAACAGGCCTACATGAAGAATGTTACAAACTGTTTGCATAACCAATGATGATGCTGTTTTGTTTTGTATAAGCATGCAATTTGGTTATTCTTATTGCATCTACCCATATACTTGTTGTGGTATGTTTATTTCCACAACTGAAACATCCTTATTTCACCTGTTTATAGTTCCAGTTTTTGTTGGATCATGATAACTATACAAAAATCTATCCATGACCAATATATGGTTCTTGTTTGCAACATTAAAATCAGAGATGAGCAAGATAATAACACCGCCAGTAGCCCAAAATTCATCAACATAAAGGCCATTGGGCTTACCAGTATAAGTTTCAGCAAGTATACTATAGTAGTTAATTCACATAGCAGGAAAGACTGTATTCCTCATTTATTTGGTTTATTTTTGATTTACAACTCTATTGTAAGCCTATTTTTTTGTTGAAATAATACCCTCATCCAGACTGAGGTGTTGTCTTGGAGCAAAGTGGTGATGAAATTTAGGTAACAGGATTTCAAGCATAGGTCCAATTTTATAAATCTCATCCGTTTTATCGATGGCTGGGCCCTGTTCATGAACTAACAGGTAAGTCCAGAGACCTAAGAAACAAACACAGCCCATAACATCATGAAATCCAGGAGTACATGAAATAAAGTTTTTATTCCATGTCAGTAATCTTTGTACTGTGGTTTTACAACAGAATTTTCCATGCGTATCCAAAGTCCTATAAATGCTTTCATTTCATCAACATCAACAGGAGTAAAGGATTTTGCATAATACGTATTTGGTGTCCTTTGTCTGACCTGCGTGTGTTTACAAAAGTTTCCAAAAATCCTCATCCAGAAACATGTCAAGAAATTCTATAGCTTTACTGTCAGCATCTATATTTTGAGGAACATTTTCTGGGCATACATTCTGCCCATCAAATGTAGTATTCACAGAGGAGAATGGTTCTGACCAACCTGTATCAAGTTCATGAATATCCTTTCTTCTCTGCTGACAGTACACTTGAGGTGGTGATGCATCGACCTGTTTCCTGATTACTAAACCTATTAACATCACTTTCTTCCTCTGATGATGGTGAAGTCATTTTATCAGATGGATAAAAGTCATCAAAATTTTCCTCTATTTCATTATTTTCCTAGGCCATAAATCACCAAGTCATGTTTGCACTGGGCACTATATTGTCACCATGTCCATACATATTTTAGCCCAAAAAATCTGTGGTATTTTCAAAAACCAGTCAAACAGTGGCAGTTGCCATTTGCAAATGAATGTTGCCAAAATGCTTTAGTAATGAGGGCAATGATTAACTGATAAGTTTCAAGGAAATCCAAGAAAATGATTTTTACGCAAACTATGTGCTCAGAGACTGAAAATATTGGTCTGATAGCTTCAAAAGGTTAAGAAAGAAAACTGTACAAGCTACCTTGAATTATTCAAGAACAAGTGAATTAAAAAGCAAGTATACTTAATTAACACTTTACCACTTTATTATAAATGTTCTAGTTTTCTAAAGTGTTCTGTATTTACTACATTTAAGCTTAAAAATGAATAAATGATAAACATTCTTTAAATGTATAAAAACCCTGATAATGTACCTGTCAACATACTTTCATTCACTATACAATTTCCACTGATCAAGACAGCATCACAGTGCATTGTGCAGCCATATTGAGGAATTTCTATCAAATCTCCAGGCACCAAGTCTTCTGATGGTATATCCATGTAAACTGAGAAGCAAACAGAAAACCAAATAGACTGCACAATAAATGGAATACTTGCTTGTGAATAAGAACAATGTGTTATTTCTGGTTAATAAGAAAAACAATAAACAGATTTCACAGGAATGGAACTTCATAAAAGCAAAACAAAATAAAAATTTCAAATTATTATTTCAAAAGATTTTTAACAGGTAAAAACATTCACAGTTAATGGATACAGGATTTAAGAATTTTTGGTATTAGTAACTTTATAAAAACCCAAGAGAAAAAACAACAACAGTATAAAATCCTGTTTCTTACTAAATAAACTCTGAAGACAGTCAAAACACTTTTCTAAATCATAAATTTTAACCTTTAAAGTAATGATAATCCATGTCATCATCACCATCATCATTATTATCAATTTTTTAAAAAATTTAATCATTAAATAATTTTAAAGGAATTGGTCCCACACAGTATAACAACAAAACACACAAATAATTTTAAAGAAACAAAAGTTGCTGAGAGTTCTGTCAAGAATAATTTACTTCCAACGTGTAAATGAATTATGAAGCCATGTCTCGTCCTTCAATCAGTTTTGGTCTATCATTCACTTACAAAGAACTCAGGTCTCCAGATTCAATAAGTTAAAAAACAATAACAATCTCACTACAGGTTCGAAATGTTTCAAATATGAACTTAAAATGACACTTTAAAATTCTGTTTAGCTGAACAGTAAGAGTTAATCGGTTCTACATGATACCCAATACTCCAAAAAGTAAAAAGCTCAAGTGAAAGATAGAAAACACAAGGTAGTAACAAACTTTCATCCTTACTGTCATCCTCTCGGCACACTGAAACAATTTCAGACACATGAATGGTATTCCTAAGAGTTCTTTGCATCTAAAGAAAAATCAATTAAAAGATAAGATGGATACAAGTGAACTCAATACTAAATATATTTAAAGCCTTAAAATTATCCAAAAAAAAAGAAGCTAATTTGAAAGATATTAAACCAAAATAAAATTAAGATTAAAACAGGCAAAGGAAAGTGAAAGCAAAAAATATATATATATATATATACCAATTAGATCACAAGCCCATTCTCAACAACAAAAACAAACAATTGTTTATTTTCTAAATGAGTACTAAAAAAACAAAAGGCTGAAAGTAAAAGATGACACCTCTACATTAAGAAACTTGTTTAAAATTAAGATGAGACTTAAACTAAGCTTTGTTGGCAAGTAATTCTTTTATTTAAAGTATAAAACCAGAACCGGCTGTAAGACTTTTACGTCTAATAAAAATGTCCTGACAGATACTCAGCATGTCTGAAACTTGAACACTCAATGTTCTGTCACTTCTGAAACAAAATATGTAAACTGCAAAGCAAATATTCTATAAAGTAACACAAGTCATTTTTAAAAATGATTTTCCTCTTTCTAAAATTTAAAAAATTTTTTTTTTTTTTTGGTTTTCTAATATGGATATATTTCAAAAGATACTTTACATCTTTTTTCTTTTCTGTTTAAAAGGGGGAGTTGATACAGGATAGGTCACATCATCACTACAGTGAATTCCATAGCTGGCTGATAGAAACTTTGACAATTCACCATTATTAAATTGCAAAAAAATTTATGGGCTAATTTTATTATGGAATGCAGTGATTTCTATAACTTCTGATTACTTTTTGTAAGGCTTTTAAAATGTTCTATCTGAAAAAAATGCAGAAACTCACAGTAGAAATTTTATTCTACATATAAAACTGTGATTCTTTAGTAATATGGCAGTTCTATGGTGTAAAGACTGGTGTCATCTTAAAGCATATGATGTTTTGGTTACTATGTAACCACAATATTACAATGCCATCAAAACCTGATTTTAACAAATGTTAAAATCTGACCAATTAGTCGCAAGATTTCAAAGGTAGATAGATGTTAAAGTACAGGTGCCCATGGGTCTGTAAGTTTTAGAAGGATGTTGATATAATGTAAAGACACTTTAAAAATTTGATATTTCTTCCTGTTAAGATGATATATTTATTCATCATTCATCGCCACTGTAACATAATTCCTTGTTTTATTCATTTTCTTTACTTTTATCCATTTTTTAGATTATAATTTTATTTAGCTGGAAAAAAATTCTGACTTGTTCTCTGTCCCTTTTTTTTTTTTTTTTATTGATTTCTAATTTTAAATGGTCCATTGCTTACCTCTCTTGTCTGGTAGATGGTGATGATCAACGACACAAGAGAAATGAAAACAATAGAACTGGAGTAAATTTCATAGCCATCACAGTACCACAAGATGACACTGAACACTTGGAAAATATAAAATGGACTCAGAGCCTGAAAAAAAGAAAAATGATGAATTTCTTCAAAAGTATGACTAAAATGTAATAATCACAAAAATGTACTGTTTTGTTATTTGTAAAATATTGCTAATGACTGGGTGTTTCCAATGATGGTAACACCATATAAAAATGTTGAATAAAAGATAAATGTTTGGTTGTAACTTATAAAATCTCAAGGGCATTCCAGCAGGGATGAGGTGACAGCCAAGCACATTTGGGGCTTCTGAGCCATGGACATTCATCTGTGGAAACGCAGCCACATGCATCAAGAAATTCCGTGAGAAACTTCTCCATTTATCCATGAAAGAAAAACTTGAGTGACTAAAGGAAATCCCTGTGCAGATGGACTGGAGAAGAAACCATGTGGGAGGTTGCTAAACTGAGCTGGATCTCAATGGGAATTGATTGATCAGTCCTAACCCATAGCAAAATTTGGCCATCAGCCTCCCAAATGAAGCTTAAACTGCGACTTGCATAATCTCTCTCTCTCAGTTTATGAGAAAACAACACAGTAATAATTTTCTGTAGTATAAATAAAATCAAATCTAATGTAGAGAAATGGATCAGTAAGGATCATACAAAAGTGAGAGAAATAAGCCAGTGGCTTCAGAAGATAGCTAAAATTCCTGAAATAAATAAAAGAAGTCAGCCAATTTAAAAGAAGTTTCTGAGAGAAATAAATTGGAGTCAAAACCAAGTGGCGTAGCTTTAAGAAAGAAAACCAGTTAGAGCAGCCAGACATGACCCTGCCTAACCATTAGCATTTAACTGGTTCACAATCAAACTAAGAAAGTATTAAAATATTGCAGTTACAGATAAATGTTAAAAAAACAAACAAACTTTGTTAATAGCTTATAAATTTTAACAAAAGCATTACTATAAAATGTAATTAACACAGCTACAAAGTGCAAGGTTTTCTGAACTTACCTCTTTAAACAAAAGGACAAGGATGGGAGTGACATGAATGGCAATAGAGTTGATTCCATACAGAATTCTTCTGTAAAAGAAAAAATGGAATAGCTTTATTTTAGTGCAGTAATCTATTAAAAGTGAATTTACAAAAATAACCATCTGATCAAATTAACAACAATTACAAATGCACAGATTTTAGCTATAACAATAGTTGCTAATACAAAGGTACATTGTTACAGCATCAATAATTCCCAATTAAATGGATACAAAGCTATAATTGATGTCAAGTACTTTGACCTTCCAAAAGCATATTATACAAATTACAGTCTCAACTGTTTTAATTTGGAAAATCAAAACCAAAGCTTAAAACTGTACCAAAAAGCAGTTAAAAAAAAAAAAATGTAAGAAAATATATCTGATATAGGCAAACTTTAAAGTCCAGCATTCTACAGAATGCTGGATGGTATAAGGCAAAGTATTAAATATCTGTTGTTCCACTCATTGTCCAGGAATTCTATAGAATACCTAATGTGGAATTGGCAGTGTGTGAAACAACAAATATTACTACGTGATAACTGCAAAAAATTGTTGAAAATATCACAGGTTAGCAAGAAATCTAGTACAGGTTCAGTATTACTTTATGATTCCATGGTAAGACAGTATCCGCAAACCCAGTTTTATTTAAGATGGCAGCAATGCATGTATGTAAATAATACTACATAATAAATAATGTAAATTTTGAGTCAGAACAAGTACTTTTTTTTTTGTTTTTTTGTTGTGTCATGCAAAAGGAGGAAGTGTGTGTGTAGCAGTGTAATATTCAGAAATAAATAAAAAAACACTGTGTATCTGTTAAAAAGTGTCTTTTCCTTTTCAACTGAAAGTGGATAACACAGAAAGTGAAAAGAAGAAAACTTGTAACTATCAGTTGTTGAAAAGGTATGAGGTATTTATTTACCCACTGGGGTGAAGTCCTATGTTTTGTTTAGCTAATGAAAATTAGAGCTTAGCATATAGGTATCAAGAGATCTTCTTATAAGGCACTATTTGGATGCAGTATCAAAAATACATCAAATCTGTCACAAGATGTTTTAAATGTAATTGAAGAAACTGGAAATTACACGGGCAACATTTTTTTCCTGTTGACACTTGTTTTTTACTAACTAATTTTGGGGCACTGATTTCAAAAATAAAATCGGTTTTTTGCCTATCATGTCAAGTTTTTTGTTCTACAGCATTTTGCATTTGTTCAAGTTTTTGTTCTACTTGATCTTGAAATGGTTAACTTTTTACTTGGTCAACAAGGAGGATACACAAAATATCCATGTTTCTTGTGCCTGTGGGATAGTAGAGCTAAAGACAAGCATTGGACTCAGATGAACTGGCCAGTGAGAACATGCTTAAATGTCAGAGAACCAATCGGGTAAAAATCATCTTTTCTCCTCTCCACATCAAACTGGGTCTAATGAGGCAGTATGTTAGAGCTCTGAGCATAGAAGGTGACATGTACTTAAAACAATGCACAACATTTTCTAGCCTCAGTTATGAAAAAATAAAAGCTGGTGTGTTTGATGGGCCACAAATCAGAAAACTGATGAGAGATCAACATTTCACAAGCTCCATGAATGATATGGAGAAAAGAGCATGGAATTCGTTCGTGCCTGTTGTGAAAAATTTCCTGGGAAACAAAAAAGCTGAAATTACAAAGATCTTATTCAAACATCACTCAAGAATTTTCATCGTCTGGGTTGCAACATGAGCATAAAGGTTCATCTCCTCAACAGTCATCTTGATAAATTTCCTGAAAATCTAGGTGACGTAAATGATGAGCAAGGTGAAAGGTTCCATCAAGATATACAAGCTATGGAGGAGCAGTAGCAAGGAAGGTGGGATACTCACACGATGGCCGACTACTGTTGGAGTATTAAAAGAGACTGTTGGGAAATGAAGCACTCCAGAAAAGCCTACAAACGAAAATTTAATCCATAAGGGAAGAATGTGTCATTTACTGATATCAGTTAATGTAAATAAACCCACGTTTGTCATTGTTTTGTTTGTATGGTATTCTAAATGAAATGGTAAGAATATTCTGGATTAGTTTGCTCATTTTTGACTAAAATTCATTCAACATCGATTTATATTTTTCTGTTTCAATATTTTGACCTGATATGTCATAGTTAACCAATATATTTGTTAATCTCAAAATTGATTTATGGTATTGTTTGTTGGAATGGTATTCTAAATAAAACGATAAGAATAGGATTGAGGTGATTGTGGAAATCATTGTAATCAGGTACTTTTTATGGCGATTGATCGAAAATAGGGGTATGCTGTAGAGCAAAAACTTGATGTGATAGGCAAAAACCAATGTGATATTTGAGTTCAGCGCCCCCAAATTAGTCAGAAACAAGTCTCAGATATAAGTCAGCAAAAATCGTGTTGACCAGTATTATTAATTCAGTGAAAGGTCTCTCTAACATTGATGTTCTCCAAGATTTCACTGTGAAAGAACTGCTGGAACCTCATAAATGTCAGGACTGTGACATTTATTCACAATATTTGTGGTATGAATTCTAAAAATGCAGAAGGGTACAAAACACACTTCACATGTCCATTATGCAGTACAAAAAGGCAAACTATCAGTCAGCAAAAAGAGGCACCAGATAACTTGCTGCAAAAGCAAAGCAAATGAGAAGTCTGTCTAATAAAAGTCAACCGCCAGTTTAAGTAGGGTCTACAGTCCAGGTGTCTGTTCCTGACATTGACAGCAGCTGAACAGATGTACATAATATGTTAGCAGTTGTAATGGATGTGACATGTCTTCTTTTGCCTTAGAACTTGAGATGGCACCCTGAAACAACTTTATTTAAGATTGCAGTTTTCTTAGTGGAAGGAAAACCTTGAGTGTTTATAGGACATCCCAAGAGATAAAGATTTATCATTGAAATCTGCTGCTGCAAAACTATTGCTTGGAATCAAGTAATACTCCATGAAATACTCCTGGAAGATTACGGCAGTATATCCATCCATGAGACGGTTAATGGAACTTTTCCAGATTTTGTCCCATGGAAGTGGACCTGAATTAAGTGTATGCTGCCATCTCCCCCTGTAGTCAGGTTCCGTAATGGGTCGTGACGACAGGAAGAGGTATACATCACGCTGAGATAACTTGCCTAGTTCAACTACTTGTGTACCTAGGCTTACGTTGTTGTTTTGGTCGATGTTAATGTTAGATTTAATCCAGTTTGTTAATGCGGAGACATGGTAGTCAGTTAGTATATTTTTTCATGTTCTATAAAGTTTTAGTTTATTAGTCAAGGCATGCAAGCCATAAGGAATGTCATATGCCTTAGCTAATTGGTCTAAAAATAACTGATGCCATCTTGGCCTATCATCTATTGTCCTTATGATATCTATTATGTTTATAATCTGTTGAGTGTCTATTTTGCTCTCTAAGTTAATGAGGTTTAACCCTCCTTGGTTCTGTGGGAGTCTAGTTATTTGTTTGTTTGCCAAATGTTTGCGTCCCTGCCAGAGGAAGCGATCAAGTTCAGCATCCACGGCAGAGTGTGCCCATTTTGGCATACCTATAATTTTTGATTTATAGTAAATTTTAGGGGTGGTGTAAGTTTGAATTAATTCAATTTTGGTGAAAAGGATAAATTTAATGATGACCATACGGTTAGTTGAGATTTTATTTTGTTAATAGTGGGAGTCCAGTTATCTTTAGTGGTATCGGTGTGTGCATTAGTAGGGAAGTAAATTCCAAGATTGATTTTATCTTTCACCCAACTAATGTTGAAAGTTTTGAGAGGCTTCCGGGTACCCCCGAGCCATGCTGCTTTAGTTTTCTTTTTATTGATTATAGCTCCTGAGGCTTTTTCGTAGACTTCTAGAGCCTTGAATGCCTTGCGGAGACTATCCGCATCCCTGAGTAGTAAAGTGGTGTCATCAGCGTATTGCTGAATTTTTACACCACCTATTCCATGAATATTGTTATTAGCTCTCAGGAATGCAGCCATAGGCTCAGCTGTAATAATATACAGCATGGCACTAAGGGGGCATCCCCGTCTTATTCCTCTTGTTGGGTGGAAGGGAGAAGAGGTGTAACCGTTTTGTAAAATTTGAGTAGTAATATTATTATAGAACAGTCTGATGAAGTTTATAAAATACTCCCCGAAACCGAGGGCTTTTAGTGTCTTAATGAGAAAATCCCAGTCTACTCTATCAAAAGCTTTTTTCTGATCAACGGCTAGCATGATCCCTAGGGGATTTTCTGTCTAGCCTGCTTGTAATTTCTCTGAACAGTTGGAGGGTATTAGTTATACTCCTTCCAGGAACTGAACAGGATTGATCTGCACTTGTAACTTTATCAATAACTTTGGCTAGCCTATTGGCTAATGCCTTAGCTATGATTTTATAGTCGCTATTTAGGAGACTTATGGGCCTCCAGATCTCCAGGTGTGCCCCATCGCCCCCCTTCGGTAGCAGGACAATGGTAGCAGCACGTTGGGATTCTGAGAGAGCCCCCTTACAGTGCGCGCTATTCGCAATGTCTGTCAGGTCCTTAGCTAGGAGATATTCAAATCTCTTATAAAAATCTAGTGTAAGGCCGTCATTTCCAGGGGTTTTTTCATTATTTGAAGCCCTAATGGCTTGTTTTATTTCTTGAACGGTTAGGGGCCCTTCGCAGAGTTCGGCATCTAGGGGGTCTAGTTTATTTTCTAGACACTCCAGGATTCTGTCCTGAGCAGAAGGACATGTGTCTTCAGCAGTACAAAGTTTTTTAAAGTACCGAATCTCTTCCCTAATAATTTCATCAATATTAGTAAGAGTTTGGCCTTCGTCGTTTATTAGTTTGTTTATAGATTTTCTGTCTGCTTGTGATTTTTCTAATCCACAGAAAGACCTATTTCCTTCACCATTCATAGCCGGCACTCGGGCACTAATCCTAGCACCTTCTGTTTTATTAAGTTGCATCCTGTCTAGTTGTGTTTGGATGGCTTTAATAGATTTAGATCTGTCTAAACCTAAAGAGGCCTCTTTTAATTCTAATTTTAGCTTTTCCTTTAACTTATTTTCTAAATAGTTCTGATAAGCACTTCGTGCCTGACAGTATTTTATACTAAATTCTCTTAATTTAAACTTGCCTAGGTCCCACCACTCCAGGGGGTCGTAAAACTCGTCCTTACAGAGAGACCAGCTCTCCCAGATGCACTGAATGCTCTCAACATATTCTGACTCTGTCAGAACAGTATTATTGAGCTTCCAGGATCCGGGGCCCCTGGCAATCTCCTGAACAAGAAAGGTGGCCTTAACCTGAGAGTGGTCACTCCACGCGATGGCGTCGTGCATCACGCCTTGGAGTTGTCTAAGCGCGTGTTTAGAAGCATACAACCAGTCTATTCTAGTCGCTACGCTATATTTCTTACTGTAATGTGAGTATGCTGTCGTAGTAGAATATTTTTCATTTTGTCCAAGCCATTCTCAGTATTCTATAGAATTCCTAGGAATTTTACATATAATGCCTAAGTTAAGCATGTAATACGCTATTCATTTAGCCTTGTTTGGTACTTTGCCTAAAACCATTCAACATTTGAACATGCCTTTCGTTCATGTGTTATGCACTTTTAGTAATAGGGGTGCAAGTAAGCAACTTGGCCATGTAGTTGTCAGTGTGCACCATGAAAAGTGACCAAAAATATTACATTCATTTTAAGGGTTTTGTCACTGATGGTATATACTATTGTTAACTCCAGAGTATTGGGGTTCTATATTGCTAAAAATTATCACAAAATACATAGAAAGAAAAATGCCAAGATAATTAATTTAGCAGATGCAGAGTGAACTCAGATTGCCAAACATATTGAGATTATATCAGGAAACAATGAATGAAAACCAAAAGCAAAATTTCAGAGCAGCAAGTTTTGTATGAACACACAGCAAGACACAGCAAACCTACAGCCTCAAAGGTAGCCAACACCACGGCTTTTAAAAATCGTATTTTACTCTTTTATATTCAATCCTTTTTTTCAGTGAACAAGTATAATTCTCATATGGTAAAAAAAAAAAAAAAGAGGAATAGTTCAGGGAAATTAACACTTAATATTAATTTGCATTTCTTCTTTTTCTGACTTCTTAAAATTCCCTTTATAGAAAATGATATGAACAAAGTTTACACTGAAATCCAACCCACTCTAAGCACAAAAGATTTATGTACAAATCAGTGAGAACTTGTGCTTGTGTATGTTATGACCAAATTGGAGAATGATTTTCCTTAAACATTTTGTATAGTATTTAAAAGTTACAAACTTCAGTAGCCAAATAATGGCACCTCACCAGATGTCAGAGTTCAACCTCACATTCACCCATCAGAAAGAAAACTTTGTAATGTATATATAATTTCTTTTTTTATAACTTTACTAAGCATCTCTTAATAAAAGATCTGCAAAAAATCTTTAAGAAATTTTTAATGATACATAGTAGAAATATTCTGTTAACCTATTCTGTTCAACTCAGCTACAGAATATGTTTTGTAAAGATGTGATTTTATGGCTGTTAAAAAAACTTACTAAAAATAATCAAACATTATTATTTATATATTTTCACAATCCCTCCCAAATAATATAACACTACCAGAACTAAAATAAAGAAATAATAATAATAATAATGACAAGGTATACACAGAAACTTGACATAAGTAAATAGATGAAAAGTGCTAGAAATATCCCTAATTTCAGGATTTTAAATGCAAGTTCTTCTAAGGTAATACACGGCAAGAAATGAGTGTGGACTAGACTATGCTGCTTTGTATATTTGTTTTTATTTAAATATCCATACAAATATGTAGAAGTGATTAAGTTTCTGATTAATTAAGATGATTAGTAAGAGTAAATTTCAAACAGAAGAATCACTAGAAACACACAAAAGCAAGGACAGAAAATTATCAACATACATTCTAAAAGATTATACAAGCACCTGTCACATCAATCAGAATATATCATATGGTTATGGCTTTAAACATAAAATAGAGTTTACATTGTCAAATCAGTTATTTATATAAGAAAAAAGAATATTTTTAAGTGAATTATAAATCAAAGAAATGTACACATATATACGTTACCGTCTATTAACTTCGTTTTCTCGGAGTGCTCTGACTTCATGCAAGAAGCTGCATGATTTATTTTCCGCAATACCGCTGTGAAAATAAAGTGTCTCAGTAAATGCATGAGATAGAATAAATGCAGTCAGTCCTTTATTTTTCTCAATTACTATACTGTTGTCAACTGCCTGCTTTAACCACTAGACCAGCAGTGAGCAATGACCAAAGTCCTGAACGTGCCCTCCCCAATCCATCTCAAACAACCAAAAGTAAAACACCACCACATAAATCAGGGTACAATAATAATAGAACATTCATTCATACAACTAAATATTAAAAGTTTACAAAAGTTATTTTCCACTATTTAAAGGTTTGCAGAATTTCATAAAACAGGTTCAATTATTACCTTAGTTTAATGTACTCCTGCCTTTGGTTGTTCCAAACATATTTCTCTTTCTTCACTATAAAATACTTGATTAAATTTTCATCTGACTGAAATTTTAAAACAGATGAATTCAATAAAATAAAAAAGCTCACAAAAATGTAAATGAATACTGCACACTGAAAAAGGATGTAAGAAAACAGAACTGTCCACCTACTCAAGATTGAGCCGAGTACAAATACAAAGAATCTCTCTCTCATATATATGTGTGTGTGTGTGTGTGTGTGTGTGTGTGTGTGTGTGTGTGTGTGTGTGTGTGTGTGTGTGCGCGCATGTGTGTTGGTTCTTCCTTCTGGTTTCTAATAGGAAAACAAAAGCTGACTTAAAATCCCATTCTTGACACAAGCTATTTCCTTCACCGCTTGTAAGTTTTATCTATATTAGCATCTTTCTCAGTATGACAATGATATTTGGTTTCTTGACAAAACTTTACACACAACAAATCATAACCAATTGTAAATGTCCATTCTAAATTCATCAAAAAGGAAAATTAAAGCAGAAATTAAGTCTTCAAAGATAAAGTTTATATAAATGCATAAACAGACAAAAATCAAAAGAGCAGTTTATTTTATTAATCAGTATATGGTTAGCAACATAAAATAACTTAGTCATTTTGAACAGAAATAAGATAGAACTATTCAGCCGTAAACCATTTAAGGAATACCCTCACTATAATAGAACAAATATGAAACTGAGGGAAGATGGTTTCTATAGCTTTCTCAGTGCTGGAAATAACAGGATTTTAGCCAACTTAAAAAAAAACCAAAAGTCCACTGACCCAACATCCAGTGATGGGACTGGCCATTCTTGTGACAAAGACGTCTATTAATAATATAGTGACTGACTGTTTATTTCAGCAATGCCTCAAATCTTTAGCAATGTCTGAGATTTGATCATACGGTATGTTGTCTGCCATAATAAAAGATAACAATCCAGCTTCCATCACAACTGTATAAAATTCATTATTCACAACCACTTCAAATAAATTAAATATGGCCACTTGATAAACCAACCAGCTGCCTGTGTTAAGCCAGTCAAACCTAGATTTCAAAAACGGTTTCTATGCTTCTAATGCTTTTTCAAAATGGCCAAGCAATTTTATGACTCTTGTATATTATATGAGCTGAAAATTTCAGTATAAAAATTATAGCCTGAAATAAAAATTAGATTTTAATCTTAACTATAAAGTACAGAAAAGTTGCATATATATATATATATAAAAAAAATGTTTTAAACTGTGTCCAAGTCAAGAATATTGCACAAATAAGCCATAAACAATGCTAATTCTTTTTCAGTGTAAAAAAAAAGAAAGATGAAGAGTATTTTCAAAAATAAAAAATCAAATAGCAGGTCAGAAAATGGATATTTCAAAAAAATTTTGGTGGTTGTTTTGAAACTTAAATCAGTTAATATCTGTTCATTTACTGACAATAAATACAAGGTTGATGCATTAATTTAAATAGCAGAAACAGATGGACAAAAATTAAAATCTGTGTACTAAAATAAATAAGGCATTTAAATGAGTAGGAGAGATTTAGTTGGATTAATTAAATGTATCAATGAGCTGACATTCCAAAAGCATATAATGTTGATTATAGTCTTACTATATGCTTAATTAAGAATTACTGGTGATGTATCAACAAGATTCAGTCTTCCTTAAATGAACCATTAAAATTTTCCATTAATAACTCACCTTTCCATATAAATAAATTAAAATATAATCACCAGCATTATAGCAAACAAAAAAAAAACAACAAAACAACAACAGTATTACATGCAAGCAAAATCATTTAGATCCTCACAACATGTATTTGGGGTGATGCTTCATGCAAATCAAAAACCAACCTTCAGCTGCAAGGATGGATCAGGGTAATTGGTTCATCAATAAATTGGGGAATAAGATGCTTTGGTATTGACCACCACCTTTTTCATTCAAAAATAAAAAGCATTTTCTACATATTGTGGGTTTCACTCACCAATAACTGCATCTTACAAGTTTCATCTTTATGTTTCTGTTTTCTCTGAATGATTTGTTTTTTAGTTTTCCTCTGATTAAAAACCTGTATACATAAAAGATGCATTCATCATGTTCAACTGATGTTA
The DNA here is from genome assembly GCA_018389105.1 of Nautilus pompilius. Lineage (NCBI taxonomy): Eukaryota > Metazoa > Mollusca > Cephalopoda > Nautilida > Nautilidae > Nautilus > Nautilus pompilius. Next base: position 325,388 of record JACATO010000611.1, on the reverse strand, counting down.
TGTTAATTCACACATCCCACAAAATAAATAGCATTGATTTGTAGCATCAGACTTTCTAAATTACTAATTTTTTTTATGTTTTAGAATTAAAATAAGGATGTTTTATTAATATTTTTAATGTACAATCAGATATTTCATATAAAAGCAGTTTGTCAAGAAAAATCCCAAATTGTTTTCTTCAGATCATGAAGACAATATATTTAAGACTTTATATGCTACTTAGTATATTAAGGAAGCAATATGGTAATTTCATAAATAAAGATAATTACAAAGGCCAGTATCATATTACTGCATTTTCCAATTTTTCAGTATGTAAGTCAATACTCCCACATCACCCCAAATTGCTTTAATGAAGGAAAAAAATTATCCAATCAATAATAAGTGTGCACTCACTAATTACATTCTATTTATCCTTTTCAATCCTAATTATATGTATAAATAACCCAAATAACTCTACCCTATCTCAAAATGTCTCTTGTAATACTGTCCTAGTCATACATGGCAGCTTTTAAGCTGGATGGTGTTGAAGAAAATAGTGGTAATATGGCCATGCACAGAAATGTGTTAGGAACTGGCATAAAGTGAAGGATATGTTTCAAACTACAAAGAAAACCAATGCAAATTGCAACTGCAAAACAATTAGGATAAGTTGGAGAGGCCAAACAAATTGCAACTCTCTTTACATTTCTCTCTATCTTTCTTTTGTTGGTGTACAGTATTCAACATATAAGTTTACTAGAGATGTATACCCTATTATCCAATCAGAGACCAGGGGAGCATGATGACCTCCATGGTGACATAGTTTTAAACCCCAAATGTCAGACAACTTGAAACAAAGCTGAATGCTGACTCCTGCTATCAAAAATAAAATTGAATTTCTGAATTTGTGTGTGCTGTAGTAATATTTCAAAATATAATAAATATCAAAGACAAATAAAACTGACATGTTTGGCTTTTTAAATTAAGTGATAACAGAGCTAATAATAATATTTGCAGTTTCAAATATTTCTCCATGATTACAGACATGTTAAAAAATTACTTCACTATCTCATTCATCCAGAAGATCATTCCACAAAGTAGTTCATTGATAAGCAGAAACAACTCATTAATATTTATGAGCATGAAAATACCATAGACAGAAATGTGACAGTGTTATGAAAAACTGGATGTATTGTTTTAACTGGTTGAAAGCCTGGCTAATTACTGTAGTTCATCTAACCTCAGCTTATGCTCCAAATCAACTTTATGAATAAAGAAAAGTGAAAATTAGCCATCTGGTATTCTAAGCTAAACTTCAAAGAGATATAAAAAAAGAAATATACTGTTTAGCATAATGTTAACAAAGAACTATATGTACATTTAGAATAAAATAAATATATCAAGCTTAGTTTTTGTTCTCCTAGACTTTTGGATAGCAAAAATTGGTGAGACAGACAGGCAAAGAAATGAGACATTCAGGCAGACAAATAAACAGATAAAAGGAATACAGACAGAAAAAGGGATTCAGACAGACAAATAAAAAACAGGAACAAATAAAATGAGAAAAATACAAACAAAAACAGAGACAACTATGCATTTAAAGAAAAGTTAAAAGATACAGATAGAAAGAAAGAAAGAGAAATACAAACAGAAAAAAGCAGTACAGATGCAGAAAGAAAAAGATACAGAGTGAAAAAGATACAGACAAAATAGTTTGTTAGATGCACACACACACACAACGATAGAGATAGACAGACTAAAAACAGAGAGAGAGAGACAGACTGAATACAAAAAGCAAAGCTGTAAATATGAGAAGGGAATAAGATGGCTCACATTACAAGCTCAACAGTATCTTTAATGTTATAAAACCACTAATGCCCTTCCTTAGAGAGAGAACAACAAACAAACTTAAAATCTCTCATCAAAATAAAAAATTCTACCCCCAACCACCAACTGTCATGTATGTTATTCCTTATGATTTGGGGGGGAAAAAAGAATTTGCAAAAGGTATGAAAATGCCCCCCCCCATATGCCTGAAAACCAAGGAAACAAACATTTTATTTCTCACTTTATTATTATTCTATAATAATAAAATCTACAAAAGCATGATAATGCAAATGGGCTACATTAACAAAATCAGTACCAAATCATCTATTTATAAATTTCTTTGCATATGCTTCTGTAATTAAAATGAATAAATAGATAGTAAATTTAGTGGAACAAACTTCAACAAAAAGTGTCAGTAAAAAAACATGCACAAAAGTAAAACTGCAACTGAAGGTTTCAAACTTTACCTCAGTTTATTATTAACATAAGAAAACCAACTCAAGTGGTGCAAACAAACATAACTGAAACTGTATTAACTTGAACTGAGTAAATGTGCTGTTCCTAAACAAATTTTTTTATTCAACTGTACTCTTTTTAGATTTCCAACCTTTGCAGTTAAAGAAAATTTTAAGCAATCTTTGTTTTATGTTTTACCCAACTTTAAAACTTATCATCTTATTTCCATCTTGTAATAGAACTGAAATTATTTTTCACTTTAAAAAGTTGTATTTAATTTGTACAATGTGGAACTTGTAAGGCCACCTATATGAGAAAATGATCTGATGTCCACAAGAGTTTGCATTACATCTGTCTGCCAAAAAGAATTTAACTCTTTTCAATAATTTCTCCTTGAAATTAAATCTTATAAAACTTCCATCCTTTCGTTTTGCAACAATATCTCAATGCTATCGGTCTACTTGAGTTTCCTCAAATTATTTTAAATAACTTACAGTTGGTGCTTTTAACCGCTGCAGAGCCATGCTGGTGTTTTTAGCCAGTGTTTCTGAAAACTGGATGATCCGAACTCTGTCAAAAATAACATTAAATTTTTGAAAACTCAGTTAAAATTTTGGTGAAAATAACAAAATCTAAGTAATGGTTAACAAAGGTATAATGAGTTAAGTTTTTTTGGATGGAGACTTTCCAAATCTTATTATTCTTTTGCTAAATGCTGATTTGCTTTACATGTTTATGTTAACATTAGTAGTATAGATGCACAAACCCCTCCATAAAATTTGCAAGTTTTTCATCTTAAGTCCTAATGCACCAACTTATTTCTTAATTATTGAATGGGTGTCCATGGCACCCTCTTGCATTTGTGAGAAAGCTTCCATGCCATCTCTTCTCTATTTTTCTCAAACACTGAGCTTCTGCCCCACCTTATCAAATATTGCACTGCAATTATTGAGTTTCTGCAACACCTTACACTCACTGAGTAAGGATAAATACCACTCACTTTTCATTATCTTTATGATGTTAAAATTACTTGTATATTTCTAAGAATGAACTGTAACACTGTGTTATTATTTTAAAATAAGCGTTTTTATATACACTTAATGTGGTGCCTAGTTTGTCTTTGGTTTTACCTATCCATTAAGTATGACTTAACCTACCATGATGCAATGAACTATTTGAAGACATTACCTTAATTGCTAATAAATTTTCTATAGCCACATTTTGAGTTCCACTATTCCAAGGAGCAAATGAAAGTACTGCATCATTTAATATTAAATCATCAACATACATTTTATTTACAACAACAGCATTATTAGCTGGATCTGTAATATTTATAATTTTGTTTCTTCTGAAGTTTAAATCTATCATTAAATATGCAGTACTGTCATAATTTATTTTATATAAAATTTGTAACTATCTTGTACTACAGCAAATGTCCATTCTTTAATTTTTTATTATATTGCTAAAAGCTTTTAACTTAGCACCAACAATTTTATCTAAAAATCTACATCTGTTCTTCATAGAAACTTCAAATATCTTTTCCAAAGGAGGAAATTTTATTTTACGTTCTGTATTTAAATTCATTACTGAATGAACCATTGTGTACTCTCATTTTTATCTATTAATTTATCATCCCTATAATAAGTTGAATTAATTTAACTGACTCTAGTATTTGAAATCTGATCAATTATTTAAATTATAACATGATTACTGCCAAAATCCCATTTTATCTGTTATCTACATGTGTTTTGTTAACCTATCATTAAAATTAACAGGATTATTTATAATTCTGTGATTATCTAAATTTAAGTCTCCAGCCATTAAGTTTTCATCATCTTCAATGGTATTTTACTGCAATATCTGTAACTGAGTTAGAACTTTTTGTCAGAAGTAGAATGTGTTTTCAGTATCTTGAAATACTGAAAACACATATATACATTGAACCATCTTCTTTTAAAAAGTTTGATGTGCTTAAACTAGAAGATACTAGTTAATTATCTTTCTGATTGAAACCAAACTGATTCATACACATTTAATACTTAAAATTAGATCAAAACTTTGCTGATTCTATAAGCAACTCCATACAAAGTTTAACAATTTAATTTAATAATTTGTTTTGTTTTCTATAATGTAAAAAATCCAAAGTATAACTTAATTAAAAATTAAATAAACTAATTTTCTTTTCTTTTTTTTTTTCTCTCTTTTGAACGCTAAATTTGCTTGGTAAAAAAGGTATTGTAGATGTTAAACCAAATGTATAGTAATAAGTGATATGACCATAAAAGGACCATAAATGTAATAACAAATGGAAATGAGACAGAAATGACAATAGTAAGCAAAAAATCACTTTTAGTACATTCATACTTTTCACTTTTACTAACTCTTCATAACCCTGAATCTTTTTTTTTCTAAAAAATGATCTCTGTTTTATTTCATTAGAAACAATAATAACAACTTTTTTATCTACATTATCTAAAGATTTAATTTAATCTATAACCTAATTTATTCATTTAACAAACTTAAAATGAGCCTTTGGAAAAATCAATCTATTCGTAAATTGTTTGTTTCCTTTACATTTTTAGCAAATTCAGTCAAAAATTTTAAACATAACGACACAAATAATATTTTTGTCAGCAAAATTACACCAAACCAAAAGAATCAAAATAATAAACATTTTAAATTAATTTTATACCAACAAAATCCAGTGTGTACCATAGTTTTAAAATAGTCTATACTTAAAACATCACATTCTATTTTATTAGGTTTATTAGGAAAAGTACCTGGCATAAAAACTCCTTTTAAATGTTTAATTTTTTTACTATATCAAAATTTGTTATAAGTTTCTCCATTTAATAATTAGTGAATAGCACCAATTATTGAGAATTTTTAAATGGAAAATTAGGACCTGATATTAAACCTTCACTAATAAACCTAGTTTTCCTCCTACAAACCATTACCCATCAAAGGATGGTAAGATTGGAATAAGAAGTTGTCTCTTTCAGATTGATGCATACCAGTTAAATCCATAGAATTTAGTTTGAGGGATGTGGGTTTGTCTTTGACCTCAGAATTTAGAATAGGGGTAATAGGTCCGTTAGAAGGGGCCAGCAGGAGACTATACAATGACCAGAAATTACACAAGTTCTGGTTTTATACATCTCTCTCATCCCACATAAGGATCAATTATCTCCATCAGAAGAGTTGTTATAAGTCCTCGTTGATTCAGAACAGGAGCGATAAGTTCTTGGCATTCAACCATTAGAGCTTATTGGGATAGACAGAAAAGAGTAAATCTTCCCAGTAAACAATCAACTATGAAATCTAGACCCTTATTTTTTAATCATTGTCTTTAACTTAACACCAAAAATATTAGGAAAACTGAGTAGGTAAAACAGCTCTAAAGAATCAACAAACGTTTTTACCTTTAGCAAAATTTTACCTATCTTCATTAAACATTTCATTACGTCTACATGAAACTTTTGGCTGGAATGAAATTCATAGCCCTATCTTCAAATTTTGGTAGATGTTCAGCTTCATTAAAACCCCAACCAGAAAATAATTTAGGAGGTAAAATCCCTAAAACAGATTCAATGAGAACAAAAATAACTCTCCTTAGTCCTGTGACATGCTAAGTTTAAATCAAAACTGTTACCTTTTTTCAACTCTATTTTTTAGTCTTTTTGTAATAATACAAAAATCACCAGGTAGGTGACCTTTACTTAACCTCAGAGTAACAACTACCTTAAGGGCTCTTATACATTTTTATTTTTGATGTTAACTAAAAAGATAACCCATGAGAAATGTACATGGACGTCTGCAGGGTATTTTACTGGAGGGAGGACAAAATATAAGTGCAGAGAATGAAACGAATGCATACTAACGTCCAAAAATAAAAAGATACTAATTTGTTGTTTTTTCCCATTCAAAAGTATTTGATTCTGATCAATATCTTTTTACTTAGAAATATTTCTTGTAATTCATTTAGAATTTTTTAAATTTATTTTTTTCTATGTTAGCAGGCTTCCTTTACTATTGTGCTACCCACCAGACCTCACAATAACGAAAAAAAAAAACAACAAAAAAACAAACATTTTTATTCAATACCAATTGTAACGTCTCTGGTCTTATCCAAATTTATCCATTACCTTTTTAATAAGTTCATGCTTGTTAGCTATAACTTTTGCTCTACGAACATTTATCATACAAAGTCCAGAAAAAAAAATCAATTGCCATTTTTAACTCAACCGTGTTTTCATCCTTCCCATTGTGCTAAACAATCTTTCTGCTGTGCGGGTACTGGTAATGCTAGAACAATATGAATTGTTTGATGAATGGAAGGGAATAGATCAATGTACTCTAACAACTCAATGTTTCAATTTTTTAATTTGCTAACACATTGTTCCCCCATTTTGGACCACATCTTAAACCAGGTGATAGCTCCAGCTTTCAAGTTCATACACCATTTATTTTTTAAATTTGGCTTTTGAATAAGATGAAGAAAAACAAACAGAAATTTTGTTTATTTTCTGCAGTAAACAAGCTCTCTAGTGTGAAATGATTGAGTTCAAATAAGGTATAAACAATTTTTGACAAAAATATTTTTCTGCCATTGAGCCACCAATATTAGTTCTCAAAATGTCTACCATCTGCATTGTTGGGGAACAGATAATTCAATTTTCAAATTCTTCAATGACTGTCGAACTTTAGCAAAAGGTTTCTTGAAATGTTTTTCTGCTTTTTGTCAGTATTCATGAAACACACTTATAATCTCGTGGACATGATCATACACTTTTATATCAAGTTTCTAACAACAGCTTGGAGAGCATGTGTTGCAGATTCTAATATTGCTGAATAGCTAGGAATGATACTCAAACAAAAAATAAACATGGATGTACCTGAAGCAGATTCTAATAGGCATACATCTTTTCAGGTTTTACCTGAAGCTGTAGTGGCCAGTGTTCTTAACTGATCAAATATACATTCAAAGTTGTTGGAAAAAATTCTAATAATTTTGTGTTTTGAAGTTCAGCATGATTCAGATAATAGTGGCACATTTGAAAAAAAACAATCTCTTAGGACTCTCTTAGAAAAATTTTATGATAGCTCTGATTGTATTAGGTTGTTACAAAAGTTTTGTCGGTTATTTTACTGCAACAATGAGACTTCATATTTTTGCTGAACGTGAAGTTTATTAATCAAAGTAAGTTTCATTACAATCAATACACTTCTGCCTAAGAGTTACAAGTGCATTTATACCATTTTGAAAAAAATCTGGATTTCTTGAGTTGATAAACTGTTGGAAGGCAGCTTCAATTGCTGCTTGGTTAGATAAGGATTTTGTATGGTGGAAGCTATTGAGGTATTTGAAAAGGTGATAGTCTGTGGGAGAAAGGTCTGGTGAATAGGCTGGGTGAGGGAGAACTTCGTAACCCTACGTGTTCTGTTTCTGAAGAGTCACTTTTGCAACACGAGGATGAGAGCATTGTCGTGGAACAAGTTTTGGCCTCTTTGATTCAACAGTGTTGGCTGCCAATGGGAGAGTTTCTGATGGACAATATTTAATTCATGACAGTAACTTTCAGCTGTGATGGTTTCGCCAGGTTGCGAGAAGTTATAGTGGATGACACCAGTTGCAGTCCACTAGACAGTGACCATGACCTTTTTTGGGTGGAGGCTGGGTTGGTTTTGGAATGTGGTTCAGCATCTTGTCTCTGTCGAGCCAATGTGCTGATCGTTTGCAAATGTCATAAAGGATCCATTTTTCATCACACCTAATGATTTCGGTCAATAAATGGGTTGTTTTTGTTTCTTCTGACAAGCAAAGAACAGATCTCCAATCGACAATTTTCTTGTTGTTCATTCAACTTGTGTAGCACCCACTTATCAAGATTTTTCACCTTGCCAATTGCATCAAGATGCTGGAAAACAGTCGCAGTCCTTATGTCGAGCTCTCCAGCAATTTCTCACTGGTTTTCTTGGATTGGACTCAGCTGAGGCTTTCAGACAGTTGTCATCACAGCTGGAAGGATGTCCACTACGTTCCTTATCTTCGAGGCTCACATCTCCTGATCGAAACTTTGCAAACCATCGTTGTACTTTGCCCTCACCCCATGCTTGCTTAATGTTACAAGTTGCCTTGCTCGCCTTTTGGCCTAGTTTGAACTCGTGAAGCAAAATGGCACCAAAATCATTTTTATCCATGCTTCACTCAGAACCCTGAAACAAATATCCATTTAATGATTTTTTAAAAGCTTGGTTTTTTGCATAGTGTATGCCAGACCACACACTACAAAATGATATAACTTATCTACATACACCTCCACAAGCATGCAATAAATGAACTCCAAATTAACAATATAAAATCTGGCAAAATTTTTGTAATGACCTAATACCAATTGTATTGCATATCTCAGTTATGTGATTAAAGTTGTTCACAACCAGATCGAGTTTATAAGCAGCACAATTAACAAACAGATTTTGAATATTTACATTTTATTGTAGATTGCATGCCCATTTTCTTTCCCGCCATCATAGAGCACCTATTGTACCCTTGGCCACAGTATTTTCTAGATTCAAGCCAAACTTTGTACACTGATCAACGATAGTATTGTCAATGGAAGTAGCATCCAGTTCATATAGTCTTGTGAATCCAAGAAATTCCTCTCAGATAATATTTTCAGTGGTTGTTGTGTCCACGAAACATACACTAAGTGATAATTGTTCCTTTCCAGATAATGTCAGCTTTCATCAGCAATTATTGAAAATAGAGTAGAATTGTTTACTGAAAAAACTATTTCTTCCCTGATAGTTTCTTCAAAGAGAATTATTTCATTTTCTACATAGACAGATGTATAGCAAGCATTAGCTGGAGAATTTTTCCAAATGATTTTGTAGCATCTCATCTCTTGATTCAATATGAAAAACTGGCTTTGAACATTTCTGGTTTGCTTCCTTTACCATGTAAAGCAATGTCATGTGTACAACAAAATAGAATGGTATACAATACTGGACATAATACTTCCAGTTCTGTTCAATGTCTCACTTCAAAGCATTGTCCAGTTGACACACAATAACCATTTCTGTTTTTTTTACCTGATGGCCAAAAAGTTAGTTGCACCCATCTGTGCATTTCTTGGCCAATCAGTAAGAATGTGGACTTCTTGCACTTTCATGAAAGTCTTTATACCTTGTTAAAGGTGCTGTGGTGAAGGTTCTCCAGGTTTCATGATAAATTGGCTGTGGGGAAATTGTACAATGTTTACAAATTGCTCCTTTTAGGTGTTGTGAATAAGTAAGCCATGGTGAATTTAGCCATACATGATGGAAGTTCCATACTCCTTTTGCATTTTTTTGAAATCATAATTCTCAAAAGCCAAGTCATTTTTTTGCAAGTATATTGTGTTTAAGATTGTTCATTAGTTTTATAGACAAATTAATATGCAATTCAATATCATCAAGATTATCATCAGAATGATTGGGTTGATCACATTTAACTGTTGTTGTTGTCTGGACCAGAGATAGTGTAACCTCGTTCATAACTTCTTGTCTTCTTCTCTGCTTCCTTCTCTGGACCAGAGATAGTGTAACCTCGTTCATAACTTCTTGTCTTCTTCTCTGCTTCCTTCTCTGGACCAGAGATAGTGTAACCTCGTTCATAACTTCTTGTCTTCTTCTCTGCTTCCTTCTCTGGACCAGAGATAGTGTAACCTCGTTCATAACTTCTTGTCTTCTTCTCTGCTTCCTTCTCTGGACCAGAGATAGTGTAACCTCGTTCATAACTTCTTGTCTTCTTCTCTGCTTCCTTCTCTGGACTAGAGATAGTGTAACCTCGTTCATAACTTCTTGTCTTCTTCTCTGCTTCCTTCTCTGGACCAGAGATAGTGTAACCTCATTCATAACTTCTTGTCTTCTTCTCTGCTTCCTTCTCTAGCATTTCTAATTTCTGCTAGGCTAAAAACTTTCTGATATTCATTTTCGGAAAATGAGAATTAACAAAATATCTAAAACAAATATAAATCTAAACTGTACTTGACTGGATCACTCGGCTATTGGATGAGAATTTCTTTGCCAATTTTTATAGCCTAGTGGGATCTGAAAGTAGCTTCTAGCACTTTTTGATTAACCAATTAGAAACACTGTTAGGTTCACCAAATAACTACAAAACTTATACTAACCAACTGGTGAGCCCTTCATTTCTTAATTTACCTATCAGCTTGTTTCTCAAAACTAGACAGAGAAAAAGATGGTTTAGCTATTTACTTTGACGCAAGTGCACAATGCCATGCCTCATATTGCATTTTCCTATATTGCTACTCTCTTCCTGGCCTTTGATCTTTTGGCCTTTAGCTGGGTGTGGTCAGACTCATTATTTCTTGCCTAATTCACCAGGCACTAGTGAGCATAGTGAATCTGAAAAAAACTTAATGCCATCACTACACTAACACTATCAACTTTCCAGGAAGGGAGGAGCTGCACCCTCTTTCCACCCCACCTTGCAGATGCACATACAACATTAAATGTATTACCATCTAATCTTACATTTATAAACAACTACAGTGGTTGAGTCTCTGCAGGACTATTTTGGTTAAAAGCAACTTTAAGCTTTACATCAGTTGAGGTTGCTATTTTCAACCTTTCTGATTGTTTACTTACACCAAAAACAATCAGATTGTAAAGTTATTTAAACTCAACAGGTGTAATTATCAAAATGCACATACTGTTCTATAAAGCTATGTTTAATGACTACCATTTATTTATAAATTTTACTTTCTTCTAAAATCTAAATTTAGATAAAGTGCAGAATATCTTCTATTATTTAAAACAACATAAGAGTTAGTAATTGGAAAGTTATTAAATACAGAAGTGCTTGTGTCCAGGTTATTATCTTCAGGAGTTTGAGATCCTAACAAAATACATAAGCTTTTATTAATTGTTCAGTGGTTTTTTATTGTGTGTTTAATAGTTCTTCAACCACTTATTTTATCTATTAAATTTAATTTAAACAATTCATCCCGAATTGCATTTATTTCCTTAACAATAGTCGTACGAGCCAGCCTGGGGAGTTTTCATGAAACTCTGAACAGTGAGATTTGCAGAATTACACGATTGGATAAAAAATTTTCCAAAACTTTGATTGGTTCCTGAAATGGACAAATTCAATGAGTTTTCTTCATCATGCCATAATCCAAGGCTAAATAACCCTCCCTTTCAATCTAGTTCTACCTGTTCATGAATTAAGAAGAAAATAAAAGCATTATATGATGGCTATTTCATGCATCTGCCATGAGCTAAATGCTATCTATAATTATTTAGAATGCAGTAAATGTACATGTAGGTGTCAACTGATCAGAAGACGACAGCCAAGATGTGGTCAACCCAAAACCAATTTACAGAGAAATTGATGACAATGAAGAGACTGAACAGCACAAAGCACCCTTTTGAGGAATCGGAAAAGCAAACAATGCCAACCATATCAGACATTCAATAATTTTTCCGAATAGCAGCCAACATTGGACACAGAATTCCCAGCAAAGAAGCAAGAGAGACCATATCAATGATGGATTTGGAAAAAGAATCAGTCAGCCGAATTCAAGCACTATGTTTGATAGAATTTGTGAGGTGATATATCCTCATAATCCTGATTTGTTGAAAAAAAAGGTATAGGCACCTAATAACCCATTGGAGTGTGTTTCAGATGACAAACTGTTGATGAACATGATGTGAATCCTGCTAGAAATGATATTGAGGAATTGAGTTGTATTCAAACTATCATGTGTTTGGAAGGCTTTGGACCAGATTGTATTTGTCAGTGGCCATGGAGTAAAGGATACAGTAAGGAATACATTGAAGATTTCAAAGCCAATGTTGAGAAGATGCTCTTGGATGGGGTTTGAGACAAGTCACTGAAAATGGACCCTGGTAGAATGAGAGAGAAACTACTGCAAATGTCCTAGATATCTCTTTGGAAACCGAAATTAGAGCAGCACTTCAAATGCTTTTCAATAAACAAAAGAAGACAGGCAGTGACATTGCAATCAAGCACAAGGGGACTGAAAGAGCCTTACACCTCCACCGTGCTGCATATATTTTGTGGAGTCAGCCTGGAGTGAGTTTCAAGAAGCTCACCCATCTTTTAAGGAAGTAAACTATCCTTTAAAAAGCCAAGTCAAATTCTGCGCCTCTAGACTCCCTGGCCTGGCTCGTGCCAACTGTTAAAAATTATTATATCCAGCTTGTTTAGATACCAAAGCTAAACAAAGTCTTTCAGTTAGCTGATTTGTATCTGAGGTAAACCTTACTCTTGAACCTTCACCAAAAAAATCATTGTCTCAGTCTGGAACTTTTACTAATTCATTTTAATCTTCCAGAGCAATATATTTGATCTATTTATAATTTTTACTTGACCATAATTTACTTCGTGAAGTATCATTGTTGTGATAAATAGTTAAACTGCATATTAAAATTGTGACAATTTTGAATAATTTCTTCAATAAGAATATCTTTGTCTGGTTTTATTTTAGTTAAAAGTGCACATAAAGCAGAAGTGGTGTCAATTTTATATTTATCTTAAACATTAAGGTTAGTAAGAATTACTTCTGTGGTAGATAATCCAACTGAATATTTGTTAGATTTTAGAGTTGTAAAGCATATGCAAACTGATCACCCTTAGAAGCCAAATAGTCTGCAGCATCTGCATCTACTGTTAGGTTGTCAGCTATTAAAGGAGCCTGTGAAACTGATAGAAAAACAAGATTAGGTTGATCTACTGGTATTCACCTTTGAGGTGCTGAAGATACCACTTCTATACTTTGAGGAGTAGGTGCTGGCAGCTGCTTGTTTATTTTTTTTTTATAATCAGCTGAAATAATTTAGTTGACTTGGTATAAAAATCTCACTCATCTATTTTTTCATCAAGAAACTGTTTCTCTAATTTATTATTTCTCTCTTAATTCTTTTTTATTTTATAAAATGGCATCAAATGTATATTTTAAATAATCGATCAAGCAAAGTGTCCTACAGCATTGTTTCAAAAATAAGCAAAGATTCCAACAAAATCGTTAGGTAAGATAATAAAATTCAAACTTTGAAGAATACCTTCCATTACATTCATCACGTGATTTTATCTTTAACAATGAACTCATACTTTGAGTCCTGACATTTTCCTGTAAAATATTTAAATTCCTCAAAAGTCATCCTTACTAACCAAGCCATCCCAAATATTTTGAAGATATTTTAAGATAATGGAAAGAGGATAATAACAGTTAAACTACTTCTGATGGTTATCTTGGAATTTTGTGATAGTTTTTGAGATATAAGTAGTATCAATAATATTGTCTACCTTTAGTATGAAATGATTTGGGGTTTGATTGATTTTTCCAAACATAAGGTCATAAAAAAAATAATCAGATTTTAAATTTTGAATCAATCTTTTTCAGAACAGAAATATCATTTGTGTCTTCAAAGTACTCTACACCTATTTTTGTTCATTTCTTTGTTCCTTCGTTTATTATTTCAAATATTTTCATTTGCAAACATATATTATCTGTTATCTATTAAGCTTATTAGCAAACCCCTATTATTTGATATTCAAGCTGATGTAAAAGTTTTCCAAAAACAATCTAAAGGCCATGATTCTAATAACATACGTAGAGTAGTTTTACTGCATCCATTTCTCCCTTAATCAACTCACCTGTATTTCTAGGTAATAAAAGACGAAGATCTTAACCATTTTCCCAATAAGTTTAGCCCACTTACTTATCATCATCTGATCTGTTTAAGATTATCAGAAGAAACATACTCTTGACAATTGCTATGCGAATCAGCAAAGTTGCCATTGGAATCATCAGTAAAATCTAATAACCTCAAAACAGAATCTGGAGAATATGAAAACGGAATAATGGTGGTGCATAACAATCAAAGCAAAATCTGTGGTCACAATAATCTGTTTTTAAAGGTCAATTCTTTTCAGATCTAGAACTATTTATTTCCCTTTTGGCTTTCATATCTTTGTTTTAGATGTCACAGATTCAAACTTATGCAAAATGATTCAGCATTTTTTGTTGAATAATCAAATTCACTAAGATAAAAACATTGATAAAGTTACAGAAAAAACTGCTGGTGATACAAATATTTATCAATGGTGATCCTGATAGCAAAATACCAAGCCATTTTTAAACCATATATAGATTGGTGGTTTAAATAATAATGATAAAGCATTTACATAAAACCAATAATTTTTTATAAATGATTTTTATTGTTGCTTTTTAACAATAAACTAAATAAAATGTTTGTTTTTTTTACCTTGTACCATCTTTTGTGACTGTTTGTACATCTTCTACAAACCTCTGGTTATACTGATCCTGTAAAAATAGTCAGTAATATTGAAGCATTACCTGCTAACTAGACATATGTACATTACTTCAACAGGTTTATTTGAATTATTTTTCATTTGTTAAATCTGCTACTCAACAGAACCTGAGTAGAAGACTTACACAAAACTAAACAAAAGTCAGAACTTTTTTTTACAAAGATAAATAAATCCAGTGTAATATAAAACTTCTTTATGATAAAGACTGCATATAAATTTCTGCCTAAAACATTCTAAATTAATCATTCAATTATAATATTCCAAAATGTTTCATTTTTTATATATTATAGGCCATGACCAATAATGGATAATATTTCTATCAAAATACACCTTTGGCCAAAAGTTCAAGATTATGACATCTGGATAAATTCATCATATAAAATGCTATAATTAAGGCATTAATTTAAATGTTTTGCTTTACTTGATGACATTGTTTCAGTGCTAAACTTTATTTCATGTGATTTTTACCATATAAGAGAGCCAGGTGAAGCAATCATTACACTTTGTTGCAATAGAATATGTAAAATGACTCAGACATCACTGACCTATACCTAATATAACATGCTTGAATAATCATGCCACAATGATTTTATTATAGACTACATACTTCCTGCTGAAAAAGAAATACCCACAAAATAAAAAGAAAGTTAACTAAACAAGAATGTCATTTCAATGATTTTCTAATCACTTACGTTCTAGTATATTTGCATTATTTTAGCAGTTTCTAAGATTTATGATTTCAACAAAGATGTAGAACATATCATCTAAAACCAGAGATATAGCAATTTCTAAACCAGATTAGTAACTCTTTAGCTAGCATTTCTTCAGAGAAAGCTAATGCTTCACTTCAACCAGCTAATTTAAAGCTGAATATAGTTTTAAAATGAGCACTCAACAAAAAGAGTAAAATTACAATATATTTAAAGCATGCATACAATACAAATGTTATTGCTGCCATTGAAGGATACCTTTTTTTTTGTAAAACTAAAAATATTTAAAATATATTTTATTGATATGCAATCAGAGTTATTTATCAGTTTAATGGTTTCAAACTATCTTTCCTTAACTAACCAACCTGAATTTAGCAAAACAGGTATTTTAATTAAACTTATTAATTAAAAATCATAAAGCAGAACCATATATACTTTTACTAGTTGTCCCTAAAAAATGTACACAGTTTTCTATAGTTTGCCATCAACATCCATGCAGGTATTGCAGCATCTGACAAAAGAGCAACCCAAAGTAACGTTTTCATAAGAATAGCTATTGAAGCGTCAAAAATTCTCTATTTGAGTTCATGAATGGTAGCTAATTTTGTAGTATTACACCTTATCCTCTAAAAACCCTATAGGAAAAAATCTGGTGGTGTGAGGTCTGAAAAGTGGCAGGTATTCAATTGGTCCATGTTGTCCCATTCACCTTCTAGTAAAGTGTTCATCTAAAGATGTCATACATTTCAATGAAAATGGGAAGGTGCCATCTCGCTAATAAAACACTTTCTTATTGCTATATATGGTTTCTCAGAGTTTTCAAGTAAGATATGGTCTACAATGGAACAAAATGTCCTTATACAGTAGTGTGTATGAAAGTGTGTATACATTCAAAAGTTAAATCAATGCTGATTGGAGATAAAAGAATCTATAGGGTTAAATGATTGGAAGAAATTTTGTAATTTATATTTATAACTTTATTTTTGTTTCTTGTAGTGGCAGAGCACCCATACACTTTACTCTGATAAATTAATGTAAAAGAGGAAACAGGTAATCATATTTAAATAAATTTTAAAATTCTACCTGTCCTTTTCTTAGAATTTCATAAAAAGCTTATTTTTTAACAAAATATTGATACTTCTTGCAGACACAACAAAAAACTTAAAATGTCTAAATATACAACTGAGTATGCTGTTTATTTAATGTGTCATAACTTGTCTCCAGCATGCTACTAATATCATGAAACCAATCTAATTAATGTGCTTCTCTTTACCTTTAGACCAAACTAGGCTTCCATTAATTTCTGAACATTTTTGTTTAACTACCACCTTCAACAAACTTCGGTGAACTTCTTTACAGAATACATAGAGTAGGATTAATAGTTTTATTAATGACACCAAAAAGATAAATCTCTTAAATCAACATCAATTAGGAATGTAATGTTTTGCCATTTAGATACTATAAACAAGATCTAGCCTCTATTCAAAATTTGAAAGTAAACAACAGCATGATATTCTTTGACCACTGTAGATGATTATAGAATCAAAGGATGATTTTTGAGGAATGAGAGAGAGAAAACTAAAAAAACTGAGCCAAACATCTATCTGCAATATGCTTTAACTAGAAGAGTGGCTCATAAGGTCCGTGATGCTGTCTAATTGTGAAATTTCTAGGCAACTAAATAGTCATTTTTATGCAAATCTGCATTTCAGGAACTGTTAGAGAAACACTGGCTGTATTTCCAATCAACCTAGCTTAGTGAGTGAGACCTGAAAGTATGAGATATTTTGTGATGTGATCAAGGACCAACAAGCTAGACAGTACATTCTTGTTCAGTAAATGCAGAAATACTAATAGAAGTGGCTTTGCCCAAATTTTTCAAAACCATCTGCATAATGCTGGATAATAACCTTTTTTCTGGAGTCTTAACACATTAAGTAGCCACATCAAAGATGGCAGAATATGCTATTCACAGATGAATCAAGACTTTGCAGTTTACTGATGAGCATCTTTGTGATTGTTGTCATAACGAAAAATGAAAATTTCTACATCATCATTCTGAGTGAGTGTGTTGGCTTCATCTGGTATTTTTATGTGTGGATGAAATCTAATTGAAATAATACTGTGACCAAATTGCCATACCAGTTGTAAGTTCCTTTCATTCATGGCACAGAATGAACAAGACAACATAAGACTTCACAATGTTGACCACAAATTTCTTATGACATGACAAAACAATGTTGATATCCTCTGTTACTTACTTTAAGCAGAACAGCCTCAGCCTCAGCCAGACTGCATGCAACATGAGTGAATTTCAATTCCAACCAAGGAAACCAATGAAATACGAGCCGTAAAAATCCAATTGTAAGAAAAATAAGGACCCAAGTGAATAGTTTTCTCCATTTGTGATGGCAGTAGCCTTCAATTTCCTATCAATATAAAAATATAGACACAGAATAACAAATTCAGTCTACCAACTTTATGTTATTTTATAAGATTATCATTGCCAGTTAATTTCATAATTATCCAATAAAACATGGCATTTAAACCAGCATTAATGATAGTGGCACCTAATTTAAATAATACTATAAAATCACAAATATTTATGTAGAACTTGTTTTTGTTCTCAAAAGAAACTGCATATGCAAACTAATACAAGTGTAAATACAGATAAATCTCAGGAAAAATTGCATGCTTTTACTTTTACGAAATTTAAAGCAAATACAGATGGATGTACTATATATTGTACCTACCATTTGATCATCTTTGCCATAATTAACATACAGCTTATTAGGATCCATTGGTAGTACTTCTTTAAACATCTTTATTTCACTCTATTCTAAAATAGAATTAAAAAAGTTATAAATTAACTTTTAAGTATGTTTAACAAAATATTTTTAACAAGAAAAAAAAAATGTATTAAATACAAAACAAATAATACTTAGAAAATACATAATTTTTAACATCTTTGACATGAATCCTTTTAAAAGTATTTTCCAGATTTAGATTCTTCAATACAAATACTGTGCATCATTGCAAGATGGATGCCATATATTATCTTTTCAGGAAAAATTTTAACCACATTAAACACAAGCAATAAAGTGAAATTCTTGTGTCAATACTTGGTTAAGCAATCTTTTGTAACACAAAAATCTTGTACATATTTTGGCAATGAATCAAGTAAATTTCGAATCATAATCTGATCCAGATTCCCCATATCTGTTCCTATGAAAAATACCATGCAAGATTTTAGTCTAACCACATCACACCTGCCACCTGAAGACATTGAAATTGAATGTTTTTGCGGTTTTCTTGAAACCCCAAGTGCAAGTTCCAGATATGAATTGTTTAAGCTTGGTCGAATCAGGGTGTACCTTGCCAATACTTGAGAATCTCATCAAACTTGTACCCTAACCAGACCTTTCAAATGCTTTCTTTCTATTGGATAGAATGTTTCCTATGTGCTATACAACCTTTGTAGCCAAGTTGGTAAAATTATGTTGGACCATTCTTTTGATTATTTCTGTTGGATGGACAATAACAAGAAAATCTTGACAGTAAATGTAAATGTGGTGAGCAATGATGTATTCTTGTTGTGGTATCACTGTTGAAGGATTTCCAGATTGCTTTGATGCAGCAGTGATATTCACCTTGATACGCTTAGTAATAATATTGGCCACAGATACACGAGAAACGACAAGATCTTTGGCAATTTGTCATTGACCCTGACCACACTAAGAATTTCCTATAACATGACCTTAGGTAAATGAAGAAATTTCATGAGATCTGCCTGTTTTCAGCATGGTGATAGTGCTCACTGGTTATGTGCCCATCTAGATGTCTAACATATATTAAATTTCAGTCAAATACATTCATTTATGGGTTTGGAAAAATTAACATGACATGACAAGGCAGTGCACACAAAAACAAAGCTGTTCATTTAATTTGAAGCCTGATGGTATAATATATGCATACCACTCATCTGCTGAAGTCTTCATGTAGTTATTTACACTTCTTCCAAAGTTGAATCCAAACACCAAATTGTGCTTGGAGACCAACTTTGAGCAGAGTAAAAATTTTGCTCATTATACCACACCAAAACCTTCTCGATGTAAACAAATTGGTATCTTCTGAGTTTAGGATAAGCTAAAATTTCAGTTCTGGTATCATGTGTTACGTCCAACAATATGAAGTGGTGCATTGCCATGAAGATGCCATGTACTCTGCAGCATTTCAAACCATTTCTCATAGTTACTTTGTACAATTTTTTTCCTGAGAATGTGTGGTTTGAACCAGTGACAGCATTCCATGATTCATAAAGTGCATAATGAGGATATCAGCAGTAAGAAAAGATGAGTGGCTAACTTTGCTACACCAAATTTCTCATTGTTTGGAATCAGGAAGGATCATAATGAAACAACCCTGATCTCATTATTTATGCACTGAAAAGTTATCACTATGCTTTTTGAAATGTGAAAGTATCTGCTGTGAATATTCCACTCATTTTGGTTCAACTATCAAATAGTGGCATATCCAATAAGTGCATAGTCTTGTCATGTACAAGTGCTTTGAAAGAATGGCATGAGCACTTCCAACTTCAGCTAGACATGTTAGACACAACCATCTTGATAAACCAATTCTTCAGCTCACACTACTTGCTCTGGTCAACCATAAACATGCAAATAACATCATTCTATGAAGTGCTTATGCCACTTAAAACATTGTCGTTCTTGTTAGACAGTCATCTCCATAAGTCAGTTTCATTTTAGCAAGAATGGCAGTAGAAGTCAATCCACACCATATACAATAATGAATGGCACATTTCGTTTGTAGTGAAATGTCTATCTCAACAATTACAGCAAAAATCTGTACTACAAAAGTTCTATGAGCAAATTGAGCTTCCACACATTTCTTACAGTGTCTTCAAAACAAGCATATGATAATGATTCATTTGTGATGGTGGTGCCATCTTGTTGATACTTCTTACACTACAACATTGGTCTTGGAATTAAATGAACTATCTTCATACTATGCCAAAACTCTGAATATAGTTTTTATTTAAAATAAATAATACTGTTTTAATTTTAAAACTACCAAGATGATAAAAATATAAACATGAAAATACAGAAAGAACATACTTATGAAAGATCAGAGAATACAACATAATAATTTTTCATATAGCTTAAAAAAACTTAGAATTGTAACATTTAATCGATAGCGGGAAGCCAGTAATCAGTACTTGACTTCAGTTGGTATAAACATTAAATATTCTAAAAATTAAAATATTGACAATTTACGATGCAATTTCAGAAAGAAAAAAATTACAATTTATCAACAAAACATTTAGAATACAGAATTAATAACAACCAGAGTATAGAAAAAATTTGATTTAAACTTACTTATGTTAATTATAAAGAACTAAATTAAATGGGCCAGTTCTTTACTTGAATTAAATCATAACTGACAAAGCAACAGACTGGTTTAAATTATTACCAATTTTAGAGCAAATTTATTTTTGGCTTTTTGAGATCAAATGTTCTATCTTCTTGAATGTGTCATGTTGTACAAAGTTAATTTTTGTTGGAGGTATAAAATGTAGTTCTAACTCCAATGACAAATTTATAGCAATAGAGAAATAATAATTTTATGGCATACCACACATTTGTTTCTGTTGTATGATTTGTACAATCAAATATATAGCAGCTTCTTTCCATAACTATCTTTGCTGTCTAGTGTCATTATGTGCACGTGAATAGCTGAATTGCTTTATTAGAAAACAATGAAAAACTTTGTTACCTTTTTGGTACATATTATGTTGATGTAAAGCAATGCTTTAGCTTGTTCCAATACCATTAAAAATGCAGACTCTCCTGAAGAATAGACAGTTTCCCTACTGTGGAATGTGAAGATCTTCCAGAGATCAGGTGAAAAAGATTAAATATCTGAGAAATGATTTAAGTCAGAGTATGAAAATCACAAAAAAAAAAAAAAAACTAATAAGACTTTTGTGATGAGTTGTTTTACTAACAGATTTACTATCCAAAATGCTGAACCACTACATACTGTTTGTGAAGATCAAAAGGCAAGAAGGCTGAAGTACAGTTCTGCATGAGAAAATAATAAATCCTTGAGCCAACAAAGCAACTCTTGATAAACAGTCTTTGGTATCAAATCCTTTGCAAATATAATGGTTCTAACTCAGTTTTCCAATGATAAAACTAGTGACTTGAAAAAAAAAACTAACTGTTTATCTTGATGCTGGTGCCTGGAGTGCAATCAAGCCACAAAAAAAGAGAGGAAACCTCCAGAAGTTATGAAAACTTTGGAGATGTTTTCAGACAGAGTACTTCAAACTTAATTGCTATCAAGCATTCAGTGACATTGCCAACCAAGAGACAGAGATTAGCCAACAAAAATGCTGCATAAAATTTCCCTGAAAGTAGTGTAATACTGTTTCTAAGGTAATAATCACAAAGCTTCAAACTTACTATGGAAACAAAATGGCTTCATAAGTCTTTTCATCAATTGCAAATAAAGAAAACAGAAGATATGAGAATAGAATCTCACTTTCTGCCTAGGCAAAGACCCAGTAGATTACTTTTTATCTAAACAAATTATTCACATGGAAAAAGATGCTTAATAATAGTACATGCTTTGTGATATTGTGCTATAAACTCTAAACTGTACAGATGAAAAATATGCGTACAGTAATTATAATTTTCAATATAAAAATAAAACAACAAAAAATTATTTTTAATGTGTTTGATATACTAGTAGTCAGAGGTAATGGTTAATTTCTTCAATATATCAGAATGTTTTTTAAACAAATTTTTCATTTATGTCAGAGACCATTTACAACTAAAACAAAATAAGTGTTCCAAATATAGAAGTTTAACATTGATATGACTCTTTCCTATAAAAAGCTGATGATGATAAGATTTAAATTTTAAAATTTTTGAAATTTACAATTTTGGTATTTAAGACATGATGGATAATTTTTGAGTATTTTAACAACTATCAATCACAATATTTAAGAAATAATAGCTTTTAAATAGATGTAATTAATTAAAATCTTCAAAATCACTGTTGAATTTTACAAGTTAAAAATACAAAATGAATTGGGAAATTCAAGGAAAGAAAATATCTACTGTATTAATTGCAGTCTGCATATTTTTTCTCTGTATATTCTATCCATACTTACTAAATGTCAATCAAACTTTACTTATCAGTACAAAACTGATTCTGTGATAACAGCAAGAGAATGTTCCATATGTTATGCAACTAAAAAAGGAACATGTGACAAGATGTTTTAACATAAGCCTTCCAATTAGATCACATTTAATGTTTGTAAGGACTACATACAACTTTTACATGTTTTTAATATAAACTGATTTGTATTTATTTTACTATAATCTTAAACCTTTTACTTTCCATCTACCTTCATATCTATCTATTCCATATATGAAATAATGATTAAAAAACAAGTGGTAGATATTTTAATGGATTTTAAACCCATTTTACCTTGCACAATTAAGGTATACTGCAAGATTTTTATTCACAAATTGCTTAAGTTTTCCATATAAAAATTGGCGCCATATAAATACAAAAAAAAAAAAAAAACTTTTTGCACAAAACATTTTCATCAAAATTTCAAATCTAAAAAAAACATTTTGTAAACAAATAGATAAATTTGGTTAACTCACACCATAATCATTATCTGAAAACAATATTTGTATGAAAGTTTGGCATTAATTTTTATTAGTATACCAATCAGTTCATTAAACAATGCAAAATCTAAAAAAAACAAGAGAATTACTTGACATGGGAACACTACCTGTTTGTAACAAATAACAGCTTTAAAATCTCAAGAAACACATGATAGTAAACTATATTTTATTAGATCAAAGTTCACTAAACTATCAAGTATTTATATCTTAAACATACTGAAAATAAAGATAATTGTCCAAATATTAATCATCCCAACCAAGATTTGAGGCTCAATGGTCTCATCTTTGATAGGAATTGTTTTTTAAAGTAAAGAAGACAGCATGACTTTGAAGACCAACATCTAGCAATATTCCTAATACGGTTTAATATAATCCTCACAATTTCAACACATCTGTACATTTCTCATGATCAACTCTGCCATGGTATAAAACAAGGCTGATCAATGCTTGAACAATCTTCTAATGATGTACCACCACAAAATACAGATGCTGAACACTTTCATAAAAAAAACATCTTTTGACTAAAATAAAAGCACCTTATATTTTCAAAACGTGTTTTCATTGCTCTCTTTGCATAGTCCAAATGCACTCAACAATATAAAACTCGTAACTCCATAATAAAGATGTACACTTAGTCTTACATTTCAAGAAGAAAAAGGAATGAAGTTTTGTATTTTGTCAGGAGCTGCAAAACTAACTCAGTGGGAAGACATTTTTTAATGCTAGGTTTTAGCCACCAGACCACATGAAAAACAAAAAGATGTCTGCTCATCTATTTCAAATTACTCAAAATTACAAAAAAACAAATTTTGCTAAAAATTTCTAATTATTTGTGTTTTAATCAGCAGATAAAATTACTGAATATATGCATTATTGATTAATTTTATCATACTTTATAATTTTTATCAGAATAAAAAGATAAAATAAATCTACATAGATATTGGTTTTGTGACAGAAAATATAAAATTTTAATTTAGTGTTGTACTTCTAACACTAATGTTTAAGAATCTTTAGCAGTGACAAATTTCCAGCTCTTGTTTCCCTGTATATTATTATATTACAGATAAAGTTACCATAGAGTAAATGATTCTTTATCATATATATATATATATCATGGTAATTGAGGCAACCAGTAAACAGATGAAAAGTTAAATTTTCTGAAAAGCAGCCATGAACAAATTACAATCAAGAGCTAATAAAAGTTAGGAAAAAACATTGCTCAATTTAAAGAAAAATCTTTTACAAATAATGGACCAAATTATTAAATAAATTGTTAAAATATAATCATGGATTAGGAAACTGAAAGTACAGAAGTCTGGAAGATTAATTTGAGCATTTCCTGAATAGCCAAAGATGTATAAAGCAGAGTAGTGGCTATGACATTTCTTCTGATATGTGACTGAGTGATGATTGTCTGGTCAGAATGAAGATAAAGAGAGAGGCAGATTGCTGAAGGTCTTCAACAATCAGTTGTGTACACTATATCTGTGCACAATTTTAAATGAAGTGCTGCATAACATTAACCAAAAAGATTATTGGTTAACTTACCAAGCACAAAATGGACAGCTGGTAATCAGATGTATATCTGTCTTAGAAACAGAAGAGTAATATATCAATCCTATTGTTTGGCATCTTGGCAGATATAAAAAATCTTCAAAACAACACACGAACGCCTGTACAGCACAAGACTAAGACCCTAACTACCTTAGGAAAATCACGTAGAAAAAAAACAGAAAAAAATTTTTGTTTTAATCTGCACTTGAGTGAGTGAAAAAAATAATGTAGTGCTTTAATACATGGATAAACTGCAAGCGTGAGTCTTTTTTTTGGGGGGGTAGCCAGATATCTTTATCAAACAAGACCAACAAGTAAAAGTTATGCATAACAAAACACATCAATAACAGATTTTTCAGGCTCAAGGACAAACACAAGATAACATGGCAACACATTCACAGACTCAAATTCAGCAATCATCTCAGTATATATATGACAAGATTACTATGTGATGAAAATTCACTTATCTGAAGATGAACTGACAAACTTGCACCTGAAAAAGTAAACAATTTAAAATAACGGTTTGAAAACCAGTAAATTATTTTTAATAAAGGCACTATCTTTGTCTTCCCTGAAATATTCTCCTGATAAGAAATAACTGATGTCTATTCCATATGAATGGTGGTATAAGTGTAAAAAATAACTACATAAATGTTACAGCTATGATTAAGTTCTTAAAGAGTATCTGTCACAGTAGTCAAATGAAGTGCACCAAAAGTACATTAAAACTGGCAGGCTTTTACAATAAGGTGAGAGGTGTTTTGAAAATGTTAGGTGAGTTGAGTTTGGTATTTAATTTTAATTTGCTTACCTACAAGTTGCTTCAGGTGAAGCACCATTTTTTTTTACACATTTGTTATTAACAAACAATTAATGACAAACATGGTACTACTATACAGAGAAAAGTCTAAAGATGTGGCATATTTCATTTGTTGTCAATTGTGGCATCTTTAGATGGAAAACAGTAGATTGCAGGTTAGCTATGCAGTGGAAAACCAAACTTGTTGTTGAGTGGTTCATTAAGACAAAAACAGTCCTGATAATGCAGAGGAAGTTCAGAAAGGAGTTTATTACCCAATGAGCCCCAAATAAGTCCATTCATGGGTTTGTTCAGTAATGTCAGAACAAAGGCGGTGTTGTGTGTGGACTAACCATATTGTTGTCATCCAACTGTACATATCAATGAGACCATTCAAGATATTCACAGTGATTAACAATCCCTGAAAACCTTTGCACAATTTATCAATGGAGGTGTGGGTCAAAAACAATCTTGAGAATTCCAAGGAGTGAGCAAAGAAAAATAGCAAACTCTTGGTGACAGATTTTTGGAGTTGATGGAAGTTGATTCTTCCATTATTGAAGTGTTATGATATCCTGATGGGGTGTACTTCCATTTGAATAATGGTGTCAACAAACAGTACACAATCTCTCCAAACAGGGTCCTCCTTTTTTCTTTTTTTGATTACATTGATAAGAATGACTACTTGGAAAGGGTACAGACATTAATAATTTGGTGGCAGTACATGTGTAAAATCATGGCATTTTATATGAAACACTATGCATAAATACTGTTTATGATGTAGACTGAACAATTTTAGTGAATATACCGTAAGTTTAAAAAAATGTAAAATAAAATATTTTTAAAATGTGTTGGTTGAATAAAACAAGAAAGAAAAGCCTTTGGTAGAATAAAATATATTAAAACAAACTTCTTCATATAGCTACGCCTAATAAAATACTTCTAACATTACAATTACATAAAAAGCACATTAAAAAACAAGCAACATGAATCTGTTGCCTACAAAACAAATTCTATTAGAGATATAACAAATAAATTTATAATTTTTTCTAATTTTTTTATAATAATCCAGAAAAGCACTTGCTATTCATGCCATCACTCTGGTAAATAGAAATCTGAGACTCCTTTGTCTTAAAACTACAAGCATGCCACACCTTGTTTGAAATTAATAAAAGCAATAAGCATGACTTTAATTAAAGGTGAAATTTTATTCAAACACTTTTAATATATCATTATGTTTATGCTATTAATTAATTAATGCTTAATAAACTGTGTTTTGGATCAGTCCACAACCAGTGATGATGGCAACAGCACAGTTTCAGTTTTGTCAAGTCAAAAATATCCACTCAACATAAATGAAGCTAAACTAGTTCTTTCTGAGTCGTAGCCTAAAGATATTTAAAAACTAATTTTTTAAAAAAATAAAAACTATAAAATTAAAAGTTTTATCAGCCTCTAAACCTTACAGAGAATGTTCTATACAAGTTGCTCTCAAAGAACACTCTTAGCTATGTACTTGGACTAATAAATCAGCACTGGCTTAGCACAAGTGCTTTTATTCATGTTAAAGGACAAGTGATTTTGAATCTACACAAAGTTGTCTGGAAACTTTTTAAAAAAAAAGGCTTCCTCAAGTCTCTAACTGTTGACCATCCATTGAAAAATGCCAGTGTTGAATAGCATATAGATAGCAGCTTTTTGTACACAAAGCACATCTATCCTAGTAGTTCTGCTGTACCAAATCTGTAAATTCTTCCACTATCTGCTTGAATTAAAAAAACTGATTGGGTTGGGTACTATAGTCAGAATGTTTGGCACATTTGTTTAGAGAATGTATTGTATTACTAGCACTGAAGGACTACTCTAGTGACAAGACTTCTGAAATCCCTAAAGTCTTTTATTATTCTATCTCTTTGATCTCTAAACTTGCAGTTTTTGTGTTTATTGTAGGCTTGGTGAGAAATAGATTAAATTAAACAAAAAGAAGCTAAGTTAGTCAATCAGTGATTTTTCAACAGTAACGAAAAATTATAATATCAATACTTTCATAGCTAAGTTAAATATCCATTCATTTATGGTCAAAGGACCAGAAAGTTCTAAAACCTATGTATAAATAAATGACTATCAAAAATATTTAATTGACATTTCTTATCAACTAATTAATACCAATATTTTTATACAGAATAACTGTTATAATTCTAATTCTCTCTCCATGAAAAAAATTTATATTATTTAATGTTATCTGAATAATCTGAATGCCTATTTTTATATATATATATATAAATACTAATAAACATAAAAAATAAACTAAAGATGCTGCTTAACTGTAGGCAGACATCAGTTTCTCTCTCTCTATATATATATAAACATTTGATATAAAATTTAAATAAAATAGTGATATGTAAAGATGGCATGTTGAGCCTTAAACTTCACATTTATAGTGTAGCTAGCTCATCTCGCTATTGACTGAGCAATCAAAGCAATAAGACTTAGCATCCTCAGCCCTAAACTTCACATTTTAGTATAAAGATATTAAAAGGCAATCCAATTCATATTTTGACCACTAAATGATGGATATTGTAATTTGTGACAAAACCATAAAACATTTGAATATATCATTTCCTTTAACATCACAACTTTAAAATAACTGCATTTTAAGAATGCCCTATTTTTTTTAAAAAAAATTTTAGATAAAATAAACAAATTATGATTATACAAACTTGAATATCAGAAAACAATGTAGTTCATCGAGGTAACATTCTGGTAGAATTAGTGATATTCTTATATAGAGAAACTAATTCAATAATCCAAATCTCAAACCTTTCTTGTCTTTGTTATCTTTAGTACTGACATTTTTTTCTCTTGCTGTGAAGTTTTATTTATACTTTCTAGTCTATTACTGAATACTTTGTACATTATCATCTACTTTAAATACTACTTATCAAAGAAACAATTCTGGCCATTTGCAAAAGTTCTCTTTTGGGAGGTATTGTCAGATTTTGTATCCATCACCCTAGTAATAGTTTTACCTGTGAAATGGCAGCACAAACAAAGCAATTGCATGGCATATTTTGTACTTGAGTAAACTCTAATTATTTAGAATAAATCAGTCTGACTTAACCTGAAGAAAATAATTTGTACCATTTTCATCAAATGTCATATCAATCACAAATACACTTAATTCAAAAGTTTCCCCCATGATCTTCTCGTAGTTTTAGTACTGACAAAATCACTTTATGTCGAATGGTTATACTTTCTTAATATAAAAGTTGAATTATTTAAAAGTTCACTGACAATTTGTGGTATAATTTTGTTTTTTCATTTAATTAATGAAACTTTACCTGGAGTATTGAGTATTCTTTTTCAGGTGAAGCTTACCTTCATGGCAGGAAATTCTTAATAGTACATTAACAACATAAATTTTGAGCAAACTGAATGTGCTTTTAAGGTCTGCTACATCTATTCAAGTACGCACTATGTACAATATGTGCTACTACTATAAAACAATTTCATAGACTACAGCTGAGATTCAGCACATACGTTTTCGTTTAAGTGGCAACACCACATTGGACAGAACTTATCTGTTATCACATTAAAAAAAGAGAGCAAGATAATCCATATGGCAAACAACTGGTATAAACTTCTGGAAAGAGGGGCGTTAATATTCATACGAACAAGTTGTAAGCATTTGATATTTAATATATAAGCTGTTGCTAGAGATGTATTTTAGTGCCTTATCTTTTTAATATTAGTACCAGATCTCTTAATAATCTCGAGCACTAACAAGTTTATTTGCAATATTAGTAACCATAACTTATAGGAGATCTTTTTGTACTTTAGCATTTCAATAGCTTTTCACTGCAAAACTAAATATTCCATTAGAAAATCTCATAATAAAAGCAATTAGTAAATCTCAGCTAGAAAGTATAATTAGATTAAATTAGTACACAACTGGCTAGGTATAGTTTAAAAAAGCAATGAATTCGCTAAAAGATTTTGTTTTACTGTTGGCTGCAAACTAATTATTTTTAGGCACACAGAAAAATGCCATGAATGATGGTTTTTTCCCTTACACAGAAGGCAAGTGAACATAACAAAAGAAAGGGAGATAGAATCAGTGGAGCTACTTATAGTAGAAAACTAAGTCACAATTGAAAATAATATCAGGTTGTCCATATCAGTATAGAAACATTAAACAGATGACCTTCTAACATTACCTGCTCAGCTTCTGAAAATCAAAAGCTGATTTTCTTTCTCACTGTTTCTTATTATACTAATATAGCAAATTTACAAATTTAAAAAAAAAATTCAGCCAGTCAATTCCCAGGTCATAAATAAAAAGGGAAAATTTTCATGTAATGGATTTCTAAAAGAAAAATTAAAATAGGGTTGGCAAGAAAAAAACTAGGCGGTGATATGACTATCATTCTTCTTTGACAATATCCTTAACCAAATAACCTTCACTTCCAGATTTCATACATACGAATCAATCCAGACACTTATTTTCCTGAAAATAAATAAAAATAGTAAATGCATTTTATTGAAAATGTATGTACACGTAATAGAAATTATGAAATATCATGCCTTTTTCCCAATGATCAAATCCACCTGGCTATTTAATTTTTATTCCATTTTAGTTGATTTCAAATTATTTTTTTAAACATATATAATGGAACTTTGTCTTTAACCTTAGTTAACTGAAGCACTATTTTTAATTAGCATTAAGCAAGGAATAATTATTTAAGTTTACATTAAGCTAACTACTGAGCTTTTCATCCAAATTAAACAAAAACTAAGCCAATGTTTATATCTTATTTTATTTCATTTTAATAAATTCCCTGATTAACTTTGTTAAACCTTCTTAACTATTTCTGACCAGTTTACCAACTGCGATGGAAAGGGGGGATAATTTAGATTGTATTCTAACTGCATGCTATCTGCATTTGTTTGTTCACGTTTTTCTCATTGTTCATGTTTTGAATTGTAGTTCAAATGTACAATTGTTTTTTAAACTACCTACTGTTTTAGAATAGTCTCTTAATGTAATTGATTTTATTTGTGCAAAGATTGGTTTAGTTAAAAATATTACCATACTGTCACCAACTGAACAAATACTTGTTTACTATCACACCACTAATTGTATGTAAGCAGTGTTGACACTTTCTAAGAGGTTCTTTATTCATAACAAAAGTGTACACAAATACCTTAACTTTTTTCCAATAATCTTTATATGGAACTTTATTATCAAAAGCCTCAACGAAATTTAAATGAGCAATGCTCACTAGATATTTAAATTACATCTTCAAGAGACTTTTTAGATTTATTAGACAAAATACTTTTTGCCCTAGAAATTCTGATAATTCGTTAGGATGTTACTTTACGAATCTTCTTTCCATACTTTTATTATTGATTGTACATTTATACTGAAATTGTAAACATACCAGTGTAAGTTTTAAAATGAATCTCCATAGTTGTGACACTATCAAATCACAAAACTACAGATCTCATTAGAAACAAAAATATGAGTGAAATAATAACATTATTATTATTATTATTATTATTATTATTAATTCTCTCTCTTTCAGTTATACTTACTTTTACTCTAATTTAGCCTAAACTAGAGATGTAAAACTACGAGCATAGTCAAAGTTTGCCTTTCATTGAAATTTTCTCACTGAAACTCTAAGAAAAATAATAAATTTTAAGACACTTAGAATTAGTTTGTTTTGATGAAAGAGAATTTTACAGTCAGCAAAATTTTAGAATCTTCAAATGGTTCCTAATTTGAAAGTTAATACCTAAGATTCAGTTATGAACTGTCCTTAGAATGTTATTTTTTAGTATCCACATCTATTTAACCACTGCAGCAGTCATTGATAGCTTTTGGGGTTAAGGATCTGAAAGGTTGGATTTCTAAAGTTTAGAAACCAAAGTTCAAATCCCAGTCAGAACAGCTCAGTTTGGAGAACTTCCCAAGTATAATTTCTTACCATACCTAAAAATTAAGGGTTCTAGTAGATACTGATACTTTCTATTCCATCTAGGAATTAATCTTCTAATTTGACAATGACTCAAGCATATAGCTAACATGGTGAAAAACTATCTGAAATATAGAGAGGCTGATGGTTCTGATATGGACATCATTAAGGCTGTGTGTGGTTACATAGCTACTAAGAAAGTCAAATAGCAAACAAATACTTTGAATAAATTGTGAAAACAACTACAGAATATTTAGAGCAGAAATCCACAGTCATACATTAATAACTTGTATGGGAGCATGGAAACATGGTGTCATGTTCTATATAAGGCAAAGGATTCACAGACCAAATACTACTTCACTGTACATGTATTCATTCTGTTTTTATATATTTACTGTAATAATGCACTGTATGTATGTTTCTCAGCTACAAATATTCATTACTTGTGCAAATCCTCTGTTTCCATAATTATTTGTATAATACTTTAAGAGTCACAAAGTTATTTTCATTAGATACAATAGCTCCGATTCTATCCATTTATATACAGGTCTCTTTATACACTTTTAAATAATATATAATATAATATATTTAGAAATTTAAAAAGGTACTACCTAAAATCTACAGCTATTGCATTATTATAACATAACATTTTTTGGAAATTAACTTTTCTTATGTAGTTACAGAATTGCCTGTGGTTTCACTATACTACCTGCCATCAAGCATCCATCACAAAGCTAGCTACTAAAAGGAGCACAGGGAATTCATGATTAATTTTCCTTCATACTAAAAATGTATTTTATATTCTTCATAACATTAAAAGTTAGTAATATGCATTCAAGAATCATGATTTATACTAAAAACAAAATAGTCACCCAAAACAGCAAATAATAAAAATAACCAATTAATAATTATTACTTGAATGCTAACACTAAAACAAATTAAAAGTTTCAAATCTTCACACTAGTTTATTTTACAAGACAACTGTGTAAGAATGATGAGACATGAGACAGAAGTCAAGCTTAATTTTACATATATTAAATGATACGAGTTTCTGGAATTTAAATTAACTTGTATTATATACTATATGCTAAGACTACAGTTTATACTTCTCTGCCCACCTACTTAGCTGGCTGTAGCACAGATGCTGATTTTATTGCAAACATTTACGCAGCGATTTGTTGTTTCTCCACTAAAATTTAGCACAGGATACAACTGTAAGAAATGAACCAGTATCATAAAAACTGTTGTGAAAACCTACAGAAAAACGCATTTTATTTATGGCTTTAAATAAAGCTCAGAGTCATAGTCATGCATAGGTTATGATGTTAAATCTAGTACTGTGCTTATTCATTTTGTGACAAATAATAATAATCAGAAATCGAAAAAAATATAAAAAATATGCTACACTACTACTTACAGAAGATATTATAATATACATTAAAGTTTACCTCTTCGTATTGATAATTTTCAAGAAATTTGGATACAAGTTGTTTGTCTGAATAAAAATATTTCTTATTTGGAAAAACTGTCTTGGGTTTACTTAAATAATTTGTTTTTATTTATAACTTTCATGAGAGAAATGATGTGAGGGTTAGTTTTTAGATATTGCCTTTCATAAGAGGAAATGCCCAAAAACAATACTTGAATAGTGTGCTAATGTACAGTATTTAATAGTTTAAATGAGAACTGCTCCATAGCAGACCTATTACACAAAGCAGATGAATACATGGTGCCCCAATAGTCCCCCAAAAATATAACTTGAATACAATACTGAAAATTAATCAGTTTTTAGTAATGTACTGAAATGCCATTTTTACATAGGGTGATGTCTGTAAGTTGACTTCTTTTCTTCTATAAATACTGTATTACTCAATATTTAGGGGGTGGAAGGCGTTAATAAGGTGTGTACAGGCGCAAAGAAGTATACAACTGGATAATATTTGGTGCACTTAGAGAGTATGCCAGGGGTCACACACAATAGGAACATTTGTTGCTAGTTAAGTGTAGAAATCTGGCAAACGACTCCTTTTCTCTTTCATCATCCTAACCATCTCATTAAGCCAGGCCTTTCATAATACAGATGCTAAAATTCCAAACAAGTGAAGAATAGAGCAAACAAAAAGCAACTAACAGGGAAATTTTTTTTTTTTTTTTAAACAGTAGAATAATGAAAACAGACTTCGCCCAAAAAATACCCGACTACACACACACACACACATATATATATCGCAATGGATAACTGGCTGGCTGGCTGGCTGGTCTTCAGGTCGGGGGTTTAGCACTAATTACAATTACCGTACACACGAATCAGCATAACGACGAATAGCAGTGATTGACGCCATGATGTCTAATTGATTAGTAGTGGAGGTACTCAGAGTGGCACGGCGAGTTTTTACCTTTTGGTTCTGAAATGAGCTTCACTTCCACAAGATCTGCTAACGAAGGTCTGAATAAAGGAAAGGGGGAATATGAGAGGGGACAGGGGTCACACCACGTAACTAGTACCAGCTCTGTTCATGAGGAATCTAATTCCCAGAAAGGACGACGCTGTTGCAAACCTAAATTAGAACCCTTTTTTCCAAAAGTTCAGGTACCTTAAAAAAAGTTAAATATTTCGTTGTGGCTTTGAAACAGAATTTATGAACACAGAGAGAGAGAGAGAGAGACAGAGAGAGAGGCAGACAGACAGACAGAGACACAGACAGGCAGAGAGAGAGAGGCAGACAGACAGGCAGACAGACAGAGACACAGGCAGGCAGACAGACAGACAGAGACACAGACAGGCAGAGAGAGAGAGACAGACAGGCAGAGAGAGAGAGAGAGAGAGGCAGACAGACAGAGACACAGACAGGCAGACAGAGAGAGAGAGAGACAGACAGGCAGAGAGAGAGAGAGAGAGAGAGGCAGACAGACAGAGACACAGACAGGCAGACAGAGAGAGAGAGACACAGACAGGCAGACAGAGAGAGACAGGCAGACAGAGAGAGAGAGAGACACAGACAGGCAGACAGAGACAGAGAGAGAGAGACACAGACAGGCAGAGACAGAGAGACAGGCAGACTTCACTTATTTAGAATGAACTTTTGTTTCTGGAGACGAGTTTCGTGAGCACCCTCCTCCCCCTTGTGGTCTTCCAGTAATGACGACGGTGGGCAGTAATAAGACATTGTTGGGGGCAGAGACGCCATCGTCTGAAAATCATTTAAAATAGTAATAATAATAACGAGAGCACAGCTTACTTCACGGAACGTACTTGCTACTACGTCCAGTAATCGGGCAAACTAAGGGGCGATAACTGGGACGGGGGGAACAAAAGAAGAGAAAAACGACCTCTCCATGGCGGATTATTCGGTGACGACATTTAAAGAAACCTCAGTGACTTTGTCTCGATGGTGAATGTTTACCACTTAAAATTAAGAATGATTATTTTTAACAATTTGTTTGTTTTTTTTTCCATTTGTTTCAAATATTATAATAAATATAAATTATTCTGGAAACTTTTGTCGAAACCAGATAAAAGAAGAAAAACCTCTTCCCCCCCCCCATCATCTTTTAATCAGCAGAGAAAACAGATGGAATCGAAATATGCTAACTGGTTCTAAAAAAACAAACAAACAAACTCTTCACTTCTCAATTGATGTCTCTCTGGGTTATCAACGGGTTCAGCCTACCACATCTTTAGTCAATAATACCGACACATGTCTGTTTGCCCGTAATAAGTTGTTAGCTTTTAATGAAAAAAAACAAAAACAACCCAACGAAATACAAGCTCCACGTACGGAAATCCATCAAGTACACTAATAGCAGAGATTCATTGAAAAATATAGAGTAAATTTCCAGGTATTTTAAAGTATCCACTACCAATCAAAATAACGAATGTAGTGCATCTCCCTTTTTATTTTTTTAAAAATAAATGGAAGCCATGTTGGAAAAAGGACGGACCGGAAATGTAAGCAAATTTGTATTAATATCTCTCCCTTGTTATTTCTATTTACATTTACTGTCCCTTTATATTGTAGAGCTACAGTTATTTAATCGTTTGTTCTTTCTGCTGAGACAGATCAACTATTACAAGCATCAGTTCAGTTAATCCGGGGTGGTATGGCGGGGCTCCCTTCAGCCAATACGGCTCCCAGTGCAGCAAATTTTCCAAATTCAAGTTACTATCGATAAATATCGATTTTTACTGTTCTAATTAAAACAACAACCCGTAAGCTGTTCGTGGGTTGTTTCAGTAATCCCACCTCTTAATGTTTCTGGGTCGAACCCGCTACCCTAACCCACCGATTGACCTGGACCGTCCAAGGGGAGGTAACAAGCGCGTTTCGTTTTTAACGACAACCAGAAAACAACTCGATTTTTTGCGTACCGCTGGATAACTTGTGAATGTAAGTTACGATTCCCCTCAAGTTTTGGAAATACGATGTATTACCCACCATTGATTATCTTTCTAGGACCTAAGCAACAGTGTCAGAACTATGTAGCCTAGTACCCGGTTCTGTGTGTGTGTGTGTGCCTTCTTGTCTGACACCGACCCTTTCCCTGCGGTGACCGGTTCAATTAATTATATTATTGAATATATATTTATATTTTGTTGTTTAGTCGAAAGAAAGTTATTCATCATTTAGACTCCCCGACTTCGCCCTGTTATCCGTTCCGAACAAGCAGATTAAACCATCCCATGCCCCGTAGAAGTCGGTATCCCCGATAAGGTAATACACCCTCTCCGGAGGATGAGGTGCTGTATTCTCTTGACCTACCTGTCCTTAACATGCACCATTAACTTGTTTACACCGAGAAGTTCTTATGCGCAGTGTGGCTTGAAGATGCACGACTTCATCCTCCTGCCAGCTAAGTTCATGGACGACTGACTGGTGAAGGAGGCGGGGCACCACCCGCAGGTGCTTCGTACATCGTAATAAAGGAGATTCTGTGTTGTATGGCGGATATCTTTAACCCCCCTCCTTTGTTTGTTTTTTGTTGCCTAATTAATGTTTACTCAGCGCTGATGAGAATGGATAAGCGTACATGAACATGTTTCAGATAGCTGAATATGTGTTCAGTGTTGAAATGATAAACAAGAGGGCAACAGTGGCCGTCAGGGTAGTTGGTCACACAAGATGACATAAAGCTGATGATATTTTCGCTAATGTTACCTTGTTGTGGATAATGTAGATTTATTTCTTCCAAACTTTTACAAACAGTTAAATCAGTAGTTCTGTGTTTCTTATTGATTACATTAATTTCTTGATAACTCTAAGGATCTTTACCTAATCATTAATTTTGTTAGGATCTCTTTCCAGATGGAAAATAATGATATTGAAAACTTTAGAGGAATATTACAAGGTGTTATTGTCATGAGGCAATAAAGAATAGGCGTTAACGAAGAGTTGGGAGGAAAAAAATTGTAGATGAATGATCTTTAGATGCTCAGAATGTATTTTATTAAACATATAGATATTAAAATTTTTTATATACAGTAATTATTCATAAGTGTCTGTGCTGAGTATATATACAGAGACTAGACAAAAGTAAACAGCCCCAAATAGGTCATTCTGATCATATGATAAACATCTGACATCAAGCCAGAAGTAGTTTCAGTCTGCAGACAGCTTGATGGATTTTGAAAGAGAATGTTTAGTTGGCCACTAGTGCATTACTAGGAGCCAGCAGGAAGATTCTAAGGCTCTGGATATTCAGCTGTTAACAGAGTGACTGTTAACCTTGTGTTGTAAACTGATATTCAGCAAAAAAATGTGGCAAACATGTAGAAATGTCCACAAGAACCATATGTTAGCTCCATAGTTATGGATACAACAAAAGGGGGGCAAGAATGTCTTGCCCCCACCCCAACATAATGACAGTTGTCAACTGCAGTGGGTAACACACTCCCTGCCTTTTGGAACATGTCATTTTTCTAATGAATGCAGTCTTTCACAGTTCTCATTGATGCTGTTTTTGAGTATGGCATCATCCAACAGAAATTTTCATTGAATGATCTGCAGATTCTAAAGAGGGTAGTATTTCAGATGCAATGCAAAGATGGAGAAAAAGTCATGGCATACAACTATGCCATCTTCTGGCCAATCATTGGACATGAAGCTCATTGAGCATATGTGGAGTTATCCTTTATTGTCCCTTTGAAAGTACATTCCCAGAAACACACTTATGAGGGTTTGTGTCAGGAACAATTCTGCAAAACAGGATTTTGATTTCAGGAGTATGTTGTGTTACCTGGAACCATCATCTGGGAACTTCTGATTTAAACATGTCTCAACATTGAGAGACAAAATACCTTTGGCTATAAGGAAATGAAACTTTGATGAAATGTCTTAGTTTTAACAACTTTATTGTAATGCATTTTGTCATGTGCATATTTACAGTAGAAACTCATTTATTCAACTTGAGCAGGACCATCTTTATATCATATAAGTGAAATGTTAATTTGGACAATGGCTAATTATAAGTGCCCTTTCCACACACAAAATCTCGATTATGAGCAGTCTTTGTTTAGAAACATGGTGTCTTTGTAGTCAAGTTCAAAATGCAGTTAAAATAAAATTATCCAATCTGTCCAGTGCTGCAATTTTTCGCTAAAGGATGCATCCGCCCTCTATTTTTTTTTGGCCAATCAGGGTCTCCATTTTGGAAAAGCTCTGTAAAAGGATTAAAAGTGTCCTGGATGTGCCCCTTTCTGTAGCTGAAATGGAAACTTTTGTGAATTAAATACATATAGCATTCCTATGGCTGACTGAGGCCAGTTGAACAATCTGGATAGTTGGAAGAATGTCAGATAAACTAGTTTCTACTGTATTAACAATCATATGCTGATATAATTTACTATGCGTACATTGGATAATATTTTATTGACATCCATAATTGCAACCCCCACCTCAAGGAGGTAGATAAGCTTTTTTTTTTTTAAATCAGAGAAGGGAAATATTTAGACTTGTACAGGAAGAAATTGATTACTTGTGAAAGGAGGAAAGAGTAGTGGGCAACTAGTAGCATTGTTTTACTTTTTCCTTTAGGAAGTTGTACTGCTGCTCTCTAGTATCAGAGCATATTTTCACAATTAAAGTGTTGTTTAGTTTTCTTAAAATTTTCCATTTGTTTTATTTAAACTTAGTTCTGGATACACTATTTTAAGCCATTCCCCCCCCCCCTGCATTGCTGATTTACTTGGCATTCAACTACTTGATTAATCTATTAAATTTTTGTTCTTAATTTATAGTATATTTTTCTCATGCATTTTAATAATATATTTCTCTAACATGTCAAACTTTGATGCTTGTTAATTGTTTTTAAATTGTCTTGGAATAAACAGTTATCCTTACTTTTTAATCTAAGATAAACAAGATGGACAGTAGTGATGAGGAAGACATTCAGGAATTTTCAAAGGGCAATTCCTTCACAGATGTGAGTATCAGTGTTACAATGTAATATGTAAACAGATTATTTTCAAATGCAATGTTACTCCCAAACTAATATAGTATGAAGACATCTGATGTGTAAACATTATTTGATTTTCTTTTACATTGCTGTCTTTTTGTTACATTTTTTTTGTTTTGCAGGATTGAAACAACCAGTGAAACAACTGTAGACATTTTTAAGATTGCATTGGTTTTCTTATGCATACGTTTAGTCTTCATTAGCAATTTTTTTTTAAAGGCCAATTTAATTTTCCTATATAATAACTAACTAGTTTTCTTAATGTATACTTATTCTGGCTATGGTTCTGAAATGCTGGAATAAATGGGATAAAACAACAAAGCTTCTAGTAACATTATCTAAATTAGCTCTTTCTGAACTGTCTAATAATCATATAAAAATATTTTTTGCAAAAGAAAGATCTTAAACAGGGTGTTTCAAATGTCTAGAGACACAGGAAATATGTATAATAAGTAATTCACTTTCATTTTTTGTTTTATTTTCAACGTAAACTGTTACAGGAAGTATTCAAATTGTTCACCCTGAATTTCAAGACACTTTTAGTACTCATAGCTGGCAAACTCTCTAAATACTCCCCAGTGATGCAACAAAAATGTGCTGACATTCTTAGCTTATCTTTCAATTCTTCAGTAGTTCTTGGTTTCTCTACATAGACAACAGATCCAAATGTCCCTATAGATAAAAGTCTAAGAGTATAAGGTCTGGAGATCTGGGAGGCCACACCACAAACCCCTGTCCTTCTATCCATTTATTAGGGAACAGACCATCTAAGTAATTTCAAACAGCTAGGATGTAGTGGGAAGGAGCTTCTTCCTGCTGAAACCATAATTTTATTCTTTGTTGAAGTGCCATTTCCTTGATCATTGGGAACAGAAAATCCTGAAGCATTTGTAAGTAACACCAGTCACATTTTCATTAAAGAAGTACAGTCTTGTGAGACTGTCATCCATTACTGCAGGAAATAGCATAACTCTTCATACCATTGTGGAATATTATCATTGCTCTAGTACCTTGAGTTATCCTGGTTGACCATTTAAGTGAAACAGCTTCATCACAAAGTATTATCCACTTTATGCGATTTATTCTGTTAAACTACCATTTGCAGAACTCAACTATCATCCTTATCATCCCCATGAAGTTTTTGGACAAGCTGCACTTTATATGGATAAAAGTGATTTGCTCTAGGATACAGCATATTGATGTGGCAATTTCACAGCTCAAATTGCACAGACTTTTTTGGGGGCTATTGACCAAATATTTGATCATGGTTTATGACATGTTAGCAACATTTGTGTTTTTAAGGCATCCACCTTTGGGATAATCATGGACACTGCCAGTTTTTTTTTTAGATGTTGCACTAATCTCCCAACTGTTCCATGCAAAATGCAATTCCTATCTGGATGTCTTCTATTAAATCCATCAGCTGTTGAGCATTAAGTACTAGCAAGCATTGCATATATGAAAATTATCTCAACCTCAGTTGTCGGCACACCTTAAAAAGAAAAGTAAATTATTAATAATGAATTACCTACATCTCCAGACATTTGAAACAGCCTGTGTATTGTGTGCGCTAACTTTTAAACATTTTACTTATAAAAATGTTTTCACAATACAACAAAAAGTCCTTTTTTTATGTGGTGTAGAAAAATGTGCCTTTTAATATACAATTTACAAGTGCCACTTAAATAAATAAATGCAATTTTTTGATAATAATTGGATTAATAGTGTGTGTGTGTGTGTAAAATAATAACTAATATTCAGATGAGTTGCTTTATTTAAACTTTTTTAATAGTTTCTCCAATACAGGGCAGGTGGATAATTTTGATGTCAGAGATTGTTTTATCGAAATAAAGGAAATATGGAACCAGAAGAATGGAAAATTCTTAAAGTGGAGAACTGCCCTGCTAAGTGAAATCTGTTTATAAGCCGAGCTTCTGAACTGTCTAAATTGCAGCAGTGACTTTTCTGTTTGTTTGTAATTAAACAGATAACAGATGATGCTAAACCAACTACTGAATATATGGTGAAGACTATGTCTGAGGATAAAAAAATAAAGCCATATACTCCTGATTCAGGTTCAGGTATTGACTTTTCATTCATTTATTTGTTGTAATGGTACAGGTAGGTTAGCAATTATGTATGAAATGAATGTACTGCAAATGAAAAGCAATTTCTCAAGGAATAATTTTTTAAAATAGAATTGTTTGTTTTTCCTTAATGATTTCCATTTGCTGAAAATAATTCAAGTTCTAAAAGTTGCAGTCTAATAGAAAAATGGATTTTAAGCGATGTTAATGTAATAGTTTTAGTGTCAAGTTAGAGGTTGGAGCAGAAAATATGTTTGATCTGAAGAACAGAAAAAACCCAAC
The DNA here is from genome assembly GCA_018389105.1 of Nautilus pompilius. Lineage (NCBI taxonomy): Eukaryota > Metazoa > Mollusca > Cephalopoda > Nautilida > Nautilidae > Nautilus > Nautilus pompilius. The sequence goes on along the minus strand of JACATO010000611.1, from coordinate 284,170 downwards.
AAAAACATTTTTTTAAGTGAAGAAACTTTTTAGGTCAAGTTTCTGAACTGAATAAATTCAAATTAATTCAGAAGTGTCTGGGAAATTACTAATCTAAGAAAAGTTATAAACAATTAGCAGATAATAATGAAGATTGTGATGGCCAAAACAAAATGAAGAAGCAGGATTGCTGGAGTAGTGTAGTCAATAGATCTAATGAAACAATTGAAATATTTTACGGGCAGTTTTATTAACCAAGTTTGGAAGCTTAGATATTCTTACTGATGTGAGAAAGTGATTAGATATTTTAAATTGGATGCAAAGGTGGATGTGAAAATTAGTTGGGCTTATGATTAGTAAAAAAGAATTGATATGAGATCTTAGGGATGTTGAAATCATAAAATTTGAAAATGCTAGTTAATTTTTAATAAATTATTATACAGTACTGTTTTTTTTTTTGGAGAAAATTTTTGTGTGATTTGCTAGGATTATTAGCTTTGCATTAATTTCATTCATTAAAAAGAATATAGATTGTTTAGGCTGGCCTGTAGGTGCATTATGGGGGTGTGACCAGAATATTTAAAGTTTATTTCTGGTAAAAGAAAAAACAAAACACCACCAATTATTATTTACTATTTCTTATGTCACTGGATTTCTATAAGTATGAAATACATATGTTCTTGAAAACAAATGAACAAAACAAAAAATTTTTAAAAAATTGGACTTTTTATAATTATGCAATAGAATATTTTATACTTTTTCAAGCCAGGTAGATACACTGAAATATGCATTGTAAATACATATTACAAACTTTCTTTAGTCAAAAATACAGTAATATATTATCTCATAAAATTCTAAAATAATTTTGAATAGAAATTTTTAAAATAACAATTTTTATTTATATCCAATAATAAAATTGTTCAACTCAATCTCAGAATTTATCTCTGGATTGAGTTAAATCTCTTGCTGAAAATCTTATTTACAAGTCTTTAGCTGATTCATTTAAAGAAAATCATTACAGCCAGAATCATTTAAATACTTCTCAACAAATGCCACCGAAATATAAGGAACAATTTTGTTGACAGTGTTGTGACTGATTAGCATAATTAAAAATTAATTGAAACAATTTTTATTCATGTCTAATGGAATAGAAGTTTTAAGAAAAATTTTATAAAAACCACTTATTCTATTATAGTTGATTAATTTATGACTGTAATTTAATTTTTCAGTTTCCTACAAAGACAGATATGGACAATACAGTCTCAACTTATCTGGTTGTGACAATGTACAGGTTGGATCATATAATGTTGCATATGTTGGTCGGCCAATGTCAAATATTAATTTTGGCAAAAAGAAAACTTGCTCTAAAAACTATGATAAATACAAAGGTAAGGAATAAAATACCAGCTTAAATTGCATCTATTAGGTCATTACAAAAGTTTTGTCAGTTTTAATATTATGCTAATTTGGAGTTCATTTATTGCATGCTTGTGGAGGTGTATGTAGATAAGTTATATCATTTTGTAGTGTGTGGTCTGGCATACACTATGCAAAAAACCAAGCTTTTAAAAAATCATTAAATGGATATTTGTTTCAGGGTTCTGAGTGAAGCATGGATAAAAATGATTTTGGTGCCATTTTGCTTCACGAGTTCAAACTAGGCCAAAAGGCGAGCAAGGCAACTTGTAGCATTAAGCAAGCATGGGGTGAGGACAAAGTACAACGATGGTTTGCAAAGTTTTGATCAGGAGGTGTGAGCCTTGAAGATAAGGAACGTAGCGGACATCCTTCCAGCTGTGATGACAACTGTCTGAAAGCCTCGAGAGCTTGACATAAGGACTGCGACTGTTTTCCAGCATCTTGACGCAATTTGCAAGTTGAAAAATTGTGAAAGTGGGTGCTACACAAGTTGAATGAACAACAAGAAAATTGTTGATTGGAGATCTGTTCTTTGCTTGTCAGAAGAAACAAAAACAACCCATTTATTGACCGAATCATTAGGTGTGATGAAAAATGGATCCTTTATGACAATTGCAAACTACCAGCACAGTGACTCAACAGAGACAAGATGCTGAACCACATTCCAAGACCAACCCAGCCTCTACCCAAAGAAGGTCATGGCCACTGTCCGGTGGACTGCAACTGGTGTCATCCACTATAACTTCTTGCAACCTGGCGAAACCATCACAGCTGAAAGTTACTGTCTTGAGCTAAACGTTCATCAAAAAGTCTCCAAATGACAGCCGGCATTGGTGAATCGAAGAGGCCCAATGTTGCTTCACGACAAAGCTCATCCTCATGCTGCAAAGTGACTCTTCAGAAACAGAACACGTAGGGTTACGAAGTTCTCCCTCACCCAGCCTATTCACCAGACCTTTCTCCCACAGACTACCATCTTTTCAAACACCTCGGCAGCTTCCTCCGTATGAAATCCTTCTCCAATGAAGCTGCCTTCCAACAGTTTATGGACTCCAGAAATTGAGATTTTTTTCAAAATGGTATAAATGCACTTGTAACTCACTGGCAGAAGTGTATTGATTGTAATGGAACTTACTTTGGTTAATAAACTTCACATTCAGCAATGATATAAAGTCTCATTGTTGTGATAAAAAAACTGATAAAATGTTTGTAGCAACCTAATATTTCATTTGGCATTAGAACATTTTTTGTCCCATTTTCCTTCTAAAATTTGACAGATGCATCAATTTAGAAATTCATGTTTATAGTTGCATAAACATTTTACACTATACAGAATAAATTCAAAACCATATCTGCAATTTTTTTTTTTGAAAATTTACTTTTTGAGAAATAGCTAATTGTTTAGATGTAAGGTTACTGAGGACGCTCTTTAAATATGCATTGGAAATTCTGCTGTCTGTCCCTTTTATTTCTTTCTTTTTAAAGTAAAGTACAGATCTACAAATTAATTATTGCAAGTTTTTTAAAATGCAATTTCGTTAGTTTGATGTTTTCTTGTACTTTCACTTATATGTGTATGCATATAAATAAAAGCTTTTAGGAAACTGTCAATACAATTCAGTAGATAAAGGCAGTGGGGGAAGACTCATACGTTTTTTTTAATTGTAATATATTTAATAAAAGCTTAGCCTGCACTGAAAGAAACTATATTGTTGTTGCTTAATGCAAACATGTCTAGTTCCTCGTGCCTTGTTTTGTCAGAGATGCTTACATTGTGTTTGATGGTGACCACTTTTAGTGATTCAAGCAGCTTGTTGGAGAACACATTAGTGGCTCTGTATTATTTCAGTTTACACACACATGTTAATACTTAAGTCGGGAAAGATTTTGCACTTTTCGTTTCCTAGTAGCCTGTTTTCTCCGTCTAAGATAGGAAAGTCTCAATCTTTCGAAGATTTACACACTTGTGCTTTGTTACCATGGAGACCTTGTTATTTGAAAGTTTAATAGGTTTGTTTACATTTACCATTGTACATCTCTCTGCTGTACTTAGTTTAGAGGGAAAATAAATATTTTTATCATGATAACTATTGTTTAGGCAGTTTTATTGCTTTTGTTTTAAATTTTAATTAAAATTAATCTCTATTTTTGTTTGACTGCAATAAATAAATATAGAAAAGATAAATAATTTTTCTCAGACTTCAGTATTTTGTTAATGGTGAAAAATAAGTTGGTTAATGCTGCTACCACTACTGTATTAGTGCAGAGAATGGTTGGAACTTTCTTTGCTATATAAGAAATGATCTGATGTTTATTAGAAAGTTAGAAAGCATTCATTACTGGAAGGACTTTAATTTTCTTTTATTTTTAGAATCTAAACAAATAATAACAGCAAACGAACTGAAAAATGTATCACAAGCAGTTGGAAGAAAATGGCGACAATTAGGTAAGCTTCAAAGTGTTGTCCTCTCTAGATACACCATCAACATATTGGATCAATGAAGTTTGAATTTTTTAGAGACAACATTGGACTGTAGATCTAACTAGTTTTCCTTACTGCAATGAGCTTAGACAAATTATGCATCTTATTCCACTGTTGCCTGTTTAAAAGCTTTGATCTAAACTACAACACATACACAACTAGAACATTCGCATGAAGTTCTGCAGTGTAATAATTGACCAAGTCTTAAATATAAAATTTTTAAAAAAAGGGTTCTTAGTGTTTATTCAAGTTATTTTAATTTTTCAAAATTTTGTTAACCATTTTTGAAAGATGCAGACTGAGTAAGTGTTGTAAGAGCTTTCTGCCTTCACAAAAAAGGAAAAACTCTTGAATGGGTGTATATTTGTTCATATATAAACAAAATGGTATATTGTAGGATTAAATTTTTTTCTTAAGATACAATTTATATTTTATTTTTGTAATATTAAAAGTGTCCAGTGGTAGTAATCAAAAATACTAGTTTTTTTATTTATCTGTTCAACAGCATTTAATGAGGCATACAATATTCCATAAGTAACTGAACAGACTCGCATGCTCATATTTCAGTTACAAAATAACACAGGAAATTGGTTTTGCATTATTTTAATTCACATTTGTTTGACTTCATAACATAAAATGCAGACACTTGTTCCATCAAGACTTTCGTACAACTTCTCCACCATTTTCGTTGAACCATTCCTGTAGGAAAACACAGAATGCTACTTTTTTTGTATATTTCAGGACCAATTTTGTGTAGAACCTCCAGTGGCTAGTGCTTTTCCAAAGTTTGTATTAATGATGATGTTTTTCGGTCTGTCAACTTTTCATTTTATGCATTGTAGGGAGAGAATTAAAAATTAATGATGCATCATTGGACATTATAAAATATGACTACAAAGACGAAGGCCTCGAGGAAATCTGCCATCAGACATTGCGAAAATGGTTAGAGAAATCTACACCACAAGACTGTACAGTTGGTGTATTAGCTACAGCACTTTTAGAAGCTCAGTGTCATGAAGCCGTTGAGAAACTTCCTTGCAAGTGAAAACAAGTGTTATAATACATTTTTAAAAAAATTTGTTTGCTTACCACTTACAAAGAAAGCCAAACTGATATTTTTCTGGAGTAATTTCTATATGAAGTCCAAAGAAAAAATCCTTTACCTAGGAATGAGAGATAGATTGTTTTCCATTTTACTGTTGTAAATTAGTTAAGAGCAATATTTTAACCTGAAACTAAAGGATTGAGAGTAAAGACACTAGTATACATTCATTTTAAAGATAATTTGATAGCTGAGAAGCATCTTTTTCTGGATAATAAACAATAAAAATGAAATATGTATATTTTTTATGTATTTGTTGTTCTTTAGGACATTTTTTTTTAAAATAAAGCCTGGTTATGTACAACTTCATCAAACTAGAAAAAGCAGCAGTGGTTTCCTTTGAGCCGAGCTAGTAAAACATTTTGGCAAGAAGCATACAGCTTCAGGCAAGTTCCACTATACCAGCAGAAAACATTCAGTGACTTCAAATAAATATAGAATTTATTATAACCTCTAAATAGCCATAGGTAAAAGAAAAGGTTGCACAAACATGCCCATTATACTTCCAACTTCAATAATCTACCAGAACTCTTCTGATTAATAGCAGTAGAAGCTAAGACAATAGCTGGACATTACATACAAACTGGACCCAATAAAGATTTAACTATACTTGCCATCATGACTAACAAGCTTGTTGCACTAACTTGCTACTTTGTTGAATTGGTGTATGCATGTACACAATTGATTGTTACTTCTGTATGTTAAAAAATGAGTATAGCAATGATGGTTGCTTAAAGGAAGACTAACAAATGGGACATCAGGCAGTAATTCTGCTTGATAAAATCAGTTTCTCATGATTAGTGTAGATACGAATTGAGCAATTTCAGGACCATTTTTGTACCTGGCCTGACATCATTGTTGCTGACCTACTGACTGGTCATATGACATGTCAGTAGCTTGCCATTCTGGAATGAATTACATAACTGTACTACATTAACCCATCACCTATTAGACGGTTCATTGACGACCCTTTGATACTAGTTATTTTAATAATGCCCAATCTGCAACAAAATGTTACTATTTAATGCCATAATTTTTACATTTCACTGTTGAAAGTTGCTTGTAGTGTATGAAAGTGGAGCTTATAGGCTAAAGTTTTATGTTGGCAGTTAATACAAATGTTTTCGATCAACGAGATCAGGTATGGAGAATGAGTAAAAGGGTTTATGCATGCAAAGAAAGGTTCAGTCTACTGAGTTCTGAGACAAGAGTATCTTGGAGGGATATAATAACATCAGATGGAAATTTGGACTTGTGTTATTTTTCATTTTCTTTACAGTCATCAAACATTTTGTGGAAATAATGGTTTCTGGCTGTTTTGTATTATCAAAGTAGTTTATTTTGTCCAACTTTTAAAGATAACCAGCCCAGCCCTGAGGAAAATATCTTTAACAGAATTTATTTCTGAAGTCCATTTAGTATTCATGCATTTGGCATTTTAAGTTCCAGTGGGTAGGCAATTTTCCTTTTTTTTCTGTAGACAGTTAGTGAACTTTTTCTGGAATTGAAAAGATATTTCTATGAAATGGTTTTGATTTTCTTCACCTATGAAACTGATATTATTAAATATGATGATAGAAGTTAAAGTTGATTATCTATTTTACATTTGATGAAGCAGTCAAGTTCATATATACTGTATATATATAAAAAGATGTTTGCAAGACAGAATATTAGGTTTCCCATACTATATCCATCAGATTAAAAGTTCCTTTTGTCAATGTGAAGCATTTAAAAATCAATTTTAGTTTCTTTTTGTCATAAATTTTTTGCAAGTTTAGATAATGTACAAGTATTTTATTTCAAGTATCTAGGCAGTCTTAATGGAACAAGGGAAGGAAGCTAACTAGCCAAGCTTTTAGTGATTTCATAAAATGTCCTTCAGGTACTTAAAAATTGGTTGTAGTTTGACCCATTGATCTCAATAACTGAAGATGTTCACGTGAACTACTAACACAATGTTATTCTCATTTTAACTTTGGTGAAAGATGTCATATTTCACCTCTAGGTATCATTACATTTCACCTAGCTGCAATGTTCGTAAAAAAAATGCTAAAAGTATCATCTCACATCTAACCTGATTACTTCACTGATCAGAAATATTCCTATAAAAACAGCCCGTCATCTTAATATTTTACTTTTGGCAAAAGATGTCATGGTTCCAAAATGCAACGTTTGTTAGTTATGAGAAAAATGACATTTCTGGTGCTGATTTACTATTAACTTCTACTAATTATTTCATTCTAATATTCAATATGCAACACGTAAACCTTATACAAATCATATTTGTATTTAATACTAATTGATAGAATTAGGCTGGTGATAACTTTAAAAAAATAAGCCTGTAAAACAGCAGTCATTTAAAAATCCAAGTTTTACAAGCTATATTTGATTTAGAACCAGTGTAATGTCATATGCAATATGCTGTCATTGTTTTTTTTTTTAAATTAATAGTAAACTTAGTAGCACACTTCAGATTGCAACATAAGCAATCAAATGTCAAGGTAAAACTAAATGAAGAAAATTTCTCCCATACCTGAGTTTTATTAGCCATTTTTACTGGTTAAAATCTTACACTTTACCCATTTTCAACTTGTAATTCATTTTAAGAGCTGTATTTTATAGATTGCATGTTGTTTGCTTTGTCTAATATAGTCTTGTAAGGCTGCCAATATAGGCAAGACAAACATCATAAAAGGTTTATGTTGCTTGTATGGTAGAGAGAATTTAACCCATTTTAATAATCTCTATATGGGAGGCCTAGTTTTTTCTGTTTGTGCAGAGATTTTTATTATGCTGACAACGAGTTTCTGATTTTTCTAAATGCATTTCTTGTTAGATTTTAGATCTATTAGTTGGTTACTCAATAATTCTGATAAAACGTACCCTATATTCCAAAAGCCTTAAATTTGGTGAAAAAGGTACAAAATTAAATTCAAAGTACAATGTAAGCATTATCTAAATTTAAGTATAGTTAAATAAGATATATGCTGTTTTGGCCAAATCTAATTGCAGTTAATATCTAATAGAAACTATATTTGAATATGAAATAAAATTTTGAAAAAATACATCACTAAACCTACTTGTATAAATAACTGACCATCAAACATCCCGTAAATGATGACATTTATTCATGTTACATGTTACAATTTGCTGGTCAATGGCTTGCCAGGAAAAACAGTATACTGTGGTTTTTGTATAAATGAAAGACATATATCATTATTTTAATTAAAGATTATTTTTGCCTCCATAAATAATACTATAGTAATCAATAGTTTAATAAAAAGTTATTTGTTATGAAAGTCACTAAATGCAATAACAAAAGTACCGGTACTGTTTATTGAATACAGCATTTCTGTCTACAATTAATCTAAAGATTCTTTTATCATTTTTAATTTTTATACATAATTCAAAATAAAAAGGCCAGTACACTTTCTAGATCATGGTAATGTCCCAAGTTAGTGTATATGCAAAAGCAACAATTTAGTTTGCAAAACTGCTATACTACACCTGTGGATTAAAAACTGGAATATAGTAATCATTAATCAATAAATGATCAAATGCTAATTTTTTAAAATATTTTCACTTGTTATAACAATGCTGTATAATAAAATCATTTTTTAAAACATTATTTAAATGCTAAAACTGCATCAAAATTCAGTCTGTCACACTCAGATAAACTCCTAGTTTTAGAATGAAGGGAATCCTCTTGTAGTGTGTTGGTAGGAAGGAAGTTTTTTTTTTAAAATATATTTTCAATTTTTTAATACATTATTATCAGGAAATTAGTGTTCCTTTTACTTTCTTTAGACAATTGTAACTGTTTTCTACATCTTATATCTAACAATGAAAATTTGTTAATTTGCTTTTTTTAATCATAAATTTCAAATATGATAGTGTTACATTTTAAATATAAACCACCAAAAGATCAAAGGGTTGAGAAACTAAGAACAATCCTCAAAACTATCCCTGATGTTGGTGACAAGAAATCACCAAAATGTATTTTTATAAGCTAGTTAGTTCTATCATCAACAAAGTGGTACAAAAAAACCAAACATTTAAATGTAGTGTCAATCTTAGCTGATAGTTAAGGGCTAAAAAAATAACACTTGGAATTTTTTTAATGAGTACATTCTTAGGGATATGCACTAAATATCCTGAATAGGGTGCTAAAGGTTTAATATTAGAACTCAAAATTCTTAGAATATTTCTCAAAAACAGAAATAAATTTATATGGTATTAAATAGTAATGAAATTTTAGTGAGGTTCATGCTGATCTAACAAATTTTGTAAGATAATTTTTTCTTGGATATACTTCTGGTACATTTTTTTCAGCTGCTGCAATTTAAATTGCAAGTTTACAATGTCAATAGTAAGCTCTATGACAGTCTGGAAACCCTTTTGACTGTACCTAAGGTTTTGCGGGACAAAGATTCCGAATGCCTTAAGTGGATCTTTGGGTTGCTTCTCTTTACTTTCCATTACCAATGCTTTTTTCAGTCGAATTTCCATGGACCCTTGTTCTAGGTGATTATCCTCATAATTTTCTTTTTGCTGCACGTCAACATTCTCATAAACAAATGTTTTACGTTTTCGTACATCAGACTTCAACCCAAAAAGCTCAATTGCTGGAACTTGGTTAGGAAGAATATCAACAAGTGTAGAAGCACTGATGTTCTCTTTATTAATTTGTAGCATACCTGTAGAGTAAGCTCCCCTTATATACCGAGCTCTTGAGAGATGAAGAAATGCAGCCTTCAGATTTTGTTCTAGTTTGTTACGGTGTTCATACAAACATTCCAGAACATCAAAATAATCCAGCAAAATATTATCCAGTTTTTCACAGACTTTGTCCATTTTAAAATTTAAGCCTGTGAAAAAGAAAAAAATATATATGAATATGTGAACAAAAAAAAAATTAATTAAACCAATTTTAACTTAATTTTAGAGAAAACAAATGTAAAATATCTATTAAGTAACAAAATTTATTTTACCTTTTGGATTTTCTCTTCAATTCCATTTAAAGGCATTAATATTTACTGTAAAAGTTTAAATCAATTTTTACAGCAAACAATTACATGTGCAATTTTTATATAAAGGAAAGTATTCAAAACCTTTCCATATGACAACTTTGGCTTAAGCTAAACATATCAAAAATAAAAAAAAAAATAAATAATTTTTAAAGCTATTTTTCTGGTTTTTAAGTGGCTAAATATGTTTGGACATAGTAGAATTCTTCTAATTTAAAAATGTAACTTTCAGAAAATTTTTCTTATTAAAAAAATTGTGAAAGATTAGTTGGGTGGAGAGAAACTAGAAATTTTGTTAGTCCATCTAAATGACAAAAAAAAATGATCCATGTTACTTTCTTATGTATTTTTAAAACCATTTAATATGTTGCTTTGTAAATTTTAATCAAGAAAATGCTTATGATATTTGTTTATAAAGTATAATGGAATAAATTTTTACTGATATTTTTCACACCCACATGGATTACCACAAGTTCGTTTTGCTGTCCAGATCATTCTCATTTCTGATGGTGACAATTCAGGTAAAACATACATTTGTGAATGGCAAGTTTTTGCGCATTGCCATCTCTCATCATCTAAAAAATTTGGCCCTATTGCTGCAAGCCAAATTCCCATAGATACATCTTCTCCTTGGTAAGTCTTAAGATAATCAAAGTTCATTACAATCCACTGGTTAATGTCATAAGAAACAATATTTCCTGATCCACAAGCAAATTTAGGATAAACAGGAGCTGTATAATCTTTTTCTTTCCACTTTCCATAGCTATCAACAGCCCAGTTTGATCGAAAATTTCCCCACCATAATTTGTGTGTGTTCTTCAGTTTTTTTACGTCTTGCAGAATTCTGTCCACATCGACATAGCAATCATCATCTGTCTTTAAGATAAACAATGAATTCACATGCTTAGAAATCCAATAATGAAAATGTAAAAGTTTCAATGGCAGGGCACGATAGGTATCTGTAATATTTAGCAAAATAATATCACCATATTTCTCAGTTTCTTTAATTAAATTTTCTTGCTCCTTTGCTTTGGATTCTTTCCACTCTTTAGTGCGTGTTTCAGACTCCTCAATGTGCTTTTTTAGTTTCTGTTTGTCATAAGCAGAGAACATAAAAGAAATAAGTGGTAAGCCAGTAGTGTTTTCGTTATTATGCAGTTCTGACTGAAAAAAATGAAGTAATTTTCCACCATCATGTAAATTAAATTTTACTGTTTCGTCTACAATTAGATTCTCTACATCACATGTATGATTAATTAAAAGTCTACCTTCAAAATCCTTTGGCAAAAGATAGCTTTCTACTGGCTGATATCTGTAGTTATTGTAAAGCATACCTGCATCCCTCTGACAGAACTGTACATGAGTAATAATTTCGTCAGCTGGATGATCATACAGATAAATATATACGGACTCATTATGAAGGTTGAGGGATTTATAAAGTCCAAACCTTTTGACCACAATAGGGTATAAAACTTTAAATCGTATTTCAGTAATGCAATATAAATTCGTAAAAACGTTTTCTGTGCCAGGGACGCCCACCACGAGCTCTTGGTCTTCATTCAGGGCTGATAGATCTGGCCTCCAACGAAAGCACTGAAAATCGTCTACCCTATCAGCTGCGGGGATATCGCAGGCTTCGCTACCAATCACAAACCAGACTTTCACCCTGTCGCACCGGCCGACCGACAGCTTCCGCGCACAGCTCTTCCACGTTTGCCGAATAACTTGTCTATGCCGAAGGTTTTCTCGAGCAGACATAACAGCGATTACCAAATCGTAGCTCGCTTTGAGCTCGGATACTCCAGCAGGTCCTTCAGATTGTTCAATGGTGGCTTCAAGACCGAAGTACCTGTTGGAAATGCATGCGATTAATAAAGCACAAGAGCTGAGCAACCCGACCAACACACACCCAAACATATCCATAATTCCAAAGCCTGAGGAAACCATACGTGGCTGGTAGTAGCAATGGTAGAGAAAGTCGACTCGTGACCAATCCAATCCACCCCGACCCCCCTGCTAAAGCATGGACCCCCCCACCCCAGTTACTGTTCTTCTTCAAGTTTACCCCAAAAAACTTACGAAATTGCACACGCACAGATAATTCAAAAAACACACACACAAAAAATAAAAGATCCCCCCCAGAAACTAACTACGAGAGAAAACGTACCGCCGCCATTACACGTTTGCTGCTGCCTCCCTGACAATCCGAAAGCGGGAAATTGTCAAATTGTCATCCTAAAATATATATATATTGTATCATTCTGGAAGAAAAAAAAGAAAAAAAAATTATAAAAGACAGCAATTAAATTCCTATAATGTAAGACATATAGATATATTTATATATATAAGAAACCGCCAATGACCATCCACTACTGATTTATCTCTTTAACAGTCAAAAAAAAAAAAAAAAAAGATGGATGCATTTATGTTGATGATTGAAGTGTTACCTAGGAATAAATAACTTCCTAGTTAGTATTTTAAACAACAATGTATGATGGAAGGTATAGTACAGAGAGTATATATTACAGACCTTCCTGAAGAAGTAGTAGAATTCATATTCTTCAATTTATCGCCGTACAGAGATCTCCTGCCTGCAAAGTTGGTCTGTAAACAGTGGTACCGACTGATACATGGTAGGGGTTTTGTGTTTGTGTTTTATTACAAATTTATTTCCTTTGTTTGTTATAAAGCATCGCTTCCCCCTTGGAATACTTGTGCTCATAGCCCCGGAACAGAACTTGTTATGTGTATTCGGTTTAAAATTCTGTAAGACGATGCAGCCAGCAGCGGCTTTGTGTTTTGGTTCACGATGTACTGAGGAGAACAACCAGTACCTTCCGAATCCAGTCTGTCTGACCATTAATGTTCTATTAATTCATACCCCCTGCCGACGAAAGTTTAGAATTAACATTAGCCCCTTTGTTTCTAGGTACCTAGGGGTTACTGAAAAAGAAAAAGAGGGGGTGTGTGTGCGTGTGTCTCAGGTTTGGATAGCGAGAAACTAATTTAAGGGGAATTATTCTCGCCCTAAACTGATCATCGAAACCCTCATTAAACGAGGAAGTGTCGAGCTGTCAGTAAATATCTTTTTGGAAATATGGGCTCTGTAGCTGAATGTACTTAAAATATTTTCATTATTGGTTGCTTCACTGGAACCATAGCTTCCATTTTTCACGTTGTGCACCTTGTACTATACTTGAATGACTTATCAAACCTCTAGTTTGTCTTGCTCACTCACTACATGTACTTTTTTTGTTGTTAAAATAGCTTAGAAGCAGTTCCATATTCCAGTTAATAGTCTTTACTAAGTTGTCATGTCCTAAACTCTATCATCTGTCTTCTTTATTCATTTATTTTAGTTGTCTCCCCAATTCTTGTATTCTGTCCAACATATATCAGTAAACTGAAAGTTCTTTAGTCATTCACTATTTTATGTGTGAACATCAAATACTTTAGTGAGACTTAGAATTATGCAAACATTTCTATATCTACCAAAATAAAATAATTAAAGATGGAATCACTGGTGTCTATTATGTAATTAAGAATAATTTTAATTATTTTTTCCAAGTGTACCTTTTTGTAATAACACTGTCAGTTATTTTATAATTACTTGGCACTTTGTTTTAAAAAAATTCAGGACCAGTGATTATGTACAGGTATTTGCTATTGGTTCAGGATCCCTAAGAGTGTTCAAAAACTTAACATCTCTTGTCACCTTTATTTGTTTTGTTCATGCTTGTATTTTTAACTAAGTTATGTTTAATAGTAGCTTTGATTTTTACTATTTTCAAGTTAGCATTATAACTAATGTTTCTTTTAAGTTCCTGTAATCATTTTTTATGTTTCTCATTTCCGATTTAAACCTCTAGTTGTGGCTATCCAAAAGAATATTTTCTTAAAAAATCCTCTTCATAATCTTTAATTAGATAGGACTGTGTGCAACAGATTTAACCTAATTTCAGCATCACAGATTTTTTTGCCAGCAGTTGTCAGCCTATATTAATTGCTTTATTATCATTTAGTTACTAAATACCACATCAGTATTATCCTTTCTTTGACTATTAATCTACTTAAAACATTTTATTTTTAAATCAAGAAAAATATAAAGAAAAGTATAACCTTTATAATAGAAATACTAAATTGAAAAATATAGTTTCAGTAAAGGGTATGGGTAATTATTAACCAAAATTAAATGTGAAGAGCAATAAATTTAATCTGTTACAAAGATAATAGAATGATTTGTTTGCACATGGTTACTTTGTTTACTGCTCTGCTTAACACAGCAACTAGAAATATTATAGTTATTTGGCTTGGACTTATAAATTTAAAAAGAGACCCGAAAAAAATCTTTCAGAGTAATTGATGCTGTTAAACATATGGGCACTAATAAGTTTTTCTTCTATCTACAGTTACTAGAAGTTATAATTAAAAGTTAGTTAAGGTTTAAATTTTGCTTGGTACAAGAAAACGTTTTCTTTATGGTAATAGAAGTAAATGAATGGAATAAATTGCCAACAAATGTTTTTAATAGTGCAAATCAGTCTAAAACTTGTAGGCTTTTTGCCTTCTCATAAGTACTAAACTAAGATAAACAATGCAAAATAATGTGTTTAAAAATCGTTTTACAGGTGTTATCTCCAAACTTGAGCAAAACTTTCATGCTGCACTATCAGATTCCCGGGTAATATGGACTAAACTATCAGTGGGAGATGGTCCTTCAGTAACAGAGCGTTACTCTCACTGTGCTTGCTATTATGAAAAATCTCTCTATATATTTGGTGGCTGTACCTCTACCAATACTACTTTCAATGACTTGTGGCGCTTCAATCTAGTGACTCGTCAGTGGATCAGGCCTCTTGCTATGGGTGAGTCTTTTCATATATAATTAAGTATTAACCTAAAGTGAATTTTATATTATAGTTTTCAATTAGAAGTTACCATATTCATAATTTTGTTTCATCTGTTGCAACTTTTTTGATCTTTAGGCAATTTTGTGGAAATGACAATTTCAGGAAAATTTGAGACTATACCGAAAGTGATTGTATTTACAAGGTGATCAAAAAGTAACTATGCAGTGGAAAATTTATTGTTTTTATTTCAATACATTAACTCTTACAATAAAATATCACAATAAATTATGCATTACAATAAATGCTGAAAATGAGCCCACTCACGTTTCAACATTTTTCCACACACTTTTTTCATATTCTCAAAAATGTTTTGCAATTCTTCATGTTTCACTTTTGCAAATTTACTGCCAACACCTGTTGCAACTCCTCATACAGAACTGTCATTTGTTGGTCATTTTGGAACTACAGTGCAAAACAACAAAGTAGAAGGAGAAGAAATGATTACAAATATACTCCATTGCATAGTTACTTTCTGATCACCCTGTACTATAATTTTCAATCTTATTCTGTAGATAACAAATAAGAGTTTCAAAAAAAAGCTTTTTGTTAAAATATAACATGTAAACAATGGTTGGACTCAACATGAAAATAAGTATAAAGTGATGATTTTTCAAATAACTTTTAGAATCCTTTGAAATTATAGGTAAAATCAAAGTATTCTTTCCACGTGGTAATAAACTTAAAATTAGGTGAAAAATAATTTTTCCTGAAAACGTTTCAAGTCAAAATTTTTACATAAAATACATAGCAATCTGTTACCAAATTTTTAGAAAAAAATAATTTATAGCCCTCATCAGATTTTACATTGAAATTTTGAGAATTTCTGATATCTTCAAATATAATCTGGAAATGAGATGATAACAGACTGATAGCTGGATCTCAGGAACTATGGGTAAGGAAATGTATGATTGTAAACTGCCTTAATATTTCAAAGTATATACTTATTCTCATGCAAAATGGGTACTAGTGCATGAGGATTTGGTGAGTATTCATACTATTCTTGACCTTTTTTAATTAAAGTTTGAACAGACTTAACTTTAAACTTGGCTTGGTTTTTACTTACAAGATCATAAATAATTTCAGTTTTGATAAAGATAAGTCAATTAGACTAATGGAACTATTAAGTGGTAGTCAAAGTTAGGGTCTTTCTTATCACTGTATTGGGTCATGTCTTTGTGTGTTGGAGATTGGTTTTATTGCCAACTTTTCAAATGAAATCTTTGAATTTGTTTGGTCAAGTACTTCTGCATGTATTTTTGCAACCAGCTTTGTACCTTAAGTAGAAGGTGAGATGTGATATAGTGCATTTCTTTAATGGTGAAGAATAAGTTCAGCTTTTGTAATCCCACATTTCTGGGCAAGAGGGCATCACAGTGATGTGGCATTCTTTGCCACCTCACATGAGAAAGGAACAGTTGATGATGAAATCAAAGGTATTCCTTGGATGACAGTCTTTACAGGAAAGAATGTACAGAGTGCGGCTTGCTTTGTTAATGTCAGTGAGAGAGTACTAAGAATCAAAGTTGCTAATGTACCTGAGAAAAGTATTGGCAAAATTAAATATGAATTGGTAAAAAGATGGAACTGTGCAGCAATAAGTTTGCCAGAAGCAGAAAATTCAATGTGTCAACATTTTTGGTGTTTTGGTGTCTTTTACATTGCATTAAGTATTTAATGTTGGAGTGAACACTACTATTTTTAATGGTTAGGCATGGGAAATAGATGTAGCCTCACACTAAATTCAGATATCCATGGAAAAGTACTATGATGTCAGGTTCTTTATTGGATGTTTATTTTTATTTGAAAACCCATTGCTTGTGAGAAAGAAATTTTTCCATGAACTTTTTTTTACTAATTTAACTGGCCCTTATCTGTTGACATTAATCTCAACAGTTTGTGTTTTACAGGTCCCTAAACTTTGAGACTATTAAAGGCTTACAGGGATATATTTTAAAAATTCAAAGAAAGACAATGGACAAACACACTGCTCATTAGAATGGTAAAATTAGGCTGTCTTGGACCTAGTTTAGTGCAGTATGTGTAACTTTTTTTCAGATTTTGAATACCATGTTGTGAATTATGGTTCCTACTAAAAAATGTTTATCTGAATGCTGTATTTGGAAAATTATAGATCTGATACATATTTTTAATTGAAACAGTTACCACTTATTTGTAGATGGCTCTACCTAGGTATTATGCTTTCACTTTAGTTTATTAGCAGCTCTTAACTTCAGAAAGTTCTTAACTAATTCATGTTAACTAACATTGTTCAGGTTGTAAACCTGCTGATCTGTTACCTATCTGGGCTGAGTTCAATAGGCTATTATCACTGGATATATTGACCTTCAGTAAACAAATAAAGATGCCCATGTTTGAAGTTTAATTCATTGTTTTCAAAAGTGATAGGTAATGACAAAAGTGTTTTCTTTTACTCAATTTTTTTTTAAAGTATTGTAAAAATGTGGATCATACTCTACTGATGCTGTTGGGTAGAAATATTTTTTTTCAAATAGTTGTGAATCATTTAGCATTATGTATGATTGCTGAAAAGACAAGTTTTTATTAAATAAATAGTATATGCTTTTTTATTATAGATAATTCACTTAAAGATTACAAGTAGCATTTTTGTTAAAAGCAATTACAGGTTTGAAATTTGTTGGCACAAGCTATAAGAAAAGGCTAATGAATTGAATTTTAACTTTGTTCTTTTTTTCATCACGTGTCAAAATAAATATACAACTTTGTTATGATAACTTTGCCTACCTTCATGTAATGTCTTTTTGAACATTTTCTTAGGTTTAGTATCAGGCCTGTGAGTACAGGCAACTCCTCCTTTCTCATCATTACCACATAAATAAAATCTCTATAGGTGGTTCAGTTGTGAATTTTACGGAATACTCAGATAATTGATTTCTTTCTGTATGCTCCTTGTATAAGATCTTTTGCAATTATTTTTCTTAGGAATCTCTATTGATAGAATGGTGAATAGGCACAATCATTGGCTGTCTTCTGATCTACAATAATTAATGTGAATGAGCAGTCAGAAGATTAGGTGTCAGCATAATTGTATGGAATGTTAAAAACACACAAATATGCTCAACAGTGGAAGTGAATGCTAACTGAAATGGCATGACAATAGGCACTTTTTCGTGTTTTTTCTGGTACAATTCTACATTTTATTACAGTCAGTCTGGCAAACTGTAGTACAGGGTGCCCCACAAAAAACCAGGAAATTTTAAAGTCCAGATCTCAACAGTAATAGATTTTACCATGTGGAGTTTACTGTTACATCAACTTCAATTACAGAGGAGAGAGGTCACAGACATACAATTCTTAAAACCTGTGTTGATGGAAGCTTGGAGCAATATCCCCCTTGAAGTTATCCAAAGGGCGACTGGAAGTTGGTTGGACCGTCTACGTCGTTGTGCAGCTGCCCACGGAAAGCATTTTGAACACCACATCTAACATTTGTGTTTTTGTTCTGTTTTAAGCTACCAAATTTCTATCCTTTGCTTTTGTTTTAAATAACTACCAAAATTTCCAACAATTAAATAAACTGTACCAAATTTTCTGGTTTTTTGTGGGGCACCCTCTAGTTGGATTTTCTTGAAGTGAATCACATGGCACAAAAAAACAATTTCTGTCTGTCACACTGTACCAGAAGTTCATTGTCAAGTTACATGCCATAAAAAATTTAATTAGCACAAGAAGACAGTTTAGTTGCTTTTTGTTCATAAAGACTACTGATACCTATACTAGTTTAATTGGAACTCTGTTTATGGTTTGTTATGATGTCAAGGGTGGAACACTATTATTTTAAAGCTTATAGACTTTTAACAAATTCAATTCATGACTTATCAAACCTTGAATAGTTATTAGCACTGCATGAACTTTAAAATGAGAGCCAATTTTTGGCAGATTTTCCAAAATTTCTGATATGACATCATCATAGGTAGGACTTTGTGTAATTTTAAACTTTACTGTAGAAAAATCATACTATAAATTGAAGTCCCTATTTTGATGAGACAAGTTAATGAGTGTCACAGTAAACAATACTTTGCACCATTATAGAGCAAAGGCCAAGACTTCAACTGTTTGCTATTTTTGGGGGACATCTAGGGTGGGACAATATCTGTGTAAAAATCTGTCAGTTACAATGTGGGTAATTTTTTGAAAAGATTATGGACAATATTTTGCATATCACCTGTTGAATGGAATTCGGAAAAAATCTGCTTTTGTGATACAAATTTTCACCACAGTGAAAAACAGAAAGAAAATTAGTGTCACAGATGGCACAAATTCAATACCTGATTAATGCATGTTATTCCACCCTACAGATAATTAAAAAAGAGAATAAAATCATCATGGAAGTTTATGCTTCATGCAAGTTCTATCCAGAAAGAATTACTTTTAAAGAAAACTGAAACTATATCTTGTAACAATATCGTTTCAGATTTTACACAAGAACACAAAAAAAAAATCATTGCAATTTATCAAAATGTCCGCACACGTGCGCATGTGTGTGTGTGTGTTTCCAAGGATTTCATCAAATGCACTCATTATGATTAGTTCAAACCTGTTTGCTTGCTTTTATTTCTGATGTAATTTTTCATTACATGTTTATTTTCAAAATAAATTAAGAAATAAATGGAAACAAACTGATATTGACTTAATAGTTATTATCTAAAATATCACTATCAATTATGTGAAAAATGGAATCATTGCAAGTATGAAGTTGTTTGTTTATTTTCACATAGTGAAACAATCTGAAATGGAGAACTTGCACTGTGATTGGTGAACATGTTTGATTAAAGTTAATTTTCACTTATCTCCAAAGGCCTGAGCTATTATGGTAATGTGCTAGGACAGCTTGGTCTTATTTGCAAACTGACTTAATCATAGTTTATATTTTTCATAGGAACTTATCCATCTCCAAAGGCCTGTGCTAGTATGGTAATGTACAAAGACAGCTTGGTCTTGTTTGGAGGCTGGAGTCATCCCACACCTTATCCATTGCACCAGGTAAGTATTTAGCTGAATTTATTTTCATTGCTAAAAGATACTGCAGATTTTCATGGAAATAAATGTTGAAAGATTCATCTTTAATGTTACTAAATATATTAATTAGCACATTTGGTTCTTTCTACTTTAAAATGTTTTATTGAAATATAAAAATTAAATTGTTAGATTATTGCATGTTGCACTCAATTTACTAATTTACCGACAATCATATAAATTACAAGCTTTTCTGCTAGAATGATTCATTCTCAATCATGTAAAATCAAATTGCATAACAAAATACCACAAAACCTTCCAGAAAACCATACCAGCTTTATATATCATTCAGAGAAAAGAAACAAAAGAATATGAAAGTTAGGGAAAAATATAAGGCAGATTAGAAGTAAACCACCATGTATGTCGATGAGAAGTTTATGTTGCATCTATCTAGTAATGAGAATTTGGACCACCTTAATCATGTTGTTTTAAATATTAAACTTTTAATTTGTTTTTTGGATTCATACACTAGTGATATGAAAATACAACTCCATTGTACACTGAATAAATCAATATAGGTATATTGTGTATGAGACCCCTCTAAAAAAACTATTTACAGTCATCTTGGCCATTTAGGTTGTTACAAAAGTTTTCTCAGTTTTTTTTTACGGCAACAATGAGACTTCATATCATTGCTGAATGTGAAGTTTATTAATCAAAGTAAGTTCCATTACAATCAATACACTTCTGCCATCAAGTCACAAGAGCATTTATACCATTTTGAAAAAAATCTGGATTTCTGGAGTCCATAAACTGTTCGAAGGCAGTTTCAATTTCTGCTTGGTTGGAGAAAGATTTCAAAGGAGGAAGCTGTCGAGGTGTTTGAAAAGGTGGTAGTCTGTGGGAGAAAGGTCTGGTGAATAGGCTGGGTGAGGCAGAACATCGTAACCCTACGTGTTCAGTTTCTGAAGAGTCACTTTCACAACATGAGGATGAGAGCACTGTCGTGGAACAAGTTTTGGCCTCTTTGATTCAACAGTGCTGGCTGCCATTGGGAGAGTTTCTGATGAACAACATTTAATTCATGACAGTACCTTTCAGCTGTGATGGTTTCGCCAGGTTGCAAGAAGTTATAGTGGATGACAGTCCACCGGACAGTGACCATGACCTTCTTTGGGTAGAGGTTGGGTTGGTCTTGGAATGTGGTTCAGCATCTTGTCTCTGTCGAGCCACTGTGCTGATCGTTTGCAATTGTCATAAAGGATCCATTTTTCATCACACCTAATGATTCGGTCAATAAATGGGTTGTTTTTTTTTCTTCTGACAAGCAAAGAACAGATCTCCAATCAAAAATTTTCTTGTTGTTCATTCAACTTGTGTAGCACCCACTTATCACAATTTTTCAACTTGCAAATTGCGTCAAGAGGCTGGAAAACAGTCGCAGTCCTTATGTCGAGCTCTCCAGCAATTTCTCACTGGTTTTCTTGGATTGGCTTCAGCTGAGGCTTTCAGACAGTTGTCATCACAGCTGGAACTACGTTCCTTATCTTCAAGGCTCACACCACCTGATCAAAACTTTGCAAACCATCGTTGTACTTTGCCCTCACCCCATGCTTGCTTAACATTACAAGTTGCTCGTTCGCTTTGTTGCCTGGTTTGAACTCATGAAGCAAAATGGCACAAAAATCTTTTCTATCTATGCTTCACTCAGAACCCTGAAACAAATATCCATTTAATGATTTTTATAAAGGTAGGTTTTGCTTAATGTATACCAAAGCACATGCTACAAAATGATATATAATTTATCTACATACACCTTCACAAGCATGCAAAAATTGAACCTCAAATTAACATAATATAATAACCGACAAAACATTTGTAATGACGTAATATCATTCTTCAACTCCTTGTTAACCCAAGGCTTTAGTTATACAACATTTTTCTTGTTTCGAGTGCTGCACTTAGATTTCTGTTTCTGAGTGGGGGTGTATCTGCAAAAGTCTCACAACTGTCAGGTGATAAATTTGCATAACAACAGTCAGATTGTATATAAAACCTGTCAAATGTTCATATAATAAGATTAACAAGAGTATGGTAATCTGATGATGACTTACTGATGAGCAGCAATACCTAGCCATATCTAGGCTATAGAAAGTAGACACAGATGTGCTAAGTTTGGTTTAATAGAGTATTGGTGAAGGTACAGAAAAACAAGTTCAGTTCACAAAAGACCTAGTTTTGGACACCACGGTAGTATAACTGCGATATCTTTGGGTATTGCATCCAAAAAGATTTGTGGCAGATTAATAGGACCTCCTTTATCTCTGACTAGACTTTATATGAAATTTGCTACACTCTGCAGATATACATACTAGACTCTAGTATTTCACATATACCTGACACCAACATACTACAGGGTGAGATTGGAGTGGTTATGACTCATGTATGCTGGACTTTGTCATACTGGAGCCAGGTTTTTCTCTTGCTAATTGTTCATGTTTTGGAGGAGCCAAATCAATGTAATGTGGACTTGAATATTTTGGAGAGAGAGACCATCTTGAGAATGCCATATCACATGACCACAAAAGTGAACAAATTCTCTCTGATGGAGGTATTACAGGTTAGCACAACTTGGATGAGGTGATTAGCTTTGTTGTTATATCATTTGCACAAAGTTATCAGTTTATTTTCGTCATTAATGTAAGGGCTCAATATGCAAAAAATATCCAATGCTGCCACCTACCTAAACCTGATGAAACATGCTTGAGGTGATCTCTCTTGGGGCATTTGACAGCAATCATGGGCTCCTGGATCATTCAAGAATTGCATGAAGCCTCAACAAAGTGGAATGCACTGCCACAATACTGTCAGATGTCTGGTGAATAGAATGAGAGAAAGGTGCAATCATGCAGTGCAAACCAAAGACAGACATGCACATTACCAGACATTACATGGCTTTAGGATTTGTAGTTAGTGGCTTTTCATTGTCATGATGACATCACTGAATGCATTTTATTATGTCTAAATATTGTTCAAGATAGAATCTGTATATCAAACTATGGTTAATTTTGAATTGAATGCAATAATAAATTTGTATGCTTTATATAGATTTTGTTTTTTTTTTTGAGAATCTCCATGGGCGGAGAGAAGCCGTTTGCCGTCCTGTTTTATTCTCGGTGTATCATGTGAGAAATTATTGGGAAATCTCTTCCCAACTTCGTAGGTATAAACTCCAGTGAAGCGTTAATAATGTCTAGTAAAACGAAGGAAGTATCTCTAATTACCACGTGATTAGTCCTACAGCAGCGCTGGTGACATTCAAGGAAGTCACTCGGATGAGCAGCTTTTCTACCGATGATAAAGTCAAAAGCTTCATCAATTTGTTCAAGCAGAAGCGCAGGAGGAAGAGCACAGCAGTAAGTCAGAATTGATCACGTGTACTGCCTGCTTCCCATGTTGTATTGCCTCATTACTATATCTGCATACTTTAGTATACATTTGTACTGCGTACTACTGAAAACTCAAATGCCTTTAACCGTTTCATTTTTTGTTCAATTCTCATTCCGAAAGACGATTTGAACTGTGTGTGATGCGATACATTCTAAAACCCAATTTGGATGCTTCTGCAATGACAACCCAGGGAATGTCAACAACCCCATACTAAAGATGACTACCTGGCTCATGAGGGGGGGGGGGAGCATGTTAATATAAACTAAATATAGTAGATTAAGCAAAGAATTTATGATTTTATAATCTAAATAATTATCACTGATATGACTAGAGTTATTGGTACTTTAAAATTTTGAGATAATGGTAAGCCCTATTTTCTGACTTTTTAATGCATTTGAGGTCAACTGCAATGTTTTCCTTTAAGGCAGCAAGGTTCTTTAATGAACTCCACATGTACACTCCACAAACCAACCGTTGGTCCTGCATCACATCCTGCAATGTGCCACACAGAGTTGCTGGACACTCAGCCTGTATAGTAAAGAACTTAATGGTGGTATTTGGAGGATCTCACTTCCCAGGTGTTGGGTAAGGTCACCAGCAGTTTTTTTTATATAAAATCACAAGTCCCTTACAAAAAAGTGTTGCTTCTGGTGTTAATTTTGCTGTCTGAAAACAAGCATAATTTACCATAATTATAGTGAAGATTATTATTATTTTTAGAAAACTTGCTTTTCCATTAACTTAATTAGAAACAGTATGATGGTTTCTGCAAGAAACAAAACAATGTTTCAGTTACTGTTCTTATATTACCATAAAATTACTTAGGATGTTTATGTCAAGATGCTAGGGTAGCATGAGGAAATCAAAATTAAAATATGTTTGAACAATTTAAGACATTAATGTTGGCAGATGTCAAAGATATTATCCATGTACCTTAAATTTGTCATTTGCTATTTTGGAAAGCATGAAGGTTAGACTTTATCTCTTAGCTAATCTCCCTCTCCATACCATCAATGAGCCATCTTGATAGACATCATGTTCAGCAAAGTTGGTATCTTGAAACCTCTTCTTAGCCTTGAAAAGTATATGAATCTGTGATCTGCCCCACATGGTCTATAGCCCTGTCCTTTTGTGGCCTGTTAATGATATCTATATACAGGCTTTTCTTGACTGCAGCCATTAGACCAAACTACTTATGTACCATTTGTGATGAGACATTTCCACCTGTTGCATTTTAAAGTCAGTTAACTGAGTTGCTTTCCAGAAATTTTTTTTTCTCACTTGCAAGACCAAAATGAAATTTTGGCAATGTGGTTTACTTGGATAAGTCTCTTCCATGTCCTCTAGAATATATCAAAAGTTTTATGCTTAGTCCAGGCCCTAAAAATGATTTTCTGCCTCTGAGCTTATCTACAACATGAAATTGAGTTGTTTAGATTCCAACGTACAAATTCCCCAGGAAAGTTCTGTATGTTGTCTCTATTGCCATTGTATCATTCTTTTATCAACCACCGTTAAAAAATGAAATATTTGGTAATGAAACATTTCTTAAATGCCAAAATGAAAGCTTGCAGCATGTAAACATTTATATGAAAATTGGGGGGTACATTGATGTGCATATCAAACCTTGACAGAGAGAGGAATTTCAATCACTGTGGTTAAGGCTCCAAGGGAGTTAGGGTTAGGGAGTGAAAATCAATTGTACTAGTGTTAAATGTAATGTTCATGATTTATAATCATTTGAGCCTTAGCAAGTTTTTATTGATAAACTTGATGTTCATAGAGATCCTAACAACATATTCATCATGAGTCACTCAGCTGATTTTATTTATATGCCATATAATGATTTCAGAAATAAAGTTTTTTAGATCTTAACAATGTGACCATTGATTTTAAATGAAAAGTCACTTGTAAGACAGTATTACTGACCACAGTTTGATTTTTTTTAAAAGAATATTATTAAATGAAAGAATTTAGGGTTATTTATAATCTTAAAGATACTGTATCCAAAATTTAACTACTGAATTGTGTATATATTAAAGAAAGATTTTGTCTTTTTTGTTCAAGGTTTTCAGTATTCATTGCCCACCTTGTTCTTTTCTAACTTATATTTTTTATAAGGTGTAATGATGTCTGGGTATTTGACTTCTGTGAAATGAACTGGCACAAAGAAGAAGTGGCTTCTCCCAAACCAAGTCCAAGATATGGCCAATCTCAGGTAGGCTTTCTGTCTCTCATAGCTCTGCTTTAGGAGAAAAATTATTATTGTATTTTTGTTGATGGTGGTGGATTTTTTAAACATGTTTAAGTTTGGTAACTGACTAGAAAAATGTGGTTAAACCTTTATTAAAAAAAAAAAATTACCAGCTGCGCAATTATCACTAAACTAACCATCTTGCCCCTATTCGCTTAATGTTGGCACATGCCAAACAAACACCTTCCCGTACTATTTTTAATACAGGATCATGGCAAACATGACCGCTTCACTCGTGCTATCTGTAAAAGTTGAACTTGTTTATATTTTACAAGTTAATCCTACTATATGAATATGGCAAGAGTAATCATCTTGACTATCTGTAATACTGAAACATGGAAAATGTACTAATCTTTCCATTTCATTGCTGTAACACTAGAATATGTCAAATATAATCACCTTACCTCTATTTGCTATAACACTGGAACATGATGAACATAATCATCTTGTATCTGTTATCTGTTTCACTGGAACATGTCAAACTATCTGTAATACAGGAATCACTTTATGCTTACTAGTTGCAGCATT
Source organism: Nautilus pompilius (assembly GCA_018389105.1). Taxonomy (NCBI): domain Eukaryota; kingdom Metazoa; phylum Mollusca; class Cephalopoda; order Nautilida; family Nautilidae; genus Nautilus; species Nautilus pompilius. The sequence continues at coordinate 258,024 of JACATO010000611.1, read as the reverse complement.
GGAACTTGGTAAATGTATATATCTTGCCCCTACTTACTGTCACAATGGAACATGGTTAATATAAACACCTTGGCCTTACGGAACATGTAATATTGTAACATGTCAGAGGTATTTATTTTGCCCTTACTGTATGTAATACTTTAACATGGAAAATTTAATCACCAGTCACTAGTATGTGTAATGTGGAAACATGTCAAACATCATCAACTTGTCCCTATTAACTGTTATATTAGAATATGTTAAATGTTATCTCCTTGCCCTTATTATTATTAGGTGTAATTTTGGAACATGGCAAAAATGACCACTTTACTATTAGCTTTAAAAGAATTGTCTGCATTTAAATTAACGAAGCTTGTGTTTTCTGATCACTATTTTATTATTATATTTCTACATATATAAATATGTTATAAATTGTTATTTTATAAACAAAAGCAAGTAGAAACTCATGAAAACATTTCAGAACTATGAAGGTTGTTATTTTACAAAGTTATTAGAATATAACATTGATAGCAGGAATATCACATGTTATAACTAGCAAGACTCATAATCCTTTCCTGTTTTGTTTTCCATTTTTAAAAATTAAAATGAAAATTTCTGATATGATTGTGTGACTACACAAGAGCAATTTATTTACATTTATTTAAAATTGAAATTTTCTTCTTATTCCTGTTCTCAATAAAAATAATAATTATTAATGTTGAAAATAGTCATGTTTGTAAACAGAACAAAATTGTTTAAAAAATTTTTAATACAGATAGTACTTGCATTAAATTTTCTGATCAATTTATAACTGCTATTCCCTAGATGTTCTCGACCGTACTGACTCAGTTCTGAGTTGTCTGTCTGCTGATCATGAAAATATGCTTTGCAGAAGTGAATTTTACATTACTTTCAATGTGTAATGTTAAAAATTATGGAAGTTAGGTATCACTTGAACACAGCCAAGGGTAGGGAGTGTGGAGAATATGCTTAAATATGTTCACCAAGCAACTTTGATAAAACATTCTTTTGGAAGCTGTTTTAAATTGTGACTACTACTTGCACTTATTGTCCTTGTGGGAAAGCAAATTGTTATGTTCTCAAATGTTGAAACTTTTCTGCTTACAATTCATATTACATAAATACAGATTTTTCCTTTTAAGTTTCTGCTTACAATTCATATTACATAAATACAGATTTTTCTTTTAGAATAGATTGATTACCTACTGAAATTATTTATCTAAACTGAATTTTTTTAAAGAAAAACGAGGTGTTAATTTGAAAGAAGGTAATTAATTTATTTTTCTAACCATTACAGATTGCTATTGATGACAGTAACATTCTTGTTATTGGTGGCTGTGGAGGACCAAATCAGGTATCTACTTCAGAACACTTTCTCTTTTTATTATTATTACTATTATTATTACTATTATTATTATTATTATTATTATTATTATTATTATTATTATTATTATTATTATTGGTATAAATTATGTCATTATATGAGCAGCATAGTAGTCTTAGTCCTTCCCATGGTGAACCTCATAGACCTGGTTTCTTCTCACTCTTCCCCATCTGGGTATTCTCTTACAACTAAAAGAGAACAGCTGTAGTAGATACTTCACTGCCAAAATTGGCAAGGCTTAGCAGACAACTGTGTCACAAGATGCTGTTGTACACTATCAGCAACAAAATATAATTAAATGGAAAAAAAACTGTAATTCCTACTTCATTTACAACTGTTGGCAAAGTGAGAAACTATATTTTCTTTTTTTTATTATTATAGATCTTTAATGACATGTGGAGGTTATGCCTTGAGTCAAAGCAATGGAGATGGGAAAAAATTAAAATAGATCATCCAGAATACAGTGCTCCTCAGTTATGGTGTCATCCAGCTTGCAAGGTAAGGATGCTTCTAGTAACATTGGAAGTATATGGTGATGATGATCCATTAGTAGAATTTTTTCCCATACTATGTGCTAGTAAAGTTTTGTATTTTTCTGTCTTGGCTAAAATACAGGAAAACTAAATTAAATTAGATCTTATAATCATGTTTTTCATGGAGAAAATGCTTTTTCTTTAATGTCATTTTATATTTCAGGGATGTAATGACTTTGTTTACAAATTTGTGCCCACAAAAACCCCTCAGATTTTGTAGGATTTAGATTGAGGGTCCTGTAAGTTAGTCAATTCTTGCATTTGTTTAATCTGTATACATGAAAAGAAACTGATTCATATGGGGTCATGGTTTTTATCACACTAATTGCATAGGCAAACATTTCCAACATTTTTCTGTTAAAATCTGTTTCATGATGTCTCCATATTCTATTTTGGCAAAAAGAAATTCAATAAAACTGCCAGTTGTCTGTTCACTTAGGGTTCATTGATGAAGGTCAATATTGACCATTTTTATTTGTTTTTGTTTTTACTTAACATAAAATCTTTGAGGTCATTTTGAAACCTTATATTGATGATGGTTGGTGGTAATACTTTTGTGATCACTTAATATAGAATGTGGTCGAGTGGATTAGTTTGCAAAGATCTTGCATCCAAATCCTATAGAACATGCTTTTGGGACTGTTCCTAAATGAAATAACATGTTATCTGTATATTTATGATATTACATGGCTTCAAGCTGCTCTTGTACAGGGGTGTAATTACTCTTCAATATCAAAGATGCACATCATAATCACTGCCTATAACAAACATCTATTTGTAGATCGATGAAAAACACCTGAAATTTGTTTAATGATATATATATATATATATAATAACATCACAACTTCAGGGAATTTTACAAATGTTTTATTTTTGCATATTCTGAATGTTTCCAAATCATAGTATTTATTAGCTTATGTTAGATTAAACATGAGTTACTCCATCCTTCTCAGAGGGTGTTATAATCGTAGGTTCCTCGTGAAGCAGGTTGCTGTTACTGATCACAATCACACACCAATTCTTTTAAAAAAACCTAATACATTTTCTTATGTACTCTTCTCAAAAATAATAAATTGAGACTTATTGCATGTTTAAATTATATTGGGATTGGTTGATTAAAATACCAGATTTAAACTAAATAGAAAATTACAAAACTTTAACCAGAATATGATTTGCTCTATCAATGGATTAGTTGTATTCTAGCAAAATGTTATTAGTAATGTATTTTCTTTTGGCTTTTTTAAAATGTAAATGTTGTTCTGCATACATCATCATCCATCTTATTTTTGATGGTAATGTAGTCTTTTAGTGTAACATTGTAAAACATTGTGCCAATTACCCTTACGTGTGTGGTTTAGTTATAACCCAAAGACAAGCTAAAACAAGGCTCTGGGGTGGTTTATACATTTTAAATGCTTTTTTTTTTAAATCTCATGTTTTCTCTTTAAACATCCATTATGCAAATTGCATAAATCTAATATTTATAATTATCCTGACATGTACAAAATGTTATGCTTGCATCAGTATTTACAGCCTCAGATAGAACTTCTAAGTAAAAATAAGCTGAGGTCATATTGGGTAAATTTGGCACATCACACAGTAATAATAATATACTTCCATTGATAGTTGCTGCATTAACTACCAGAATTCAAACTTGCTTACTGTACCAATACTTTGACATAATTGTAATTCCAGTTTAATCCCCCATTTTGTTGTTTAATAAATACAAACAAAACATTTTTTTTTTTGTAAATAACCTTTATATTTATTTTAGGTTGAAAACATGGTAATTGTGTTAAGCAAACCTGCTAAGTCTATGAAGTTAGTTCCTGTTCTTGTTCCAATGGGTTCCCAGATTCAAGTGAACAGGGTGTGGGTACCACCAAGAGAAGATGAGCTTCCACTCCAAGCAACTTCCAGCTCACAGCCAGGCTGTCCTAGATTTGGGCACAAACGACTTGCACATGAATTAGAAAGTTCCAGTGCTGAAGATTCAGATGATGAACAGATGCTGGAAATGCAAGAGAGTTTGGACAAAGATGTTGGGTCTTTCAAAAATAACTTCAAAACTCCCTTGAATGAAACTGGAACAAAGAATCATAACGAGCTGCCAGCTTCTAACAACAACTCAGCTTTCAGACAGGGTCCTCCATCAGTTCGACCAAACTCTATGAGAAATCGCCAGAAGCAGCTAGAAATGTTAAAAAGATATGAGGAAAAGATAAAAAGACAGTTGGTGTGCAGCTCATTTAATAAAGACTTTAATTCTGAACGATCATATCCACAAGTCAATGAGGATTCTAATGTTACTACTGTTGCTAAGGAACCTCGCTCTTTAATGCATCTGCATATTTTTGAAATCAAGAATGTTCTTACAGATAACACTGTGACATGGCAGCCTGTTAGAGAAAACATGTCAGATAACATTCCTGAAGAAGCTATTTTTTATTCTCTGGTGGAAGGGAGAGGTGAGCTGATTATGTTTGGAGGAATTCAGCGAGATATCAGTTCAATGCAGCGTGGCATTCATATAAAATCTCACGTTGTTAGCAACAACTTATACTTTCTTTCAGCTCCCAAACCTACATTTTAATAACTAACGCAGTATATTTTGTTTTAAACAGGTTTTACCACAAGGATAATCATTCTTTTAAATTGTTTAATTGCTGGTGCTAAGTACAACAGTTTTTAAAGTTATATGTTAGATAGTTTCTCTCCTTTTTTTCTTTTCTTGTTTTTGTGAAAATGAGAGGCATTTGAACCTGCATTAAATTTTTTTCTTTACTGTGTAAAAACTATCTATGCTTTTTGAGTTTTTTTTTATTTCGTATAAGCTTGGTATGATAAGGAACAACAAGCATATTGTTTCAAGAATTGCTTATTGCACTACCACAGAAAAATGTTCAAATTTTAACACAATTTACAAAGTTTCAGAGATGATCAAGTATGCTCTAGCTCTCTGTGTAGTGATGGAAATACTAGAATTCTAGTGGAAAATTATAAGTACTACTTCATGGTATGAAATTTTGACAGTTTATAATCTCTTGAAATAAAATTTTAAAAAATCATTTTGCCTTTGAAGAAAATCAAAATATTTTTCTGTTAGTAAATGGATATTAAGCTTGTAACAACTGAAGTAGCTCATCTTTCATAATAGGTTATATGAATATTTATCCAAATTGTGTCTTGCCAGATTAGCACACTGATAACATAGTATGTTTGACATGGTGAAGGTAGGGCTTGAACAGTGAGGCTGAAGTCAGTTTGGCATCTAGCATGTGGTGATCTTTCCTGCTATGGGTGTCCTAGTACTGGGATAATGATAGGGGCTGCCATGCAAGGAGATTTATTATAGCTTTGCTCTCAGCCATTGTCAGCCTGCTTCTAATTTCCTCATGTGTTAACTCTGGAATGCTTAGATGTCTGATGCTGCCAACTGTGAATGATACAAAAATGACTTGTTGCCTTCATGAACAAATATAGAATTACGAAGAAACCAGCTTGAAGAAAACCTACACAGAATGGTCTTAAACAGTATATTGAAAGTAACTGTACCACTGGTTAAACACCAAATACAAACTAATGATGACCAGAGAGCATGCTATGCTAAACCACTAGTCTGGTTGACTAGCTGGGGAGGTGTGGGCCTCAGCATCCTCTTGTGTCAGAATCATGATCTACTCAGCTGTCCATATTAATGTATAATATAGTAATTTAGATTACCAAGGGATGGCAGTGCTTTAGTTAATGCTATTTCACTCTCTTTTTAGGCAGATTTATGGATAAATACTTTAAATATTAAACAGAATTTTATAAGTGTATGCAATAAAGTTTTTGTTGTTTTTGTTTGTTTGTTTTAAATGTTATGATATTTCAAATATGAAAGTACATATTTGATAATTCTTTTAACCTAAGTATCGATCTCTCTACATCAGTAATTAGCTCATGAAAGGATAGTGTACGATTTAAGAGAATCTAAGAACTATAATTAACTTTATGGACATGATTTCTTAATGAAAACTCATTATGGATCATGGCCTGATCTAAGCAGCATTAAATATCAATCACTTCCAAAACCATGTGTGCTTGTTTTGTATGCATGGAGCTATACAAAATAAAGCAGATTAGTATTTGGTAGAACTACCATGAAAAGTTTGTAATGACATGAATTCTGAGATGTTTGATATCATTGCTGCATTTACATTTTGGCATAGATGAGCAGTTTATTTACAATAGCTAGACATCTTCGTTAGTGCAATTTGAAATGTGGGTTATTTTGGATTTTAAGTAGCCCAAAGAAGAAAACTGAAGGCCATGTTCCAAGGAAGGTTATATGAGAGAACATCACTATCTTGCCATTGTATCAAATTGCAGTCCATGCTGTCATACCACAATCACCAATTTGACTGTTGGTTGTAGACTTGGGGGATTAAAGGCTTCACACCTATGTCCATCCATTTTCATGTGCTGCTGTAATTTTGACTGATCATGTTACTTACCACTGCTGCAAAAGCTTCTTAAATATCTGGTGTATCCATGCCATTTGACATACATCACCTATCAAGCCAAGTTAATGAAATATACATTGAGTGTGACTTTGCTGGTGTTTGATGTCAGAAATGCATTTGGCAAACAAAAATTTGTCTTCTACACAATGATATGATATTTCGAGATGACGAGAAATTTTCCTCTCACTTTGCTTTACTCTATTAACTTGCCTTCATATGATAGGAGAAATATAAACATCAGTGATAGTCTACATTTTTATTGCATGACTGAACAGTGTGGTGTATCAGTTTCAAATCAAATTATTTTTTTAATGTAGATATTACATTCTAAAACTATTGTCGATAAGAAGAAACTTTAGGATTGATATTATGTATAAATAATAATAAAATGACTAATATTTTGATAGGTGGCATGGGCACCAAAATATCTTTAGATTTATTAAAATGATATGTGCTGAATATCTTTTTGTTATAACTTAAATTTATAAGAATTCTTGATAAATTGTTAAAAAGTAAATCCACAAGATTTGCTATTTTTTTTATTTGATATGCATCATGTCATTGTTTGGGAAGAGAAAGTTGTGATACCATTATGTAGATGATAGGACTTTTCTTGACAGGTAATATGAATTATTAATTTCTTGTAGGGATGCTAAGTAAATGAAAAAAACTTTTTAAGTGATCTACATCTTTTGCTTTTGGTAGCATAGTATGGAAATTTTTGTTTCTATATATATATATATATCTGAAAAGAATTTTTAATTACTTGTACCGTTCAACTTAAAACTTAGAAATGTGTCAAATGGCTGTTCTGTTCTGTAAAAATGGCATGCAGTGAAAGTGTTAAAATTGCCTGTTCTCATCATAAAGGATCTACATCCCAGACTTGTTAATTGTCCAGCATGTAGGTAGGTTTCCCTATACCGTGGATATTTATGCTTCAATCTTCTGCAGGCCTTGGGTAAAAAAAAAAAAAAAAATCTCAAAAGTAATATTATTTCAGAATAGCAACATGTTGGCTTAGTTGTGTAATATCCTTATCACTTCTATCATGTCAGATTAGTTTTAATGAATCTTTCACATTTGTCATGCTTTAACATAGAAACAAATGGAGCAACAAGGAATAAATATAATGGGTATGCTCACTTAAAGGGAGAGGCAGTAGTAAAAATGATGAGGATGAATTCTGATTATGATGTTCACAATATCTGATAGACAAAAATTTCATGATTTTTCATTTGAAATCAAATAGATCTGCTGAAACCCTGATCATTCATACAACTTATTTACAGCCATATTAAATTGTTAAATGGTTTTCCTTAAGAGCTTATAAGCCACAAATGTTATCTGATCAAATGAAACTTAAAAATAATGTTGTGTTTAAACTGCATCATGTTGTATGGTTACTTGGTTCTTATCCTGGCATCCATAGAGCCCTGCCAGAAGAAAATGAGCACTCTTGAAACACATTTTATTGTGACATGTATGTACATTTTAAGAGTCATGTAAAATAGCAGAAAACAAATCAATTTAGTGGCTTTCCTGCTATACTCATGAAGGGCTGGATGGTCCTCTGATGCATTCAGTTAGATTTGTGTCAGAACTTATAGGTGAGCAGGAAAGAACTTGCAGCCTTTTTTCTCTCTCTCTCATAGGGTGGTGGTTTTAAGCGTGTGACATGTGGCACAATCTTTTTGCAGTTGTCTTAAGACGATTATCAAGAATGGACATGTATGCGACAGAATTCGATGTCCTTCAATGAAAGAGGTGAATGTTTAGGAAATGTAGAGCTATGAAAAGTATTCGCTTTTTGTATCAATTTGCCCATTATTAAATTTTGGAACAAGAGTTTATCAATGGTTTTCTTTAATCTTAGATGTGGGGATAGTGTTAAAGTAGGTGAAAGATAGAGGTGAGGAATACATAATTACCAAAGACTGGGATAAGAATCTTAAAGATTGAGAGCGCAAAAGGGTAGTTACTTTTGAAAATGTAGTCAACAGCTGTTTTACCTGTTTTTGCCACATCACCAAGAATGACTTCAGCAATAGGAAGAGGAATGACAAGTCCAGATTATCTAAACTTAATAAGAGGACAAAGAATGGCAACAACAAAATGTAAGAACTAAAAGTTTAATTACATTATTTTAATATTGTTATTAATTATTAAATTGAAAATAAAAATGATTCAAGAATACAATTCAGACAACATTGGTAATGAGAGATGCATCTATTAGGATAATTTTCCTTGTAGTGTTGTTGCTTTGTTTTTTTTTTAATGTTATAGTAACAATGTATACTGGCGATGTATTTACCTGAAATTATTTTTGTTGTTAGAGCACCTGGAGTAAATATATTTTGTGTACTCATTAAAATGCATGGACCAGTTAAATTCTGAATGGTGTGTCAAAAGTTTATGGTTGGAATTGGTATATTAGACATTTGAGATATGACCAGAATAATTAAGGATTTTTGAGTGTTGACAGTAAACAACTTGTTATCAACCTCCAGATAACTGACATGTCCAGTTATTTGACTTTCCAATATAATTCAAGATGGGTTCTCTTTTGGCTACATAACCTTTGTAGTTTATGAGTCAGTCACCAGGTGAGCTGTACCTGTTGCTGCACATACTTAGATTGGTGCTTGTTGGATGGTTAAGGTTCTTTAGATTTCTTGCTTTTTTTTTGGTTGTGTTCTCCCTTACTAGTGATGATTTTTATCAGTGATAAAAATTGTAATCCTTGCATTGTGTTGTCTAATAATACTAGTAATAGTTTGGATAGTGCTTTCCAAAGCACTCCAAAGAGAGAAAAAGTGTAGTTCTTAGTATTGAGCAAAACTAAAGAACAAGAAAAAACTATTGGATAAGCAGCAACACTAGTTTAAAAATGGTCCATCTAGGTATCAGTCTTTTTGGATATCTGACTATTGCCAAGTCGCATTATGGCTTGATAGCAGGTTATTTACTTAACTCATTTTGGTTATTTACAAGTAATGAGTGGTAAATATAAATTGGCTACTAGAGTATATACACATCTGTATGGGTTTAATATTAGAAAAAGGTTCAATAATAGTTATAGATAAATGGACTGAATAACTAGTTAATAGTGATATTATTGTTGGGGGTAGATAGTTAAATATTACTACTCTCTCAATAGCTCCTGTAATAATTAACCTAAAATAAATCCCTTGTAAAATAATAATAGGCATAAAGCACTAGAGCTTTGTTTCTTATGTAGTTAAACTATATAAATCAGTTTCAATCACTTTCTTTTCTTTCTCTAATCGGGAACTGAACTGTGTATAAACATCAGCAGTTTATTGGTTGGCTGCTGCTTTTTGTCCTGTGCAATCTCCTGAAAAGCCTGTATTAGCTTCTCATTTACATGCAATGAGGAAAATTTGGGGACAGCCTGAGGTTGGTTGGCCAGCTATGGACAGTTTCAATCAATGTGCTAGAGAGCCCCTCCCTACAGAAACAGGTGAAAAGTCTGAGTGAGTCCATGGTCTGGTGTCAACTCTGAACAATTGGACATCTCAGATGATACGTTTGTAGGCATAAAACATGGAGAAAACCTGGAAGGAGAGAGAGAGACAGCACATGGTGTACCATGGACTATCCACCACTATTTAAGAACACTAGGAAGACACGACTGAAACATGAAGTCAATCTTGCCCATTGTGAAAAAAAAAAAAATCATTGAACACTGAGGGCCACTCTTGAATTGCTTTTCTGTAATCCTCACATCACCCATTAGTGCCTAGCTATTTGTCACTGACTTATGTATATGTAACTATCAGTTAAGTTTGATTAATAATAAAATTACTTAATTATCTCAACTGAGTTTGTTTTGGTCTCTGAGTTTGTATGTCACACTCGGTTTTTATTGTTGTATTATGCTGAATAAACTCAGCCCTGTCAACAACACTTCAGGTATAACCCTGGGAAAAATTTATCTTGGCGCCAGATCTGAGACTGCAAAGCCAACATTACAGGGATCAGCTTTACTTTCCCTATGTCCCACCATTCCGTTAGGCTATGGAACCTATTTATGTGCGTTCTCTAGTCTTCCCAGAAGAGCTGTACACTTTCTACGTAATCCGACTCGATCAGAGCAGAGGTATTGAGTTTCCAGGTTCTGGGTGATCTGGCAGCTTGCCTGACTACAAAGCTAGCCTTAACCTGCGAATGATCGGATCACGAGATTACGTCGTGCGTAATCTCCATGAGTACCGGAGCTAGGTTAGCACTAATGTACACAATCTAGTCTAGTGGCTACACTATAACTATAGTGAGTGTACAACTAAGTCTGTGTGTTTATTTCTAAACGCATCCACTAGCCTGAACTGTTGGCACAAGGCCTCCAGTTGCGAGATGCGTCCTATGGTTAGCGGTCGGTCCCTGCCTATCTAACTCATGGTCTGGGATGCAATTAAAGTCCCCAAACAAATCTCACTTGTAGGGAATACCCTAAGTTCCTCTAACATATCTTTGAGGCTCTGCATGAAGGTAACCCTCTCCCGAGCCATGTTGGGAGCATACACCGATGCAATCATCACCTTTGTTTGGTTCTCTTTCGTTTTACTAGCTAGGATTACTCTTCCAGTGTCATCACTGTAGGAGTGGTCCAAGCTGAATCGAAAGTTAGGGTGGAAAAGAATAGCTACTCCTCGTCCTCTGCCGGATGGCGCCAAACTACCGAGCTTCTGTCCTTTCCATCTGGAGAATTTATTTTCTAATTCTATCTGCTGTTGAGATGTAGTTCCTGTGAGCAGGTTACACCTGTTTTTGATTTCTCTAGGTAATCTAAAAACCTTATGAAATTCGTGTTATAATTGATCCCTCTAACATTGGGGGAGACAAAATCCAAGCATCTAGCCATAATCACAAATCGATAATAATCATTAGGGCCGTAGACGTCTATCGAGCCCCCCCCCACCAAACCAGGAACTTACCTCCAGCGAAGGGCCATTTTCATCTCCGCAGAGCGGTTCCTTGACCGAGGAGGTTTCGTGAGCCTGCTGTGTTGCCGCAGACTCCTCACGGGAAGGCTCAGTTGCCTTCCTCGCCTCCCCGGCTGAGAGGGGTGGACTGGGAGAAGCCGACCTGCTTCTCCTGACGTCCTTTTCTGGAAGGGACCATCGGCTCCGCCGTCACCTTCCGCGGTTTCTTCTTTATCAGTCTCGCCCTTGGCTGGGGTACGCCGTGCCCTGATTGCAGAGGTTGCAGCTCCGCCAGTGCTGGTGCCTGCCACCGTGACCTGGCTTCCTCGGCGCCTTTTCAGAGGCCTGCACCACTGAGGTTGTTGAATAAGTTGCCGCTGGCACTGCCCCGGCAATTTCCGGGCAAGAATCCAGGGTGTGTCCCCAGGTCTTGCACGCCAGGCAAAATGGAGCTTCACTAGGTTGATCGCGGTATAAGACCGTAAGCTTATATGTGTGACTGTTCACAGTACCGGAGATCTTCCTGGGAATCTGTCGTGATCAACATTTTCCCACCCTGACAAAAAGGGAGTAGCCGGTAAGATGTCGCTTTTCTAGCCGACCAAAACCCTACCGTACTCCATCATGAGGGCAAGCCCCACGTCAACAGGATTAACACCTCAAGGCTTGGTCGGGTGGAGGAACAACGACCGCTCCTTTTCCCCCCGTCCCCCAGCTTCCGCGGTAGCGCCTAGTACAGCAGGTTGCGTCTGCTAGTCGCCACGCCGTTGTATCAGTGGGGCTGGCCGAGTCGGGCTTTGAGACCGTCGTCTCGCTGTCCAAGGAGGTGACTAACCTCTGTTTGTAGCTCTGCAGGAAGCTACTAAACCCCTATTCCCCTGCCTCGCCCTCAGATTCCGACGAGCCGGAGGTATTTCGTTGGCGCTCCCTCCCTAGGACTCCAGCATACGTCACAGATCCCTCCCTCTCGCAGTTCTTTGGGATCGCGCCCAGCCTGGGTGGGTGGAAGTCTTTCGTCTCACAACCTCGGTCTGGAGTCCAGATCCCCCTGTAGGTTGGAGATCTGTATCCCCGGATGGGCAGACCAAGACTGGCCTGTAGCCAGCGGGGTGGCAGAGCGACAGGAACCCGTGGGGGTATGTTACCGCAGAGCCTGTGACGCAGCCGGGAGTGCCTGCCGTCGGAGACAAAAGCGTTCACCTTCGGCGCTCGGCCTCCCATCAGCGACACCGGCATATTGGACACAGGGTAATTTTTGTATACTTTTTTCTGGAAGAAAGTGCGTCTTCTAAGCCGGAAAATACGGTAGACATATAAACAAGACAAGTACATACTCATGAACAGTTTCTTGACTTAGTCATACGACAGGTACCGCGACCCATTGGTTGGGAACCACTGCTTTAGACGATCTTAAGTGAAAGTTAATGAGAAGTGTCTTTTAAATGCTTGCATTGTTTTGGTGAAAAATAGATGGAAGGTCTTTCTGCGTAATGGAAGACTATGTTCAGAAAGATATTTGAAGCAATTCTTAATGTTTTATGTTGTAATGTTTGTGTTATGCTGATAAAATTAAGAACTTGTTGTGTTGCCAGTGACATCTGCCAGTCTATCAAAGACGTGAAGAGTCTTCTTTCTTTTAAAATTAACTGTATAACACTTTTGGATAGATGATGGGATTGTAATACATACCCTAATTATGAAAAAATTTAGAGAAAGGCATACATTCCAGCATCTCATGAACATGCTTCTTGAAGTACTTACACATTATGATATCAGTATGCAGCAAATATACAGCGTAGTAACAGATACTGATGAAAACATGATAAACAGAAATGAAGATAACTTTGATACTGGAGAAGAAATACTTGATGTTGTTGCAGAAGAGATCGGTCACAAACAAACAGATTGAGGTGAGATGTATGGACTGGAACAAGCAGCATTTTCTGAACCTGATACAGATGTTGCAGTAACAAGTGTCCACTGCTCATCCCACACTCTTCAGCTAGCAAAATTGCTTGTAGAGATGTTGAAGCTCATTCTGCTAGCAAAAAACTAAAAACACAGACATGCGTGGTTATTCAGACATTTCAATGTTGGTGCATACGTCAGTAAAATGAGCTTTAGTCTTGCTTTTCTCTTCCTCAGATAACAATAGCCGGAACAAGAAAGATTTCAGCAATACGTGTTATTTTAAGCCAGTTTTTTTTTTCTGTTTCATTAAGTCCAGCAAACTCTCTTAGAAGTGATATCATTTTTGATGTTTCAAACTGACAATTCAGCCTTAATACCACAAGAATCTGATACAGCCATATCCTGGCAGAATTTCTTCAACCTGAGCAAGATCATCATAGCAGGTATAAAGGGAAAATGACAAAGTTGAGCTGCCGCTGCTGCTGCTGCACAAAAGAGAATCTAATAAAATAAGACAATTGTCTTTTCATGAATGTGTGTTGATAAATAACATTGGTACAATTCTAGATCTTTTTAATTCATGTACCTTGACTAAGCAAAAATGAACTGGCTGCTCCATCAGTTCAAGTTACAGGTGAGCAAACCTTTTTTGGTTTCAAGTTCATACTATCACCACAAAGAACAGGCAGAAGAAATCTTGGAGAAAATTATGGTAATTTATTGCAACAGAATTTAAAAGGTTGAGTGTGATTTTGTTTCCTTAGGTTGTTACGTTTGTTTTGCAAAATGTTAGTGATTTACACTGGCATACAAATTTGCATTGTTTGACACAATATCGACTGGATTATTTTGTCATATTGATTAACAGTGGTAAATAGTTATAGTCACAGACCGGATTGTGTATGTAAACTGGTTAGAAAATTTTTCTTCTGAACCATAACTAAGCCATATCAACTGAACTGGAGTAGATGGTTTTATAATGCAGTTTGAATCCTAGGTTTTAAATATTCAGAAACATTTCATGATAAGTTGTTGAAAAATACTTTTTTAAGATATTAGGTCGTTACAGAAGTTTTGTCGGTTATTATGTTATGCTAATTTGGGGCTCCACGTTTGTGAAGGTGTATGTAGGTAAGTCATGTATCGTTTTGTAGCTTATACTCTGGCATACATTTTGCAAAACCAAGCTTTTAAAAAATCATAAAATGGATATTTGTTTCAGGGTTCTGAGTGGAGCTTGGATAGAAGAGATTTTTGTGCCATTTCGCTTCACGAGTTCAAACCAGGCCACAGAGTGAGCGAGGGACGAGGACACAGCGAATGGGTGCACAGCACAGCGATGGTTTGCAAAGTTTCGATCAGGAGATGTGAGCCTCGAAGATGAGGAAGGTAGCGGACATCGCTCCAGCTGTGATGGCGACCGTCTAAAAGCCTCAGCTGAAGGCGATCCAAGAAAAACAATGCGAGAAATTGCTGGAGAGCTTGACGTAAGGACTCCAACTGTTTTCCGGCATCTTGTCGCAATCGGCCAGGTGAAAAGGCTCGACAAGTGGGTGCCTCACGAGTTGAATGAACAACAACAAAATCTTTGATTGGAGATCTGCTTTTCTCTTGTCATAAGAAACAGAAACGACCCTTTTCTTGGCCGAATCATTAGGTGTGGTGAAAAATGTGGATCCTTTATGACAATCGCAAACGATCGGCACAGTGGCTCGACAGAGACAAGGAGCCTAACCACATTCCAAAACCCAACCTCCACCCAAAGAAGGTCATGGTCACTGTCTGGTGGACTGCAACTGGTGTCATCCACACTATAACTTTTTGCAACCTGGCGAAACCATCACAGCTGGAAGGTGTCCATCAGAAACTCTCCCAGGGGCAGCCGGCATTGGTGAATCAAAGAGGCCCAACCCTGCTCCACGACAGTGCTCTCATCCTCATGTTGCTAAAGTGACTCTTCAGAAAGTGAACCCGTTGGAGTACGAAGTTCTCCCTCACCCAGCCTATTCACCAGACCTTTCTCCCACAGACTACCATCTTTTCAAACACCTCGACAGCTTTCTCCGTATGAAATCCTTCTCCAACCAAGCAGAAATTGAAACTGCCTTCCAACAGTTTATGGACTCCAGAAATCCAGATTTTTTTCAAAATGGTATAAATGCTCTTGTGAGTTGTTGGCAGAAGTGTATTGATTGTAATGGAACTTACTTTGGTTAATAAACTTCACATTCAGCAATGATATGAATTCTCATTGTTGCAGTAAAAAAAACTGAGAAAACTTTTGTAACAACCTAATAATTACGATTTCAAATGTGCAGATGTGACTGAAGCCTGCAAGTTACATCATATCAAAATGTTTGATAATGAAATAATAAAGAAAACGTAAACAATGGTGGTCTTCTAATATTTCTATGCAATTGGCCATTATATTTTTCAAGGTTATATGGATGGGCTGATATTCCATGCCACTGCTGACTACAGATACCTACAAGATGTCAAAGCTATGTACAAAAGCATTTTGCTGGCTACATGGCTTGCTATTCATTATATTGTCATGTACATAAAGTAGAACATGAATAGACAAACAGTATGAATTTTAAATGAGGGTTGTTGGAGTGATAACACTGGACAGTATTCACCATCTGTTGAAGTATTGCAGCTTGATTCCAATAAATTGAGGCAATCACCTGGTTTTTTTAAGAACTCAGTGATAGCAAAATGTAAAGATTATGGTTCCCAATCAAGTTGTGAAACTTAGAATTTTGTAATTTCAAAAAGTCACTAAAGTGATGTTGTCCAATTATTAGAGCCTTTGTTAATAGCACAAATATTTGAAGACAATACTGTTAACTAATTAATATTTTGTCTGGTAAGAATAATGCCTTATACACATATAAAATATTATACAATCAACCATTCCTATCAAACATTTTTCAAAGAAATGGGTCACTGTTTTGACACTACAACACCATGGTTTTGCATCAGATGTTATCTTTCTTTTATATGTTAACCTTGATTTCAGTATGGAAGATTTATCTGCCACTCAAATCGTATCTCACTTGTCTGTTAGTTCCTGCAGATTCTGCTTTATTTTTGCCTACTAGCATTATTTTCAACCTAAGAGGTCTTGGTAATTTTATTGTTCACAGCAGTCACATATTGACTGACTAGACTTTGTAATTACTATTTTTTAAAAATGATTTCAGAGAGAATTAAAGTTATATACCATATTTAAAACTCTAAAATTCAATTAAATAGATGAAAAGTAAATACGATATTATTTAATGTCTTAAATGAAACGTAAAAGTACTAGCACATTTTATCATGTTTTTATTGTTGCTTAAAGCTTAAAACAGTCTCCCTATGAAAAAGATGTTAAGTTTTTCTGATATTGATATTTTAGCTGGAGATTTTCATGTTATCTATGTTGCTGGAATGAAGAACAGTGGTTAATGTTGTGGAACCAACTTATGCCAGCTATTATAATGTCTCAAATTTTTCCTTTATTTCAGTCCATATATTAACTAATTTTGTAGCTTACTGCTTAATACACCTGAAGTATGTGTGTACCTACGCATGTATAATGGAGACCACAAAAATCTGTACACAATTCATGCAATTCCCTTCTCTGCAGCATTAAGAACAAACAATATAAAATATCATTAAACAAATTCTAATAATAATTCATAAAATGGGTGTACTGTGGCTAATTATTAACAAAATATTTAAAATTTCTCAAAAAAATAATTCCAGATGTAAAATACTTTGTGGGGCAGGTAGTTAAGGACTAATTTTACTTTATTCTATAATGGAATTATTTTAATGATTTTGCTTATCATGAACTGACTGAATAACATCTTAAACAGCGTAATTAGAATAACAAATTGGAAGCTATTATCATCATGATTAATTTTACTGGAATAAAATTTGTAAAGAATTTTTTAAATTAAACTTCAAATCTTCTAGAACCACCATTTCTTGACAATTATTATCAGCTTTATTTAAATGCAGATGCTAACAATATTTATGGTGAAGTTGATTAACAATCTCTACATCAACAACAGCATCAGTTATTGAAAGATCAGCTTTTAGAAAAAGTAAAACTGAGGCATAGGGGTAGTCTTGCATGTGATTTGATATTCTTTTCTAGATTCTACAGTTTTCTTTGTGCTTCTTTAGACCAACTTACAATGATTATAGTAGTGACACATTTTCAAATAGAATATCGTAGTGTGGGTGACTGAAGCCTTGTATTCAATAATACCTTGGTTGTGATGCAAGATGTTTCGTAGTAAATAGTGTGGCACTATCGACAGTACAGTGTTGTACTTCCTTTACTGTTTGCCTCAGTGATGTGTTAAAACTTGGCAACCCTAACCCTTAAAACCTTTATCTCCAAATCAAAATTAGACTTGAAATAGCAATAGTTATGTTCAAGCTTTCTTGAACCATGCCAACTGTGAATCTCTTTTTGAGAATAACAATCAAATTAAGTGGCTTTATTTTAACTTTTTTCTTTACCAGCTTCAATTTTAAATTCTACTGTGTTTTTACAAGCTTATGGATCTTCTGATATAAACTTTTATTTATTATAGTGGAACCGAGTTTAATTTGAAGTATCTTCCCTTTCTTCTTTTGTTTAGTTTTATGATTTTTCTTCTCTTGTTTTCACATGCTTTATTTAGTGGGCTAGTTTTTTTTTTTTTTGAAGAACTGTTATCCTACATCTTGTTAATGTTCTCAAATGTTTTTTTGTCATGTTTCTGTCTTTGTTGCCATGCTTTTAGTTAGAGTGTTCTCATGTTTGAAGTAGTTTGTTTTGCCTCTTTATAGTTGTAATTTTATCAGGAATTGTTTTTCACTAATCATATACTGCTCTGATTTAATGATTATTTTGTCTGCAAATATGGATATGTATTACGGTAAAGTAATTAACTTATAAACGTGAAAAGCTTACAAAATGTTTACTGACAATAACTAATCATTTTGTATGCAGAGATGAAACTAAAAGATATCTGACAGACAATTAGAAAGTGATTGCATTTCTTCCTAACATCTGTGGATAGCTGTTCAGTTTACTTGCAATTTATGATATCTTTATTATCCCATCAAATATTGCATCTCTCGGACTTAACTTTATCAAAATCCATCAGATTTTTTTGTTTGGCACATTTTCCAAAATAAATCTGTTTGGAATTATATGCATGCACACTTTCTCTTAGCCCTTATATTTTAAACTATCAAATTTGCTTTATAAAATATTTCAATCATGATAAAAACAAATTTATTTTAAATTATACAGTGTGCGCTAAATTTTGTTTCTGTGTTTTTATTCAGCTCTTGTCCAGATCAGCCAGCAACATGCAATTAGTCGACTTTCAATAACGCACTGCTCAATCCATGAATTCAGTTGAGTGCAACTGTTGGTGGCTCAAATGACTGGTAAGCACCCTGGCGACCAGAAAGACTATATTTTAAACAAACCTCCCTTGTATTCTCTTATGAATTTTCATTTGTTTGTTGTTTTTTTTAAAGATCACCATGAAGAAAACTTATTCCTCCTCCACATGGATTGTAGTTACAACATAATCTTGTCAAATATAATGGTGTTAGGAAGTTACCATTTACACAAAATTGAAAAACCAGCAACTTTTGAGCAGTAATTAAATTAAATCAATCATAGTTTACATAATTCCCAAAAGTTTTCACCTAAATTACATTTTCTTTTACATACCCAATACCGCAAAATGTTTATTCACCACTAAGACCTATAAAATATAAATTCTTTACTAAAACTAATTAAAATCTAACGTGCAATTTTACACATAATTTAACACAATATATTTATTTTATTAACAGAAAAGGGCTAACCCCACTGTCCTATTACAATTAATTTTATAAATTGTTGCACACACTTGTTCTGCATTAAAAAATTGTCTTCTATATTGTTGGTGCTTGTGGTGGTATCAACTGGCCATAATATCCAACGTGTAATTTGAAGCTAACCCAGAGGAACATTAAAATAGCACTAATTTTGCTGATAAGATCATTGTTGGATTAAGTATAATATACATCAAACTAGTTAAATTAAATTAAAGAATACAGGTTATTTATTTCAGGTCTTAAACATTTGATCTGATCCATGCCATATACAACATTTACAGAAGTTTGTTTTATTTTTCAAAGTGTATATAAAAACATTTAATGTAGCAACAGGAAAATAAAAGTTTCATTCTAAAAATATTCCCGCTTTTAAATTATGAATGACAGCAATGTGAACCTTTGACATGTTAGCTTGACTTGATAACTTTACCTCATTAAACAAAAATGTGCAATTAAACAATTCTACTTTATATGCACTGGGTAAAACTGAATCAAAGGCTTCTGAAACAAAATTACGGTAGTCTGTCATTTTCTGATGTTCTTTAACTACAGATTCTATCTAGTTTTACCCAAGTGTTCTCTGCTTGTGTCATTCAGACATACAAATGACATGGCAGTCTTCCAAACTATTATTATTTTCCTGGTTTTCAGAACTTGCCCTTAGAACCTCACCACTGTAAAGTAAGAAAGAGTGTGCTAGTTTCTTTACACTCTGATCATTCGTCTATAAGAACATAAGTGTGAGCAAACACTGCTGTGTTGTGCATGTTTTGCCTGAAACATAAGGGCAGTAACACATTAGAGGAAAATGCAATAGTTTCTGATAAAAGATGCATGTATGCATCCCAACATTAGCGTTACAGCAGACAATAATGAAACTGTTGTGCTGTTCACAACTGCATGCAGTTTCTGATATAGAGATGTCATGTAGCACTGTTCTAGAAAATAATGAGAAATCTCACAAAGTGTGACCATTATAGAGTCAGAGATTCTTTTATTGTTAGCAGGATCTAGACAATATTTTGCAGTCTCTATGAGGCATGATGGGAATGAAGCAATTTTTCTGAAAGTTAGTGCATACTTCTATGGATCTGAGTCAGACCAAACTTGTTACAGTGGCTAGAAAACTTACTGAATTCCACCAAACTGAGCAAGAACACAAATCCCCTTCCCAAAATTATCCCAAAGTTTTCAGATCGCATCTGATAACAAATTTAGAAGTTGTATCTTGTTATTAGAGGAATATTCAAAGTTATTCACAACCTTTATGCTACCCCCAAAAATAAGCAAGTTTTATGTATAATGAATGAACAACACTTGTATCTATTCCATACCAGAAGGAATAAAGATTATCTTAAAATAAAACGAACAAAACCTGACAGTGTTGTCACTTCATAAATATTTGTGTCTCAAGAAATAAGCAGATTGGAATGTGAAAATAACATATTTCTAAATATAATATCTAAAAACCACAAAATAATTCTTACAGAGAGTAGGAGACATTAAATTGTTTTAATTATTATTATGCCTGAGTTGATAAAAAAATTTATGTATTTTAAAGTGTCTACAAACTACAAAATTAAGCTAATGGCAAATTTTGTAGACAAAAATTCATCATTTTATTATTTCATTTAACTTTTTATTCTGACAATCTCCTCTGACCGAGTTGAACATAGTTGTTTCATGATACAGATTAGTTCAAGAATATATGAAGACTTGATACTATTTGATGCTCTCACTCTTGTTGCTGAGTATTCTGTTTCTGCAATAAAATGTCAACCATCTATATTTAGACAAACTCTTGAATAACTGGAGCACGGTTATAGTGACAAAAGGTCTCTAGTAAGAAAATATTTTGTCATGCCAATTCACCATTTCCTGTGTCTGTTAGATTTGTCACCTTAGCCACAATCACTGTAATATCGTCAGGTTTGCCTCCTGAAAGAATATCACAAATTTGACAATTATCAAACCAGATTATAGGTTAATTAATTAATAAATTTTTTAAAAGTATATAACATCTGGAGTAATCACCATTTAGAAAAGCAATACAGGCCATCCTCACCTTTTGTTTTTATTCACTGTCAACAAAAAATAGATTAAGAAAAATATTTAACATATTTCACATTGTAAAAACACGATACTTTTAAATTATAAGTGCTAGGGACAAAAGTACCCAGCTTTTTTAAACAAACAATACAGCAGCAGTTAGAAGCAAGTGGCATGTGTCAAGTGAGCTGAGGATTTCGACATAAAAATAGAACTAATTTTGATGGGTTTGGCTTTAAGCGCTTCAGCAAAATGCCGGCTTAGATGTCAAGATGGATGCATTAAGGCACTTTGAAAAAGAGGAAAGGGTTGTGGATATCGGCAAAACAAAATGCTGAAAGGATTAAGACTCAGTTTCAACCGCAGATGAAGGGGCAGACAACTCATGTCTCTTCATCTGCATAACTCCAACTCCACCCTCACCAGCAGGCCTTATAAAGCAAGCTCTTCAACCATCTCATGTAAGTTGCCTTATTAAATAAAATTTTATGTAATTTAAGAAGAATGCAACACCATTTATGTACCAAAAATAACCCCAACTTATAACCTTAGACTTGTGGTATTATTGGTATTGCTTTAAGTGGTGTTTTTCAGGAACATAACCCCAATGAAAAGCAAGGTGGGGAGCCATCTTTTTCTGATAATTGCACCTGCTATATTTTAGCACCAGAAAACGAGGGGTAAAAGTTCAAAGATTATTTACATTTTTATTTTCCATCACTAATATTTGTTATCTTTCAATATTCAGAATTTCTGACCCGTGAAAAGTAGTTTTTTTTTTTTTAAAAAAAAGATTGGGGCTCTGGCACAGCAATTCCAAATTGTTTTGACTTGATCTTTAGTTATGGCCCCTCCAAAAGTGGGGGAGAAAAGCGAATTATGTATACAAAAAATAATTCTGAAGTTTTAATAAAGATAATTTTATACTGAAATTGATCTCATGCTGCCCTTCTATCAACAAAACAAAAAAGCAGCAAACAGATCAAAATGGATTCTTACCTCTCAACTCTATACCAGCATCAATTGCTGACAAGGCAAATGGTGACAAGTAATCAGGGTCAAATGCGAGTTGATGTGCTTTTTCTGCTATATTACTGGCTGCCTTTTGAACATTGTCTTCTTTATGATCCTGAATTAAAATAAGTAGCCGTAATAAATTAGGTTTATGTTGTCAAGATATTTTTGAGAGGCAGACAAATTTTTTAATTTGCATTTTTTCCTGGTTTGATCAACAATTTCCAATACCACAATGTGGAATCCAACATTAAAGCATGCAAAGGGTAAACATTGTTAGGAAATAAAAACATTTTTAAATGACTTACAGGAAAGAAGTTATAGAGACTATGGGTCATTTCAATAAGATTTATATTTGATGAAGCTGAACTGCATTGACACTGTTTACCACATAAGACCCTTACTTGCGTAAAAGAAAAAAACTACAGAACTGTTGCATCAGTTAAAGTGAACATTCAGTTGAGTTTATTTCTTTTTCTTCTTTCTGATCTCTCGTAGATGCCTGTGGCAAAAAGACACTTCTAAAACAGGTTCAAGTTACAAGCTCCCATTTCCTGATGGCTTTTCTTCCCTGGAAGATGTTGCTGTTCAAATGATTCACCATAATGCTTCCAGAAAAAAATTAAGTGCAACAAAGCAAAATAAAAAAACAACTAACTTTACCTAAACAAATTGGATTTTACATTATTCACAGAATGAATTTGGATGAGTGTGTTGTAGTCAGGTTTGTAAATGGTGATTTTCTTTGCGTTGTTCACTATTTTTTCTTTTATCTGGACATGCAAGTTTCTACTATATGAAATTCATTTAAATTAAATCTAGGTGTAGCTTTAAAAAATTCAGAATATTTACATACCCTTAATCGTGAAACATAATCTAGTAACATTTCTTCATTCATGTTGTCAAACAAACCATCAGTTCCAAGTAAGATGACATCTCCCTCTTCTACACCAAATGAAGAACTTTCAGCCATATCAGGACTAAAAAAATTTTTAACACAGTCAAAATTAGTCACATTAAGCTAAGAAATAATACAGTTAAGCTATTCATGAGGACCAGAGTAAACTGTTTTCATAACTGTCAACTTTTAAAAAAAGAAAAATTTGTAATTTGTACTTCTATCAATAGTGAACATCAACAATGTGCATAAGCTTCATCTGCACACTGCTGTGTGGGGGCAATGTGGGAATAATAAAAAAACACGGTTTGTAAAAAGATCCTCTAGCATGGTTTACGTGTGTGAGGAGATCAGTTATCTGTCGGAGCAGTAAAACAAGTTTGAAACTTGGGAATGATCATACATCTCAAATTCCTTGTACTTTCTTACACCATAAGGTTCCTCAAATGTCACAGCCAGGATTTCTTATTAACAGATTATTTTCCTCTAATTCTTGGAACTTCTGTAAAGCATAAGGCTTCTTTTCCATCCATATGCCAATTATACTTTACTCCACAAGTGTGACAAATAGTAAATAATAATAGGGGCAAAGTGAGTTAACTGTGAAACACTTTGCAAATGTCTGTATTGATATTATCCTCTTTTAAAAAATCAGAAATTAATGTGTGCTCAAGTATACTAAACTTCCATGAGTTTGATTGTACATTTGGATAAAACAACATTTCTTGTTTTTTTTCAAAAAGAAACAAATTGGAAATAAATATGTAATAATATAGAAGGTATAAGTGGGTGTCACAATTAGGAACGATTGGCAGGAATGAGGTTTTGTGAATTGGTAACGCTTAACAAATTTTATATTAACACAAAGATGCCAACCGTAATGCTAGTGTTATAGGAATCAAAACAATAAAAAATAGGGATGTTATCAGAATGATATGTATTCCATCACTTCTTTCTTTTTCATTTTTCAAAGTGGTGTAAGTTGCACTTTTAGCTTTCTGGAGGTGGCTTTTGTTTGGGATTTGTTCATGGCAGACTTTCCTTTCTGCATTCATTGAGACCTTCAATATCATCAAAGAGGATAGTATTGTTTGTGACAAACTTGGTCCGAAATCTGTCTTATTTTTCTTCACCTGGCCAAAGAATTGTTCACAGTCAGCATTGCCATGTGGTATTAGACAAATTCCTATCATAAGTACAGGTAGCACTACGTATTTCATACTTCCTTCTGCTGTCTTAAGTTGTGATATCAAATTCCATACTTCATCAATTCTTTCTGACTGCTGTATATTATCATGTGAGACTCTATTTGATAATTCAAAAATTCTGCCTCTAAGTCATCAATAACATTTTCTGGATCTAGAATTTTGATTGTATCTAGCTTCCCTATTTTCCTGAAACCAAAGTATTCCCCTGATGAGAACTTTGTTCTTCTTCTCAAAGATATGTTCACAACTCCAGCATTTTCAAGTTTCCCCAGAATCTGTTTTGTGAAATTTGAAAATGCATCATTCACTGCAATAAAGATACCTTTCCTGATGTGCATTTCAACAAATGATTTTTTTTTTCATTTTCATCAAATATGAACAAACATTTATGTGAATTGCAGCTGTCCCACAGGTGTAACAACGATGCTGATTTTGCAATGAGTGCAAAAATGATCACTGCATCACATTTATACCTATCACAGACTTGGATGAGGCCATAGAAAGATTGGTGGAAGAACTCCCAGAAGAACTGCTTGTTTGGTTTGAAGATTTTTATGTAGGCCACTCAGCTTGCCAAGAAAATGGAAGACATCCAGAAATATTTCCACAACAGGGTCCTCAACAAAGACAGGACCAACAACCACACAGAGGGTGCATGCTGAAGGATACGGCCAGAATTGGAAATGATACACCCAACAATATGAAAAGTCATAGATGGCCTCTGTAAAGTGCATCACGGGTGCACTATATATTACGAACAATTAGTGACAACCCACTACAAAAATTGAAAAAAATATCGTGATTCAGATGAATGGATATTCAAAATTACTACAGATTATAAAAGCAGGGACATATAACATATCTTCAAAAATTAACAAGCAATTACAGTTTGGAATATCATTTGTGACTCAAATTTGTGTAAAGTTAATTTTAAAATGAAATAAATTTTGTCACTTTGAAATTCATTTTATTTATTTAAATTCAAATACATTTCCACTATTTTTAAAGTGATTCCAGAAGTGTTGCTACGCATTAGCATAGCATACTATATGTATTCTGCATAGTAGCCCTTGCAGCAAATTGTTTTCATAGTGAATCGGCTGTGGCGAATAGTGTTTACTCAGATATAACAGCTCATATTCATAAATGTAATTTTTCATTATCATTTTAAAAAAAACATAAAACTATGTACTTTACCTATCATTTATCACAAGGCCTTGTTGCATAGGTGGTGGTACTGCCAACTGGAAGGGCGTATTGAAGTAATGTTGTTGTTCCTGAGATCGATGAACTACTTCATCATTTCTTATGATAAGAAATCCACTATCACCTAGGTTAGCGGCATAAACCGTATGTTCTTCTCGGTGAAGAGCTACAATACAAGCTGTACTGCTTCCTATAAAAAACAAATGAAGTGAAAGAGCCTGTATCATGCTGTACAAAGAAACAAGCTGCAAAACAATATGTACAACTTTACAAATGAGTATTTATCTATTTTTATATTTGTTTAAATTTTAAACAAAATTTTTTTTTTCATATAAAAATTTAAAACAATTTTATGCTCCTTCCAGTAAATAGAAATGATCTATTTTTGTAAAACTACAGACTAGTCATCAATCTTAATTATTGCAATTGTTTGTTTAATGTATTACTTTAAGTGATGATTGTCATCTGTTTATATTGTTATATGTAATACTATATAATAAGATACCATTTGTACTGCCAAAAAATCATACAGGATTTTTAAATTCGACGTTTTTGATAAAATTTAAAAAAAAAAAATCTTGCATAAATAAATGTTGAACAAATTCACTCCACATCCTTTAAATACTGGAAATTTTCTAGAAGTTATTAGATAGAAGAACATGAAAAATGTTAAATTTTTCTTATTTTCCTTCTACTGGCTAACTTTTAGTGAGCAAAGCTAAAAACAAGTCATCAATAAATAGATGACTAACAAAATTCTAATTGTGAAGTTTCTTTTTTGCCACACCTCTATATTTAAATTTTGTTTATAACTAAAATATTAACATACTCGTTCTACAAGCTTCCCATGCTTCAATAAACTCATTCAACTGCATTCTTAAATATACCCAATAAATATCCAAACTCTTCTTTAGAAATGTTTTTTGACACATGAACGCCACTTTACAAAATTACTTTGTCGACATGGAAACTCTAGATCATACACTTAGATATTAAATGATAATCAGCTATCTGTCCAAATTAATTTCAGCTTATTTCAAAGTACATTTCACATCCATGCCAGCAATAAAGTTTGCTTATTCATGATATTTACTTATTGTTTGTTGGTGCATCTCTTCACCTATGTACTTACATTGTTTCTCCATACAGTTCTCAGAACACCACCTTGTTTGTTAATACTTTAGAAAGTGTTCCTTGTTTGAGCATGCAATTGTTGCATCAGTATCATGACATGACATGATATGTAAGTGGAAGGTGATTGTCTCAATCATTATTTTTTTGTGCAAAGATCTTTCTACAATATCAATCCTTTCCCATATTTACTCATTCATTTAAAAAGAATGTGAGAAGTAAATAGTACATCAAGAACGAAGAGATAGAAGAGTGTCACAATGAAGTAACTCAGTCAGATTCAGTGAAAAAAAATGCATAAAATCAAAAGCAGTTCGTTTGTGTCCTTTTGTCTTTTATTTATTCATTTTTCTTTACCAGAGAGAGAATGTTTCTAGAACAGTTTACATTTTAGATCAAATGTATTGTGATTTTTTGGTCTTTCTATGTATCACTGACAAAGCAACATTGAGTAAAATTGCTTTCATAATATCTTAAAGATTTTTCTATGCTGTCTTTCACATGTTCAGCATTACTTGGCTTACTGACATACTTTAATTTTTAAAGAAAGTAGGAACTGAAACTAAAACTACTGCAACAAAACACAACAGACATCTGACTAACTTACCTATTAATGGTAGCTTTTGTTCCAGCAATTCATAGTAGCTATCTGCTATAATGTTGGCAGGTGTTTGGGGATGGAAACGACTTTCTCGAACCATCCTTTCGCAAGTGGACATAAGTGAATGGGGAAAAGCTGAGGGATCAATGCCATAGCTTCGCCATCCACCCACTCCATCAGCAATACCTGAGAATAAATAAAAGCATTAGCGAAAATTTTCTTTTTTAACTAGTTAAGATATCTCACTTTCCCATAATATTTAAAGTGCGGTGTAGCCCATATGCTCTGTATAATAAACTAAAACAGTTATCTACACAATTCAGAAATAAGATAGTAAACTGTTACATAAGCCTGTGATCTCTAACCAATTAAATGAGTTTCTTCATCAAATCAATTAGTGCTAATCTCAAGGCCCACTTCCTGTATTCTTATTGAATATGGGTAGGCATTAAGAAAAATGTAGTTTTAAAGCATTATCAGTAATTTTCCAAGACACAACAAGCCAAGTGAGTTTGATTTTCACCTAAACCAAAGATCTGTAAATACAACAACAAAGAAATGCCCAGGTGTAACAGTTCTTCATGTATTAACATTGTCAAATACAAGTCAACATCTGAATAAAAAAAGAGCAACTTGTAATACTTCATGTATTATCATTATGTATACATGTTTAACTTTCTGTATCTACTAGTGTAATGTCTAAAATAATTTGGCATATTCCCATTTACAAAAGCAATTATTTTTCTTATTTTAAATAAACATTGTATTGAGGTTTGTGCCTAAATTAAATTAATATAAAGTTATTTTTCCAATCAGAGATTTTGAGATTTGCATATATTATCTTCAGAGCAGCACATTTTTGGAATAACTGTTTCATTTTTTTTTTTGCTTCACCTGATAAAAAGTTGACAATAAATCTACAATGGCAGGACATTAACATTGAAGATTTCAGTAATTTTAATGGAATTTCAAAGAATGTATTATTACATTGTTGTATAGGGTCTAAATCAGTTTTGGAATTATATACAGTATATATGCAAAAGATCTAAAAATTGGTGTTTCATGAAGTGTGCTGTTTTAAGTGTATGATTTTCATACTTCATTAATATTAAATATTTGCCTAGAATTTAGTTTAAAAGCAGAAGCTTAGAATAATTTGTGGATTTTAAAGGCATCGTTATAGATGTGCTGGAATCAAATAAAAGAGGACTGCTACTCATAGTTAAATATATTTTAAAATTTATTCTTAAAGTTTTGAATAAAATGTGTATATATTTCTTATCTAAGGAAAATGTTTTGATGAGAGTATTCAATATTATCATTAAAAAATTAAATGCCGAATTAAAAATTGAAAGTTAGAAGAAACATTCCACAACAGAGATAATAGGTTGGATGTCTGTCAACGACGACTGACTGGATTGCAGCGGGATCCGCGAGAAGATGGAGACAGACAGACCGACTACAAATAGCTGCACCTCTTTCTAAGGGATAGCAGACACCATCTCACCTATGACGTCCGCCACTTTGTTCCTGGCTATAAAATAGGCATCGTCTCCGAATGTCCACCTCCGCAGCAGCTCGGTCCGGGGGGGCAAAGTCTTGGAGAACCCGGACAGCCCCGTCACCAGGTGGAGCTCCTTGTCCTTGGTCTTGGGACTTTCCCTCGATTTCAACTGAAACTCATTGTGAAATCCTGTAAGGAAAGCCCGCGCTAACAGTCTTCCGTAAAGTGTCACAGATTGCATGACGATCAGAGATAGGATGGAAACACACACACACACACACAAAACAAACAACAAAAAAAAAAAGGGGACAAATATTTTCGTAAACAGGGTACCTCAACTCCACATGGCTGGCATACGTACTGCTAGCTCCATTTTTTTTGTGTCTCGAGCGTGACGTCACACGTCCTTCCTGTCTGACCTTCTCTCTCTCTTTTTTTTAAAAAATTATAAACAAGGGAAATAATTTCGTGAGTTAGAAATAAAATAAAATAAATAAATTAATAAATAAATAATAATTTTTTTTTAAAATTTCAACAAAATATGAATATAAAAGCAAAACATAAATTAACTTTAATCTTAAATTAATTATCAATTTCAAAATGACGAATCTACAGCCTCAAATAATAATAATAATAATAATAATAATAATGGCAAATGCTTTGGTTTCTAAGTGTCATGTCTAACATGGTCCAAGTCATATTTACCAATGTTCATCTTCATTTAATTTCTTTCCTTTTTTTTCAGGAAATTTATTTTTCATAATAGTTTCGTCCACAGATAAGAATGAAGAAAATTTAGACTAAATGATAAATTAAATAGTTTAAATTCTGTTATGATTCCAAAAAGAGTACGAGATGCTTTTAGCACCTACTTCATCGTCGAGGTGAAGCAGCTGATGCATTGGTATTAGAAGTGGATGCGGGTCCCGTATCAGGTCACAGGGAAAACGATCGCTGACTTCTGCTCTGTGGCGAAGTTAGGGTGACGTACAAGTAGAACACCCATCTTGCTATTCTGACGGTTGCTGAAAGAAATTAGAGAATGATGTTGAGAGATCGCACTAAGACATTTTTTTAATATAAATCCTAGGAAGCAGCCAACTAAATCTAATCGTATGTTATGCTGCTGGTTTGATAACAGTAGGGGGCTCGAGAGAAAATGCAATAGCGCGGATTGCCATTTCTAATGGTTTTGAAAAGAAAAGGGAAATATGCATAGAATCCTAGTAAAATTGTTTTTCATGATTCGTTTAGTACTGAGGTATTTCGATCTGTAGATGCTGTAAAATATGGATCTCTACATTAGAAGCAAATGAATGTGAAATAAATTCATTGTTAATTGTGAAGCTAATTAATTAATAATTTGAAAATCAACTAAGAATACGCTATAAAAATTCTAATTTATCTGTTGTGATACTGATGGTGGACGGTTTTTCAACTATCTTCTTCCCAGCAGGTAGATAGATCTCAGCCACCACAAGTTTATATTGTAAGATCGATGTTTTATTATTTTAAATTAGGCATGTTTTCAGTTTGACTTTCATCTCGTTCTACTGCAGTTTCTAACGCAAATTAAGATGTTATGATACAGAACAGCCCCCATCTTACTAATAACACACAACAAAACTATTCAGGTGATTTTTCGCATTATAGTAACGAAAGTAAAGCCGAGAGCCGATACAAAAACCAGTTGTTTTCATCCGAGTCTATGGATTTTGATTTTTATTTACACTGTCAGATTTGGTACGCGAAGAATTCACGACAATACGTCGAATATTTCGCAGTATAAGGAGCACTGTCTTCCACAGCCAGGTGAATGCAATGCAGATTACTGTCGTGCAGTTCACTGATCTGTTCCAACCTGTCGTGTTATCTGTTTTATTATATAAGAACGTCTCTGCATTAAGGTCAAGTTAATTTAATATCTGATTATTACCTGTCCGTAACTGCATAGTTGTATCCAATGGAAAAACAGGTGCTGTTAACGGTTAAAGTTCAGACCGTGTCAGCAGGTGCTTCATCCTCCTCGGCAGCATCGTTAAGCTGACGTTCCGAGGATTTCTACTGGTAAGTTTCAAAACCGAAGGGTCTCACGGTTAAACTATTTGCAAACGTGTGTGCCCAGTTTTTCCTTTTATTAGGGGAAGAAAAAGAAAACACAAACAACATGCAATACGATTAAGCATAACTGTTCAGTCTGCGTGCTCCTGATGCTGTCGCTATGCTGTGCTGCTACTAACGGTAGACGGACTCCCATTCGTAAATTTACCTTCCAATGGCTTTTGTTAAAACTTGGGGGGGATAATAAGCAAACGACTTACCTCTGGAGACTTAAGGGATGTTTTTTAAATTAGATTCTCTGTTGTCAAATATCAACTTTGATGTTGTTCAGTTTATTTCTTTTTTCGCTTTGTGGAAGGCGTTCTGGTTTTGGACGGACTGCTCTCTATCGCGGGAGACGCGAAAGTTAAAGCATCCATCATGCCTCCCCCGGAATCGCGGAGCCGCATGCGAAGAGATAAACACAATGTTTAAAAACAGTAAAAAAAAAAAATAAAAAAAAATAAGATTTTTATGGTACGTGCAATAGTATTTTCTCTCGCTTTGACTAAACCTGTTTCGATTTCTCGGGGATTCTGATCCAGGAAAAGAAAATCGGTCTTCGGCCGAAACTTTATAATAGCATGGCGTCGAGTCGGGTGATTTACACAAATGTGCTGCAGTCGGCATCTCTCTCTCTCTCTCTCCATCTACGATGTCCTGGGTTATTACAGAATGGTGGTGTTTCCTTTGACAGCTATATATTTTAATAAGTTTTGAGACTTTTCTTGATATTGCACAATACTAGAATGTTGAATATAAAGTCAGCGAAAGCCCAGGTTTTCCATAACCTAACAGTGTTTTATTAGTGTGTAAAAGATTATGTTAGTAATCTATCTTAAGTGGGGTTTTGAGGATCCAGATAATGGTTTTCATGCTTGCTATTCTTAAAACAGTTCTTATTTAGTTATTATTCTGTTGATAAAGAAAACTTGGACCCAGGCCCTCTGAGAGGATAAGTGAGGCCCAGGCCACAAAAATGGTTGAGGCCTCTCAACTATGCCTTTTCACAGTTTAGTTGTAATTTTTGTGTTTGCTTAGTTGTCTAAACTTATTTATTACTTATTTTAATTTAGGTAGGTACGTACTTACAAAGGAAAATGCCACTATGTTTATATTAATTGTTTTCTCCATTTCTTGCTCCACTTTCATATCCTCTTCATAGAGTTTATTTAATAATTAAAAATATTAAAAAGTTGGTATGACTTTCATGTACTTTGCAAATAAATAAAACAAAATAAAATATACATTAAATATACAACATAACTTAAACAAGTGGAAGTTTTGAGGCTCCCTCTAAGCCAGAGGTTCTCCTGCCCCCCTCCTCATTGGGCCTGCTTGGACCTGATCACCTATGACTACTAGGAATACATATTGCGATACCCTGTTTATAATTCTCTTAATTTTTACTATACCTCCAACAGTCGAGTAATGACCCCTCTGAGTGCACTCCATACTGTATTTTGCATGCGATATCTGCATACACAAAAAAGGCCTTGAATTTCAAGCAACTTAGTTTTAGTTTCATCATTCTAGACTAGAGTATGTCATTCAATTCGTTATGCCATTCAAAATCCAGTCTTTTCATATTTGTAGGGGTAATATTAGCTATTTTGGTTGTAACTTTTCTATCTAAATCAGACTACTGCTGTAAACCTTGAATGCTATTACTGAATGAAACAATGTGTCTCCTGCACTTCTATACATTGCTACTCCTGATTACACAAACCAGCCTTGCAATAGTCTTGTGCATCCAGGTCTTAGAAGAGTTTTATTGTCATAATGCTGGATGTAACAGCAGTAGATTTTTTAAAATGTATTTTTAAGTGATAGTATAAGCATAAACTTGCATAAATAGTTAAATAACATTACATTTAATAGTGATACAATTTTGTATTTTTTTAGATATCCAGATTTGTTTTTTAATAAGTAAAATACAAATATACTTAACATATTGATATACCAAAAAAAATGAATTTATTTAATTTGCAATGTATTTTATTTTTAGACAAAAATTTGAGTATAAAATAATGAGTAAAACAAAAGAATACCTAAAATGATATTTTTAATAAAAGTTCACAAATTGAATTAAAACTTTGGAAAAATTATGCAAATTGTAAAAATGTTTATCTGAAAATACTCAAAGCAACTAAGCATAGGTAACTGGTGAAATCTGAGGAAGTTTTGGTTCATGAAGCTGTAACATTGGTTTTCCAAGACTACTATAGTCAAAAGTTTTGGATAAATGATCTCATATTTTAGTGAACTGTATTTAAAAAAGATAATGAAAAAATAAAAATAAATGAGAAATCCTTGAAATTAATTTTTTTTCAAAATTAAAATGCAATTTTTTTCTTTTATCTGTAAAAATTTTAAACTATCATGTTAGGTTTTTTGCTGTTGATTAGGTAACTTGTGCTACATATGCATATTCTGCACTGGTGCAAGAAAATCTTAACATCGTGATTAAAAAAGGATATGTGAATGAAAAAGGTGCATTAGTTTTTCAAAAATACAAAATTATACACTGCTTTGATTATCTTCATGCTCTTTGTCCCTGATAGTACATAAAGTATTTATAGACTACTTAACAGGTTGGAGCAGAATACAAAACTTAAAGAAGCTATATATATATAATATTTAAAAAATGCTTTTTGTATTCATAATAATCAATTTTGGTTAAATCTTTATTTATGTCAGCTTTCTCTACAGTTTTAGACTTGGCCTAATTTCAGGTTTACATTTGTTTCAGTTAAAATAATGGACACTCTCCAGAGAGGTATACAGGTGCTGAGTCGCAAGAAACATGTTAATTTGAATAACTTGTCTGAAACAAAATTGGCTTGTGTTCTCAACACATTGGATCTAACAGCATTAGGTAAGACTGTTTATTTTATAAAGTTGCAAAGTATGTACAGATAATAAAACTACATTGCAAATGCAAAACAAGATGCATCTCAGATTATACTTATTGCTTGCTTATTTTATTACTAATACTATTACATTTTATCTTGTATTTTTTCAGTGTTGCAATAAATAAATACTTTAGACTTTTTTGGTTTTGCATAATAATTATTAAAATTTTTAATTGAATAACACCATGTCAAATTAAAAAAAAAAACAACCTTTTTTCTTATATCTGTTCGTGTTAATGTAATGAATAGGATGGATGATCCAAAAGAATACAAGAGTTTTCTTACGTAAGTTTTGACTGTAAACATTGTTTATTTTTTTTACATAGTTCTTGCCTGTTTTTAAAACATTGGTCAATAATAATATTTCTAATTTTGTTTTTGTGATATTATTTGATCTAGTCTAAATGATAGTTCAGTTTATGACATATTTTTCTCAAGCTTTTATAACCATTTCTGTTATAAAATTATCTCTTTCAGGAAAAACTTTTCTTGCCATCATCCACATGGTTTCAATAAAGACTTTTGGTCTTTGAGATGTTAACTTTTGCTAACCTTGACTTTATTAACAATGATGGTTTTGATGATAGTCAGAAATCCTAATTTTCTTTTTTTGGTGTAGACTGGATTACCCATGAACTATTGCAGCTAACAGAGCATTAAGCCTTGTCCAGTGGATAGTGCATTTAATTAGCAGTCAGCTACAGTTTGACCACTTCATGCACTTGATAACTGTGCTGTATAACTGATTAAACTCAACTACTGGCGGATCACTATACATGTGTTAACTGTGCTGTATAACAGATGAAACCCAGCTACTTTCTGACCACTTCATACTTGTGATAAATATGTAGAATAACTGACAAAGCTTTGCATTATTTGCTGGTTTCTACCATTGATACCCTTTATTTACTGGGGTGGTCCTCCACTCTGAATGAACTAAAGCTCATTTCATTACTATATTTGTTGGTGTAAATATCACTTTTCCACAACACTCTTTAGAATTAGGACAGATGCCTCACTATTCAGTGAATATGCTGGTTTTATTATTGTATAGTTACATATTTTTCATGAAAATGTTAAACCAGAGTTATAAGTTGTTGATTTAGAAACCATGATTAATATATTTTATATTTATTTTCATACACTTAGGGAATTTACCATAACTAAGAAGTTTTGATTCTATTGTATTGATAAAAGGAAGTGCTGCAGTAATTGACATAAATTTTTTTTCCTATCTCAATCTTACTGCTTGCATTTCTAATATTTTATATTATTTATTTTTAAATGACTTAATAAAAGTGTGAGAATATATAATAAATAGAAGGAGGAAGACTAGCAAAAAAACTAAGAGGTGAGTAAAGGAATGTTAGGCTGCTTTTTGCATGCATATATCACCATTTAAAGTTACTGTATTTAATCATAACATATTCCATTAGAATACTATTCATAACTTAAGCCATTTGTGAGAGTTGTGAAGCTGATCTATTAACACTCATTATTACATGTGTGCTGAAATCATGGTATGAGTGTTCTGAAGCTGATTTATTGACATATGTTCAGAGATTATGGTGTAAGTGTTGTGAAGTGACATTCATCACTAGAAAATTACAGATTTTATACTGATGCATTTTCAAACACAGCAGCTAGTGCAAGTGATAGGGACAAAGTCGACGCGGATTGTCCTGGTGCACCTGGCGCAGACGGATCCCGGGTTCGCCTCAACATCCCCCGCAGGGCGGGAAGGGTAGCTCTGATCATCAAAAAGGGTGTATGCCTCCTGAAGCGCATACTTGGTGTGTTGGACCAGATTTGCGAGCCGATGGCTCCACGGTGAACGGCACAAGCAACGGCAGAGCTGGGATGGTTGTGATGAAGGAAGACCTGCCCAACTATCGCTGGCATGCACTGACTGGATGCTGGAGCAGCTCTTACCAAGCAGAGAAATCTGCAAAGGTGCTCAAATGGCTTGAAGAGGACACCACCTGGCAATCGGCAATGGTGATCTGCGACAGCAAGTTCCTTGTCGACGCCCTTGCGACCACCCACAACACTGATGCAGAGGTGCAAACCATGTAAGCAGTCATCACAAGCCTCAACGAGTCAAAAAGCATGAAGATCCTCTGGGTTCCGGGACACTAACCTACTCAGCAACGAGCTCACTGATGCGGAAGCTAAGTTGGGCTCAAAGCAAGAACAGGAGGACCGCCCCATTGACGTATCGACCAGAAGGGCGATTATACGCTGCGAAGGCAGACCACCACCTATCACCCACCCACGCCTGGCCCATGTCTACAGCCAACCCATCCATGAAGAGGAGAATGAAGAACTATCGAAATCCGAGAAGTCCGTCATCACTCGCTTCCGATGTGGACACCACACACAGCTCCGTTGATGGCAACGCCTGATTGAAAGGTTGGAGACATCCATCTGTCGACTGTGTGAGGAAGAGGAGGAATCATTGGAACACCTCTGGCTTCGCTGTCCAGCCTTTGTGGCTGACCGTCAATGCCTGGATATGGGACATGAGATGAATGAGCTTGTATGCCTCCCGAGTGCATCGCTAGCGCTGCTGAAGATCATCCTCAGGCGCCTGCGGTGACACAACAACAACAACCACAGCAGCTCAGAAGAAAAAGGAACTGAAACTTAGCTTTATATAAAGTGCTTTTCGTTTTAAATTTGTTTGGCCTTAGCGACTCAATTTTGTGTTTTTTCCATTAGCATATTTCCTCCAATAAAATCCTAGCATTCTCAGCTAATATGAGAAAATATTGTAGAACATTTTTTATATAGAATATGTTTTTGTAGGTCATTTAAATATTAAATTTTGAGGTGGTTTTACAGCATCGTCAAAACTCAAAACTTAGTGTTGAAAGGGTTAATTGGCAACTTATTTTTTTAAAATCCCATGGCATTTTTGACTGTTAGTTGGAGGATACCAACAAGAGGTTAGGGGTTGGTACACAATAGCAAGAAATACTACATGCAACACTCAGTTGGATACTACTTCCACCACCCAGTACTACTATATATTATAGTAGCATAGACTGAAATTTTATTTGGTGAAAATGATGCACTATAACTTAAGCACAGAAGCCTGCATATAACATTGCTTGTTTTTGATGAAAATTGAAATGATATATTGTTTTGTACAGGTATTGGGAGCACCTTGGGAGCTGGAGCTTATGTCCTCTCTGGTCAAGTGGCCAAAAACGTATCTGGACCAG
The DNA here is from genome assembly GCA_018389105.1 of Nautilus pompilius. Classification (NCBI taxonomy): domain Eukaryota; kingdom Metazoa; phylum Mollusca; class Cephalopoda; order Nautilida; family Nautilidae; genus Nautilus; species Nautilus pompilius. The sequence goes on along the minus strand of JACATO010000611.1, from coordinate 221,006 downwards.
CTATTATTGTTTCCTTCATGATTGCTGGAATTGTTTCTGTTTTGGCAGGTAACAAATTTATATTTGTTGCTTTTCATAGTATTAAATAGTGACTATAAACATTACTATATTTACCAGTTTTTTAAAATTCAAACCTTAAAAGTAATGAGAAATGGTATATTTGATGAAATGTCTCTGATTAAGTAAAAACAGTTGTTAAAAGTATACATTATATTATGGACAATAGTAAATGAATACAAAATAACAATTAAGCCTGTTTTATGATTAGTTACTCATTCATTATTTTAATATTATTTTAAAATAACTTAATTTTTTATTAAGTAAAGGACAATTAGGTTTTAGATATAGGAAAAGTTTAATTTTAATGGAAAAGAGCCAGCATTTAAATATCCAATATTTAGAAAAGCCAACAAAATTTGCCATGCAAATTAGTTTCACATTCATAATAGGGAAAGAGTCATAGGTATATTATTTACAGAAAGTAAAGAGTTAAGGAAAGATTGCTGAAACACAGGTTCATTAGTTAACTTTGTTGCTATGAAGGCAATTGGAAACCATTTTTTTGCAAGAGTTTCCAGTTTGATTGTTTCTGTGTTACAGATTTTTTTGAATATTCAGAGGATGTTACAAGTAGCATAAATAAAGATGGAAAAATAAGGCATTTTATGTAGAACCAAATGAATGTTTGATAGAAAAATGTAAAGGATCGGGTATAATTGGTACATTGCTATTATAGCTTAAAACTTACAAGATAGTGTGTGATATTAATTTGAATATAGAAATGTTACCAAAGGTATCTTATAGTTCTGTTCTTGGAAATCTGTTTTTATATACATATTTTTATAAATTATATTAACATAGGACTGACTCCCTTCAAATGTAAAAGAAGACCTTAATTAAACTGGTCTTAAAAATGACAAAGGCTGGCGATGGACTGATTACATGTATCGATCGAGAAACAGTAAAATATCACCTGTAGAAGAAAAATGACAATTTTTTGAAAAGTTAAAACATTGTGATAGTGTAATAGCAAAGGCAAACAAATAAAATTTAAAAAGCACAGATGCAAATAAAAATTATCTGCCAAGAAATTGCATGATTCAAGCTAAAGTTAGGAGATCATGGTATCTGAACTTAAATGAGTAACTGAGGTAAATAAAAACTTTGGTACAAATGTAAATCTAGGGGATCAGGACTGTTCCCAGAGTACTGCACCTACAGTGCTTAAATACAGATGAGAGAGAGAGATGCGTATAAAAGCTATGATATAACTTAAAGTGTTCCTATCACATGTTACCCTGCATGTTCAACCAGAATGAAAGATGACCATTGCTTATAGGCGAATGTAAGGTCAAAACCAAAATTAAATTGAACTCTTGGGAGTGTTAAAAATTATGTAAAAACAATAAAAACAGATTCCAAAAAAATGTCAAAAGCAGATGACATTAAACCACATTCATTAAAAGAAATACTTTAGCTTATTTTTTGTTATATTTAATGAAGAGGAAATGAATTCCCTATAACAGATATAATTGATTACACATTGAAATTAGTAACTTATCACGAATAATCACAGTAAAATCTAGAATAACATTAAGTATATGCACAGAACTGTTTACAGATACACTTAATAAGTTCTAAAATGATCTGAAAGTTAAATTTATATTACACAATTACTACAATAATCTTTATTTAAATGAGACAGCAAAAATGGGTAAAATAAATCATCATGATAGATACAAAAATGTTTTGCTTTTATGATAAATGGTATGAAGAATTATATTTACCAGAAATATTAAACTATTAAAATTACCTAGTTAGTATATTGTTAAAATTCCCATTGCAAAAGCAACTACCAAAAATTGACACAACTGCATTCCAAAAAAAGTCATCATCAGCACTCAACCATGATGATGGCAGCAGTGACAGATCACTGAAACACACGTATTAGCTTATTTTCTATTTATAAAGTGAACTTATACTTTTAGTCCTGTATGTTCAGACATCATTGTATTGCAGTATGTAATTTACATTTTCAAACATTTTACTTTATGTGAACAAAATTACAGACTAGATGATAAAAAGAAAGAGCTCCCAATTTGATTTGAGATAGAGGTTTTTTTAATCATTTTCAGTGTGTGCAAAATTCTTTTACTTTCTGTCTTGTCTTTTTTAACCTATCTTGAAATAAGTTAAGTGAACCTGATCTAAATGGCAACATAATATTTGTTAGCATTAGAAAAGAAAAGGAAAAACAACAACAACAACAACATACTACAAGAATGCAAAGATTCTCATGTTAGGAGGATTCACAGATGTCAGAAAAATAGGTTCTGCCAAATCAGGAAAGTTATTGCATTAGAATTTGGTAAATAAGGATATAAATTAAATTAGATGTTTATTATTAAAAAAAAAATTGACAGAACTTTTATTTTTAAATGTTTAACTAAAATTAAAAGTTATCAATATTGTAATAATAATTTGTACTGAACTACTTTTACAGGTCTTTGCTATGCAGAATTTGGTGCTAGAGTTCCAAAGGCAGGATCAGCATATGTATACAGTTACATTACAGTAGGAGAATTTATTGCTTTTATAATTGGTTGGAATCTAATATTGGAATATGCTATTGGTAAGTAATAACTTCCAGAAAGTTAACGATTTTAACATATCATCTTCAGACTTAAGAATTATAATAAAACTTAAATTGATAGTTTTAGATCAAATAAATCATCCCACTTTAATACATAAAGTTGAAATATGGTTTCTGGAGTGCTTTCCTTTCTACAGAGTATATAATTTCAAACCAAATGTATAATGAAAAATAAATACTCATAAATTGAATCATATTAAATTTAAAATTAACTGCACTTTAAAAAAAACAGCTTTGTGTTATCACCAGATGCTAAACATGGCCTCCTTATATGACTATGTAAATTGTTTTTCAATATGCAGATCAATCACATAAATAACTGAGTGACTGCTATAGCTTTGTTTAAAATTTTTTTATCCTTCTAAGAAAAATTTTAATGATTTTATAATAAATCATGTAAGCATCTAAAAAAGCAATTAAAAATTTTGACAGAGATTAAAGAATTTTCATTATCACTCTGTATCTTAATCCTTATTTAAATCAAGTTAGTTTATATCTAGTAAAACAGCTCAAATTGAATAATTCACTTGTTTAGTTCTTGCTTTTTCATATATTTTATTCTCTTTAACTTATTGTATTATTGTTACAATTGCATTACAAATTTTTTTAGCATAATTACTGATATAAATATTCATTAAGATATCTAGTCTGTTTGACTGTTTTCATAATAATACGATAAGTTTAAAAGGCATTTTTTAAATGCGAAAGTACTTACTGCATAATTCAAAATAACAGAAATTCAGTCTCATATTTTTTCCACAGGAAAATGTTATTTTTCAAATTAACATTTTCAACTTTTTGTCTTAACTAACAAAGCATGCCATAAGATGTTTTATCTTGAGCACAGTAGCTTTATTTGTAAAATTTAAAAGTGAAGTAAAAAGAAATTTAAGAAACCAACAAAAACTAAATAAAATGAAAACCTTAACATTTTTAGGGCATCTAAAAGTTTTGATATCATCAGTCAGAGAAACAGTAAATGTTTTAAAATGATATAAAAAGCCTTAAATTTTAAATGTCTTAATTGAATATATATTTTAAAAATATAATTTTCATGCAGTTTTTTTCCGATAAGTACAGTATGCACTCCCTGTGCATGGATTAATGGTTCTTTAATAAAATAATGTATGAGAGAATGTCTGTGTGTGTGTGTGTAAATTTAGAATGCAACAAAATGTGAATTCAAAAATAAAACAAAACTGCTTTCTTAGAAGTTGTTAAATGTTAAAAACAAACAAATCAATTTTTTTAAAGCAAGTCAAACAAAAATTAATAAAAATCCTGGAAAAACTGGGACTCATGATATAGCCAGCTTTATTGTACCAGAATTTTTCATGTGACAAAATATAATAGTGTAATGACACCATAAGTTATAGAGTTTAAATTATTTTGTATGTTGCTAAAATAAAAATGAAACTCACATAATAAAAAAATGTGAAAATATTAACAATTAAAGCATGACAATGCATGGAAAAGAGTTTAAAAACTGTTTTTTTTTTAAATATTTGATAGTTTGTGAGAATATATGATTATTGTTTTTTAAACATTTTACAGATTGAATATTTGTAGCAAAAATACCTCCAGATTGATTTGTTTGTGAAATTTAAAAATGTATATACACACTTATGTTTGAATGTTTTATTTATTGAAAAAGATTATAGAAATCTTGCTTTTGAAGCTAATTAAATAAAGCTGAATAAGTTTAAAATGTATATTCTCGTTTTTTTGTGCCATTTTTGAGTAATCTTGATAAATTTGACTGTTATGCCTAATGTAAATTTTCAGTAATAAGTCGTACCCATTGGGATTTTGGCTTTATATCAGTGGACTACTATGTATACCTTGCTGTGCGTGATCTATAGCACAGACTACACCCTGGGGGACTGTTTGGTCATATGTAAGACAAGAATACCAGGGACAATGTTAAAATGAAACCCGTTTGGATACCATAACACTGATGCTATTTTAGCTGGGGTTTTATTTGAACAAAATCCCTAGTACAATTTGTTCATTAGCTGTATTTAAACTACTTAGAATAATGATATGCTCTAAATAAATATCCTTTTAATTTTTGCTATATTTTTAGGTACAGCCAGTGTAGCTCGTGCATGGAGTGCTAACTTGGACTCATTATTAAATAATGCTGTCCAAAATTTTTTTAAAGCCAAAATGCCAATTCATTTGAATTGGATGTCACCTTATCCAGATTTTGTTGCCTTTGGTATTATTTTTTTTTTTTCTGGTAAGTTTTTCTTTACTTGTGTGTTTTATAGATATCTAACAAAATCTCTTTGTTAAATCTAATCAGTTCAATCTGATTTTATTAAAGTCAGTAATGCTTCATTATCTTTCCTTATTTTACTGGAGCCTCTTGACATGGAGATGTTTGGAATTTTGCTCTGAATTATTTTACCATTTTTGTTTAATTAGGCATTACTTGAGACATTTTGCACCCACTGTTAGTGGCAAGACACTGATACCACCACAATTAATGATAAATAGCAATACTGTGTAATAGGTTCTTTCCTGAACAGTCAATTTAATAATAAACTGTGGTGTTTTTATGTTTACAGTTATCTTGAGTGTGGGAGTGAAACAATCAACATTGCTAAACAATGTTTTCACAATTGCCAACTTGCTGGTTCTGACATATGTCATCATATGTGGACTGTTCAAAATCGATTTACACAACTGGCAGATCAAAAAATCTGAGGTACAGTAGGAGTTTTTACTAAGATTATTTGATTATTTTAACTAATTAATAAATAATTAAAATAAATCTCTCTCTCTCTCTTGCTGTGTGTGTGTGTGTGTGTGTGTTATTCTCACATGCAGAGTAGAGTTTTGCTAGTTCATGCTCCAATAAACTGCTTGTGATAAATGTCCGTTAGATCTTATAAGGTCCTTTCCTGTTAAACTGCCCCATAAGAATTTGAAAAAATCATCATCAGAACACTATGCAAACAATGGAGATAGAAGGTAAAACCCCTGGCAAATAAAAGATTTAGGGGTCAAAGGTTAAGCATGCAATTGAGTTCAGGTTACAGTGACTACATTTAGCAAGCAAATAATACAGATGCTCATGTCAGATTTAAAGCAACTGAAATATGCTTTTATTTAAATAGTAATGCCACCTGCCTTTCAGATAATTCAGATTTTAGCTTTCACATGAACAAGCCAATTTTATTGACATCAGTAGTGAAATGAAGTAGTGGAAGTCTGATCTACAAATATTTCTGAAAAATCCCTCCTGATTTGTAACAAATGTTCTTAAGCTTTTATACAAATGTGAAACTCTTTGTTCTGACCGCTCTAGACAAAGGTTAAGCTTGTTTATAGTCAGAAACAATAGCTTCTACAGCTAATTGTCCTCATCCAGTTCGGGGTAGTTTTGTCCTTATTTTGAATAAATGGCTCTTGCTGGCATGAGACATTTTAAAAAGTAATCTAACGCTTTACTAGAGGATAAGCCAGTGGACATTATTGTGAAATGAAATGTCTGTATAGGCACAGTCCATTTTTTTCTAGTAGAATTTTGAACTCTCTGTGACTTAGTGCTGAGCTGGACAAAATTCTCATCATAGTAGCCATCATAGCATTAAGTCAAGAATTTGAAAATTTGCACAGAAAGTCTCTTGGTGAACGATGCATTAAACTCTGACAATTGGAAAGCTAATGTACTGTTTCAGAAGCTGCACAACTCACCTCTATTTCCTCACAAAAAGTAAGCACATCATCAGTGTTTACACAAACAATATTTTTATGTAAACCAATTCTGTGTTCAAAATGTCTTATAAAAGCTTCCATAATGTCTTCAGTTTTTGTTCTTTGCGGTGGCTGCAAGTGACAAAATTATTTTCTATTCCATCTGAAGCACTGTATTTTATTTTGCAATAATATATCATATTTATGATCTTTGAAATATCTCGAGCAGCATCCCATACAGCAAGGTTTAAAGAGTGAGTTGCACATAAATGCCTTTAGCTCAATGACTGCAATATGCCATGCAGCATTTTTCTAGACATTACTATAGAGCCTTTAAACCACTGACCATAAATACAGTTTACTGGCAAACCTAAATGCTGAAAAGTATCAACAGTACTTCAGCATTTGCATCCTTAGCCAACCCCTAAAGTCCAGTGGAATCTTTATGGATCAGCTCAATGAATACAGATAGAAATTTGCTATTTTCTTGAAGAATCCATTGTTTCAACCATTTCCTATCATGACATAAAAAATGTAACTTTTACATCGTATACACTGCTTGAGTTCTTCACTACTATTTTTTATTCTTAATTTCAGAAGTTGCACATAGTTTTAGTTTTTATTGTCTTTTTCAGTAATACATTGTGCATCTAGAAACTGCAAACTTTTAGTAATCTTTGTATGCTCGGTTTTGTTGCTGTTTGTGTTGATTACTGACTTCTCTTGATATTGATGTTTTTTTCTTTATTATATTCTCCTCCTCTTTTTTTTTTCAAATTTTTTCTGGTGTTTCGCAAACAACTAGTATGTCTTAAATCTTTCTCTGTTGTCTTTCCAGTTATTAAACCTTTTTTTTTTTGTATGTAACTTTTTAAAGTTAGAAAATGATTTCTTAATATGAGGCATGCAACATGGGTGAAAAAATACCGCCTATTTTCTCCTCATATTCTCACCACTTTCAGTCATCAAACCAGCTTTCATGTAAGCATGGACATCTGCAGGAGTGGGAGTCAAGGGGGACAACTGATTCTCCCCAGAGAAGTTGATGGCGATAGTGTAATGTTGAATAAAAATGTTTTTTTTTTTTCTGTTTTGTTATTGTGAGCTCTGATGGGATAGCACAATAGCAAAAGAAGCATACCAACAAAAAAATTAATTAAATTTTAAAACTTCAAAATGAATTACAAGAAATATTTCTAAATAAAAAACTATTAATCAAAATTAGATCCTTTTATTTTTTGAGAAAAAATTATACATTCTCATTGCTAGGTACATTCCTTGCACTTGATACAGTTTGCTCCACTCCCCTGGAAAAAATCCAGTGGATGCCTATGCAAGTAAGAATAACAATTTGTTTGATTGCATTTGTATGTCTATATGGTGTACCTCCCTCCCTTGGCATGGCTTTTTCTTGCTGCTCTTCATCAGTTTTTTTAGATGGGTTTCCTCTCGCCACTTCAGTCCCCCACCCCTTCATATCTAAAAATGAAGAATTATACTAGGGTCTTTCCTGTACAACAACGTGTTGTGGGCATTTCGGTGGTAGAATGGGGTTGAGATATCAAGTTGTAACAAGTTCCAGTAACCCAGTTAGTAACAAGTATGTACAACTATATATTCCATTATTTCAGTTCAAGAGTGAACGTGTTTGTGTGACCATTTTAGGGTGGTCACCATTTTATTTTTTGAGTGGGGAAGAGACTGTTTCCACGTTCCTACCCTGCTCCAGCACCAGTTCTTGTCATATTTACTGCTTCTCTGTATTCATCTTATTATAGGTTTAGCAGTGTCTTTAAATTCATGTGAATTACCTATTGGGGTTAATTTTCTCTTTCTCAAACTTTTACACTAATTTTTGGTTTATTGCATAGGATAGCCATCCTGTTAGTCATATTAAAGGTTTTTTTTTCCTATTTTAATTTCCTTTTGCTTCTATAGTGGAGCCTATAACTTTACCCTGTGTATGCAATGTTTAATCCTTCTAAGTCCTGAGGAAGTAGACAGTCTGTTTATTTACCAAATGTTTCTGCCCCCTACCATATGAAGTTAATTGGTCTGGGGGGTTTTTTCTTTGGTATAACAAAACCACTTTGGCATCCCTATAATTTTATAGACCTTTGATTACAGTTTCCTTACCTAAAAAACTAAAGTGAGTTTGCCAACCTTTTAATTTCTGTTTTATATCTTCATTTGGTTTCTTTTCTCCCATTTAATCCTATCTACATTTACATTTCTACTTAGGCGGAAGTAAATGCCAAAAACTGTTATTCCATCCTTATTCAATCCAATTCTGCGACTTTTGGGGTTGTGGTGTTGATCCTGAAAGGACCCAGGCTATATCCCTCTGTCTTTGGAGTGTTTATTGTACCATTATTGTGGTATCATCAGCATACTGTATTATTTTATATTCTAAATTATCATTTAATTTAATTAATATATATATTTTCAAATCACACAGGCCAATGTCTCCATCACTAATACATAATGTATAGCACTCAGAGGGCAGCTCTATGCCATTCTGACTAATATCTGTGTAGGTTTGAGTTTAACAACTTTATTTGCCTAAAGAAATCATCCCCTAAGTTGAATACTGTAAGCGTTTTAAATAAATAACTCCACTCTGTCAAAAGTTTTAGAATGATAACAACTGCAGAGTTGTGTCTACTTTATGAAAGATTTCTCTGGGGAATCGAAAATAGAAGGGGTTCTGAGTAGGTTTGATCTGAATTTATACTCTAGTTCATAACTTTTGATAATCTGTCACTAATGTCTTATAATTTTATGATCATAATCTAGTAAATTTAGCAAACAAATTATCCAGGCTTTTCCTATCTTCTTTCTTTAAAAAAGGGTGATATTGGTGTTGCATAGTTAAGTGGGAGAGCACCTGCATTTGTTTTGAAGTGCCTGATCACTAGCTAATAACTATCTAAACCTTTCTTTTTATAGAACACTGGCCTAAAGCCACCCATTACTCCTGAGTGGTTTGTTGTTATTTAATGTCCAAATAGCATCTTTTTTTAATGTAAGTTTACATGGCCTTTACAGAGATAATCTTTTATAAGATCTCATTTAAATTCTAAATTAGCCAAAAGAAATTCCTAAGCTATTAGAAAAGTATCTATGCTAGTATGTGGCTCTTTATAATACTGAGTGTCTGCTCTAAACTTTTCATCAAATTCTGTGATGTATTTGGTTTTTTTTTAGTTTTTATACTATGCATAAGTTTTATCTATAGCTCTAATCTTCTCTAAACCTCATTAGGCTTACTACATTTCTATTATTTTATGGCTTCCACTTGAATCCTTAGTTTACCATTTTCCATTTTCTTTATTAACTTTTTTTTAATGGCTTTAATTTTATCTGCGTTTGGAGATCCTGCTAATGTTTTTTTTTATATATTTTTAATTTTAAATCTCACTTGTGACAGTATTCTATGCTGATTTTTTTTCAGCATTTATCTATGTCCCACCATATCAAGGAGTCTGAAAATCTACTTTTCTTGTGTTCTCCAGTAATGCTAGAAGTTGTTTACATTAATGTACTTAGACTTTGTGTGGTCCTCTTGATACCTGATTTTCCTTAAATTTAACTTTAACTATGGAATAATCAATTTAGGGAATAGCCTTATGGACTACATCCTAAAGGAATGAACGAAGTTAAGTATTAATGTACACTCTATCTATCCTAGTAACTATGCTGTACCTAGAAAAATGAGTATGATCTACCTTCTGGGTAATTAATCCTAAAGGTATTGGTGAGGTTGAGCTATAAACACAAGGTGTGCAGTTACACCAAACTGCACAAGTGCACTCCATGTTTAGTAACTGGTCCATGTCTGTCTAATTCATGATTAGGGATACAATTAAAATCTCCATGCTAAATAAATTGATTCTAATTTTTCTTTTTCTAGATATGATGGGAAATAGACCAAGTTGATAAGAGCTTTGTTTTTTCAGCTAATATTAAATTTGCTTCTTTTGTTATCACTGTAAGAGTGGGTAATCTTATTTCTGAGTTTAGATTGTAGGTATATTCCAAATTTGCACATTTTATCAGTAGTGTTTAAACTAAAACAGCTTTCCACTGGCCAAATTTAGTTGCTATTTCCTGATAACTATTGAGAACTTTCCATAAATAAGAGACACCTATTTTGGTTTTAACTTAGCTAATAAGGTATCGAAGTGAGTTTTGAATTTGGTCCCTCTAACATTAAAGGAAATTAACTCTCTCTCTCTCTGCCAAAGAAGGGGATCTTGGATCAGTGATCACATCCGACTGATTGCTAAAGTCAGAGATCACCAATCTAATGTAGTTTTTGTGATACTCGATAGATGACTGGTCAGTAGCACTGGATATCATTAGTTTAAGCATTGGAAAATACCCTTGAGGGAATTCCAAACCATCTATCAATGGAGTGAATCTGTTAATGGAAATGATGTCATTTCCTGGTTAAAAAATGCAACATCCATGTCGAGAAGAGATTGATTTTCTGCACAAGTTAGCAAAACATCACTGATTCAGACATTAAAAATGACTTATTTGGCAGTGGCGATGATGTCCAGGATATAGACTTTGATCCACACAACAAAAATAATAGTTTGAATGGTAATAGCAATGATGATTCCGATCAGACTTATCATCATAGTGATATTGATTCAAATGACAATTTCAGTCACAGTGACATCGTAGTGACAATAGCCATAGGTCTATTGGGCATAATGTCAGACACCTGCAGCAAGGTCAAGGTGGACATGCTAATCCAATCCAAAATGGTCAGAACTGGGGCCTACTGGCCAATACCCAAATATCAATCTTTGTGCAGCAGCAAACCCAGTCTAAGGGGTAATGCTCAGACTGTTGATGACAGTGTCTTGAGACATTTTCAATTATTATCCACTGATAATCTATTCAAATACATTTACTCAGATTAACCTCAGTACTAAGCATTATATTGCTAACCTCCCTAGATCACTCTTGCCTTATTCAAGGTTTAGGAAGTGGAAGGATGCAACAGTACCAGAAATGAAAACCTGTTTTGGACTGATGTTATTGACAGGCCTTATAATGAAGCCTGTACTTGCCCATTACTGGTCAGATGAAAATTGGAAAGTGATGGTGATAACATTGCAGGACAATAGGACTGTCAGGTTCATTAGTAGTAAATATAATGCTAAGTTGGGCAGAAAGAGCTAGGAAGAGAGGTGGTGGGTTTGCTGAGGTTGTTAAACCAACATGTATAATGAAATACAATCAATTTATGACAATTGTTGGTAGGATAAATCAAATGATTTTGTACTAAAATGTCCCAAGAAATTTGTTTTTTACTTTGTGGAATTGGCACACATTGTGTATGATGACAAAAATGAACCAAAGTTCACTCTCTATAAATTTCAACTGAACAAGGGTTCATAGTGATTTGGACAGAGACTTCGATTCAGGCTCTGATAATGAAAATCTTGCCCCTTGACCCCACAGAGGGACCAAGCTGATAGACTAATTGGTGGATTCAAAATACATGTCAGGAAAAAATATCTTCCAACTGGTAAGAAGAAATACCCAGGAAGACACTGCTGGTTATGCAAAAGATGAGGATTTTGCATGCTACTTCAATGTTCTGTAAGCACTGTATTGTGCCTCTCTGTGACATGAAATGCTTTGACATTTACCATAGGTAACCAAATTGCATCACCAAAAGCACAGTACTGCTTTTTAATTAATTGTCTATCCCACTAGATTGTTTTTATTATGAAAAATACACTACTACACATTTTAATTGTTTTAATTTATATTAGTTTGTATGTGTGTTTGTTTCTAAGTAATGACACTACAGGAAAATAATTCTTTTGTACCAAGATGATATTTGTGAATGATAATCCTTAAATTTCTGAGACACTTTGTTGAAAGTAATATACCTGTTTTGAAAAATTTGTTAAATTTTCCTATTAAAAAAAAAAATATATATATATATATAAATATATATATATCATCTATCTTATGCTTTAGTTTGTTGAAAGGTTTTTTTTAGGGAATTAATCATAATAAATGACAAGCTATGCTAAAGGACACTATATATCAGGTGATCTCATTATATGACAGAAGCCATGCTAAAGGACACTATATCAGGTGATCTCTCATAATTAGGTCATTATATGACAGAAGCCATGCTAAAGGACACTATATCAGGTGCTCTCTCATAATTAGGTCATTATATGACAAGCCATGCTAAAGGACACTATATCAGGTGATCTCATAATTAGGTCATTATATGACAGAAGCCATGCTAAAGGACACTGTATATCAGGTGATCTCATAATTTCAAGTCATAATAATAAATTTTTTCTATCTAGTATAATTCCCAAGAGGAATCTTCAAACTGAACTTCAACACCACTACAAAAGATAAGCTAGCAACAACAACAACAAGTATATTGTTGTATACCACCCTAAATTTTATGGTATGAATATTTTTAAACTTTACTAACATTAAAAAAATTAAATTAGTGACTATATTGATAAAAGGAAATAAATTTTAAAAAAAGATTTAAAACATAAAATGGAAATACACTTGTATTCTACATTAAAATTTTATATTATTATAACAATAAAATTATTTTCTTAAATGTCTGAACTTTGCTAAGTCATTTAAAACTTTTAACTATTTTATATGTTCACACAATTAATGAAGCTATTAAGCTGGACAGCGTTTGTAAAAATTACTTTTATTTTTATCAGTGGCAACAGAGAAGTGAAATTTATTTTCTACTACACTGATATAATATTGATCTAAAACAGAAGATCATTTCATAGAAAATTACTATCATGCAAAATAGAAATTGCATGCAATCTGTGTAGTATAAATAATCAATAAATACATAAATGAAGTTGACTTTTTTGTGGGATGTTCTGTGATTAAAACTGATAAACTCTTGTCATCCAAGAAATACAAATTTTTGATAAAAAATATGAATTGTACAGTAGACTCCAAAATTATTTGGAGAAGAGCATTTTTGTAGTGTTCCACAAAATCACTCAAATAATACATAACTAATGGAAAATTATAGTGCTGGAATGTAACATGCTATATAGTATTATTAATACAATACAAACAAAATCTGGAGAAATGATGTTCAAGTTTCATTGTTTCATATTTTAGACATATCTCATTGTAGTTGTGTTAGAATATTTAGTTTCATTTTTTCATCAAGACAGTTGTAGATTTCAGATTACTCTTTCATTCACAACATTTAATATTCATGAACACATACTTGCCATAATCATTCCATTTGGGTGATCACTTGATTGGTGGGTATTATGAGACCACCTTATGACATCACTCTCTTCACAAAAAACCACTCAGATTGGTAGTATATCCAACAAAAAGGTTTATGGATACAAGAGAGTAATTGAAACTGACATCTGACTGGTAATGTAATGCTTAAAACCTAGCTTCTGTAACTGGATTTGTGGTATCAAAGTTAATGTTCACATGTTATTTTTTGGTATCAAAGGTTTGTGTAGCAGTTTGGAAACAACTACTCAAGAAAACAAGGCATGGACAAAGGGACATGTCTAGTGGACTTCACAACAATGACAGGTCTTGTGAATTGATGGATGAAAGTTTGAGCTTTTCAGTTGGCACTTTTGTGTTTACATCTGTTGCTGATCATATGAAGAATTTTTTGATGGCCATTTCATGCTTATTGAATCATGGACAGGATTGTGATGATGTGCAGTTGTTTTTGAGGTTCAGCTGTTGCATATCTTATTCAGGTCAAATGTACAATGAGATAAGAAGAATGTCGTCATCCTGTGATGAACTACTGTTTGTATGTGGATTCATTTTATAAGACAGCAATCCTAAACACGTGGAAGCTCTGCAAGGAGTATTTCGAGCATCAGAAAACTTTTGGAATTCACCTGCCTAGCAAACTTCCCCTACTGTGGGATGAACTAGTTGGGAAGGTTAAACTTAGGCACCCAACAAATATTACACAAGTCTGGTAGTATTTTCAGGGACAAATGATAATTATTTATAAAAACTATTGAATTGTATGCCTGAAGTATGTAGATCAGTTATTGAGATGAGAGTGGTGTTTTAATGAAAGTGAGGTTTGCCATTAACAGCATCTAGAACATTACTCCTTTGTCTGTTGAGGCATTTTTAAAAACAATTCCTTAGAATATTGTTAGATGTCAGTAAAGTATCGTTCCCACAGCTGCTGTTTTCTGAGTACATTTTAGAAACATGATAGATTTAGAGTTTGCCATAACAGTTTGAACCTGCACAGTATATCTATAAATACAATAAATAGAACTTGAAGATAGTAGCAATGTATAAATGTTTAGTAGTTTCAATGGAGATAAGAAACAAGCTCTGCATGTGTTTAAATGTTCATAGCTAAAAGTCTATTGTTTTTCTCCTGCACACACAAGCTTTGTTATGTAAGAGATAACATAATGCCATTTTATTGTTTAAAAATTTAGTTTGCCTAATTATTTTTTTATAAACAGTTTTATTGACAAATATGTAACATCAGTGATCTTTTCAGATATGAAGGTTCAATACATACACCATGTTTACTTTTCTGTTTTCAAGATTCCAGCCAATATCCATGGTGGTAATGGAGGATTTATTCCATTTGGTTTCTCTAGCATGCTATCTGGAGCAGCCACTTGTTTCTATGGTTTTGTAGGTTTTGATTGTATTGCTACCACAGGTACAGTAAATTGTGTTTTTCTGGTACATAGCTAATACAAAACTCGGTGCTGTTCTGGTTTGGCTCTTGGCTTGTAGCATTTATTCATTAAGATTGCATGCCATTAAGGGGTCAGTTTGTATTTCTGGTGATGGAAGCTCTAGAACTAAAAGATTATAAATTAATATTATCCGCTTTTTCCACATAGAGTGAAGTTTTCTTTCAAAATGTTTAGTTTTTTTTTTTTAAATTACTGAATTTTGCTGTGGGTTTTATGGTATCGCTTTAATCGTTATGTACTTTCTTTGGATATAAAAAATAATGAAACTCATATTCAAGCTCCATGCAGTATGTTAAAAAAAATCTCTTGGTACAAATAATAGTATTTTCTCTATAAGAATCCATTTAACATCTCTTTCTGCACTTAAATAATTTACTGAATCTATATTTAAGATGGCATATGTTATTCTTGGATTATGGCAGCTTTAAGTTTATTGGCTGGTGGATGTAATTACAAATATTATCTGAGCTTGTTTCGTGGGCTTTATTGTTGACTGGAACAGCAGGGTTCTGTTGCTGCAACATTTGGATGTGAACCTTGATGTATGTTGGAATGGTGGTATATTTTTGGAATCTGTATAACTATTAAACCTTACAAATGAAACCCCAAAGCCATTGTTTAGGTTTTTGTTTCCCGAAGCATCTTGTACAGCTGTGAAGGGGTTTTATTTAATAAGATTTTATATGATCTGAAGCCATAGAGGTTTTTCTACCTCATTGATCAGATCACAGAAATACTAATAATACTGATACACTTTTTACCCAGATATGTTAAATGACATTCTCAGCGTCAGGATCGGTGTACCTGTATTTTATATTGAACTACTATAGTTGCTACTGACAATGAGGTTAAAAACGTTATAATTTTTGTTATATTTGAATTGAGTAATTTATGCATTGCTCACTGTGCAGCCATAGCTGCTGAAAAAAAATCTTAAAGATTGCCATTTTTAAAAGCCTTCTGAGTAGGCTGAGACAGATACAGAAGAAAACAAACGCACAGGAACATTCCTGAGGAAAAAATTATTAAAATGTTTTTATGCAAATAAACTAAAAGTTAAAGCAATAATTACATAAATTAAAATTCAATTTTTTTAAAATTTCAGTTGGTAATATTTTTTATGCTTTAATTAAAAAAACAACTTTTTAAGTAGATTATTACTGCTGTTTTGTATTATTACAGGGGAAGAAGCCAAAAATCCAAAGAAGTCTATTCCACTGAGTATCATTCTCTCCCTTATTATCATATTCATTGTCTACTTTGGTGTATCAGCAATTCTTACATTGATGTGTCCATACTACCTACTCGATGCAGATGCCCCCTTACCAGCTGTCTTTGAACGTGTTGGATGGGGTGTTGCTAAATACATTATCACTGTTGGAGCTTTGTGTGCTCTCTCTACAAGGTATGAAAAACCAATCAAATTTTTTGCTTTTTCATTGCACTTTTTCTAAATTTTAAGTCTGTAACAAATTATTAAAATTTAAGTACAGACAGTCCCCGGGTTACGAACGAGTTCCATTCTTATGATGGTCTCTAAGTCAAATTTGTATGTAAGTCGGAACCCATACGAACGGTTTGTACTTAACATCTATTTGTCTAATAGTATATATATACCCTTAAACTATGTATGTATAAGAAACATTAAAAACACACTTCCCCAAATATACTTAAACACTTTAAACACACTTGCTGCTTCCCCTTGCAATTTGATGTTATGCAAGTTTGCCATCACTTTGAAATGGTTAAAACAACCACGACTAGCAACAAATTCCTCTTCACTTTCCTTTCACTAGATGTTTCAAATCATTGAAAAGGCTTCTAGCCTTTTCTTGCACTAATGCATGGCTAATCGGTATATTTCGCTGATTTTGGTCCTCCAGCCATATCACTAAAAGCTTTTCTATTTCAATAATCAACCCACTGTGTTGCTTCGTGATTATTGTTGCCTTCATCAACGCAGAACCTTTAACATGTTCCATTATCCGCGCTTTGTCTTTCAAAATGGTCCCGATTGTTGCCCAACTGTAGCCTGACGCCTCGCCAATGTTTGTCGGCGTTTCACACCTTTTGGAATGCTTTATAATGTCAACTTTCTCCTCCATCGTTATTGTTTTACTCTTCTTTGATGCATCACCAGCACTTGCATCAGATTTTCGTTTTAGGAGCCATGATAGCTGTTTGCACGTTATCAGAAATTGAATATGAATTCACACACACGACATCTTAATCTGAAATAACAGACTTTATGGCGGGCAGTCTGTTCGTTTCGTATGTATGGAACATCTTAAGTCGGACATTTGTAACCCGGGGACCGTAGATCAAATTAATGACTATGGGAACTTTATTTACTTACAAAACCAAATATTCAAAATATAATGCATGCAAAGAAACTTGTTTTAGAATATTTTCATTTTTGTTATGAAATACAAATCTTTGCATTATTCTTAAAACCCTACCAACTTTAATAGATTTGGGCAAGAATAATTTTATTGTGAAAGTGAATTAACTGGAGTTATTGCAGGAAAGAAGAATGAAGTTTTCAAAATAAAGAAAAATTATAATTGTTAACAGTTTATAATACTTTACATAAACTGAAAGAGAAATAGTAATAATAATAATAATAATTTTTTTTTTAAAATGTCACTATGACATGAAATTTTCATGGTAATGAGGAAATTTTGGAATTCACATTTTCAAGGTCTTCACTGTTTAAACACCTGCAGCAGTGGTGCATCTTTGTCTCATGGAGATCATCAGATTGGCATAAAAACTTGTGAAATGGAGTTCCAGATACAATGAATTTGTGCAGCAGCTTGTGGAAGACTTGGATGGGAAGATAACTAGTGCTCACTTTCATCCCATAGCTGCTTTGTAGCAGGATATAGAACAATGATGATTTTTTTTTGTTATATAGGCTATTTCTCATTATGGGTGGCATGAGATAGATTGTTATTCTACTATCAGAAAATACATTATAAGTACTAGGAACAGGAATGAAAAATTTGATTAGCTTACAGCTAAGAAACTTTTAATACTTTTTCAATTAGACAATTGTACTTTTATCTGTGAGATGTTATGGGGTTTATGGCTACATTTCTGACTGAAATTTCTTTTAACCCGCCCCTCATGAACCAGGTAGTCATCTTTAGTATGGGGTTGTTGACATTCCCAGTCGTCATTGTGAAAGCATCCAAAACAATGATATTTGAACATGTCGCATCACACACATTTCAAATCATCTTTTGGAATGAAAATTTAAAAAAATGAAATGGTTAAAGGCATTTGAGTTTTCAGTAGTACGCAGTACAAATGTATACTAAAGTATGCAGATATATAGTCCCGAGGCAATACAACACGGGAAGCAGGCAGCACACGTCATCAATTCTGACTTACTGCTGTGCCCCTCCTCCTGCACTTCTGCTTGAACGAACTGATGAATCTTTTAACTTTATCATCGGTAGGAAAGCTGCTCATCCGAGTGTCTTCCTTAAACATCACCAGCGCTGCTGTAGGACTAATCACGTGGTAATTCGAGATACTTCCTTCGTTTTACTAGACATTATTAACGCTTCACTGGAGTTTTTACCTACAAAGTTGGGAAGAGATTTTCCAATAATTTCTCACGTGATGCACCGAGAATATAATAGAGGGCGGCAAACGGCTTCTCTCCGCCCACAGAGATTCTCAAACAAAAACAAAATCTATTTTTCTGCAATGACCTGGGTTTTTGTACCAGTGAGAAAGTGACCACCTGGCTCTTGAGGGGCGGGTTAAAAATTTTCAAATTTAGTTTAAAATTATTTTTTTAAAATGTGTTTTTAGTAAAATTAAAACAAAATAAATCATTAGGCAATATAAAA
Organism: Nautilus pompilius; assembly: GCA_018389105.1. Classification (NCBI taxonomy): domain Eukaryota; kingdom Metazoa; phylum Mollusca; class Cephalopoda; order Nautilida; family Nautilidae; genus Nautilus; species Nautilus pompilius. The sequence continues at coordinate 202,026 of JACATO010000611.1, read as the reverse complement.
CAATTTTTCATTAATGAAGAAGACATGTTGATAAGAGATATTCTAAAAATTAAATTGATAAAATATAAAAAATTGTAGAGATTAATAACATGGTTTCCTGGATATGTAAATCGGAAGATTGAGATGGAGAAGATTTTATGAGCAGGATTTACAAAAAACAAATATGTCCCACTAAAGGCGTTAATGCTTCTTAATTAAAGAAGAATGAAATGTCCATAAGGTAAAGTTGATATTTTATCATTTAGTAAATTTTATCAAAAGGAGATAAAGGAACTTTAGTGAGATCAGTTGTATAAATAATATTTTTTTTTCCAATTTAATTAAATTCATATTTTAAAATATATATTCTGTATTACATTAAGTTTCTATATAATTCTATGGCTTTAAGGAATTTTGATGCAAAATCTACCACATACATTTTATTAACAACTTTATTGCCTTTTTATTTATGATGGATGGTTTACCGAGGTATCAAAAAAAAAGGCTATTTCTGATTTAATGTCTTCTGTTTTAATACTCCATGATAATATAGAGAGGATCAGTATCTGAAAACAATAGAGTCAGGTTATCTTCATATCCTGGTTTCAACATTAAAATGTAAATTATGCATTAGATAGAGTAGTTAACAATGCACATTCCTAAGTAAAGTAGTTTATTAAAATTAATATTTCTAGTATTATACTGGGTAATTTTATTAATGTGCTTTTCTAAGTTCTAAAGGTTGTACAAATTTTCACAACTATTTGTTTTCTTTAATTCTATAGTTTTACCATAAACAGAGTTATTCATTAACTTATAGATGGTTTTTAGAGTGACTAGTTGTTTCGTGGTAGGCTATTGGACTGCTATGGTTGAGGGCCCCTGGTTGGAACCAGCTTGATTTGGCAGTGTATTATCATCTGGCACCACAGTTTCTTGTTTACCAGTAGACCACATTAGTTTTCTGGTACATGTGGTGAAGGTTCTCTGGATAACTTGATTGGCTTACACTTTGACCCCAACTGTACCTACATAACTTGCTTGGTCACCAAGGCTAATAATATCCCACACCCCTTACCCTATACTCTGGCTGACTGACTACTATGAAACTTCAAAAATCAGGACAAGGGTTTGCCAAGAATAAGAAGCAGCAGCCTTTTCCAAAATCAAATGTAATCTTAATCTTCATATCTGTGCTATTCCATTCATGTTTGTTTTATATTCATTTGGTTTAAACTTTGCTACTCTATATACTTTGCCATCTACTTGGTTTTTAGATTTGCTAATATGAACCAATAACATTTATGTTTAGTGTATTTAACACTGATTGCACAAGCCATCCTGGGGAGTTTTCATGAAACTCAAAACAGGTGAGATTTGCAGAATTATACGATTGGACAAAAAAATATTTTCCTAAATTTTGATTGGTTCCTGGAACAGCCAAATCCAATGCATTTTCTTCTTCATGCCATCACCAAGGCTAAATAACCCTCAATCCAGTTCTACCCATTCATGAATCAAGAAGAAAATAAAAACATTATACAATGGCTATTTCATGCCTAAATACTGTAATTGTTTAGAATGCAGTAAATGCACATGTAGGTGCCAACTGATCAGAAAGTGACAGACAAGACATGGTCAATCCAAACCGATTTACAGAGAAATTGATGAAAACAGAGAGACTGAACAGCAATATAAAAATGAATCACAAAGCAGCCTTTTGAGGAATCAGAGGAGCAAATGATGCCAACTGTATCAGATATTCAACAATTTTTGCGAACATCAACCAATATTGGACACGGAATGCCAAGCAAATAAGCAAGAGAGACCATATCAATGATGGATTTGGAAGAAGAATCAGCCAGCCGAATTCAAGCACTAAGTTTGATAGAATTTGTGAGGTGATATATCCTCATAATCCTGATTCATTGAAAAAAGAAGTATGGCTGTGAAATAACCCATCAGAGAGTGCTTCAAATGGCAAACTATTGATGAACATGAAGATATTGATGTGAATCTTGTTAGAGATGATATTGAGGAATTGAGTTGCATTCAAACTATCGTGTTTGGAAGACTTTGGATCAGGTTGGGTTTTTGTCGGTGGCTCTAGGGTATAGGATATGATACGGTAAGAAATACATTGAAGATTTCAAAGCCGATGTTGAGAAGATGTTCTTGGATAGAGTTTGAGACAAGTCACTGAAAATGGGCCCTGTAGAATGTGAGAGAAACTACTGAAAATGTATCCTTGTCACCTAGATATCCCTTTGAAAACTAAAATTAGAGCAGTACTTCAAATGCTTTTCAATAAACAAAAGAAAGGACAGGCAGTGACATTGCAATCAAGCACAAGAGGATTGAAAGAGCCTCGCACTTCCACCATGCTGCATATATTTTGTGGAGTTTAATGGAGCCATAGTGTGGAATGCAGCCTGGAGTGAGTTTCAAAAAGCTCACCCATCTTTTAAGGAAGTAAACTATCCTTCAAAAAGCGAAATTCAAGAAACCAGGTGAACTACTGGTCATGAGAAGGCATTAAAAGGCATTCGTTTCGCTTGACAGTCAACGATTAATGTAAATCTCCATAACTGCGTGACAAGGATGTTTCTGGACAAAAGTAAACACAACTTTTGTCTAAACCAGTAAAAAAGACTCTTTATGCAGTTTCCGCTCAAGTTTAATTTGACAGCTTCACATCGTGCCTCTAGGCTTCCTAACCTGGCCTGCATGCTGACTTTTAAAAAATTATTTTTGTTTTTATAAATTTAGATATCTCATCATATTTATCAGTTTTAAAACTTTTTCATAAAAAAATTCCTATGCTTTCTTTGTAATATTATATATCATACTTTCTAAAGAGCCTATGCACTATCTATAGAATAAGTCTTTCATGTTACTTAGGAGCTGTAAATTCTACAAGCAGTATGCATTGAAAAACATAGTTGTAATACTTTCTTAGTTCCAGAAATAGTTTTTATATAGATTTAGCTTTAGATGCAGTTATCCCTAAAAGTCAAAAACCTTCAGCTAAAGCATTGTCAGCTATAACATACATTTTTTTCATCTCTGTAACAAGTCTCATAGGCTTGATAGGCAACCATAAGGGACAGTTAGCTAAAAAATATTTTATAATAAAGTCTTTGTTTTTATTTATTATAAAGGCTTTTTAAAAGGTTTTTAATGACTTTTTGCCTCGTCTTCAATTTATTGTTATACCTTTTAGTCAGAATTGTTTTAAAAACTAAAAAAAAAAAAGAAGCCCAACATTTGAGGACTAAAATCATTTATTTTCTGTTTAAATTCTTTCTTGTGATTTTTTAAAAAACCTTTATCTCTGAGGTCGGTGTAATTATCTTAAAAGATTTAAAATGAAGCAAAGATTTAACTCTCAAAAAACTGCAAATCAAGTTTTTGTAATCTTTTCTATTGTTCACTGACAAATTTAAATTAATACTACTATTGTATAAAACAGTTATATAAATATCTTAAATTAAACGAAAACAAGACAAAGTTATATATAGATAGCTAATCTTTTAGTTTTTCTTTTCTTTTTATGTCAGTGCTGTCTATGGTCGATGGTGTGGAGCTATTTGCTCCTATAAACCAAATATATGTCAGTGCTGTCTATGGTCGATGGTGTGGAGCTATTTGCTCCTATATACCAAATATATGTCAGTGCTGTCTATGGTCGATGGTGTGGAGCTATTTGCTCCTATAAACCAAATATATGTCAGTGCTGTCTATGGTCGATGGTGTGGAGCTATTTGCTCCTATAAACCAAATATATGTCAGTGCTGTCTATGGTCGATGGTGTGGAGCTATTTGCTCCTATAAACCACATATATGTCAGTGCTGTCTATGGTCGATGGTGTGGAGCTATTTGCTCCTATAAACCAAATATATGTCAGTGCTGTCTATGGTCGATGGTGTGGAGCTATTTGCTCCTATAAACCAAATATATGTCAGTGCTGTCTATGGTCGATGGTGTGGAGCTATTTGCTCCTATAAACCATATATATGTCAGTGCTGTCTATGGTCGATGGTGTGGAGCTATTTGCTCCTATAAACCACATATATGTCAGTGCTGTCTATGGTCAATGGTGTGGAGCTATTTGCTCCTATAAACCACATATATGTCAGTGCTGTCTATGGTCAATGGTGTGGAGCTATTTGCTCCTATAAACCATATATATGTCAGTGCTGTCTATGGTCAATGGTGTGGAGCTATTTGCTCCTATAAACCACATATATGTCAGTGCTGTCTATGGTCAATGGTGTGGAGCTATTTGCTCCTATAAACCAAATATATGTTTGTGCTGTCTGGGAAGGGGAACAACATAGGACTAAGTTATCCCAAAACACTGAATAAACCTAAAGTTAAAACTTATTGGGTAACTGGCAGTCATTGTTAGGTTATTAGCATTTATGTAGGCAAACTGGTCTTGTCATGATCACTGCTAGTTACCCTGAAATAATTTTGGACTTTTTATTATATCTTAGCTGTATTTAATAAATGTTGCATGGTAGGAACTGGTCTAGCAGTCCTCTTGATTTTAAAAATTAGGAGAGTGGTGGTATAGTACCATATACTGAGTGTTAGGTAATATGTCTAAAGAGTAATAATCTATTTCTAAATGAATGAACAATATTATATTACTTAATTCTACAATTTCTAGTGATGCTGTTTACCGATAGATTTACTGTTCCAGATGTTACATTTACTAACGGTAGTGTACACTAAAAGTGTGGTAGGTTTTGTTGTCATCTTTTCTACTTCCATGTTTTTATCGCTGGCTTTTAGATTATTTTTATGTAATTATGTGATATCTTTAATGAAATTACTGATGAATGTCTTTGAAATCTGTTCATGTGCTGTATTTTGTTTTGTTAGTCTACTGGGAGCCATATTTCCACTGCCTCGAATAATATATGCCATGGCAGAAGACCGGCTACTGTTTGGTTTTTTATCCAAGGTGGTAGAGAGATTCAAGACACCTGTAATTGCTACTCTGCTCTCTGGTTTCTTTGCTGGTAAGTGAAACTGAAACATGTTTATTCATGATAATTATGAAATATGCATTGAATGTACACTACATGTGTACATAAAGGAATAACATTAATAAAAAAACATGTATTAATAGTTAATAGTGTGTGGAGGCCAACATGTTATAATAGTAAAAAGATTAGAGTTTATTTTAAAAATCTGATAAGAGAACAAAAGTTTTCTGTTATAATTAATTATAATTAAAAAAGAGAAATTTGTAAGACACTTAAAAGTAAACATTAATATTTTTAGTGATTGAAATCCATGCATTTAGAATCCATCTCTATATTGGTATAGCTGGAATTTTTGATGTTCCTTGTAAGTAGGAAAATTGACAAAGGAAAACCAAAACAACTATTAACAAACCAAGTTGCTACCTTTCTACTGTTTAAATATATATATATATATATATATAACTTTAGTGTACTAAAAAGATTTGTATCATACAAAAACAAAAAAATTACACAATACTGGAGTTCTGTGGCTTCATCTGTGTATGACATTGATTTTCCAAATATTGAATAAGAATGGAAAATGGCTCATACACATGCTAGTTCAGAATTTAAATTATAATTCAAATCATTCATGAAAAAACTATGAACAATGCATTATTAGGTGAGCCTTTGTCATAATTTTTAACATATTTGTGAATCATTAAGGAAAAGTTCAGTCTGCACTTTCACAGCAGTCAAGTTAGAAGCACACAAACACTACAAATAATATAGATACAATTACTGCCCACTCTTATTATATACTACAGTATAGAATCTCCCAAACAAACATAGTACTTAGGTTTATAGCACAAAAACAATACAAATAATACAGTTAAAACTATTGCCCACTCTTACTATTTACTACAATGATGACTTTCTAGAAAAAATGATGTTGTTAAGTTGTCAGCACATGTGCACAAGGTAAGGAGACCATGCTCTAGGATGGATAGATTTGGACCATTAAATAAACATTGGTTAGTGAAGATTTTGATGATATGCCTGCCTTTTAAATGATTTTCTCTCCTGGCTTTTTCTAAAGAAGATACCTTTGCACATTATACTGTCAGAAATCTACTGATAAACTTCCTAGAATTTTAATATTACTGGATAGTGAGTGTTGGTATTAAAATTACTTTTTAATTAGAAAATTCAGTTTTAGAATTTGAAAACTTAAGCAAATAAAATTAGCTATAATTTATAATCAGTATTTAAATATAAACAGATGTTTTATTATGTTAACCTCATTTTTTAAAAAGCAAAAAAAAACTAAACCAAACAATTTACTAAGTGTCGGTGCGATTTTAGAACCAGTGATTAATATTAAACTTGATTTTATAGCATTTGTCATGTAGAATAACATAATCTCTTAGCTGTCACCAATGTTTTCATGTTATCCTATAATTTTGTATATCTGTTATTTAATCTAACATATTTTCAAGTGTTTGTGTGTTTGTCTGTTACTCTTTCACAGCTGAACCGTAACATCTGGAGGCCCCGCATTTTGGGTGTAGGTACTTCAGAATCTGGCATAAGCTACTGCATGTTGGTCTAAAGCCAAGTTTTCCTGTGCAGTGCTTGGTACCCCAGCTAGTTCCTAATAATTTACACTACAGTCACACGCACAACATTATTATCGTTATTTTCCTTAGTGTTTTTAAAACCAAAAACCTGATATCAAGGCTGTTAGTTGATGAAGTTTTGAAAAAAGTTGATGATGAGTAGCATCTGAATCAGTAGAGTTAATGATGTTTGGAATGCCTTTGCATTCAGTCAGTTATAGAAATTTGCAGAAGAATTTGCAGGTTACTGATATTAAAAAGAATTTTACCAAAAAATACAAAAATGCTAAATTTTTGTTTATTACCATAAGGAAGTTACCCAAATACTTCATTGTTTAAACCCTTAAAAATTAATTAAAAGCATTTACCTAAACATTGGTGATAAAATCATGTAGGTTTTTGAGATACTGTAGCTAATAATTTGGCATAACGATATAGCCTGTTGTGTCACAGAAATGAATACACATATAAAAAGATATAATAGATGAAATAAGTTTTAATATAAAAATATACTCTTGTTCTGTTTTTTTTTTTTGTTTTGTTTTGTTTTTATACTGTTAAATCATTCCCCTTGTAAACTTAACTATTTTTGATTGATCTAGGATTAGATCTAGTGATGTAGCCAGTCTAGATAACCATTCTAATTGTATTTTTACTTTATACACCAGTCTTAAAACATGATAAGCAGTGTAATAATCCAGTCAGAGATTTTACTTTTTCTCACCTTGTTGGCATCATCAAATCCCTGTATTTTTCCTTTTGTCTTTATTGTTTTCTTCGGTATGGCAATTTAAAATATGTAATGTTTTTGCAACCTCGGGCAACTTTATATATTGTTATTTAAAACAGAAAATGAAAAAAACAAAAAGTTCACAGAGACGAAATATGTCCAGCCAAAGAAAATACATAACTATTGATTTTATTTTCTAATTATTTGAATAGCCAGTTATAAAACACATACACACTTAGCCATTTGTAAATGTTTTATAATTGTACAAAAAATCATAAATAAGTGAACTATATCAAATACTTATGTATATCACAAATTTATTACAAAATTATAGGAGGACTTTTAAACTAATTTTTTTAAATATTTTTACCAGTACAACATATTCAATGCTAATAATATAATTGTGCTGTAGTTCTGTATTTTATTTTCATCTTTTATGTTTGTTGTCAGGTGTTATGGCACTGTTATTTAACCTTAAGGAACTGGTTGACATGATGTCAATTGGAACACTGCTTGCTTATACCTTTGTGGCCAAATGCGTGGTTATACTGAGGTTAGTTTAATCTGTTATTCCAAGTTACTCTACATATGCAGTATTTTTAACATTAGAGCAGTCTGTAGAAAATCATTTAAAAATTATACTGTAGTTTTAAAACTTTTGTGTATCACATTAATGAATACATATAGTCAGAGATGCATTTATGAAATACAGAGAAATGTTCATCTTTATGTTTTGCTGCTCTTTGTATAGAATATAATTGTAAGTGTGCTGTTATGAAATTTATTTATTTGTTTTTGCAGGTATAAGGTAAAAGTATTTGATCAGATAATGCCACCAAATGAAGAAACAGAAAGGTAATTTTATTTAATAAAAGAGAAAACAACAACAAAACCCATCTTCCACAACTTTGCTGGATTTCTTGTCAGTCCACAATGCCTAAAAAAAGTTTTATTTGTCAGTATTTTATTGTTTATTGCTGGAAGCTTGTGTTTAAATAAAACAACAACAGCAAAAAACAATTACGCATATATTTTACTTTTATTATTTAAAAAACATGAAAAACATAACAAAAAATTCAGAAAAACATCTTGCTGGTATTAAGTAAGAAATAACTTAGTCCAATCAGTTGTGTTCATCATCATTGTGGATATGCCTAATTTGATAAATTAGTTTCTGGATCAATTGCATAGAGGTAATGAAATTGTTTTTATTAAATGGAAGAATAGTTCCCAACAAGGAACTGTTGTAATTGTATTCTCACCAAATGCATTTTTTTTTCTCCAGCATTCTGTAAAATGGTTTGTTTAAGGAACTGCTGAATTTCTTCATAGCTTTTAATAGTCTTGAAAATTTTAAATAAACAGTTTTTAGCTACATAATCTCTGTATGTTCAAAATGGAAAACAAATCTTTTGAAATGAATATTTAGGTAAATTTGTGAAACGCAACTTTTTGTGCATTCTAGGTTTGTAAATGAAAACCAGCTGGATGCATGTGAAATAAAAGATACCAACTCACATTTTACATCTAGAGATCTTTTTTTTCCTTCAACTTTAAATCCAACTCCTAAGACTCAAAGGATTGTTATGATAGCTACATTTATTCTCAGTAAGTATTGTCAATGATGGATATTCATCTTTTCAACTCAATATTGATATATTTTTTTATTGGTTTAAGGATTGTTTAAAGGCCACAATATTTAGCAATTAGAAAATGAAAAAGATTTATTTAGATAATTTTTTCCAAATCATTAAAAAGAAATATGGGTTGGGAGTTCAACAAAATAGGTATGATGCAAACATTTTCTTTTGTTAACTGGCTGTTTATTGTGAATTTAGGCAGAATAGTACCAAATTAAATATAGGTGATCTGATATCTTCAAAATGAAATTTTTTATCAGTGAATTTGAATGCCAACAACTGAAGCCGATTAAACAGAAATAAAACAATACCACACATGCTAAAAATGGATAAAATTGATTTAAAATTATACCATTTGAATTGGGTTTAAAAAGTAAAAGAAAACAATCAAATGTAGCCACAAGAGATGCTATTAAAAATATACATTACTTATTGATAACAGTGTTCTTGATTAAGTTCTTAGATTTTAATTTTGATGGGATGACTAGTAATGTAGAGATTAAATTAGATTAGATCTGGCACCACCAGCTTTTATATTAAACTTGCTGCACTGAAAGAAAAAATATTATCTTGACTGATGGGAATGTATGCAGCCATTCTTTGGAACAGAATGGTACAGTAGACATCTTAACTGCTGAAATAGAGGAGGTTTGTACAATTCAAATAAATGGTACAATGACATCTTCAAAAGAGCCAGTTACAAAAAAAAGCTCTATGCTAATAATACTTTGGTATTTTGAGTATGACAACAGCTTCTGATAATTTGTTCAGTGAAGTAATTTAAAATTTTGAAAAGTTTCAACAGCAAATTTGACCTAAAAAACGAGACCACAACCATTTATGATACATGTCAAAAAGCTTAATGCAACAATAACAAGATTTAAAATTACCATGCACATGGCTGTTTAAATAGCAGATTTTTTGAAAATTGTGCACGCAATATTCTTTTTACATCAAATTGTTTACCTATTTTTTGCAGGTTTTCTCCTAAATATTAAACATTATTTGAAATTATTCTTGGATTAGTTTGTTGTACACTAATCTCTACAACAGAGTCAAGCCTGGTGAGGAGTGTAGTACTTTGCCTGCCTAGCAGTTCCAACTTTGGCAGGGAAAGTACTAGAACTCTTCATTGTTAGATGTGGGAGGAAACTGGAGTACTTGGAAAAAACCCATGTGACCAGCTGGTGAAGAAGAGTGAGAAGAAACTGTGCCAGCAAGGTACATCAAAACAAGTGAACTACAACCAGGAAGGGCCTTAAATCCTGGCCGTCAGCTGCCTTGGATTTACTTGAATCATCTTGCTTTTGTTTCTTTCTTATAGTAAACAGTATTATTTTATGGTGTCTCAAAGTTATCAGTAGTCACTTGTTTTTACTATATTTCTGAACTGTTTAATATGTGTGTGTGTCTTGTTTTCAAATGATTTTAAGGTGCATTATTATTCTTGGGTTTGTTTATGCCATACAGTATTTGCCTTGAACATTGTAAGGTCATTTTTTGATCATCTATTTCTTCTTTTTTTTCAAATAGATCTTTATAAAGGGGCAGACAATGTATGCTACAGATTATATATTCATCATGCTGAAGATGACCAGCATGAGCGCGCACATTAAAATTATTTTGTTATTTTTGTTAAAGTATATAAAAATGAGAAAAATGAAAGTCTTTGTTGCATGAATTTTAATAATCAAAAATTTTTTTTTTAAACAGATGTTTGTCTTTTTTTAAAATAGGCATACTTACAACAGCACTAAGTGCTATTACGATATATGCTGATACGGAACTTGTTTCAAAATCATGGGGCACTATCAGCTTTTTAAGTGTACTTGGAATATCCTGTATAATTGCACTTATCATTATTTGGGTCCAGCCTCAGAATCAAGAGAAACTTCATTTTAAGGTGAGTTGTTTTTCTTTTTTAAAAAAGTTACAGACTGAAAATATACTAGAGATTTAAGTTATTATAATGTTAAAAATTCTATGATGTTGATTCCATCATGACATTAGTATTTTATATTGGTTTAAGTCACATTTTCTTTTAAAAAAATTAAGAATTCTTTAATCATTTTTTAAAGTAATTTTGGTGGTTGAAAGAGTGATAATTCAGTAAATTTGTTCTTTATTTCACATAGCTTCAATCTAATTACTGTAGTTAATTGTAGTCCTTTAATTCCTGAAGTAAATAGGAAAGGGTAAACTGCACCCTCGGTTTTGAATATTTACTTGGAGGTTTTAAGAGTATAAAGTACAGAAGTAGCATAGAATTGTTGTCCATATCTCACTTGCTAAACACTCAAAATTCACTATTAATTTGTCACTTGTCATTTTTTAAATATTTTCTTTTTGCCAGTATTTTGGGAGAAGAGTTTTGCAAACTTACGAAATTCGACAATGAACATAAGCAATTTAATAGTGAACATTTTCCCTCTTAGAACAGTGTTTTCCAAATTGTGGGGTGTACCAGTGATTGGGGTGGTGGTTGGTGGGAGAGTTTCAAAATAACGATGGAAGCAGAAGAGTTGAAGATGATAACAGCCTAACCATTCAAATGAACCTGTAACTTGCTCTCTCATTTTTTTTTGCTTTTGTATTTACTCTTAACAAGCATTTTTTCATGATATCCTGTGGGAATGAAAGTTTTTCCTATCATCTTATGAGGTGTGTGTTGAATACAGAGGCCTAAGTCAGTGCCGACGAACAAGGTTGGAATGCAGCTAACAGTGTTGCTAGGCAGCGCCTTGTTGCTGGATATTTCATCAGTTGTGTCGAGGCCATCGTTGTTGCCAATCATCTGTTTATTTTAGTCTTTGTTCTTTTACTTATTTGAAAGGTTTTCCAGTTATTGTTGTACCCTTGAAAAGATGGACAAATTCTAAACTGGTTACAAGAGTAAAGACACAGTGGAGGTAGTTTAAGTAATAGGATGGAATGTAAAAAAAAATTTAGAAAATACGATAAGAAATATCTGTTGCTTGGATTCACAAGTACTAACATTGATGTAGAGGCCTCAATGTTTATTGTATATAACTGTTTTGGCTGCATGTCAAAAAAGGAGTATCAAGGCTATGAAAATTATCCTTTCTGTAGTGACATCATATTTGTGTGAAATAGGATTTTCTGCTGTAGCTGCCATGGTTGATTAAAGAAAAGGAACTGAGAGTTGTTATTTCATCAGTGACTCCACGATTTGAGTAACTTTGTGCTGAAAAGCCAGCCCATACATCACACTAGTTACTGGTTTCACAACTTTTGTAATTTTTTCAATTAATTTTAAAATTTTACAATTTAAAGTTTCTTGTTAATACTTTAAAAAGTGATTAAAGACAGTTAAAAAAAATTGATTTTGTCATTATATCACTTGAAAAATTTGGTTTACTTTTATCAGTTCTTTGAATTCATCTTTGACAGGTGCCCTTAGTTCCACTCTTTCCAGAAGTCAGTGCTGCTGTAAATTTGTACTTGATGTTGAAATTGCCATTTGAAACTTGGATACGTTTTGGTGTGTGGATGGCTTTAGGTTTGTATATAGTTCATTTGTAACATCATAGCTGGTGCAGTGTAAAGATTAAAATAAAAAATCATTTTGAGTCATTGATCATAATATCTCAAACTTTGTCATGAGAAAAATAATTAATGATAAATTTTAAAAAATTTTAACTGAAAACTACCCATATATAGCCCTAAACTAAAGAGCACAAAGATAATTCTTAGAATTTTCTAAAATTTAAAGCCGTTTGTATGGTAAAAAAGGGATAATTTTTAGATTTTATGAATGTCTATTTGTTGTTTTTTCAATGCGGTTCAGTCAGAAGACGTGTCAAAAAAAGTTATGTAATTTAATTGAACACAAGGTATAACTTTCTCCCACTGAACACTTCAATATATACAGTTAACAGACAAACAGTTTTCAAACTGAAATACTTAGTTTCATGTTTTTCAGTAACATAAACAGTTATCTGATAAATAATATTGAGACACTTTTTAGAAATACTTAGTAGTATTAATAAGTTACAGATTTAACTTTTAAATAGATTTGGAGGCTTATATTACCTAACTACTAACCCTGCCTGCCTTTCTTTCTGCTGATCAGATTTAGTTTAGAATTTATTTCCTTTCACAAATGGTCAAAAATATTGTTTGTGGAGACATGCCTCAGCACTTTTTTGGCAGGATTTTACCTTGTGCCCTAAACTTTTAAATCAGTGGGTTTTCCCCTCTTCTGTAGCTTCTCTCTTTTTCCATTGTTGGTCCTGGTTTTCTTTCTTCCCCTTGGTTAAGTTTGTCATAAAGTTTCTTTGTCTCTTCCCAGAGCCCACATCTCAGTGGAAACACTTTGGCAGGCTATCTTCTAGGTCTGGGCCAAGTTTTTAATGGATGTCTTTTGGAAGATTTTAGTGGAACACTCAAATGGAAAAGTTCAAATTATGTAGGCTAATTTTCATGTTTCAGTGTATATTGCATCATTTCTCAAATAGATAAGGCTGTTGAACCAAATGGCAGCAGACTGGTGTAAATTAAATTGATTTCAGAGCTTGTTTGACTATAATTAAAACAATCCTAAAAATCTAAGAAAAAAGATTTTTTAAGCACTCTTTAGATTCATTTAAAGCATACTATATTTGAGCAAAAACCTTTGTTTCTGTGGACTTTATAGATAATTTTCAAGTTATTTCAGTGCACCATAGCAACATATCACATGATTTAAAATGGTCAACTGTTATGATGTAAATGGACGGCTAAGGATAAATATTTACTTCTATTTTTATTCATAAGGTCACAGGAGCATGAGACGACCAAACAAAATTGTTGATGACAATTTGTACTAAAGAATGGCTGGCAAAAAACACACAGCAAATTTCCATTATTAAAATATAGTTGTAGCACACATTTGCAACATTTTTATTTTTTTTTGGTGATATTTAAAAATTTTTTTATTGTAATTTGAATTCAAGGTAATAAAAATTAAATGTATTAGATTATGATCCTTTCACGAATAATCATCAAAGAATACCATCTAAGTTTGCTACTTTCTTCAGCTATATTTTGATTGATCTTTTCAAGATTAATATCAACCACAATCTGTTTTCTTTCTGTACAACTTTGATACAGTATGTGTCGATGGATCTTTCGTTGGAGCTGCAGTCTCCAAGGCAGACTGTATTCAGGTATCCATTCTTTGAGCTTTTCTTATGGAATTTGTCATTGACTTTAATAATACTCATGTAAAATTCTATGCATGTGTTATGGTTTACAGAAAAAAAAGATACAAACGTGGCATAGTACAAACTTATTTTTTATAAACAAACAAAAAATACTGAATAACCCAGGCTGTATGGTATAAAATAAATTCATTGAGTTATTCCTCCTGCTTGTTATGCCCCAAACTCTCTCTTCTTTTGCTCCAGACGCGTTATGTCCTATGGTAAAAAAAACAGTCAATAGCATTTATTTGGATTCTAACTAATATTCACTCATCAGGTAAGTTCTCAACATTCTTGACATAAATGGAAATTAGATTAATGGCTTAAAATGAGATCATCGGTTTCTTCAGGTTGTGATGATCATTGATAAAATTTCAAAGTGAGTTGTCAAAAATGTTTTTTGGAACATGTTGCAGCATGGTATCATGATTATCTACTTTTAAAATGTAATATAGGATCTTAACAAATGCTCTTTTATTCATTCTTGATTTAATTTTTTTTATACTTTGCTACCATTCCAATGCACATTCAATTGCACTGCAATTCTTATAACTCACCAATTGCTTTTTATACCGACCTATATTGAACGTAACATATTTATGGATGATATAAACTGTGCACAGTAGTTCCCTTATGCATATGTGCAACTTGACAATGTGGTGTTGACTGTGTTAATTTTCATTTCTCATTCAATCCCACATTGAAGATAACTCACATGAATAGTTTCTTATATTGGTTTTGTATGTTTTTACCTGACATTTTGATATATGCTTACATCCCTTGTTGCTTTTCCTACAGGCCTTATTATCTACCTGACCTATGGCATTTGGCACAGCACATCCCGACATACAGAGAATTATCAACTTGTTTGCACCAGCTTAGTGATGAAGATGAATAATTTAAAAAATAACAACCGTGAAATCAAATGTGGCTAAGAAATCTAGGAGCTGCTGTTCTTCTTTTCACTACTGATATCTTTAGCATTTTGAAACAAAATATATGCTAAGAATGAAAAAGATGGAAATGATCTCTGGAAGTTATTTATCTGCTAACATTTATCAAATATGATGGATATTTTTACAAGCTAAGGATTTTCTTTGCATTAAAAAACAAAAAAGCTACAGCTTTGTTATACACTAATTTGTGTTAGCTAATGGTGAAGCTTTCAGTAGTAAAGTTTGGTTATGCTGTATATTATTGATAATACTGAAATAAGTTACTAAATTATTAAAATTTTTAAATGAATATTTTTATTGTATGTTGGAAAATTTAAAGCACATTTATATATAAATACAAGGATGACTATGTACCACTTGAAGAATGTGCTTTTTTATTCATAACATTAATGTGAATATCTTTAATTGTTAGCGCAAAGTTGCATTGAATAATGTTTAGCCATTAAAAAGAATAAGATGAGGATGAAATTGATACATAATAACTGATGAGAAAGAATGATCATGCATGACCAATCTTGCAAAATGAAGAAATTTTAGCTCAGTGACACAAATCAAAATATTGAAAGATGATAGGTCAACAGCCCCATCATCATGCTTACACATCCCCATGTGTTCCCTACCACACCAGTTATGTTTCCTTATGCACCATCTGACCCTGATCGTTGCTAAATTGGCTCTCACTGACACTTTTTGCCGCTGTGCCCATTTGAGTCTGACATTACTTTGTGTGTGTGAAAGGGAGAGAGAGAGTTTAAACTCTGCAAGCTTTGATATTTTATGGGAATTTTAAAGCTGTAATTGTTCAACAAAAGGATAAAAGCATTTGCAAAATATGTGTAAGACAATAAATGTATAAGCTAGAATTAATATTTAGATAATTTTTAAATTTAATTTTAACAGCTGTAGATTGTGTAGATCCATTGTTTGTTTGTTTTTCTGTTTCACATAATCAAACAAAAACTTTTTAAAAAAAGTAGTAAGTTAACTTAATATTATATGTACAAAGTGATCATAAGTTGTGAACTAAAACTAAAAAAACTACATAGCAAAGTTACTTTTAAAGTTAAAAAAATAAAGAGTAATTAACTTTAAAAGTTCACTGCTGACATAACAGATTAGATTGGCAGGAAATTTATCCATTGTTGATATTAACATGGAAAAAACTTTAAAAAAAATAATAAAAATAAATAAATATCTTCCAAATTTTCTGGTTTCAATAATCCTAAATGAGGCTTCTTTATTTTTTTGTCCTCTAACTTTATGCATTATTATTATTATTATTATTATTATTAAATAAATTATTTTTATGCAGAAAGGTAATATCTAAATAAAAAAATAATTTCTGATTAACAAACTAAATTCCAGTAATTCTTTTAGAAAATATAATTTCAACAATTTACAAATAATGTTAGTCAGAAAATCTGTTTTGTGTTTTAGGTTTGTCAGATCCTGTGACACGTTTTCTCTATTCCAAACCAGTCTTATCCCAACCAGCTTCGTTCTCATAGCTCTCGCCTGTTGGCGCCATGTAGCTCTCTGATTTTTTGCTAAGCTTTTGATTGTTCTGCTTCATTTCCCAGCCATTTCTTTCACAGAAAGTGGACATAGTGTGAGGTTAGAGTAAGACCCCTTCTCAACAATACCAAAAAAATTTCAAAAAGCCTTTTTAGTGCTGTCTCTTGACAAATGACACAAAATATTTCGACAGAGCTCCATTATCATTGGATTGTTGCCCCCTTTACTTGTGTACAGTGTATATTGGAAAAAATCGTGGAAAGCAAACTGACCGACTGTTTATTGTGCAGTGGAGAGTAAATAAAAGACACTGCAACTTGTGTTGCACTTTCTCTTTTGTGATGTTTTGTCATGTTATAAAAGAATTATTTTACTCATTGTATGAAAAACTCACTGCTCTCTATAAACTCATGAGAAATTAGTGAAATACATGAGAGTTGATATATTTGTTAGAAGCCACTGCAGTCACACCTCAATTCTTTCAATAATATGCATCTTTTCCTTTCCCCATCACTAACAATCAGGGTTCATATCATGTATTGTTAGTATTTCTATTTATTAATTGGGAAAAAAAGTGACCAATGTTTGAACAACCAATTTGCATAAATAACTGGTGGTAATGTCCATTTTAAAATATTAGTTTCTAAATTTGTTATGTTTTTAAAAATTCTTGGTGAATATTATTTGATGTGTAAGTCTGGTTTTTCAAAACAGTAAATACTGTACATGGGATACTCAGCTGAAAAATGAATTTAGGAACACAGCAATGCCATTTCCCTTGCTAAATATATATACAGTCAACCTCCATGTAATTGCGGTTCGGCATTCGCAGCCCTGGTTATTCACGGAATTTTCCTTAGAACCTAATTAATAATTGTTGGTGGAACCCCCCGCATATTCGCGGAATTGCAAATACCTTCTGCAATTTTTTTATGGCTTTTTTCGTGGCAATATATATTTTTTCATGCTTTTTAATGCTAAATTATTAATAACAATATAATTTACTAATTTTGTAATATAAATACTAATGTAAATTCAGTAAAATATCAATATAAAATAAACACTATTGGCTGGAGGTTTGAAAGTAGCCAATCCGAGAGCGTTACTCATTTTTCCTTGCTGCTGATTGGCTGCTGCCCACCTTGTGCTGTCTCAGGCAGATGCAGCCCAGCAGCCTCGCATCATCCCAGTTTACCGCGTGTAGCTATCTCGAGTGTTTCTCTGAGTTTTGTATTTTTTATTATTATATATTTACTTACATTTTTTTATTATATGTTACGTTATATTTTGACATTTATAGGCATTTTTATGGACCACGTCCAATATTCGTGGGTGCTCTAGGAACGAAACCCCACACGAATACCTGGGGGCAACTGTATTTTTTCTTTCATGGAGAAGTTTGTAAAAGCAAAAAAAAAAAAAACAGTTTAAGAAAATATCTATTTTCTTTTCAGGGTTTTTAATATATTTTTGTTATGGTGTATGGAAGAGCAAGGAAAGACAGAGAAATCAAATTCTTTGTGAGCAAAGGAAAGCCAAATGTATTTACAGTATTACTAAAGTCTTGGATAAGTAATCTGTTTAGCACCCCTGCTTATGGTTTCTATAACTATTGTGCCTTTATTTTTTGACAGTTTTCACTTTTAAAATTTTGATTCTATTTTATAATCAATGCATACCAACAAGCAAATTTAATGGAAGATGTTTTCAAATTAACTTAATAAAGTTATTCCTGTAGAAAACTCTGAAAGAATATTTTTTTCTCATTGCACTTCTAGTTCCTTGGGATTCACTTTACTGAGAAGAATAGTAAAGATACGAGCTACTGATATATACTGTACAAGCTATATTTTTCAAAATGTAATATCTTTCCAGAATGCTTGAACTTAAAAAGACAGTGTAGCTAAAATAGTAAGAATTTGTAGGGTTTGGACAATAAAATAATAACCTTTCACATGCAGTCTCTAGCTACACCCTTAAAAGAGTGTAATTAATTATAAATGCAAGTTTCAATGCAACAGTGATTGATTGGTTTATATTTTTTTGCCACAGTGACTATATCGAGAAATTTATGCATTCATTAAATTCAACAAACATTTTTCATGTCGAGACTAAACAATCATATATCCTGTTTGATGATGCTCCATGTTGAGGCTCAACAACTATTTTAAAATGTTATTTAAATAAACAAACCAAAGAATTCTTTATTATTGTACTTCTAGGATTTTAACAAATCAATTCAATAGCTGATTGTAAAAGAATGTAAATATGAACCCTGGATGTTGTCACATTTTCTTTATATAAAATAAAGAAATTATCTGAATAAAGCAGTTGATTTGTCTTGTTTCAGAAAGATTTGAGTTTGTCTAAATTGAATAATGTTTTACAATTGCTTTTGATTCTGTAGAAACATTCAGTCTTCTGAAAGGAAAAATGCACCGAGATGTATTGAGTTAAATATGATTTTGCTTTTATTATTATCAACTATTACTATTTTACAGATTAACAGTTCAGACAAATATTAAAATGGCTTTTTTTTTACCAGCTTTATGAAGAAAAAATCTAGTAACATAGATTTTTGAATGATATTGAATAATTCAGTGAAATGAATTTAATAATGAATTATCATTTCAGTTTGTTGAAATAAACACTCTCTAGAAAAGTAGGAAATTGCTTTAATATTGAGTAGAGCCACCTTTGGTCTTGGTGCTGCATGAGGATGAAATAATGGATTAGGTTTTAGTTCTTTTTGTGGTATTTTCCACAACCCGCATCTTTTCAAGTGTGGCAGATATGGTGAAATTTATCAGATCACTTTGCTAGTAAATTTTCCAGTTATGGTGTCTCAGCACTAAGAGTTTGTGTGGAGTTGGGTTGCTACTAAAGCCAATAATATGTAACTTCCAATATATAGAGTTACGGTTTTCTGATATTACATGGACATAAGGAGGACAGACTACTGTCTTGATGGAGACACTTGAGGAAGGAGCTGATCTGTTGCTTTATGAATATTGTTATGTTAAATGATGACATAACTGGCACATGCGTGTGTGTGTTTGTGTAAATACTGTTTTGGAAATGATTATGGAAACAGGAAAAACTGAGTATAAAATGCAAATAACATGATAGAATCATATTTCATATGAAATGTTCCATAGTACAGTCAGGTAATTATATAGTATGCTGTGATTGATTGTCATTCAGGCAATCAGAAAGTGCCATACCACACCTGCAAAATGACTATAAATATATAGACAGTGACATCATTTTAGTATCGTGAATTAAATACTATGGCTTCTGGGAAGAAAATTTCACATTATAAACAGAAATCAAAATCTTAGCTAGTGGAGGCTACTCTGTGCATCAGATTGCAGCCCAATTTAGTTTTAGGAACTGAAGAAAGATGAGAAGGATACTTGAAACTGGTACTGTTGACAATAGATATGCTTAAGGAAGAAAGCCAAAATTTTTCAAAAGTGGTGTTAAGTACCTCAGAGTATGTTCTCTATGTGACAGATAATGAGCCATGACTTACCTGCAAGTATGGCCATTATCTACCTATTAGTGCAAAGTGTAGTTTCATTATATATGTAACTGTCCAAATACTTTTGCTATGGAGAAACAACCAAAAAGCAAGGTAAATAAAACAGTGGGATGACCAAATCTGGAAGAATGTACTTTTTAAAAATGAGTCAAAGTTGAACTGTTTCGAAATAATAAACAGCTAGACTGAAGCATGTGGGTTGATCAGTGCAAATGTGAAGTTGGACATTAGCGAGGATATCAGAGATTTGAATAAAACCAAAGGCATATTGACTGGTGACATGTATAGACAGGTTCTCATCCATCGTCATTCTCTCAGAGATATTTCATTGTGTGGGAACTCATCTTCCAACATGACAATGGACAATG
Organism: Nautilus pompilius; assembly: GCA_018389105.1. NCBI lineage: Eukaryota > Metazoa > Mollusca > Cephalopoda > Nautilida > Nautilidae > Nautilus > Nautilus pompilius. Next base: position 181,494 of record JACATO010000611.1, on the reverse strand, counting down.
ACCAGGTATACAGCCATTGTGATGAAAAACTATCTGGAATGAGAAGAGGCTGATGGAATACTCACAAAGAAGCCTCGACTTGTGCAAAGTCTGATATGTGTATCATTGAGGCTACGAGATTCAACCAAACCTTGGATGAATTGTGGAAAGTGCTACAGGATATTTGGAACAACAATACACAGTCATTAATAACCTGTACAGGTGCATGAAAACAAGAAGATGCCATGCTCTGTATAAAGATAAGGGTACATGCCAAATACTAACTCACTCACAACATATCTTGTTTTGTATATTTTCAATAATAATGCATATTTAAATGTAATAGCTGCATTATGTCTATCTCTTTCAGTTGCAATTAATTACTATTTGTGCATATCCTCTGCATGTTTCTGTAATTACATTACTCTCCAAATATATATATATATATATTGGTCTAATGGACCACATAAGATAACATGACCATTCAAGACAAGAACATTTTCGTTTTTTTTCCAAATCTGATTTATTTGATGACTTTAAAAAAAAACACAAGGCATTGTAAGATGGCTTACTTTTCAATTTAGATTGTTTTTTCATAGTTTACTAAATAAAACCTGCAACTGCTGTAAAGTTTGTTGCTCATTTTTGTAGTGAAAGCCCGGCATTTCAAGTAGGAACAGTTTGTTGACATAATGTGACCTTTATGTCTGCCAGTCCATAAATGCTGCTGCTGCAACTTGAGCCTGTCATTTCTGATTTTAATGCAGTTTGTGTCCTAAGATCCACAAAACAGTTAATGGGGGAGGGGAAAAAACACTGAAATTTTCATCCCAGCCCATCATTGATAGTATCATGTCAAGACTACTTTTTCACAATTGATGTGCATAGCATAAACTCTATCTGCTACCTGACCTGATGGTCTAGGCCAGGGGTCAGCAACCTTTATTGATCAGGGGGCTATAAAAAACTAGTCTTTGGACCGGCAGGCCATGAGTTTTAAATCTCCTAAAATATCACTTTTATTAATATTAGCTATTTTACAAGCTGAAAATATTGTTGTAAAACATGTTAAATAAATATATTCGTATTTGTAAAAATATTTTTTATTAAAGAAGAACTCATGTAATTAATCTTTATCTTTTTTAAATAACTTTATTTAAGAAAGGTAAAATGTTTGTTGATGTGAGAAACAATCTAAGTATTTCAAATTTATCCACCAGATACATTGTAGAATACATCTCAGCTAACGTTACTATCAATAAAGACTTCAGCATTAACTTGACATTTTTATATGCAAGAGATAGTTGCAAAAACATTACAACAGAATTAGATCATATTCCTAATGCAAGACAATCACCTTTAGCTGGCGATTTTAATGCCAAACACCCTTACTGGGGTAGCACAAAGACAAATCAGTCAGGTACAAGATAACAGGAATGGATTAATGATCATGATCTCATTGTCCTCAACAACAAAGAACACACCTACCAGAACCATTCCTCTGGACAAACAGACTCAATAGATATCATAATCACTAGACCTGATATGGCGGCCAGAGTCAATGAGTGGAGAGTTCTTCATGATTCACTTGGCTCTGACCATTTTCATATAGTAACCTGCATAGAATATCCAGGAGTGAAAAGAAACATTCAAGCACAGCTCAAATGAAACATCAGAAAAGCAAACAGGCAGCTATTTAGTTCGGTTATTCAGCAAAAAGCAGCTAATGTCAGTATCTCAAGTAAACAGCAGCTGGACATTGATGGAAGAGTTGAAGTTGTCACATCTTGCATAATCAATGCTGCAGAAGAAAGCTATCCTCTAACAAGACCCCATATATACCCTCCAATGCCATGGTGCAATGAAGAGACTGCCAGGGAGCACCAAATAAAAAGGGAAAGTGGAAAAAATCACACACTATCAAAAACAAGGTTGCTTACAAAAGACAACAAGCTGTAGTCAGAAGAATCATCAAACTAACAAAAAGCAGCTCATGGAAGGATTTTGTTGGCTCAATCAATCGAGATACCCCTTCATGCATCATTTGGAAAAGAATCAAGGCTATCAATGGTTCAAGATGACCTATCAAAACAGCTTTGGAGAATGAGGGTAAAATTGTCACAAATCTTCAAAACCAGGCCCACTTATTTGGAGAGCATTGTTCTGAAAAATGCAGTATTTTACATTCTTCAGTCAATCCTAAATTATTTCTGGATACAGATAGTCTTATCAACCAATCTATTGACCTGCTCTGTGATAGAGAAGACACATGTGATCATCCCTTCACAGTGGAAGAGCTCAATCTTGGACTTGCTGAGCTTTCCAACCCAGCTACTGAAGATAATAAGATCCACAACCAGATGCTTAAAAATTTACCAATCAATGGGAAAAACATGATACTTTCACTCTTCAATGACATCTGGAAACAGGGGATTTATCCCTCATCAAGGAAGATTAGTAAAATTATTCCTTTGCTAAAACCTAATTAGGATAAACAAAAAATTAAGTCTTACAGACCAATAGCTCTCACATCCTGTCTAGGCAAGCTATTTGAAAGACTCATTAACACCCACTTGAACTGGAGACTACACAAAAATCAAGTCTTCCACCACTCACAATGTGGATTCCGACCAAAGGCTGGAACTGTTGATGCTCTAATGAAAATCACCAAGCAGTGTCACAAAGGTCTGTTCAACAAGGAATATACAGTTTTATTTTTAATTGATCTCGAAGGTGCCTTTGATAAGGAGAGGTGAGAGGGTCTCATCACTAAGGCAGTAGAAATTGGAATAGCAGGGAACATGTTAAAACCAATAAGAAGTTTCCTAAATGAAAGATACATTAAAGTTCAAGTATCTGATCAAACCTCGAAGCAATCTCACATAAGTACTGGCACAACACAAGGTGCAGTTCTGAGTCCAACAATCCTCAATATCATGATGTATGATCTCCCCTCCATCATTCCAAAGCCCTGCTCTCAAATTACTTATCCTGATGATGGTACCATCAACATCATTCACAGCAATCTAGACTTTATTGTTACCAAGCTTAATCAGTGCATGGCTGCCATTGACACCCGAGCAAGCAAATGGAAACTCAAAATCACCAAAGATAAGAGAGAGTACACTGTTATCAACAAAAGGAGAAAACACCAACAGCCTAAGCCTAACCCTCATTGATAATATTCAAGCCTCTGTTACACTTCAATCGATACCAAGCCATGTGGGAACCAATGGAAATGAAAGAACGTACACCCTGTAGTTTCTCTCAAATGTGCAGTCAATCAGTCAATTCTCAATATTTGGAAAAATCGTTGGCAAGATGAGACAAGAGGTAGAGCCTACTATTCCCTACAAGAAAAGCCAAACTCAGTAAGATGCAGGAACATCAACAGACAGGAACAAGTAATTCTATCACAACTGAGATTGCAACATTTTCCTTGCCAGAGCTACCTGTACAGACTCCACTTGGCTCCAGATGCAACCTGTCCACTCAAATCCGCAGATGAAACAATCAAACATATTGTGTATGACTGTCAAGAAATACACAGCGCAGACATCTTGACACAACCAAGACCTTCAAAGAAATTCTTGAGAACAGGAACAATGAATGGGCTATCATTACATCACTAGTCAATGACAGGAAACTAAGGATCCATGCCAGGACCATGTTGTCAGAAGCATGATTTACATAATAATAATGATAATTTAAGAAAAAAGTACAAGTCCAAAAATTATAAAATATTAGAAATTACCAAAATATATCATCAGTGTGATACTTGATGTTGGTTTTCTTTTCAAAGTTTTCCTATATCAGTTTTCAAGTTGAATGAGGCAAGGCTGAGTATGCCATCCAAATGTGAGTCTGTGAGTTGTGTGCACATCTGGCTCTTGGTGAACTTCATTTTTGAAAACAGTTGCTCACACATGTAGGTACTTCCAAATATGCACACCATCTTTTTTTTGCATGATCTACTAAATTTGGATAAATTCCAGCTTCCATTACATACTTTTGGTAAAAAGTCCAATAAGGAAACCCCTTGTGCTTGGAATTTTGGTTTCATAAGTTCACTGGTTTGAAGCTCAATGTGTTCCATCTGAACTTTTTCAGGAACACTGTCCACTTCTATATCAAAAGGTGTAGCAAACAGCTTTAAATCCCCTTTCTATGACTGTGTGTCTGCAAAACGTGAGAAAAACTGAGTTTTTAGTTCACGCATAACAGACACATACATCGAAGTGTCAGTGGGTTGATTTTTCTGCAGCAGTGGAAAGTGAGCAAGATTATAATTTTCAAGCTGGCATTCCCAGAGTTGAAGCTTCATTCCAGTCATAATGTGCTCATAAAGTACATTCACTATTTGACTGCATCCTTGTAACTGCAAATCTAGCTTATTTAAATGTGAAGTAATATCCACTAAAAATGCAAGATTTGAGAGCCACATAGGGTCCCGGAACTGTGATGCATTCATGTTTTTACTCTCCAAAAATATAGCAATCTTCTAATGATGTTCATAAGCCCATTCTAACATAGCACCTCGGCTTAGCCAGCGAACTTCACAGAAGTGCAGTAAATCAAGGTACTGTACATTTGCTTCCAATAATAGTTGGTGGAATTGTCGATGATTCAGACCTTGAGATAATATGAAATTTACTGTTTTCATGATCATTTGCATTCCTGAAGCCTTAGCACACAATGCCTCCTGATGAATAATACAGTGCAATTTGCTAATTTTGTTTTGAATGCCATTGTCTTGCATGAACTTCTCTAGAAGTGCTACAACACCTCTATTTTCACCTACCATAGCAGGGGCACCACCATCCATAGTCAACGAAATTAACTTTGAGAGATTCAAATTCATGTCTTTTATACAGAGTAAAACAGATTTGAGAATCCAGTAGCATTTCCCTTGAGTGATACAAGTTGAGCAAATTCTTCCACAATTTCGAATTGTGAGTTGACACCTAGCACAAATATTTCAAGCTGTGCAGTGTCTTTTACATCAGTACTTTCATCTAGTGCCACAGAAAAATATTGGAATCTTTCACAGCAGTCGCGTAGTGATTGCTTCACATCAAGGGATATTTCTTCAACTTGTCATGTTAGTGTTCTTGCAGAGAGACTGATATTAGAAAATAAGTTCTTATCAGGGCTTACATAAAATGTCAGCCACAGCCATCAAGCACTCTTTGACAAATTCCCCATCCATGAAAGGCTTCATGTTCTTAGCTATTAACAAACTTACTGCATAACAGGCACATGTATTTCTTTGTGATTCAGTGCTTTGTTTAGTGAACAGTGAACAGTGCTTTTAAACTTGTCTTCAGCTGATTGTTTTTGTCATTTCTTATCTACCCAGTTAGCTCACTGTATCTCTTGTGGTTGGTTTAGTAGTGATGTTTTAATTTATATTCTTTGTTGACAGCTATCGTATCATGGCAGATCAAGCACACTGGGTTGCTCTTATATTCCAAAAAGAACTATATCTCTGTCCATTTTTCTTAGAACATTCGACACTCAGTATCTACATTTCTATGCCTTTCTGCCATTCTGTGATTCAGCACTGAGTAAAATATAAAAAGCAGATAAACGCAAAGTTCTTTTATAGATTCGATCTATAAAAGATTTCCACAAGTTACCGGATAGTCTCTCACCTCTGCTGACTGCTCACATGAAGGACTTTTATACCGCCATAAGCAAGTTATTTTCACAATAAACAACACAGCCGAGGGTAGCATGTTATTTTCACAATACACAACAGTTCAGTTCAGTAATTAAAATTTAGGTGGGTTTATGTCAAATGCATTGTTTGCGAGCACTGGACCATTTAATTTGTATATTTGATAAAAAATTGGCGGGCCATAGGTTTCCGACTCTTGATCTAGGCTGATGATATAGGGAAAACATCATGAAAATTTCTATGTGACTCATGTATGACCTGGATGATTTCCATCTATTTTATTGGTACCACTATTTTTGAGTGATAAGAATTTCAGTACTTACTGTTAACTGAAGGGGATGTGCTTAGTTTTTATGGTACAGGAAAGTCAAAATGTTTATGGGTTCTTATCTGATGTCTTATATCAATGTATGAATACAAAGAATGACTTTAATTTTTTAAATCTTCTGTATTTCATGTTATAGAGCAATATTTAGTATAATAAAATTCAATATTGTTAGATTGGTTAATAAAACTGATCCAATTTCATTCAATATCTCCCATTATATTTATTAGATAGTTTGTCCATAACTTAGAATCTATAGTTTGGTTCTGCTGAAGGTATCAATCATCCAAACAAATTTTTTGTAAAATATTTGAATTCATTAAAAGCCATTTTAGAAAATAGAAAGATACATAAAGTTTAAATAATTTTTGTTGATTTGTCTGGAAAATTTGTAATATCATATGCCCACTTAATCTTATAATCAATCCACTTATACTTCTAGGTGCAACAAAAGATATATAAACTTCCAGATTTCCTTGGGCAAATGGTGAAAAATAATATATCTGTGCATTTGTATCATGAGACATTATGTGTTGTTTTAATTAGTGGCATGGGATCACAATCATATGTGGTGCCGAGTCACCACTGCCTGGAGCATTCCACATTGCCTGGAGTATGTGTGATGAGTTGGATGGATAGTCATGTAGTGATCTGATGCACATACACCTGGTGTAAACTAATTCATGTTTACTTTTGATGTAATAATCGTTTATGATTTATAGCAGACAACCCATTATTTCAGATATTAGGTCGTTACAGAAGTTTTGTTGGTTATTATGTTATGTTAATTTGGGGCTCCACGTTTGTGAAGGTGTATGTAGGTAAGTCATGTATCGTTTTGTAGCTTATACTCTGGCATACATTTTGCAAAACCAAGCTTTTAAAAAATCATAAAATGGATATTTGTTTCAGGGTTCTGAGTGGAGCTTGGATAGAAGAGATTTTTGTGCCATTTCGCTTCACGAGTTCAAACCAGGCCACAGAGTGAGCGAGGGACGAGGACACAGCGAATGGGTGCACAGCACAGCGATGGTTTGCAAAGTTTCGATCAGGAGATGTGAGCCTCGAAGGTGAGGAAGGTAGCGGACATCGTTCCAGCTGTGATGCCGACCGTCTAAAAGCCTCAGTTGAAGCCGATCCAAGAAAAACAATGCGAGAAATTGCTGGAGAGCTTGACGTAAGGACTCCAACTGTTTTCCGGCATCTTGTCGCAATCGGCCAGGTGAAAAGGCTCGACAAGTGGGTGCCTCACGAGTTGAATGAACAACAACAAAATCTTTGATTGGAGATCTGCCTTTCTCTTGTCATAAGAAACAGAAACGACGCGTTTCTTGGCCGAATCATTAGGTGTGATGAAAAATGTGGATCCTTTACGACAATCGCAAACGATCGGCACAGTGGCTCGACAGAGACAAGAAGCCTAACCACATTCCAAAACCCAACCTCCACCCAAAGAAGGTCATGGTCACTGTCTTGTGGACTGCAACTGGTGTCATCCACACTATAACTTCTTGCAACCTGGCGAAACCATCACAGCTGAAAGGTGTCCATCAGAAACTCTCCCAGGGGCAGCCAGCACTGTTGAATCAAAGAGGCCCAATCCTGCTCCACGACAGCTCTCGTCCTCATGTTGCTAAAGTGACTCTTCAGAAACTGAACACGTTGGAGTACGATGTTCTCCCTCACCCAGCCTATTCACCAGACCTTTCTCCCACAGACTACCATCTTTTAAAACACATCGACAGCTTTCTCCGTATGAAATCCTTCTCCAACCAAGCAGCAATGAAGCTGCCTTCCAACAGTTTATGGATTCCAGAAATCCAGATTTTTTTCAAAATGGCATAAATGCTCTTGTAACTTGTTGGCAGAAGTGTATTGATTGTAATGGAACTTACTTTGGTGAATAAACTTCACGTTAACAACGATATGAAGTCTCATTGGTGCAGTAAAAACCGACAAAACTTTTGTAACAACCTAATATATTCTAGAGATAGCATGGGCTCACAAAGATACTATAAAATTTTAATACACAAAACTTAGGCCTGACCCCAACCCTAATCCTCGGTAGTTAAAATATTATAGGGGTAGGCTTATATTTTGTACCTACATTTTAATTTTTTTTTTAACAAACCTCCCTGAAGAAAAAAATTCATTTTTTTTGTAGCATGTAGTCTACATGTTGCATATGTTCTTGTAATTGCATCCATCTTTTGAGAAGAATTTGATGGCTACACAATACTCATTTTTATCCATTTCATGATGAGATAACTGAACTACTGATTTTTTAGGGTCTGTAGACCAACTCATAATGAGTGCCTGTTTCACAAGGTCATTAGAAAGTAGGCACTAATTTGACCATTAACTGCCGCAATTCACTTTAGAAACCAAAGTTATACATCGTTTCCCACATGCGTAAGTGACTTTACCATACTGCTTGGCGCACACGTGACTGATGCAGCATTACGGTAACCAGCTGACGAAATTTGCTGTTGATTTAGATCCACAATTGTGATTGGCTTAGAAATAGGAAGTTTCTCATTGTGAAACAAGCCCGCCTGACCACCATACTGCCTAGCAAAGTTTGCAAATGGCTTCGCAATGGAAGGTCACCCAGTGAGTGACACCAACCATCAATGCCTTAGCAAGTGCTATGATGACAATGGCAGCTTCATTCACTTAGCTGCTGCAATGGTTTAACCTATGCACAGCCTCAAAGAATAGCGCTGTTTTGGCACCCAAGCAAGTAACCTGGTTAGCTGTACTTGCGCCAGCTATGATAATTAGATGAAATAATGAGTAAACAACAAAAGTATCATGGACCTGACAAAAAATTAAAGAAAAGACTAATGAGAAACTTCAATTTAAAATCAATAATTTAGTGAAAATATACTGTTATAAAATAAATTTTTGAAAAGGATAACTAAAAATTGGACTAATAAAATACTGTATTTACAATTGACGAGGTTAATAACGTGGTTCCTTGGACATATTAAGTAGAAGCTCTAGATCAGCGTCTCCCAAATGTTGTTGATCGCGACCCTAAATACAATCTTTTCCCATCCTGGTGATCCAAAGGGCTGGTAAATGTAGTGTTAATTGCCGATTATTTTGATATAGAGCATTTATTAAATTAGGTTCATTGAAGTAATTTAAATAACTTTTTAATCAGACAAAATGAAAAGCACTTCAGTAGCTACCATGATGCTACTTCATTTTTGGGGTGATCTTTTCCAGTTCTGGTTTCGTGTTAATGGACAGAGCACAACGCAAGTCATGCTGAGGATCCACGCGATTCCTTGCTTTAGCCTTCATCGTCACAAGACTCGAAAATCCTTGTTCAGAGAGGTAGATTGTCGGGAAAGGGAGAAAAGCCTTTTCAGCTTCCATAGTCAGAATGGGCTTATCCTTAAGCTGGACCCAAAATTTTGAATATGGAAGGCTTTCAAAACGTTACTTCTGAACTTGACTTTCCTGGAGATCTAAAAGTTCTTCTTGAAATCCTGGAATATCTTATCCGACTTCACTGACATTCACACTGAACAAATTCCTGATCCAGCTATGCGCTGAAGGTCGACGTTTTCCAGAAAAAAATCTGTCCATTTCTTTTTGAAGATTCTTCAGATGACTCTCGAAATCAACTTGGATGTTACCAGGTGATATTTCTGACGATTCTTCTAGCAGAGCACTCGGTTCTGGGAAGGCAGCTGTTTTTCTTTTTACCATTTTTCTCTCTAAAATGTAAATTTTTTCTTGAATGAAGCAGTTTTTTCACCAATATCCACCATGGTTTGATTTTGGCCCTGCATGTCTGAATTTGGTTCATTTAAGTGCCTAAAGATGTCACCCAAGTAAGCCAACTTTGCCGGTCAAGAAGCGTCTTTGAGGCGGTCGGCCAACGTGCGCTTCTTCTCCTGAAGAAGAATTTCAATTTCAGTTTTGAGTTCAATAACCCATCCGAGAATCTTCCCTAGAGAAAGCCAACGGACATCCGAGTGGAACAAGAAGTCCTGGTGATATGACCCCATCTCTTCACACATTTTATAGAAAATACACGAGTTCAAAACCCTGGCCTTGACAAAATTCACAACTTGGTGATGCCAAATTGAAGGCTGGAATATTTGTCAGACCACAAATTCGTGATTTGTTTTCCGATCCAGTCTTCTAGTCGAGGCTTAACTCACTGGAGCTGGCTGCATTGGAGGCCTTCAAACTGGTAGTCCACAATTTTCTTGGGAACCATAAAGTATATTACTATACTGAGTTGGTTCAAGACATTATAAAAGTCTTTGAAGAAATAGGTTTCCGTATGTCGCTTAAGTTGCATTTTCTTCATTCACACTTGGATTTCTTCCCAGCCAACCTTGGTGCTGTGAGTGATGAGTGCGGTGAGAGGTTCCACCAACACATAAAGGCAACGGAGACCCGCTATCAGGGGAGATCCAACTCCAACATAATGGGGAACTGCTGTTGATTCTTCAGAGACAAACCACTGCTATTCACAAGAGTAAAATCAAGTACCTAAAGCATTTCTAAACAGTTAACGTACACTTTATATAATGTGTTTATGTTGTGAAATTAATTAACTTTTTGCAGTTTTGCGATGTGCTTGATTTATTAATAAATAAGGACTGGAAATGACGTTTCTCTGTAGCTACAAATCCTGGCGGGTTGGGTCAGTTCTGTCTTCAGATTTGGAATCAGCTGCTTGATTCGATAAAGGACACCTACACAGGCCTCAGTGGCAGGCGGAAAGTTACTTTCTGTCGTCCAGTGTTATCGACGGTCGCTTCTTAACACGCCCCTCACGAGCAGTCGGTCGGTCACTTTCTCATTGGTACAAAAACTCAGGTCATTGTGGAAAAATAGATTTGTGGGCAGAGAGAAGCCGTTTGCCGCCCTCTGTTTTATTCTCGGCGCATCACGTGAGAAATTATCGGAAAATCTCTTCCCAACTTTGTAGCTAAAAACTCCAGTGAAGCGTTAATAATGTCTAGTAAAATGAAAGTAGTATCTCGAATTGCCACGTGATTAGTCCTACAGCAGCGCTGGTGACGTTTAAGGAAGACACTCGGATGAGCAGCTTTCCTACCGATGATAAAGTTAAAAGCTTCATCAGTTCGTTCAAGCAGAAGCGCAGGAGGAAGCGCGCAACAGTAAGTCAGAATTGATCACGTGTGCTGCCTGCTTCCCGTGTTGCATCGCCTCGGGACTATATATCTAATGTCTTTAACCGTTTAATTTTTTTAAAATTTTCATTCCGAAAGGCGATTTGAAATCTGTGTGATGTGGTACGTTCAAATATCATCGCTTCGGATGCGTTCGCAATGACGACTGGGAATGCCAACAACCCCATACGAAAGATGACGACTACCTGGTCATGAGGGGTTAAAACTAGTGACGTATTTATTGTCATTAGCGCGAAGGCGACGATGATTGGTTCATATTACGCGAAACGAAACTTAAAATTAATTTGTTTGCTAATATAATAGTTTGTGAAACTCCAAAACCGCTAAAGGCAAACAGAAGGAGAGCGCAAGCATTTTCTTCCCGCATCCCGGCCGGCTGCTGGTTCCATGGGGCCACGACGAGGTCACCATCTGAATATTTTGCACCAATCACGTGTCATCCACTCCACCCTGTCTGTCGTTGGTGACGGAAACTGACGATGGCCGACCGACCGAGCCGCGAACCAAGTTCCACATATCTTACGCCTTAAAACGGCAAACAAAACAAACAAACAAAAAAAAAGGACAATACATAATTCAAAGAAATCACTTCTGGTAAAGAATGTTGTATTTTATTCCCGAGAGCGTAGGTTTCCTGCGGAAATCGCCGAACGGGAGCATCGGGCTGGGCCGCCATCAGCACCTGACCGGAGAGGAGAAGAGTTCACTCACGCCGCCCACAAACACGCAAGATAGTCCGAACAACGGGAATGGTTGCCAATTAAAATCCATTGTTTTTTGTTTTTAACTCTGCCGGATCCGCAGTAGAATTGACGGCGCTTTCGTGTGCATCCCAGTAATGTTCGCGTAGGTCTTTCTCCTCTCCCCCCCAGCAATTACGATACAACCCGTCAACGTGACCTTTGACACATCTGTGGCCATGTTACGGACCGCAGCGTTCTTCCCAGAAATGCACCGCAACAGACGCTGAAGCCGATGCCGTGTAGTTTAAGAATAAGGAAGGAAAAATTTTGCGTTTTTACATAAAGTTGCGATATTTGAAATCAACCGTTTTCGTAAGTATATCCACGTTTTGGAAATTGCCGGCAAATTTCTATCTCCGCACATCTTCATCTTCCGAAAGCGACTCAGAAGTAACTCGAGGGGTAACGTACAGTAGTCGTGTGTATGGCTGCCCCCAAACTCCAGCCAAAATTCTTTACTGGAGCTTAATATATTTTGTCAGGTGTCAGAACTGGCCAGGGCTGCTTACATGCATGAACATGACAGTCGTGCTACGTGTAGCGGGTAAGGTTGGTTGGATATCTGAAGCCAGTAGCTCAAATTGATGGAATGGCGTCTGTTCTTCGGGAATTTCCAGAGGGGTTTTTTTTTACCGTTTGGAGGATACAGCAGGCTATGGCCTCCCGATCTCTACCCCTTTTCTCCTGGATGTTAACCTTCATCGGGACACGCAACACTAGGGTCTCTGCGCTTTCTCGTCCCAGATGATAATGTCCGGCCTGTCGTAATAAATTGTTCTACCTTCTGGCCGTGGATGAGTCACGTGGTGTGGACGCCTTCCTGCTCTACGATCTGCTCTGCTCTCTCCCCCCCCCACCGATCGGTCTTCTCCTTATAGTTATTTGTATCACACAACAGCGGACACATTTAGTGAAGATCTTACAGCAGATGTCTGTCTGGCTCTTTGCCAGGGCTTCCCAACTTGTTAGTAGATGGTGGTTAGTAGTTTCTAGGTGTTTATAGCAGATTCTGCAGTTGGAAGAGTTATTCTTTTTCAAAATACAGTGTTTGGGTTTCGTCTACAGACAACCATAATTTGTTGCTTATTTCCTTGTCAGTGCTTTCATTTTCCATTCTGTTAAGGTGCTGTCCATGCATTTTTTCCAACTATTTTGCAGATTTTTCTTATCTGATTTTACATGAGCAAAGTAGTGTTGAGCATCTAGTACCTGTATGTCTGCTCTTTTTCAGCTGACTATGCCAAATGAGTATCTCTCAGACAGCAGAGTTATTGATGGCAGGCATCTTGTTCTTTTCATGGATTTATGTTCTGGGATCCTTTGATCTTTGTTTATATACCGTACTTTGGCAACTTTTTCTTTTGTTGTCTTGTATGGCTCCACCCTCATCAGTACTTAGAAACATGCCTAGTTCTAGGTTCTGTATAATGTTGTCTTTCCTGAGTTTGATATATGACTAGATGATTTGGTGTTTGTTTGTTTTTTTTTTTGTTGTTTTTGTTATTTTTGCACACACAATCATACCAACCTACATTCCAATAACTTGAGCCATTGATGTAAAGAAGAAGACTTAGCAGGACATCATCTAATACTTTGCTTTTTCCAGATTTTCTTAGTCCTACACTCAGTGGACTAAGTGAGAGGCACAACAGGAATAGGTTAGGCTGTCTGCTTGAAATATTCCTAATCTGATGATATCACCATGTTGCCATTCTTTGTTTGTTTGTTTAATTGTTGTGCATCACTGTTTATTGATTTTGGCAAACCATTTGATAACTAGTGGCACTTTTTACATGGATAGACATTCCAGCATCCAACTAAGTTTATCCATACACAAGAGATTTTTTCTTAGCTTCTTTGTAGTCTCTAGAGCTGCTCTGCCAATTAGGTGGTGTTCTTTAGGTCTTGGCTGACTTTGCATATGCCCTTTCGCTCACCCCTCATAATGCTGTTTCTCATAAGATGCTCACATTAATCATAACAACAATAGATCATCTTGTATTCTATGCACTGGCATTCTTAAGGCTTATTGTGGGGATTTATTTCTTTGGAAGCAGAACTGTTTAAGCTGTGGTGAGCCACTGGGATTTTAGCTCTTTCATTGATGATGCCATTTGTGTCTATTACTGTGTTTTCATGGAATGATTTTAAGTGCTTATACTGGAAGCCATAGTCTTAGTCTGTGTTGGCTTTCCACTTTGTGCATCTGCTCATATCCTCTGTAGGTAGCTCTTGTGTTGAGATATTGTATTGGGCTTTGGTCATGTAGCCGTTTTGCATCTGCCTTTCTCAGTATACCTTTTCAGTATTCTTCCACTGCTTGATTGGCAGCCTTTTTACTTTGATTTTATTATCTTTCAGGCCACTGTAGAATTTCTTTTTATCTGTCACAGACCGTTTTCTGGTATAGTTATATATATAGAGCCTTGATCTTCAGTTTGAGTCTTTGATGACACTGGATTTCTTACTTGGTCTTTGTTTATAGATTGTCCTTTGTAGACACGACTTTGCTAGATCTTGCATCTATCTATGTTTTGGCTTTTGTGAATTTGTTTCTTCACTAAATATTAGTAGTAGAAGTAGTCAGAGGCAGTAGATCTGGTGATGGTGGTGGTGGTGGTGGTGGGTGGAGACACCAGGTGCATGGGTGGTGCACAGAAATCAGTATAAAGTATATCTTTTTGGAAAATTTTGAACTCTTGTTTGTTTTAATATTAAGTAAACAAATATTTCTTCAGATTTTTAATTTTGATAAAAATTATAAAACATTAAAAAATCTTATATGGTTTGGCCACCCTTTACTACTTTAAAGATCTGCCACTGGAAGCAGAATTGGTAGAAGCAGCAGAAGTAAAGTTACTGTCCATGAATAATGTTGATGTCTCTAAGAAAAACTTGTCCACCTCTCAGTATCAACAGTTCCTTTGTCTACTTGTTCATAGCTATCTTATAATAAAATAAATTGTTTGTCTTGTATTTGTTTTCTACAGTAGTTTTTGGAAAAAAAAAAAACTTCATGGTAAATTGATTTTTTAGTTTATGGAAATTAAGTATTTTTGTAGTAGAGCATAGCAATGATGAGAAAGATATGCTTATACTAGCACTAAATTCAAAGAAACATCAAGAGTAAAATAGAATCATTGATGTCATGTTTTATCATGATTTTTTTGTATATTAATAATTTGCAGTTCAAGAATTTACGAACACTACCACTATATTTTGTTAAACTGCTGCATTAGAACAAGAGAAATTGCACTACATAATAAGATTTTAGTATTTTTTAAAATAATTTTTTAAAAAAAGCACTACTTATTTGGTATAGTAACTATTTAAGTAGTTTTGTCTTTTGGCTTAGATTTTGCAGATGGTTTAATAGTCTGTTGATAAGGCAAGTTCTTTTTTCATGTGGCTTCAAGCTAAAGAGTATATTCTACTTTAGGTATTGTTTTGGATGTCTAATTCTGGATCTGCTTAGTTGGAAGTTTTGTATCCTGTTGCTCAGAGTATTTCTTATTTAATAGCAGTGATGACATTAGAGGGTATTTATAATTACAAAAATAGGTAACATTTTTATATGAGGAAAAAGTTGTTTAAAAACTCTATTTAGATAGCTACAGCAATCTTTTCATTTATTTAATTATATCAAATGGATGCCAAAAAATGAGTTTTATATTAGAATTGTTTCAATATTATTATATTATAAGCAGCTCTAGCAGTGTCATGTGTATTCCATACTCAAGATCAAGTGACAACACTGAATGTCTAATGTTGATGTAGTTAAATGTTGTAACCTGCCTAACATTCAATCATGGCTGTGTCATCTTGTTTGATCAAATGACTCTAGAATACCAAGGCAAGTCTTCTGTGGTGAACTAGCTATTGGAGAAAAAATTGAGGAGACCAGAAGAGATACAAAGATAATTTGAATACATTTAATGTGTGTAAAATTGACCCTGCAACGTAGGAATCACTAATTAGAGAGAGAGGAAACTAAGGACCAAATGTCTTTATGGACTAAGATCCTTTGAGGATAAAGTATCCACATATGTAAACAGAAGAGAGCTGCATGGAAACTTAGAGATTGCTTGCTGTCTGTACTTGCTTGTCACTCTCCTTCCATGCCTAACATGCAGCTGGATCTGTGAATCCAAAATTGGCTTAAGAACTCAAAGACAACGTGTCATGAACAATCACTCATACACTACTATCATCATATTATTATAAAACAATTCTTGGCTTGTTTTTACTGTCCAATCAGAAGAAAAATTTTTAATCAACATAGTTGCAGCAGCTAACAGAATTTATTCAAATAGTTGGTATCTTTGGCAACATGTCAATAAAGTTTACTTTTAATTTGAATTTTGGTGACTAGCTTAGTTTTAATCACTTGTAACACAAAATATAAAGATCAATATTAAAGTCTTAATGTTTTTTGGTATTCAAATACTTGAAGAAAAGAAAAATATTGCTTGGTTAAAGTAATTCAAAATATACATTAGTATTTTAAATAAAAATGACTATCAGCATAATGAGGTGGGTAAATATTAACTCTATTATTAATTCTGTTTAGTTTAATTAGTAACTTAATTGTTCATCCTGTATTTCTAAAATTCTAAATAAGAGAGTTGGTTCTACAAAACAGTTGGATAAAAAATAAATATCCATCACAGAGTAAATGAACAATCGCTATTTTTATTTAGTAAAATAAACTTGCAGAAAAAATTCTGAAACATTTGGTACCTAGTATCTACCATCAGTACTATTGCCTAGAGGATGGATGAGGCTGGGGAGTGAGTATAAGAGAAAGAGGAGAAAAAGGGAGAAATCTATCTATCTTTCTGTTTTTATCCTAGAACTAGACACTGACAGCTTTCATGCTACAATCCTCCTATCCACTTTAATGCCAATCCTGACAAATAAGATCAGTAACACGCAAAACCTTAAGATCTTCACTGTCCATACTGTCTGCTGCCAATATTCTGGTGTTCTTGTCCCACTGCTTCAGTAAGATCTGACTTTTGCAGAGTCGTTCCTAGCTATAGGCGACATAAGCGGTCACCTAGGGCACCATCTGCTGGGGGGTGTGCTCTTTAGCAGGCCAAATTTATCTTTATTTTTGTTTTGATGATTGCCATTAGTTTGAACACTTTATCATTGTTATACTGTATGTTAATACTATATTTGTGTGCACTTTGCATGTTACTAGTTTTATTGCTGTAATTAAATACCATCTGTTTCTTTACACCCTTTGTTTGCGCAATTTTTTAAGGTAGGTGTGAATATTGGGCGGGGTGTTTTTTATTGTGTGGGTTTTAGGGGGTGCCAGTGATGAGGTTCGCCTAGGGCTCCACATGGGCTTCCACCGCTCTGGACTTCTGTATTTGATTATTACTCATTTCAAGGATTCCCTTACAGATAGCTGAACTGGGTTCTTAAGAATCATCAGCCATGACTCAGGCCAAGGAAGAGGTCTACTGTAATAGAGGGAAAGGCTACATTCTTTCATTTTGCATTTGATTCCTTTAGTTGTTTTTTAACTATTGTTTGATACTATAAATAATTCTGTGCTGAGAGTGTTTATCTTAGCAACATGCCTGCCTTGGTTGGGAAATGAACTATGGTGTTTGTTTTTTTTTCTTCTTTTTGTTAGCTTTTAGTGGTAGTTTGTGTATATGATGTCCAGATTAGTTTTTATCACTTTCATGTTCACTTTCTTCCAATCACCATTTTGACCTTCAAACGGATGACTTCTGTATAAACAAAAGTTCTCTTGTTCAGAGTACTATTCTTCCAATAGATGTCTGCTGTAATATGCCATTACAATTTAGAATAGTTTTAATTTTTTATTTCTGTATTCATTAGTTAAAATTATATAAGATTTGGAATTTAATTTTCCCATGTTTAACTCTTGAATATGGCACCCAAAGGCTGAATGGTTTGAGCAATTTTTACATAAAAACTTATTTCCATATATTTTTATGTGAGAATGAAAATTATTTGTTAATTAAAATTGTAGCTTATTTTTTGTACAGTACTCCCTTGATCTACACGGGGATGCATTCCTAGAAAACAGCATGCCAATCAAATTAATGTATTTCAAACTTATTATTACACAGTAAATAGTGTGTTATGTTGCCTACTGTTAGATAGTTTGGGTATTTTTGAGTCCTCACTGGAATAAAACCATGATCCTGCTATCCCATGGCTGTGGTGGCCAATTATTAAACAGATTAATAAAAGAATGAACATAAGAAAACAACCTTTTAGCTAAAAGAACACTATAGTCAGTGCTGTCAAGGTCATCAGTAAGGTCCACTGGTCTGGTGGGGGTGATGGAGATACTGCTGGAGTGGTCTTAAAAATTGTGTTAAAATAGATTGCTTCAGCAAATGTTGTTTCTCTTTGTACAATTCCTTGTAGGCTGACAAGTTACTTGTTAAATTCATCCCAAACTGCAAACCTTGCACTGTGTATTGGTCCATGTCTACTGCTTCCTGGGCCAGTTGATCAGCAAGCTCTAAGAAGTTTGCAGAGCTTAGAACACAATTGACATGGTTTTCCACAGCAAGTCCTTGAGTGAAAGTTTTTCTTGATTGGAATCATTCAAGTCTTCAAAGCCAACAGATTTTCAGGTTGAACAGCTTTTGCAACAGTTGAAGAAAGACTTTCAAAATCCCTAAAATTGTGTACACATTTCTTCCATAAGCATTTCCATACACTATTCATGATTGTGTTCTTTATTGTCACCAGAAGTAAAAAACTGATGGCTTTTCAGGTCCATTGGCAGCACCTAGAAGTTATGATATTGTCTTCTTCAGATAATACATCTGGTTATAACTCCCTGATCTATTGGCTGAATCACTTGGTGTTAGGTGGCAGAAAAACCAATTTTACATAAGGGTGTATGTAGATTAGTGAGTTGCACAGGATATCCAGGTGCATTGTTGAGGATGAGAAGTGTCTTAATTGCTATGTTTTTCTCCTGATGGTATCATTTAACCGTAACAGAAGCAATTCAGAAACTGGTCCTCTGCCCACCAATAAACTGATTGGGCCTTTTTGCTGTTCATGGCCTGGGAATTCTGGGAATGGTACACTGTTAGGGGTTTACATTAAAGTCCCCTTCAGCATTACTGTACAGTAAGATTGTTAGTTTATCTTTAGAGGTTTTATAACCAGGTGCTGTCTTTTCTTTTGATATGTAGGTCCTGTTTGGCATCCTTTTCCAAAATAAATTTGTTTCATCGCTGTTAAACACTTGCCATGGCAAGTAACTCTTTGCCTCCACAATAGATTTGAATTCATCTTGAAACTGCTCAGCAGCTATGTAGTCCACACTGGTAGATTCACCAGTAAATTTTCTGTTTTGCAGGTTTTTTTCCATTTTTTTTGGAAATTATTGAACCAACCTTTCCTTACCAAGGACTTTATTGATGGTTCTCCTTGTTTGTTGTAGAGTTTGAGGGCCTTTGATGGATGATTGTAGAACTTAAAGCCTATCTTCTTCTGGTTTCATTCCTCCACCCATATGCCCAACATTTTCTCCACAAATGGATTCCTCACTTCTGATGTTATTTTTGCTGAATAATGATGTTGATTGGGAAACAGAATCCTTTATATTTGTAGCATTCCTCCTGATTGTATGTATTGTTGACTCATTTAGGTTGAGCATGTGACCAAACTGTGTGGGGCAATTACCACTCTCAAACAGTCATACTATTTCCAGTTTAATTTCTAGCATTAAACTTTTTTTCTTTTTCTTCATGGATGGAGGCTCATCTGGTGAATTTAAACAGCAATTTTGAATGCTATAATGTTGATTCACACCCTACAAAAGAAAGTGGAGCATGTGTATTTGTGATCATCACCCAAAGAGCCAAGTGTATGAAAAAAGAGTGTTTAGTGACCAACAGTCACATTATCAGCTTTGTGTCATCTTATGGTGATTGACTGTCATGAAACCCAAGAGTCTCCCACCTCCAACCACTCTTCTCATGTCAACACTAAATATATGTTCAGCTATTTGAAACACATGTTTATGTGCACTTATTCATTCTCATAAGTATTCATTCATTCATTACTCACTCATTTACTTGGTATAAATTACGTATATCCATACATTTCTTTACACAGTGATGGACTCACTCTTGTCTGTCAATACACTCATAGTTGTCAGATGCAAGAGCACATAATAAAAGTATTAGTGAATATAAAAATATAAATAATTTTGGTAATATCTTTGTCTCTTACATATTAAATATTGCTGATAAATAATAATTATGCAAAAAGGTTAAGATATCCATCAAACAATACAAAGTTTCTTTTATTATGCTGTATGAAACATTTGCAGAGATAAACGGATGGTGTCCACCTTCATCAGTCGCTGATGAACTTAGCTGGAAGTAGGATGAAGTTGTGCATCTTCAAACCATACTGTGCATAAGAAATTTTTGGTATAAAAAAAGTTAATAGTGTAACTTCAAATTGGTGTATGTTAAGGACAGGTAAATCAAGGAAATACTATAATTAAATATTGTCAGAAAGGCTACATTTGTTTGCACTATTTATAAATTCACATCTATTATTTTAGGTGATAACAAATGTAATGTGTATGCAGATAAATGTAATTACCCAAAACCTGGAAATAAAATTTTGTAATTTTAGATTTTAACAGCAAAAAAGGCAAGAAGGAAGGAAAAAAAACAAACAAAATAACTACTAAATTTGTGGAATCTCTTTAGGTAAGAATTCAAATCAAATCTATAAATTTGTAGTACTGCAGTTATAATTGTTAATAGAATCATTATCTAGGATTTTCATTAATTGCATTCTTGATTATATGTGGCTGGCCACACAGTAAGTACACTCAAATGTAAACAGTGCAATGTAAAGGTTTTTGTTTTCATTTAGGAATTTTTTAATAAGAATAATTGCAGTAATTTGTATTAATAATAAATGCATGTTTTAAAATGAAAATATCTTTGGTCTGCACTAAGAGTATTAGTAGTGCTAAAATACTGATACTAACTTGAGCAGAAACTGCCTATAGAAGCTTTTCCTATGGCTCAGAGAATAGGAAGTTGAGCAAATCAAGCAGATGTGAATAAAAATATATATTTTTTTGTTGTTAATACTGAAAGCCATTAAAAATACATTTGTAAAATTGACACTGCAAAACATTTAGTATTTTCATTGGATGTAACAAGAAGCTTCAGTTGATGGTCTACTGATAAAGTGAACAGTATCTATAACAAGTACTAACTTTACATTAGTTCAGTGTGGTGATAATGGTGGTTCATTTCTCAGTAGAGTGTGTCCACCATGGGCTTCAAGGAACAAAGTAGTTTAAGTATGGACTGGCACATTGATGTTATCATGCCTATTCAGTAACATTGCAAGGTGGGTGCAGTTTCTGTTGTACTTGGCACCTTAATTCATCCTAAAGGTACTCTGTGGAATTAAAATTGGGAGATATGAATGCCAAATTTAGTATTTACATATTATGGTGATTCAAAGTAGTTAATTTCATTTTGGCATTTGGGGAGTGTGTAGTGCCATACTGTAAGATCGGCTTTTCTTGGTTCCCTCTTATCAATGGGAACAGAAAGAGCTGCTGGAAGTTGTCACTGTAACTTTGAGCATTTATGTTATCGTTAACATCCACAAGATGGGACCTGAATCTGGATTTAATGGTGGCTGCACCACACCATTGTAGTTGAAGAGATCTCTCTCAAAACACACATTTCTGAGAAGACCTTATTTTGTTGCTGGTACACTCATCTGAAAAATTTGTTAAACCTGGACTAATAAAAAAAATATGTCATTGATATCCATAGTGACCTTGATTTCTTTTATTCATTTTGAAATTTTTATCTGATAAAGCAGGATCTAGTCCAAGTAAAGATGTTGGCAACAAATACCTAATTTCACGAGATATCTCTGGAAAGGTTTCCTTGGTTTCCTCTTATTAAGGAGAGAAACTTAGATTTCCTGTCTTTTACAGTGTAATTCTGAGCATTCACATTGCCTTTAACGTCCACAAGATGGGCCCTGAATCTAAAATTGATGGCAGCTCACACCATATAATTTTAACTGAAGGGATCTTAAAACTCACTCTTGAGAATTTGCACCAACAATGCTATAGACAGTAGTTGTAGTCTCTTCTGAAAATATTTCGATCTTTCACTCCAGTAGTCAATCCTCTAGTTCTTATACATTAACAGACAATACAATGACATTTGTTGGCTGCAAAATTCATTATGCTAGCATTAAGTACTTCCAGAACCTGATTTCTCTTGTAATGATAAAATTATTTGTGCTTTGTTCATGATATCTGACAGTTTCATAATACTAAAAGAAATCATAAATGGCTATTGAATTTTGCAAAACAACCAACACATTTGCCAAATTATTATTATTATTTTTTAAAACTTGGTATTATAATATTTTAATAGTTTTCTCAATGTAATGCAAGATAACATTAAAAAACATCTATGTATAATGTTTTTATGAGCTTTCTTTCAAATTTGTAATGATATTGTTCTCTAATGTGTATGTTAAAAAACAACAGCATTTTAAAAATGTTAAATGGATTGATTTCTGAGTTCGTGATAGTAACTGATATTAATTTTTAAACTAAATAGTTAACTGAAAGACTTAAGATGAACACACGTTTTAAAGAATGGTCATAAAATACACATTTAATTTCTAACTATTTGGAAATATCACTAGATATTAACAATCTATAGATGCAGAGTAGCTCATTTCTGTTTAATATTTTAAAATGCTATAACTTGTATTATTGTATTTATCTGTTCTAAAATATGCGAGCAACAATCAAACAAAAATATGTCTGAAATGGTAAGTTTTATTCACTAAATGATTAACATACATTCTGCTTTATGTAACATAATTTTTATGAAATAAATATGTAAATGAGTGCCAGTGAAAAGCTGGTTTGTGTTTGTATCAATTTAGGCTCTGTTAAGATAACTGTTTTGAAGGACAAACAACATTACAAATAGGAACCGCATACACTTGGAAGATTCTATAAGGTGAATAACTATTCAACCCAGGTAGTGGAATGGCTAAATGTGAACAGAAAGTGTGGTTCCTTGGCTATGAAGGCAATTTAAAGTACATGGAACTTGCTTGAAGACTAATTCAATGTCGCTGATGAATTGCAATCTCAGTAGATAATTGCCATCACTTTTAGCTCGGTGAAGAAGAGCTTCAGTATTGATCCAACTTGCTTCTGAATCCTTTATGGTTACATGGAGGCTGGTATTAGCTTCAACCATACACAGGAGGCTGTATGAGAAAATTAAATGCAAAAATTTACTATGAAAATTAAATTTCAAAAAAGTGCCATTTTCTCTATTAATTAGTCAAGATTTAGCCTTTAATATGACTCACAGTGCGTACTCATCTGGAGAGAACATGGAATATGTAACCAACTGATAAGGAATCACTACTATGATAGTGAGGGTGTGATGGTCTGGTAAGTTAATTTATTACATGAGCATACAGAGCTGCATGTGTTTCAGGGAAATGGGGCATCATTGAAATAAAGGGAATTGATTCTAAATCTTGTTAAATTATACACAAGTTTAATTAGAGATAACTTCATTTTTGACCATCATTTTCAAGAGCAAATCATTACCTATATGATATGGCCAGCACATTCTTCTGAGCCAAATCTTATTGGGACTAGGAAGACACATTGTCTCCCTCTAAGCTTCTTTCAAGATCGCTCCAAGAACTGAAAACCACTTTTCTGATGACACAATGGACTTTATTTCCCACTGTACTTATTGATAGGGCTAACAGCAGCATGCAAAGCAACCATGAATCATGTATTGCTATCAGAGTTTAGGGGATCTCACATTCTCTGTTGATTACCCTTATTTCATTTTTGTTTACATTCTTTGTTAAAATTTGTTCTTGTTTCCTTTTTTGTTTCTGATTGTTTTTTTTTTTTTACATCCTAAACATCATTTGTTATTTGATATTTCTTTCATAACATTTCTATTACATGAAGAGAAGTTTTATTGTTTGGTGAATAAAAAACTTTAACCATTTTTGAATTTTTTTTTGTTTCTTGTTTAAAATTTGGAAAACGGTGTATTATAATTTGGATGGCAGTGAATTCATTATCAATTGAGGAATAAAACATTCTCATTTTGATGATTTGATTTGTAAGTTACCTAAGTAATTTGTGGTTTGTTTATGTTGAGTAGATAAATATTTTATTTTTGTTTAGTCTGATCTGATATTAGAAACTTAAAATTGGTTTCATCTACTTACCTACAAATTGTATTATGTATATATTATTTATTGTGAGGTAGATTGTTAGAATCATTCTGCCTTAATTTAATGTTTTGAAAAAAATGTCAGAATTTAAATATGTTATCAAAGAGACTTAATCTTTTCCCACTGAATGAGTCTTAATATACACCTTGTATCTTATTTGGGTTTGTTTTTTAAAAGCTCAATTTTATCATTTATGCATAACAATTAAAATTAATATTTTACAGCATCAAGTTACAAGAATGAAAAGAACAGCTAATCAAATAACTGAGATAGAACTGGAGCACAAAAGGTGTAATTTAAACCAAATGAATAGAATTTGTGATCTTCATATGAATGTTTCCAATGATTCAATTAATCAAACACACAAGGAAACAATAGATAATGAGCGCAAAAATAGTATTTCTGATGATACAGATAAATTTGATGATAATAATATTTGTGATAGTGACAAAAAACAAGATTTTCCTGTTTTTCAAAAAATTCCTCAGAATATTAAAGGTTGTACTTCAAAAGTATCAACTGAAATAAGACAGTCAAAATTTGAAGAAAAAATGCCTCACTTGGATTCATCTTTAGCTAAAGTGAATCTCAAATTTATTTCTGACTGCACAAAAACAACCTTGAGTAATCAGGCAGAAGTGAGTATTACATCGGAGAAGCAGACATCTGCATCAAAGGATGGTTGTTTTGATAATGGAAACATTGTAAGTGAGCCAGCAGTCAAAAGCAAATTCAATAAAAATAATGATAAAGGTATTGTTTCATATGAAATTGCAGAAAAAGATGATAATGGAAAAATAATGGAGAATAATTCTGATATGCCTGATGCAAGCAGAGCATTTGTAAAAAATATGAATGAGCAGATAAATTCAGAAAAATGTGCTGCAACAGAGAAGATGACTTTTCACCAATATAATCAAGCTGTCCCAAGTTGCCACGTGAACTATGGGACATTAAAATATTCGGATAGGGAGAGTGTTAATATGAGACCTTTATCAGGATCAGCATTAGGCATCAACAACCAAAATTTACTACAGTATGGGAAGGTATCTCAACCAGCTTTTAATTCTTCAGAATCCAGTTGTTTAAATCTTCTTTTTACAAATGGCTCAGATAGTTGGGCTAGTCTGGGTAATACCTACCTTGGTCCTCAACCTCAGCCACTTCCTCATATGCAGCCAAATATTAATCATAAGTTCAGCCCCACAGTACAAGTAAAGGATTATAATATTTCAGAAACTAGCTGGAATCCTAAAAACTCTGCCTTACTAGCAAAACATGATGTGCAGAATGACTGGGATTACAGACAGGGTTTTCATTCCAGTTCTCACATTCCATTTGGTAATGCTTCTTTGGTGTCATGTATTCAGCCATTTTATAATAATTATTTTGAAAAAAGTCCAGTATGGCACAGTGGTAACCAGAGATGGGATCAAGATTTACAGTATGCACACAATTCTTCCTTAAGCCCTTGGAAACCAGGAATAGTAAGTAATACAGTTTCTAAAGATGGCCAAGTAGCAAACTGGGGTTGCTCACAGCCAAGTTTAATGTCATCTCATGTTTACAAATTAAACCAGCCCTCTTCTTTTTCAACACCAAGAAACAGTCCTCAGGTAGAAAATAATGTTACTGCTCCAACTATATGCTCAACAATCACTGATCTGTATGATAGTAAAACTAAATGTGTTACCAGCTTACCAACTTCAAATACAAAGTTGAAAGCAACATCTCTTTTTCCAAGAAGAGACTTTATGCCACTTCATTATGTTAATGATGCAAAAACTGTACAAGAATCTAAAACTTCTGGAACTGATCAGTGTAAAGAAAGCAAGAATGTAATTTTTAGCAACTTTCAGGTATCAAATCTTTCTACAGAGAAGGTTAAACCTAGTTTTCTTATTGAAAAATACATAGACTACTTACTAATTGAGAATGAAAACATAACTGAAATGTCACGAGCCTTTACACCGCCATCAGCCTTGTTTTCTGAAGAAGACACATACCTATTAGATTGTTTAAAAAATGATGTAAAGTTTCCAACAATTAAATTCATAGAATTCGTTCAGAAATATTTTCCACATGTTAATCTTGAAGCGGTTAGTTTTTTAGAAGATGAATACAGATTTCCTGCCAAGAGGTGCATTAGATCTAAAGAAGATCTTCTGCAAGATACTTTTTTTTATTTTCAGATGTTAAAGAAGGCAGAGCAGGTTTCTTAAAATGATAAATTATTTTATCAATAGAGTAAAAATTTGTTTCATATTTATAGAACAATATCTTTGTTATTTATTGTTTGTTATAAATGTATTTTATAAAAGATGTTAAAATTCTCATTTTTGCAGTTCAAACAGACCATTTATTTGTGAAATTTCTGGAAATGTTTGGAGAGATTTGTTTATTTTCTCTATGAAATAAAATACAATTAGTCTGTATATTTTTTAACAAAAGCAGCAGCAACAAAAAACAACTACATAATTTTAAAAAAAAATGTAATATTAACTATTTGGGCATTAAATCCATTATAACTTTTTATTATTGTTATATTTTGAAAATTATCTGTTAAAATGTGGAACTTTATGAGTTATTCATTTGAGAAACTGCCTGATTTAGTCTGCATTAGTCAAGTTTTAATTTAATTTTGCATGGATAGAAAAATTCAAATAAATCAAGTTTTTTTTTTTTTTTTACATAAGAAAATATTGTAAAATGTATGAAATATGAGAATATGAATAATTGATTTATGGTAAATACAAAATGGATAAAATCAAATTAGACATACTCCAAACAATTATGTTCTTAGTTATTTAGAAACAGCTGTTTTATCCTGTTGCAACATTGACAAACAAGATGTTTAACCATGAAAATATTAAGAATACTGTTAAAAAGTAGTAAATTACTGTACGTTTAATCAATTAATGTTAGAAATATTTTTTTTGTATTTGTTATGAAATAAATCTTACACATTTTATTTTAGTAGTAGTATTCTTTGTCTTTAAGAAATACTGAAGTAATTGTCTTTAGCTACACAACTTTAATTTTATTTTTTGCATATTAGAAATATGGTGTGCAAAATGATCTAGACTTTGAAATGCAGTACCTTGCTGCTAAAGCATTAACTCATCTTTTTCATAAACATAAATTATATATATCTGTATACACCAAAATTAGTTTGAATACAGTGAACTTCATTAATCTTGATGCCAGGGTTCTCAATGAATGTCTGGATTAATGAATTTTTTGGATAGTTGAAATCAAAGTTTTAGACATAATCAATGATGCATTATCTATAGAAAACACGTTGATTCACAAGTAGCACAATCTTGTATGTGCCTGTATTATTTATCTCACATTACTCTACCACCAAGGTATCTATTTGTAAAATAAATTTTAAAGTAAACTTTTTATAATACATTTTTTATTAAACTTTTCCTGTGCCTATTTTTAAGTCTAATCAATTAATCCTCCAAGGAAAGTAAAATGTTCATTAGTCATTAATTATATTACTGATGAATTGATAACTGCTGATCAAATTTTGTCTTTGAACATCAATCACCCACATGATCAGTTCAAGCCACAAATACAGCTACTGACAAGTGATTGGTGCATAAAGATACAGCTACTGACAAGTTAGTTTGCATAAAAATTAACATCCAACAGCTGTGATGAAAATCTACAGGTAAACTGGAAACATGCTTCACTTATGATCAACACACATTGCTCAATGTACTAGTTACAAACGGCTAACTTTTAGTTTTTTGGTGAAACAAATTTTAAAATATCTCGAATAATGGATCAATTTTCATAGTAATACATTGTGTTCTGAGTTTTTGACTTCTTGATCCAGAACATGAATTTCCAGAGTAATGAAGAATATTTAATTTAGGTAGAAAGATTTTGTTCTTAAAGAATTATGGCCAGATTACTGGGTTTCTAGAATAATGAGGCTGCCCTGTAAATAATCTTGAGATAAAAATATTTTGAAATAAATTTACTTTACTCATCATGTGCACTTGCATTAATATTTGGCATCCATAGGTGTGAGAGTTATTTTTTAATTAATTACAGATTTTTTCTTTTACTAATTAAAAGATAAATTAACATGCAATAATTTAGTTTCTGTTTGATGCACCTATTTATTCAGGCATCACTAACTAATAGAGCATAAAAGTCAACAAGTACAATAATTAGTTTTCTACTGTTGTGAATTTTAGGAACATCATTACAAGTGAGCTACATATACTTCCAATAACTATGAAAGTTGTGAAATTTGTTTAAGTTTTAATAAAAATATACATTTGTAAAAAGTTAATATGAAGTTTCCTCTTATAGATAAGTTTTCCTAAATTCCAAGTTTTTAATTTATTTTTCCCATTTATCTAATTTTCTTTAACAGTAAATGTTTCATTAATAAAGAAAAAAAATTAAATATTAAAATTAAAAAAAATTTTATGAATCTTTAGATAATATGGGTGTCATACAATCTTGGAATAGCATTATGCTAATTGTATGGATTGCACAATTCATTAATTTTCTTGCTGCAAAACAAAGGTTTTAGATTATAGTACCAAAACTCAGATTGTATTTATTATTTTCTGTCAGACAGGCTATTTATTTCCGTTTCTTTATGTCTACAAAAAACTAAATCATGTTTGTTTTACTTAATAAAAAATACTTGAGAAAAGTAAACTTGTCTTCACCCATGGTTGGTGGATTCTTTTAGAGAAGTGAAATTATGTATATATTTGATATCTAGGTTGGAAAATAACCACTATCACCACCAAAATTAGACATAACCTGCAATGAATCTGAGGTAGATTATTCAAAGATAACAACAGATTGCCACAAATCTGGATATCTTGTGTATCTGTTGCTGATATTATCATGCTATTCACTGAGGAAAATGCCACTGCTGTAGCAAAGTGATAGAAGTCTTTGTCAGTGACACCATAGATTATGGCATTACTGGCAATATCTGTGCTCACTATCAAGATTCTTTTGCTGACATTGCCTATGAACCAGAAAAAACAAATATGCTAAAGATGTCCAATGTTTTTTTTACTGTTTATGGGACTCTCAGTGACACCTGCCATCACAAATGTATACACACACAACTTCATAGCAGTGATACATTTTACTACTCAAAGGGGAAAGATATAATAAATTTTATAATGGAGGTTTTGATATATTTTATCTACTTATTCTCTGGAAATCTTGCTTACCTATTAAACATCTAAGGCTTGTAACAAAGATGGGATCATGCATTATAAAAAGTCTAGATAAAATTGTTAATAACAAGACATTAAGAGAGTAGGTTGATTTAAAGAAAATCACATCTAAAGGTAAGTCAAGAATTTTCTGATGTATATGAGACTGAAACTGGAAAAGCTTTTTACAATTTAAGACAATACAACTTTATATGTGTGCACTGAAGTTAAAGACACTGAGAATATGAGAGAAGTTTGCTCTATTTAAATGAACAGTTGTGAAACTCCAAGACAAAAAAATGTTAATAAAATTACTCTTAGATTGTAGATATTTATGAAGAATTTATTAATTTAAATAAAATACTTAGAAATGTGCCTCCTTGACTGACATACATAATTTTCATTTTAAGGTTATGAAATCTAGATATAAAGGTAACCTGAATTGTTTTCGAATACTGATCCTTCATGCTTTCATACAATATTAAAACAAGACACTGATGAAGATATGAAATCAGAGATAGACTGGTATGATACCTCAGTAGATCATCCATCATAAAAAAAGAGACTAAACAAAATTGTTGGTAAAACAAAAGATTAATGTACAGGAAAAATATTAAAGAATTTCATAGGCTTAGATCTAAAATGTATGAAATAGATCTTGAATTTTAAAAATGTCTGTAAAGAGAAAACAACTCAGTAAATTAGAATTAAAATTCCAGAATTATATAATACAAATACATTAAAATATTGATTTCATTAAATCATGAAAATATTATAGAGTCTCTCTAAAGTTGCTTTATCTCCTTTTGTTAATATGTTACATCTACTAGATAAAGTATCAACTTTACCTAATGGAAACTAGTTAGATCCAAAATCCTAACAGAGGAAAAAACACCAGTTTCTAAGTAATCGATGAAAATGAAGAAATCCTGAATAAAATACATTTTTGTTCCGAGTATACAGATAGATTCTTGCCATGTCAGATATTGATTTTATTATAATAGAATCACCATATTTTATAACATGACAAGTAACGATGTTAATCAATATCAGTAACTAAAACTGAAAATATATTAAGTATATTTGTTGCCTTCCTCCAAAGATGAAACAGCAACCAGGACTTGATGGATGTGCCTGAAGAACAAGTACAGCTTCCAGAAAATAAGATTATATATTATAGTGAAATGTTATTTTCATGTATTCTGTAACAGGGTATTTGATATTGATAATTTGCATGCTTTTATTGTTATTTATCTGTTGTTTTTGGTATTGATATCTGCTGTGTCCATGTGGTATTTATAGTTTTGTTGTATTGTTATAGTTCTTAGATTTTTTACCTGTTTTAGATATCAGATGAAGCTGATTGCGATGATGATGATAGACATCGACATGAAAGGGATCTCACCAAGCCAAACAGCCAGGAAGAGATTGCTGACAAGTCTCATTAATAGTCTTTCTGTAATTATCTTTAGCATTTGCAAAGTTTGTCAGCTGTTAAAAAACAGACAACAGCTTTTGAAAACAGTGAGTAGGGTAGAACCTGTGTTTAATCCTAAAAAACAGAAAGCTTACAATGTGATCACATGAACAGCTTAGTTATGTGTGGATATGTTATATAGCAGGGGAGGTCTATTCATGCGGTCTCAGACATTCTCGCACAGAATAACGTGCTTAACGAGACTACGATGAGATTTCGCGGCCATGTTTAACCAGAAACGGACGATAGCGATGGACTCAGTATTATTTTAAAGTCTTTTAAAATATATATTAACATATATTTCAAAATTTGTTATCCTAACAATGAGTGCTACAAAAACTACAACCCCCTCTCCCGGAAAATTGAAGATGAGTGCCGTATGTTTAACAGGGAATGGACGTACAAATATCAGAAGTGAAGCAGTGTGCCTAATATGCCATAACAGTGTTGCCGATTTTAAGGATATAATTTGAAGAGACATTTTCAGACTAAGCTCAGAAACTTTGGAAGTAATTTATCAGAAAGTGAACTACTGCGAAAAGCCGATGACGTGTTGAGAAGTTTAAAACAAACAGCCATACGAGAGGCTGCCACAAAGTCCAGTTCTGTGCTTGCTTATAAAACTGCCAAACATAACAAAGCGTTTTCTGAAGCAGAGTTTTTAAAGGACTGTATATGCTTGATGCTGTTGATATTGCATGGCCAGAAGTCAGAACGAAAATTGAAGCTATATCTTTGTCGAGAAGACCTGTAGTTCGTCGTATTGATGCCGTTTCGCAGAATCTGTCAGAACAGCTACTTGAGGCTGGCAAGTCATTCAGGTGGTGCTCAATGGCACTAGATGAGAGCACTGACATACAAGACACAGCACAACTGCTTGTGATTATTAGAGGAATTGATGATGGAGTTGCTGTCAGTTGAACCATTGAAGGACACCACAACTGGCCAAGATTTGTATGAATGTGTTAAAAACTGCTTGGATGGATCTGGTTTACCTAGGAACAAGTTGGCAAGCATTACAACAGATGTTGCACCTGCATTAACAGGAAAACATGTTGGTCTCATAAAGCTGCTGAATGACAGAGTGAAAGGTGAGCATCCACTTCACACTGTGTTATCATTCCGTTGCATTATTCATCAGGAAAGTCTGTGTAAATCTGTCCTGATAATTGTATTTTTGTGTGAAAATAACTATTAAGTTTATTATTTAGTTTTTTGTCGAATAGGGCCCGCTAGAGACCTTACGCATGTTCCATGTGGCCCTCGGGGAGAAAAATTTGCCCACCCTTGTTATAGAGTGATGTGTTAAGTGTAAATTTATATTAAAATGGCATTTGTATGAACTTAGCTGCATTTGGTTTTTTCTTCATAATGTTCATCATGTGACAGTGATCTCATGGTGTATTTTACAATGCAGCCATTCTGAGAGTACAAAAGATGTGGATGAATTGGATGCTGCTGTCAGTGACCTGAAGGTCTCAAATCCCATAGCATGGTCATCAGCAGCATTATTTACAACTATGCTATTTAGATTGAAAGATTCATTTTTTCATCTTATGCACTTACCTATTGACATGGATGATGGGTGATAACAGTTATTATCGATCATGTGCTTAGTACTGGCTACACCAGTTTATATAATATATGCATGTACAAATTATTAGTACATAGAAAACACTTAAATTTTTGTGTGACAATTTTTTTGTTGCACTCATTTGTGCTATTTTTAACGAATCATCCTTGACTTTTTAAATGTTATTTCTCCATGATGATGCGTGGGTGCTCAAGGAACAGAAAAAGGTGCCAGATCAGTCATGAATGGCAAGAATTCATTTTAAGCAAACATTTTACCACATTATAATAATGTATAAATGCTAAGATTTTCTAGTATGAACAATCAATCTTATCACACAGAAGTTTTATGAATTTCAACCAACAAATGTTCCAAAAAGGAATAAATAATTCGGATGTAGTAATTTATTAAAGAACTAGTAGATTGTTGTTCTATTGTGTATTTTTGTTATATTTTCATTTTGGAACTTATCAAGCAGAAATTCAAACTCAGTAATGTTAAGCTATGAAATTTACATCAGAGCTGAGTTAGTTAACGTTGAAAAGTGTATGAGAATATGTAAAATTTAGTCAAAAGTCACAAAGAACATAAATGAATATGACATTCTCAAATAAATTTGTATTTCTTTGAGATACATCAAATGTAGATTGTTTATAACCATTAATTCTGCAGGAATTAATCAAATCAGTTTATTTTTCTTTTAAATTCAATAAGAATTGTAATTGGTTTGAATTTATATATGAACTTTAATTAGAATTCATTTTGGGTTTGTTATTTTTTGTAAGGAAACTAAAGATTTAAATGCTTTTGTTAATGATTTTCTAGTTTAATCTTTTAAAGGAACACAGCACATATTTATAAAATACAAGTTACATTTAACATACTATTTAGAAAAAGTTTGCCTATCATCCATCCAAATCTGCTGATCAAGCATAATCTATTGAATGAACACCCACCCACAGGATAATTTTTTCTTCCAGCTGGCAGATAATGTCTACAAGGTTTTTGGTTTACTTTTTTAAAAATTGGAACTAGTCCCTTATTTTTTACTGATAACCTGTTTGACTATTTTTTTTGTTTTAGTTTTACATTTTAAATCCACAACAGATGTTTTTATTTTCATTGTAATTTTAACTACTATCAATTTTTAGCAATCCATTCCCCATCTGGTTTTGGGAAATTCTCTCCTTTATTATAAATGAAGTTTTGTTTGTTCCTGGACCACAGTAATGTTTTTAATCAGGATATTTATTATTCCAAGATAAACCTGTGGGATTTCTTAAGCATGTTTGGAGATTAATTTTGTTCCTGTTACAAAAAGGTTTTTTTTCTCACAAATTTAACATTCCTCTTAGTCCTTTATTTTTACTGATTACCTGCTTTTCATTTCGTTTTTTTTTTTGGTAATAGTTTTAGTTGCTTCACATTTTAGTCTTTTTAAAAAAATAACTGAGTCTCATTCTTCAGATGAGTCATCAAAAGATTATTAATGAACATCATAATTCATATTGTGATTTTTCAGGATTATCTTGAGTTTATGAAAGGAAGTGATTTTAAAAGTGAACCCAAAACTAAAGAAATTTAACTAAATTTTGTGTGTAAATGAATGTATTTTAAACTTATTGGATAGATAAAAATAGTAAAGACAATCATACATGGATTGATTATAGATGAAAGTAAATGTGTTAAACCACTACTTATGTGTATGTTGTTGGAGCTGTAGTTCTTAGATTATTCTAAGTTGTTTTTTGAAAATCTTAATACTAACCTAAATTTCAAATAATAAATATTTTGAAACTATATTAAAGAGAAATTTAGAACCGTTTCAAAAGATTCAAAATGTTAAAAGTAAACATTTTAACATCTTTTGTATAAAAAATTAAATAAACCCTGAATCATTTTTATGCTAGAAGTGGATATAATAACACTGCTATCAAAATTTATCTACTTTCCAATTTTTTTTAAAAAAATGACTATTGTATTTGTGATAATTTGGAAAATTAACATAATTTTTTATGAATTAAAAAAAAAACCATGAAGAATTAATAACAATCAGAAGTTGTATTATTAAGATATTGAACAAACAAACTATCCAGAATGACAAAACAATTTTCAGAAAATTATTTTTTAAAACATAATGAGAATTCATTATGAAAATAATTTCAATATATTTATGATGAAAATGTCAAATTCTGCCACATTTAGCAAATAAATACTTCTGAAGTAAATATTGCGCTAACATAGGCTTAATATCTTACTCGTAAATAAAAAATTGAAAAATCCATAGAACTGATAAGACTTTGTCATAATTTGCAATAACTGTAAAATTAAATATCTCCTCAAAGATGTTTTGAATGCAGTGTTGAAAATCTTTTTGAATAATATTTATAACTCATCCTGCCTTTCCACAAGTGTGACACACAAAAAAGATTTTCTTCTCATTTTAGGCAAGTAAAAGGTTATTTTTTTAAATTTCTGAATTTTATCTCTGAAACAAACCATACATTCAGTGGATAGCTGTTCTATTTCAAAATAACAACAAATTTTGGTAGATTAATAATTTCTTCACTGCAAAATGTTTTGCCAGATTTTGTGAAAAGACCAAATGAAAAAGCTGCAAACTAAAGTATACAGCAAAAACTGGGTAATAGGATGAGGCTCTGTTTTCTCATAAATGTTTCACTTAGGTCAAACAATAATACAAACAATAAGAAATGCATGTTTACCTGGTTCATGCATTAAATGTTTGAGTAGAGAGCTGATGGAAGTTTTCAAAAGGAAAATTCAACAAGTGGTCAACAATAAATTCTCCACAGTTTAAAAAAAAAATTAATTAGGGAACATAATATAAATTATCTAAAGTATCAGCAAGGCTTAATATTAAAAGTTAAAATTAAATTTTTAATGATAAAGTAAACTACTCATAAAGTTTTAAATAGTGACAGTGTAAACCAATTTAAGGGTTGAATTGATGGGGAATTCTCTCTGTGGTCAGTATTTAACCAAAATAAACTTAAGAATTAAAAATGTTACATCACCATCAAGAATAAAACAAATGGTTTTACTCTTGGTGTTGAGACATTCAGAAAAAATCTGCATAAAATCCACATGACGTTTGCTAAAATACACTAGGTATCCCAAGATAAATTAGAATAAACTTAGAGATTTCAATATAAATAGTCTGAAGATATAGGTAACTTGTTTGGTTGTGGTTGGTTCTTTTAAATTTCTATGTGAGAAAGAATCCACTAGAAACATTTGGAAAGAACTGGTAGATGTGGTTTGTCACCAGAAGATGGCCTTCAGAGATCAGCATTTTCCTATTCTATCCAAGAATAGATTTTAATCATATATGGCAAAGTAGCCACAATACAGGATTTTTTTTTTATTTTTAGAACCATATATTTTGTCATCTGTTTGTGAAGGTTAGTCCATGCCAACAATCCCTTTCAAATGTTGGAACATCAACATTACTAAATCAATACTACAGTGGCTCAACAGATGCGAATAAAATTCATTGTATTGCCAACTGCAATGCATATTATGTCTGCATATTGTTTTTTCTGTATAGATCACAGATAAGTCAAACTTTCGTCAGTTCATACCTGGACGTACGACTCTGCAGAAACATTGGCAAGGCTTTAGATTCAGTGAGCATGTAACCAACTGTCAGGCATAGCAGATTAGGAACAAGTGTGTCATGAGTATTTGGTATGGAGGTAAACTAAATTTTGTATCCATCAATGCGCATCTAAATTCCATCAATTACATCATCTTGCTTGAAAATGATACTTTATTCAGAAAAAAACACTAAAATTAATTACAATAATATTTCTTCTATCGCCCCTGATGACTGACATCTCAATGAATTGATCAGACTGTTTTGTGGAATCTGTGATAAATTTGGCGCAAGTGTTAACATTTTCTTCCTCCTACTTACATAGTTCCATGAATAAAGGACCTGAAAAAAAAAGTGACAAAAATACAATAGCACATTTTCAAACAGGTTCCCAAAAATTTTGCATAGAATGCAAGGATGTAGTGAAATTTCATAAAGATGTTAGCAGTAGCTTTAAATAAATCAGTGCACTTCATTTCAAAGATAACAGCTGAAGGTATACTCAAATGTAAGCAGGCTCACTATTAGTAGAAAACTACTAGATCTGTTTTCTTTTTTGTGGTGATTAACGTGTGTGTGTGTGTGTGTGAAGAGAAGGGATGGGTAAAGAGGCAAAAATCTCTAAAGGAGTAAAGCTGTGTGTAGGGGGCTGAAACCCAATTGGAGGATGAAGTCCTCTGTTATATGGAGAAAAATCACATGGTGGAGCAAAGCTCCGTTAGAGTGATCACTTCCCCAGCCAAAAACCCTTTGGGAAAAAAGCCTTGGCCCCTCAGGTCCAAAAATTGGTCCTGAGGAGCCTAATCATCAATCCAGGGAAAAGGGATCTCTTGCTTCTGCCTATCTAAAGCTCTGGGAGTACAACTTTCACCTCAGAACACAGACGATTACAAGTTCCTACTGCGAATCTAAGTCAAACCCAGGTTGGATGGAAAGAACCACCCTTCTTTTTTTTTTTTTTTTGGTGTGGTGTTTGCAATGTGTGGTGTAGTGTAGGTCTCCAAAGAGAAGGGAGTGGGTGGGGAGGTCAGAACCTCCAGTGGAGCGAGCTCCGAGTTGGGGCTGAAACCCAGGTTGAGGCATCGAAGCACTTCGTTAGTGGAGGGGCAAAAGCCCCCATTAGAGCAATTGCTTTCCCAGCCAAAAAAGCCTTGCCGCCTCAGGTCCGAAAATCGGTCCTGACGTGCCTAACCTTTCCAGTCAAACAGGCAGGCCAAGGGCAAAAAGCGTCCCTTGCCCCCACTCTTTTCAAGCAGGGGACTTTCCGTCTGCAGCGGCTAACAGAGTACTCGTTCCCTGCTCTCCAGGGCGGATCCCAAGTGACCACACCCAAAAGGCGTGGCACTTAGCTGGTTACCCCAAATGGAAGGCTAAGGACACGATGCCCCGTAGCCACACCTTAGCCAGAGAGGCCTGAACCAAACTCAGTCATCAACGAATGTATATTTAATGTTCTCTACCACATTTGTGAGGCAATTTTATTAAAGCCTTAAGACCAAAACAAATGTAATTATATTTTAAAAAGTAAAACTCATAATTACTACTGAACTTCCTGTATTTAACCTTAGTACTGTTTTTAATATAAAGTTTTATAGATAATAAATAACATTTGCAGTACATTTCTAGCTTAATTATTTGTTTATATATAATAACTATAGTACAGTATGTATGTACATTTGATGTCAGATGTGCTAACACTAAAGGAGTTTGGTGTTAAATAAACCAGAAACTGAATTTATTTCATAAATGTAAAATTATTTTTGTCTTCTCTAAATAGATGTAATTTCATGAAGTCATCTGACAATCTGAATACTTACCTCATTTCCAGCACTGTGGTGGTGGTTATGCATTTTATATAATAAATGGTGCATTTTTTCATAATATAAAATTAACAAAATTTGGGTTTCACCTTATTTTTCCATTTTATAGATGAAACTAGTTTTATGAGAACATACATGAATTGTGAAAAATTTTGTTTTATTTAATTCAGTATTTTACTTAATACAATTTTTCTTCATCTCCATTTGCCAACTGGGGCCCTGCCATATACATATTGATAACATTTTTAAAACCAAATTACACATAGAGAAGTTGAACAATGATTTTTAACAAGTGCCAAACTTCTCACAAAAGCTGTTTCTAATTCCATTAGACAATCTAAGATCCAAAACTACTGCTAATCAATATAAAGGAGCATTAGAGGTCAGGATTAAGACAATTATACATTTTTCTCTAATAGCAAATGAAGTGGTGCAGACAAGTTTTGTAAAAAATTTCACATAAAAGTTTAGTAAACTAAGAGTTGATTTTAATTCTATAATGTCAAGAAGAACAAGAATGTTCATAACACAAGTAGCTTGAATGATCTTACCAGTATGCTAACCTTCTGAGTTAATACAAAATCCTAATTATTCAATTAAAAAAACCTCTTCATCAGTGATCAAAATGTTGTCATCATAAGAAACCAATAAATGATAAATGACATTTAGCAAACATTCAGTTGCCGGGTAGACTAGAGATGGAAAGATATTAACAGAAAGACCTGTATATATTGCAGAATCTTAGATTTACTATCAAGCAGCAGTTAACAGCCATTTCACAAATATAGCTCATTAAATTTGTTTCTACCAGCAAATTTTGCCAAAATGTTGCAAATTTATACAAAATGTCATTTAGCTTAGGTAATTAAATACCCACAATAACATTGCAATTAATCCAATAATGGAACACACTATTTGATTTTGGTAAGTATCAATAAAATGTCAAGTCCTTTAATTCTGGGCAGTCATTTGTTAAAGTTAACTTTGTGAACAAATCATGAATACAATTCATTTTCTCCGCCTCCCTAAACTGTAATGTCTTTCATTTATAGTATTTTTCAAGGAATAAGTCAATGTGAAGTTGAACCGGCTAATTTTTCTATTTTACTTTCTTTCGCTCATAGATTTGGAGTATAAGACAAAACTAGATCAACTATGTTAGTTAGCCAAACCCTCAACCAGTAAGAACAATATGTCAAACCCTTCATAACACTGTTGTATTGCGTCGCTGTCTACAGTACTTCTGGGTTCATAAATATTAATGAGCTGTGCGCATGTATCACTGA
Source organism: Nautilus pompilius (assembly GCA_018389105.1). Taxonomy (NCBI): domain Eukaryota; kingdom Metazoa; phylum Mollusca; class Cephalopoda; order Nautilida; family Nautilidae; genus Nautilus; species Nautilus pompilius. Next base: position 142,287 of record JACATO010000611.1, on the reverse strand, counting down.
ACTACTTTGTGGACAATCTTCCCCATAAATGGGGTGTTGAAATAATTTAAGGACAGCAATTACCCTCAATGTCAGTCTGCCTTGTTCTGCAGCTACGATGTTGCTTTCCTGATTTTCTTCATAGTATGTAAAATATCCTTTGCTTTATGCCAGTGCCTAACAAATTTTTTGTTGAAATTGTATTTCCTGGGCATGGCCATATTACCACTATTTTCTCCAGTGAACTTAACAACTTCCAGCTTGAAAGCTGCCAGAGGCTTTGTTGAGGATATTTATACATATAATTAGAAATGAAATTGAAAAGGAATAGAAAAAATTAAATGAGAGTATGTGCTTGTTATTGATTGAATAATTTCACATGCTTCAATGAATGTATTAATTAGCAAACACCCCTCATTATGACAAACCGAAGACTCTAGTGGCTGTTTTAGGTATAGTTTCCATGCTTAGCAGGTGCTTTCTTTCTATATTTTCCAAAGTGAATAAATATATTCCAGTATGATAACTGGTGAAATTACCTATAACCAAAATTTGAAACACTCAATGTTGGCAGATAATATATGGTAAGGTTGTGTTTTGTTAAAAGAAAAACAAATAGACTGGGTAAAAAACTGAAACAAGACTTATGGATATTTTTAGAAAATTTCTGTTAACATCCAGTTGATAATAAGTGGCTTTGTTTTCTACAAGGATCTGAAAAATTAGTGGAGAATTTACCATAGATTTTTTGAAAATATTTCTCAAATGAACTTCATCTTAAATTTGAATAAAAAATGAATAAAAATAACAGAAAATAAATCAATTAAGGAAATTATTAAATAAAACCAACAGTTTATCATTTGTGTAAGAAATAAGCAGTTAGATCAAAACAAAAAATGATCGTTATTTTGTCAACCTAAAAGACAAAAACACATCATCAAATATTTTGAATGTACATATTAAAGTATACAATTTTTTTATCAAAATTATCCTTAAATCCCCCCATCAGTCCAAATGTTGTATATGGGTTCATTTCTATAATTAAAAGATGTAGTCATACTCACTTCAAATAATAATGCTTTATTTCCACATTTTCCCACTTTTGTTTGTGTTTTTTCTTGAATAAAGTAAAATCTCCAGTATTTCCACATTTTTTTCTTTACGTTCTCAACTGCCTTTAAACATTAAAAAAATCAAAATATTTGATTTTAATTTGTTAATTCAGCATTCTCAGAAATTATGCTAAATATTTCATTCTTGGGCTAAATAAAAATTGATTTTACACAGTAAAACAAGTGAAGTTATGATGTTGATTGTACACTTGTCCTTTGTATCAAAATATTGCATAGTATCTAAAACTAAGAAATATGAAGCTTCACAAATTCAACTGGACATTTTGAATTTTCTTCTTTGGAGTCAATATAACAAAATAATTAAAAAGAAAATCATAACACTGAATTTAATGTACCAATTCTAGAATCTCACTTATGCTAAAATGATATCATCCCATATACTACATACAGCACATTAGATTTTAACATTTTTTGTGATGAGCATGAAAACAACAACATGCAACACTTTAGGCCTAATTATTTTTGTTTCTTTCTCTCCTTAGTGTGTGAACTTTTTTCTTTGATTAAACACTAAAATAAATTTTGTAAGTATAATTTTATTTAAAAAGAAACAAATTATTATTTCAAACTATACTTTAGTTCGTTGTCAACATAAGAAACCAACGTGGGCACACGCAAACAAAGGCCACAAATGTGGAATAATAAAAACTTTTTTTCCTTCTAATATTACTCATATAACCTATGGATGACCTGCATTCACGAAATGTTTGATTGTCTCATTGCTCTCTCTCTTGGCACAAATATACTGTACTTGGTGAGTCCTTTCAAGATAGTAATTTTTAAGTGTAACCAACACTGTTGGAAAATCCTTACTAGAACTCCTGTGTTTAGATGTGAGAGAAAACACATACAGATGAAATGGTACAAAAGAGCATTTAAAAACATACTGGACCTTGACAAGAACTGAACCTGGGCTGTCCTTCTTTATAATAAAGTTTGAAAAAAAGGAGAAAAAAAATCAAAAATATGCAGATTTGAGAAAAGAGGGAAAAGTGCACAAAAGCTTTGTGTCCATTCAAAATAGGCTTCAGTATTTGATAAACAAATATTCCAGAATTTGAAGTTTTAAATTGGAACAAGGCCATCTGGTACATTCAAAAGATTTGCATTGCATAATTCTGAATTACGCATTTTAAATTATTTCTCAAATTTTATACATCCATTTGGATGACAAGGCAACACTTGCCGTGTTTTGTTCCATTTATATCTCATTCTGGTTTCTCTTCCAAATGTAGTAACTAAATTGAACCTTTAGGTAGTAGTTACCATAACCATAAACTCTACTATTGATGTTTAGGTGTGGCCAGCTATTGAACAAAGCGAAAAGTCATGCCAAGGAGGTGTGCCAAACTGAGCCATTCCCAACTGGAATTAAAACTCAGGTTCCCACCACAGGTTTATGCAAATGATTAGTAAAGTAAGTAACACCAGTTATGAAAAACATTTCAGTACTTTGGCCTGAAAACATTTTTATTGTGATGACTGAAGTTTTTTTTAAAACCAGAAATTCTTTAACAATAGCACACTATATATCACTAGAGGTCATTGTATCTGCAGAAAGTGTAAATATGGTTACATGGTTTTGGCAAAAGGGACTATATAAAAATAAATTTTAAAACTTCTCTCCCTCTATCTATATGCAACCACAAAAACAGAATTATAGTAACAGAAACAACTGTTGATATATTTTAAAAAGTGCTGCTATAAAAGTGTGAGCTTCTAGAAATTAATACTGAAAGATTATAGCAAAAGAGTTTTTTTGGAATTATTTGAGAATTAGCAGTTCTTTAAACATTATTGAATAAAAACAACAACATAATAGGTATACTGATACTCACTGTCAATAAGGCAGTATTACTGATAGCAGTTAAATATATCCATTTTCTTACATATTTCTTAAGTTTCTCTCTTCTCTGTATAACAACATCATTAAGAGAGGACTGAAAATGAATTTGACTTTGAAAAAAAAAGACTAAATATTATTCATTTAAAAGTAAAGAATTAATATAAATTTATATTTAGTAGCTAAGGAGGGTATTTACAAATCAATTAGTCCTAATCACATCATTTTCAAGACACAGTTGAAAACAGTAAATGGCTGCTTTTACAGGAACATGTAAAAATCAAAAGTGCTGCAATTTTATTTCAGTCAAATTGTTACTTAAAAAAAATTCCATTAAAACAATGTAACAAAACAAAACACTGAGTGAAATAGGAAGTAGTAATAAAAATGGTATAAATATTAAGGATAGTTAAATTTAATGGTTTTAAATACTGTTAGCCTAGCTTGTAGAATACCTCTCTTAATCATAACAAATATCTTTGAGATTCTTCATATAGTTGTAATGTTTTCAATAGCATTTGATGTAATAATAAACAGCAGCTTTTATGTGTGATAATAATACATTTTTATTTAATAATGAGTATACTGCTTGAATCTACTTTTGCTTTACAAACATGTTGCATGCTGATCAGCCTTACTGCTGTTCATATCTGCCTCCATTCCCTTAGGGACAAGGATAACTGGCAGGACTTTACTAAACACTCCTTCCCATTGTTCTAGGAACAAACTACAATACCCTGATCTTTTTCATCTCCTTGGTTTTTTATTGTACTAAGCATTTTTGCCTGCTTCTTAGGTCTTTGGTACAGAATCTCCAATGCAGAGTATCAATATCCTAACATACATTTTTAAACGTTGACAACCATGTAAAGAAAGTAATTTAAAGGAAATTGAAATGTGTTACCCAAAGATAGAAAAATAAATCTGTTAACATTTTGGAGGAAAATGATGTATCAAAATATTAAATATATTAAGTATTGAAACAATTCAATACAAAGAATGATTATTGATTAATCAAAGCTTTGTAAATAAGAAATATAAACTTTTTTTTTTTTTTAATCTTTTTGTGGTGCTTGCGTGAGTGGTACGTGTGAAAGTTCGTGTATGCGTGTGTATCTCCGAGAGCTGCCTTCCAATAAAAAATAATCAAACAGAAAAGAATAAAAACCATAGATTCGATTTTATAAATTTAATGATATGTTTGCCTACTGCCTCTTTCACTTTTGCTTTGTAGTTATGCTACTAACAATCAATAATGGCAGATTTGCCTTCTGACTTGATAATCACATGACCATGCACAATCTGCTAATGCTCACTTTTCTAGTTGATCATTTGTGGACTTCTCTGTTTCAGCAATGTATTTCTTACCATAGCCACAAGTGACAGATTAAACAGTACCTTTGTTAGATAATAGTCTTCCTTTGGGGCCAGATGTATTAACTGACTTCTTAATGTTAGTACTTTTGGAATGACTTTGATATTGAATTCCCTGCAGAGTTAAGCCAATCACCTTTTGTTGGGCCTTTGTAGCTGATCATTTGTTTGACTGTCTGACAAATTGAGAGAGAGAGAGAGAGAGATTTTTCACAAAGCTAAGACATCAGATGTTTTCCCACTACTGGTTCTGCACCATGACTTATTCTTTCTGCTTTTGATCATCTAACTCTGGATTCAAAGTACAGGTAGTTTATAAGCAACTCATCACTAATAACTTTTTATTCTTATCATGAATTCATTGTTCTTTCATTAATCGTGCCAAGAATGTAAATAAGAAAAAGAATAATAAATATAGTTAAAATAAACATAAAAAAACCCTACCAAGTTGTATTTTCTGTTACCACTTTTTCTTTTTTTTTATAAAATTTCTAACAATAATTTACTAGCATTTGTAGTTAAGTTTTCCTATAGAATTCTTAAGTCTCTTCATCCTGTGCCACTGCACATCAGCATGTTCCTTTTCTAAAATGTCTTCAAGCAGTTCATCAGTCTGCTTAGTCATGAACTGCATACAAAGGCAGTCAATATGCTTGTCAACAGAAGGCATCTTGTCGAGAAAAAAAGCTGATAATATGAAATATTTCTTGCTGCTGTTGCATGTCTGTACATGGGGAAATTTATCCTTGTAGTTTAAGGCATCAACAGGTCTCCTTTTTAAAAAGTGATGGCAGGATATTAATGAGCTTTTCTGCATGTGCTAATAATAAACAAATCGTTAATCTGTTTTGTGGATCTCTTTCAATTTTAAGTAGTTGCATGTTGCTGAAGATCTGAGGCTTGAACATACGAGATCTGTTGAAAAAGTATCTGACCTTAGGCTGGGAAAAAAAAATTATGTACTTAGTGGGGTTCAATTGCTAATCCCCTTTGCAGTGGGCCCCTTGTGCCGCCATACACTTAGCCCAGCTATCCTTCCACTGTTCGAAGCACATCTGGAATGCTTTTTCCGGAATGGCTCTCAGCTCCACTGTCACATTCCACATGATGTCCTCTCGGCTCTCTAAGCAGGAGCCTTTCAGTGGCATCTTCATTTCTGGGAACAACCAGAAGTCAGAAGGAGCCATGTCTGGAGATTAGGGAGCCTGACGAATGAGCGAAATGCTTTTCTTTGCCAAGAAACCTTGGATCAGCTGCAACAAATAATCTGGGGTGTTGTCATGATGCAGCTGCCAGTTTTGAAAGGCACAGATCACGTCTCTTGCGCCGAACTGCATCACGAAGATGTTGGAGGATTTCCTGATAGTACTCCTTTGTAACTGTTTGTCCTTCTGGTGCGATTTCGTGATGGACCTTGACGACGACGGGTGCTTCCACTGTGATGACTGAGCTTTGGTTTCCGGGTCGTACCCATTACACCTACGTCTCATCTCCAGTTATCACGGTATTCTGGAACTCAGGATCCCTGTTGGCAGTATCCAGCAGGTTCTGCACAACCTCAAGATGAAGTTGTTGTTGTTCCTGAGAAAGCGGCTTGGGCACAAATTTCGCTGCCACTCTGCGCAAGCCCAAATCCTCCTTTAAAATTACGTGTGCAGAATCTTTACTGATCCAAACTTCGTCACCAATTTCCCGCACCATCAAATGATGATCCTCCATTATCAAGGTCCGCACTTTCTTGATAACTGCATTGAGGCTTGTTGACGGCCTCCCGGAACGCTGGTCACTCTCCACCGATGTGCGGCCATCTTTGAACCTGTTGTGTCAACCATTCTTTTATTTGGGCAACACCCATGGCATTGTCACCAAAAGCCTGTTGAATTTTGTGAATTGGTTCTGCTTGGGTATCTCCAAGCTTTTGGCAAAACTTGATGCAAGATCATTGCTCCACACATTCCGTCATCACGGGCGAAATGAAAATATGACGAGTAAGTAGTACAGCACCTCACACGCTGGCTGCCTGACAGCGACTGATGCATCAAGCAAGCCTGCCAAAAACCATGCATGCGCATGAAGGCATGTGGTTCCACTATGCACACTTTTGCCTCTCTAACGCCATTACTTCCCATGGGAAAAAATAAAGTCAGATACTTTTTTGACAGACCTCATAAGAGGCCTTTTTGTACAGTGCTATCATTATATCAAGCTGTTCATGACTGACTGGTATATAATATAATGCCACAGAACTGAATTCATTCTTTCAAATTTGGAATAATATTTACCAAAAGCAAAAACATTCTCTAAAGTTTTTACTCACTTTTTTTAAAAATCAAGGCTGCTTTTAAACTAGTAGATTTTTTTTTTTGCTTTTAAACCTACAGATTTGTCTTCACAATCTTTTGTCATGTGTGTGTGTGTGTTTGTGCTCACACTTCCGGATTTTGTCTTGTAAACCAAAAAGAGAGCACACTGTCATCAGGTCTCATTTTCTTCATTGATCCTTTTCATTGAGTAGTTGTTATACCGCTCAGGTCAGTTTGATTCAGAGGTTTCCTCAACTGCAAATATCACTCCAGATACATTCTTAGGAACAGCCTATTTCAATATCTTCCTCACCTCCCTATTGCACAGATCCTGAAATTTACTTGCTACTCGTTTTCTGTTAGTTCTTTTGTCAAAATAGAAATGCAGATCCATGAGAGCAGCTGCTGAGTCACATCACAAAGATGCGCATGTCTTTTCTCCAGCTAATGTAGCAAGTATCACAAGCATTCAACAGTAATTTAAAATGTGCCCTGTTTAAGGATTTAGTGACATCTTTGTGCTGTTCCTTGCTGAGGCATTGCTTGAGTCGGTGTGACCATTGAATGTTTCCAATAATTACCTTTCCAATATTTTTTCCATTACCTCTTTCTTGTAGATCATACTGACAATAGACTGGTAACTATGCAGTGACAAAGTTTAAAGTTGCTGTCACTGTTCCCATCAGTTTCCAAACTGGAAAGAGTCATAGTCATACTTTTTATTTTAAAAAGCAAAGCAAGAACATTAAAAAAATCAGTCAATTAGCCAGGATTTTGGTGCAACTAGATATCAGAAAGAAAGGAAACTAATAAAGCAGGGAGTTTATTTTACTTACTACACGACTACAATAATTTTGAATTTATATATTATTGAAAATATTAGTTAAGTGATTTGTTCTGGTTAAAGGATATATAAGCTTTGAAATAAATTAAACTATTCTTTGGGATGAGTGAATGTATGTTTCTAAAATACCTTTGGTTATTTGTATTTTTTACTTAGTCACAGTAAGGTGATTTGAATTTACCTTGGGCAGTTTTTATGAACTTTACTGGTTATGTGAACTTTAAAAATAAAGGAAAATAAAAATATTAGAAAGAAATGAGTTATTATTATTATTATTATTATTATTATTATTATTATTATTATTATTAAATAATAAAAAAGTCAAAATATTTATCAGTACCTGTATGAGTATGTTAACATTAATTCAGAAGTTGATAAACTTGTTGCACAGGAGAACTTTGTTTAAAGCAAGAAAAACATTTCCCTCAAGTCCTAGGTAATAAAACTTCAGCAATGACAAATAACATATAATCTTTCTGTGCAAAAAAAAACAAAAAAAAACTGTGTAGCTTGTTTATTTGAACCAAGACCTTTTGCATTTCTTTCATGTTTTTCCTTGATGTCATGTTTCTTTAAATCAGACTTTCCACTGTTACCAGCCAAAAGATGTATACTGCAGATAGTAGAGTCTCTAGATGATCACTATGTGGGCTTAGTTTAATCTGGAAATTCATCCATAATTTTGTCCATCTGCATTTCCTCTTAAGTGGCAAGTTGTTAGATCTGATTTTCCTAGTTTATTTCTCCAGAGAAGCAGTGAATAAACACAAGTTTAAACTAGACTGAAAAATTACCCTGACATTTAATTTGCTAAAAAAAAAAAAAAACTTAAATAGCAAAAACAAATTAGATTCAGATGCTTCAAAGAAGTAGATTGAACACAAAGATAGAAGAAATAGGCTTGGTTCTGGAAAAATCAGATGGTTTATCGAGTCTAATGAGGTGAACTACCAATCACACACAATTATTAAAATCAATAAAAATAGTTTTAGATAAATTATGAATAGTATTAATATTAGAGCTAAATCTCACCATAGTATGTTTTGACAGTGTTGCTGTGCCAAGACACACTGAATTTTCTCTATCTTCTGTTTTCTTCTGTCCTCAAACGCTTTCTTCCAACATGCAAATTTCATTAACAGCAAGTCTTTTAGCAGTTTTTGTTCAAAGCTGACAGCAGCTTTGTTCAGGTAGTACTGTTTTTTAACATAGTTATACCATGATATCAGAACCCTAGGAAAAGGAGTTGAAAAAAAACAAAGTTATAAAAGTGGCAAAAAATTAAAACTTTAACACTAACATGAGCACAAAAAAACATTACTGAAGCTGTTTTCTAGATAAAAAAATTACAATTGAGAAACAACAAAATTAACGAAATTAAATTTTTGAAGTTTAAACAAAATGTGGCTAGTATCTTGATGTTATTCAAAACAAAAGTATAATTTTAATTTAAAGTAATATGGCTAAATTATCCCTACCAGGCAATACAGCACAAGTGATGGCGTCATCAAGAGAACAGAGGTTTACTGTACTCAACTATTATTCTTGTTAGCTTCTATATAATCTATTCACAACATTGTCAGTAGAGTTATTTTGATGAGAACATTTAGCCAAAGCAGCACAGCAGGGTAATCATTACTTGGTGATTTGATATCATTTAATCTTGTTTTTTTTTAAATGAATCTTTCCAAAATATCCAAGACTGTGATCCCATTCAAAAATCAAATGCAGCTAGTGAAATCCTACTAAATTTTTTATGGCTACTATAAACTGACTACTTTCTGTAGATTAAAAAAGAAAAAGAACAATAATTCTCAAGTTCAGCAATAGTCATTCATCACTTGATGTATTTGATGAATAGCAAATTATCTTCAATTTAAAAGGGTAAACATCAGCATAGCAAGTTTTTTCAATAGATAATCTTGCAAGATACAAATGGTAAAACATTATGAAACTATGTTAAGTTCTTTTAAAACATGGCAGCTATAAAATGAATACAGACAGCAATTATAATTTATAATGTAATAACAAAGAGAACTTACAACTTCTTTAGCCTTAATGCATACTGCCTACATGACATCTTGTTCTCCCAAAGTCTTGCCAGCCAGAAATAAAACAATTTGTTCATTGTAATCTTTATTGTGGTTATTTTCAGAATACTGGTTCTCTTCATATAGTCAAATAATGCTAGAAATTAAATTAACTTTCCAAAGTTAATAAAGAGTAATCAACTGTTGAAAAAGATCTATATTAAAAGAAAAAACGCTATAGTTTTATTGCTATTTCTAAAATGTGTGCAGATCATCTTTCTTTATGTCTAGAACAAATGCAAGAAATTTTTAGACCTGGTGCAAAGTGTGTGTGTGTGTGTGTGTGAGTGAGAGAGAGAGAGATTTAACTTCAGGCATTGTGTTGCCTGATAACTAGGTGATACTCTGGAGATGGAAAAAATCATAGTAGTATGCAAAAAAAAGATCCCAAAACCTTTATACTTTTTCTTTCAGAAAATAAAGGCAATAAATATTTACAATATTTACATCAGTTCTTTTTTCATGTGAAAAAACAGTATATGCCATGCTGCCAAGCAACATTGATGTATAAGTACTTGAATGTGCCCTAATTCAAAGGTTGTGCATTTTAGCCACTAGTGAGCAAGTAAACATTGCTGCACAGTTGTCAGTGTCCACCAGTGATATTCAATTCATATTCTATGTGCTGAAGATGTTCTGTCAACTGAAATCCACCAGAGAATGCTGGTGCAATATGGAAAAAAACTGTATGGAACAAAAAAGTGTAGGAGTAAGTGAACAGATACAGTGCTTAGCCAACAAATGACACTTTTAACCTTTACCACATCCTCCCTACAGTCCAGATCCATTATCTGATTCTCACCACTTTGAACCCTGGAAAGATGCTCGCCAAGGTAAAAAATTTGCCAGTGATCATGAGGTCCAACAGGTAGTGTAATTGTCTCTTATATAACAACCAAAAGGTTTCTACCAGGATGGTATCAAATAACCAGTGAGTCAATGGAGTACAAGTTCAAAAACAGGGGAACTATGTAGAGATGAGGTGCAGTCCAATAAAGGATACCTGGTAATTTGTTTTATTTATGAATTGCCATTACTTTCTGAAACAACCTTATAGATCAGATGCATAGAGCTAATGACTGGTAATTGTAGCATAAGTGTGCCCAAACCTTGTTTGGAATAAATTAATGTAGCTATCAGGATATAAAATGTAGCTGGAGTGCAGATATCACTCTGATAAAATGAAAAGGTAAAAACGTTTTTGATAATATGTAGTAGTATAATGAATGCCAGAGACTTTAAGGAAGGCAAAAAGAATGACCTAAAATGTTGTGACCCATAAATGTCATCAGAGCAACAGAGGACATGATAGGTTAACTAGGACAATGTAGTAGGTACATCAAAGGTAATTTGAGATACCGGGGGGGGGGGGATCACCAAACTGTAGTATATGGAGTTTCCTACATTGGCATTATAAAACTAGTGAGAGAAAATAATAAGCACAGAGCCAAGTTAAGTAAATACATCAAGTATCAGTAAAGCAAGCAGTGGATGGAAGAGATAAAGTTATTCATTAAAAAAATAAAAGATTTGGGTGAGTACTAATCTCATAAGGAAGATCAAAAAGAGAAAAGCTTAACAAGATCAGATGATCAAAAAAGAAATCAGTCAGCTAAATCCAAGACAGATATAGAATGTGAATCAATCTCCTGGAGCTGATGACAAAAATGAATGCCCACTGCTTATTATTGAGAATAATTGGCACTGCAAAAGATAGCAGCTGGAAGAAAATAAACACCACGACTCAGAGAAGTGCCTGCTCGGTAATGGAGATATATTCCACTGCAGAGTTGTCAGAGGTCAGAAAAAGAAGTTTGAGAGTGGGTAATTATTGAATTTGACAAAATTATAAGAAGAAATGAATGTTCCTTCCCAACTATCATTTAGCTTTAACTGATGATACCCGGAGAATAATCTCTGTAGTCCTCAAAAATTTGTCTATAGGACTTTAACTATTGAGTGTCATTATGGATTTGCAGAAAATGCGGAGTTACAGATATGAAACAAACAAAAAAAAAAGATTATGCAAAGCAGAACTATTACATGCAAAACATTAATTTTAAAATTATTTAATGTGAATAAAAATGCATATCCATTCTTAATGACACACAATTTCTGTGACATGTCAAAAAATTTTTATAACAGAAAAATATGAAATCACTTTTTAAAAAATGAGATTAATGTGTAAGGTAATTTTCCCAGCCATTGTGATCTTTCTGCTTTTTAATCTTAGGTTTAATAACTGAAACTATATATATAAAAGGTATAATGAAAAATATTTAACATGACAGAGCATTAATATAAAACAATTTTTTGAATATTCTTTTCATTCTTCAATAATTACCAAAATAACACCATTTCTGATATTCTTTTAAAAGATATTTTATTTAAAAAGTTTTGAATACCTTTAACCCATTGAGTATAAACTGTCACCAATAACCTCTTCCTATGAAAATTTCCTGCCATCTTTTCACTCATTTTTATTTTCCATTGCCTAAATTGCTTTGATGTGTTTTGCTTAGTGTATACTTTTAAGCAAATATGAAGTTTATTGATTTTGATTTTTCTTACATTCAACATATAAAATACTTTAGCCAAAACTTTCCTATCATAAACTTTTTCTCCTTTTTTCTCTTCCATATTTCCCTTCCAAGACTTAAAATAATATTTCATTAAGTACACATTTATTTTGCTTTCATTAACTTTTTTCTTGAGAGTAATTCTTCTCCAAATATGCCATTTGTGCAAAACTACAGACATTACTTTTCTGTTATTCTCTGTCTTCAATTTTTTATATTTTAAAGCTAACTTCCCTAATTTAAAAAATCTAGACATCACTAGAAAACTTCTTTTATTCTTAAGAATGTCAATGTTTGTTTTTATTTCTTTTATCCATATAAACCAATTAAGGAAAACAGTGCCCAGTAATTTGTTATCAAAAAAACACCCAGCTTTCTTTAATTTCAAAGTTATTTTCCAATAGTTAAACATCTTTATCATCAGTTTTGCATTTCTTTCTTTTTCAAGAATTTCAAGAGTAACTTGAATTTTTTTCACATACTTATGCAAATGATCTAGAACTGTTGTCAACAACTTCTTTTCATGAACTTGCTGTGTTTTAATTAGCTTTGTAGCTATCTTCCATGATTTAAATATTTTCATTGATACTTTTGCATTTCTTTCTTCAATATAAAGTTGCACACTAAAAATTATTTTTCTAGTCCTTTTCTTCCACCAATGGAAAGCATCTGCTCTCTCTCTTTTATCAAATGTGTACTGTACTGTCTTCAGTTTTTTGGTTATCTTCCAAATCTTTAATATTATCATCATCATATTTACATTTCTCTTCTTTTGCACTTTATGGATCTTAAGAATGTGTGTTGTCCTTATGTTCCACTGTTCAAAAGTTGTTGATATCAGATGCTTGTGAAACAAGTATATCACTTGTCTTATTTTAAATTTAGCCTTATAATATTCAAATACTTTTATCAGTAGCTCATTGTGTTTTCTTTTTAGATAATTCTGTAGATTCATACACAAATTCTTTGACAAATTATGCCATCTTTGAAGACATTTTGCCATTATTCTTTCAGCATGCAAACCTTGTGCCATCTTTAGTTTTAAAAGATTTTTCCAGAATGTAAATGCCTTTGCTTTTATCTGTGTGTTCCACTTATTTAGATAAATACAAACGTCTAAATGGGAAACATTTGCCATTCTATACCATTTGTGAAAAATAAATAATACTAGTTTTTTGTTATAGAATTGATTCCATCTCTTTTGTTTCAATACAAGTTTCCATAATTGAATTAAGTCTTCTGCCATTTTTCTATTAATTTTTGTTATGTAAGTCCATGAAAGCTTGGTATATTTTTTGCTTCTTTTAAATAAACTGTTCCACTTTTGAAAGCATCTTTGAACCTGAAAACAAAAAAGAAATGTATATACATAGGGTTTTTCACAATTAACTGAATAGACTCAAAAGGTGCAGTAGTAACACAACTTGAAAATAATGTGCCATTACATGCTCTAAAATCTGGTATATGGCCATTTTTTGAAAATGATTACAAATGTTGAATGGAATTCTATGATATTTGTTTTGCTAAATTGCTGCTGAATTTACAGTGAGTAAAGTTTGCTTGAACTAAATGGGCATGTTGTACAAAAGATAACAAACTACCATGGTGACAGGGTTTGGGCAGAATCTGGAGTGGCAGCATTGTTGGCCTAACTTTCTTTGAGAACAGGGTCACAGATAAGTTGTACCTGGAAATATTGAAAGATACACTGTTCTCGGAAATTTAGTACATGGACAATTTATGGTTCATGCAAGGCAGGGCACCCTTATTATCACCTTACAGTCTGAGAGTTGTTGGATGAAAACTATTTTGAGCAATAGTTGGGCAGATGTGGTTTCATCAAGTGGCCTCCCAGGTGTCATGATCTAACGCCTCCAGACCTTTTCTTGTGGGGAATCCTGAAGGAAAGGGGTGTAAACTGACAAACTACACACCAAAGCCAAGTTCAAAGAAAAATAATGGAAGTTATAGATGTAATCAGTCCCAAACTGTGTAAAAAAGATGTGCCACTGTGTAAGCAGTTGCTGGAGGAGTCCTTGGATGAAACTGATGAACAAGTTGTTTGAATATCTTATGCCACTTTTCTTGTTATGACAGCAAATATGTGGATTAAAATAATGTAAAATGAACTTTGTTTATCATTTTGTTAGTGAAATATGAGGATTCGAGTCTGTTTGGTTAGTTAGTACCTTGTATATAGATTTAGTGGATTTACGAGGCAGTATGTATGGGTGAAGTTTGTTATCTTAAATGATTTTCTGCATGTTAATTGTGCAAATGCACACAATATTAATGTGAGACATTAACCTAACAAAGTCAGAACTGAACCAATATTGTTGTTTTTAATGTGGAAAACTCTCTCCACTATTCATATTGTATTTTACAAAATGTTTATTGTCTAATTTGATTAATGGTGATGTGTGGTTAAGGACTTGATAAACTCTTCTTGATCTATTCATAAATCATAATGATCCTGTTTGCACAAAGTTTATAAATAGCATTTTTCCAAAAAGGTGAATAAAGTTGATAAATAATGCCATTCAAAATAAAAAAAAAAAACTTAATATTTTTTTCCTGATCCAGTCAAAATGTATAAAAACTTTTTTCAATAAGAAATATTAATCTTAGGCTATTGACAATGTTTTAGCAGATGAGTGTACCTCAGGATAAATATAGTTTGTAATCTTTTTTCTAATTTTATTGTTTAATGTACTTTATTTTCAGCATCATAAATTTAAGATTTTTAAGGAATTTCATAAATAGTTTTAGCATGTGTTCATCTACAGACACAGAACTTTTATAAATTATCATGCATTTATATCTTTATTTTAGTTTTCAAAATAGAACTGATAATGATTTCCAATTGTTTTTAGTTTTAATATTAGTTGCGCATTCTACAGCTGCTGCATTTAGTTCCAGACTACAAAATTCCTGTTTTTAACATCATTTCCTTACTTCCATTTTTACGTTCTACAATGAAAACAAAAATCCTTTTTTAAAAAACAATTATTCCAAAAACCTAAAGTAATAATATTTTTTTAAGATAAATCCTGTATATATTTTAATCAAAGATTTAATGATTTTATAAATTGTCCATAATTTTATTTTCTTTCTTTCATTTTTCCAAAAGAATAATATTTTACTGGAATGATATTTCCAAATATTCAATTGCAGGACATTTGGAAAATAAAAAGAAATATGAAGGAGTACATTGGAGAAAATGTTCAAATTAATAGTGCAACTGCTGATATATTTTCATTCAGCATAGCTGAGGTAAGCAAGTGCACTTACTTTTTAGAAAATTATATGCTGCAAATGTAGTTTTTTTTATTGTACAGCCTGTGTTTTTCCTAGTAATTAATAGTTTTGTATATAGCATCATTTAGATATCTAATTAGAAAAATTAAAATTAGCTTTACCTTATACAAATGAGATATCTTCCAAAAGGCTCGATCTTGTTTATGTTGTTCAGATAATTTTGTCCAGTCTGTAGCCCATCTGAAAGCACTGAAGCCTTTTCTGAGGGTATGTTTGCAATGTAATGCCACTGCTTTCACTTGTTTTTTCCTATAATTAATCCACATTTTAAAACATGGTCGAAGCTTTAACAGCTTTTGCAGGTGAGCTCTGTTTAAAATAAAAATCAGTGAAGTTATAAAAAAAACTATAATGAGAGATCACTTTTTTGGGCAAATAAGAAATAGAGAAAACAAGCATTGTTATTAAAAATAGTATAACAGATTAACTTTAGATGGATAAAGTTATTAATGTTAGTCCAACCATCTTATATAATTAAAAGTAGTATCTAGTAAATTTTTTGATTCACCAAGATCAGTAAGTCTTTAACATGAAAATATTGATTATTATTTGCAATAAGGTTGTCAATTTTTCTTCTGACTATTTGGTATCAACCAAAGAACCTGTTGTTGTTCTACATATCCCTTTAATCCATTGCACCAAAGTTATCTAAAGATCACCTCAAATGAACAAATGAAAAGGCAACATAACCAACCATCCAGTTAATTATTAGTTTATTGACTTTTATTTATATCTGTCCCTTAATCCTCTTTCTCAACACAATTCTTACATACCTTTTCATCTACTTGCTGATAATAATCATACCAATATTTTCATACTTTGAGTCTAGAACTATAATGAGAGATGAGTGTGTGCGCGCGCTAATGATCATGGACTAAATTTGTAGAAACCGAGTTGAGGAAAAGGATCAGTATATCTAGATAAGGAACAGACATTAGCCAGTAAGACCAGTTGGATTTTGTGATTTATTAACATATTATGATAGACTACACATGAAAAAATATCAGCAATAAAATTAATTTGTGAATGAATAAAATGTACTGGATTTACATGATGTTAATGACTAATGGAAAAACATTTCATTGATTGTTAACTAAAAGATCAATCAACCTTAAAAGTAAACCAGATAACTTTTAAAATAATTAAAAGTGATCTTAAAGTGTAAATCATACAAGATGCTACTGAGCAGATTACATTATATCTGATGGATGATGCAGTTAAAGAATATTATTAAAAACCATATAAGCATACATTAAGAACTGTCACATATTATATAATAAATAGAATTTCTCTTTTGTAATTTTAGGGTTTCTGTCTGGTCATTGAATCCCAGGCTAGAAAGTCTCTGCATGTAGCAGAGTGTATATTAAATATGTCAACTATGCAGACAAATTTTTTTTTTTTTGGTTACTTATAATAGATGGATTACACCAATTTTTTAGAGTAATGATTTGCTAATTCCCTTCTATCTGTTCAAGAATAAAAAAAAAACAACAAAAAAATACATTTAGGGTGAAAGGCTAGAATGACTTTAACAATTATGCTTTAGTCTTAAAAACATCAATTTGTACTCTGGATCAAATAAATATTCATTATACTGAATAAAAAAGCCAACTTAAGTATTTATGATGCGAGTGCATGAAGCTTTGTGAAACAATAGCAAAAATTTTAATGTGGGAAAATGTTAATATATCCACACAAAAAATTTGTGAAACTAGTTACATAAAAAAATACAGTAAAAATAATGAAAATGGTTGTTATAGCATCAGTAATTCATAACTAAATGCAGTGTAGATTTATAAAAAATGTTTGAGAAGAAAAGGACTTTTATTTCAAATAGAAAATCTCTGACTGTGCCATTAGTCTGTTATAAAAGGTTGTATTTGGAAGCTTAGTGAATATGAAAAAATAGGTATATGGTAAATAAGAAAATACTCACAGATCTGTAGCTGCTAAGGCTTCATCTGGAAAATCATGAAAATGGTATGATCCTGAAAACTGAAATATCATAAAAGCATTGATCATTTTATGGTGTTGTCCCATTATTAAGAATAATATAAGTCCATACTTAAAAAGAAAGAAAGAAAGAAAAAAAAAAAGCATAGGCTTTTTTTATTAGTGTGATTTGTAAAATTTCCAGTGAGGGGGATACGATTCATAAACTGCTTAAAAGCAGACAACCCTTGAACTTATATATACATAAAGCTGTTTTTTGGCATTATACAATAATAAAAACATTAAATTGCTGCCTTATGTATGCTAAATCAATATTCAGCTGACACAATGGGAATGTTTTATTGTTATTAAAAAGAACAGAACTAGTCTCTTTATTCTAAGAAGCTAAATCTCAATAAAAACCAACCAATTGTATTCCTGCTTGACAGTCATTAAAAATACTGATAATCAAATTACTGTATGAAGCACAAAAATAATATAAAACTGTACCGGGGAAAGTAGTTGTTACACAATTTTTTTTATAACTTACTCAGAGAGTACATTAAAAATTTAGTGTAGTAGATGGACAATGCATTTTTTTGTGAATGACATCTTTCTTTAATTCAAGGAAAAGACAATTTATTGAAATAAACAACATGCAGTTTATGGTGCTCACATTCAACAGTAGATACAGGAATTACATTGAGTATATAGTGACTGTTTCTTTAGGTTTTCTCATAAAACTAATGTCTTTGTACTCACTGAACTCCTTTACAGGTCTTTAAAAGTTTATTTGAATAAACTTTGAACTTTATTATCCATTAACAAAATTCGTTTATGCTTATCTGATGGCCATGTTGAAAAGTTAAGTGTAGCTACGTGTTTCAGGACTCCTTTATAGTCAAATCTCTCTATCATTAGAACAGAATGTGTAAAAATCTGAAAACCTTTTCTTTTCAGTACCAATGGTTTCACTACAGTCAGCACCCTATAAACATGCTTGTTACGGAGAGTATTCATGTATCAAGGTACTGATATTTCTATCCTTCATGGCATGTACTAATTTCACTGCAATTTGAACTTCATTTTTGGAATGGAAACAGAATAATTCCTGTTCTGAAAAAATAGTGACAATCCCTTTAAGGTCTCAAAGAAAATTGTTCATGATGATTAACTCTATCACAAATATCAATTTCTTTAGTTTTGGCCTTTTGGAAGTGTGAATAAAGTAAAAGCTATTATAACCAGCATTAAATTATTCCAAAGTTCAATTAACTGGCATATGATAGCACTCATCATTTTCCCACCATTTTCAGCAACCACTGGTAGGTGGAGCCAACGTATATCATATCAACTGAAACAAAGTGCGCACAGTCTTGCATCTGAACTTTCTCCAGCTGTTAGCAGTGATTATCAGCCCTTATCTAAGACATTCTGAAATTATGGATAGCAATATAAATACAAACAAGAAGTGGACATAAAAGGAGGCATGTCGTGTTGATGATAACACTGAAATTAGACATTATTTAGCAATTGGACAAAGGCAAGAAACGTAGCCAAATAATGGACTTAAACATTGGCTCATTAACGATCTACGATATCAAATCTCAGAAGTCAGAGTTACTGAAGTTCGTGGCCAGTTGTGACTAGCAATGCTTTTGATATACACTGTTCTTTACATAAACCTAAGATGGAGCAGTTGGACAACGTACTGTATGAATGTTTTTCTTTGAAGTGATCGGAGGGAGCTGCAATTTCTGGCCCAATGTTGATTGAAAAAGAAGAGTTTCATTGAAAAATAGAATTTACTGATATCTGCGTTTTTTTCTAATGGCCTGGTAGCTCATTTTAAGTTATGTGATGGCATAAGAAGGCTAGACATGTCGGGCGAAAAGCAATCTGCTGACCAATATTGTGAATTCTTCTGGAAACTGATTGAGGAACATGGCTTAACTGCAATGAACATCTACAATGCAAATGAAACAAGACTCTTTTGGCACGTTTTTCCAACATTAACTTTTGCCGGTGGTGATGAAATCGTTGCTTCAGAGCTTAAGAACAACAAGGATCATTTAACTACTGTGATAACTTGTGCTAATGCTGCTGGGAAACAGAGCTATGTTGCTTGTGGTTGGAAAATTTAAGCGTCCAAGAGCTTTTAAAGGTATTGTTCACCTGCCAGTTAAATACAAGACACAAGATAAAGCATGGATGGATATTACCTGCCTGCTGATGTAACCTCCCTTATCCAATCAATGGATCAGGGAATCATCTAGAATCTCAAGGCCATTTATAGAAAGGATTTTATAAGGAAGCTTGTAAACTTTGATGGCAGAGTTCCAGTCTGTTTTCAACATCAAGAAGGCAATTTATACAGTGGCCTGTGCATGGTCTGCTGTCAAGAGCACAACTCTGAAGAGAGCCTGAGGAAGTCGTGGGTGGACATGATGTTTGCTGAAGGGTCTTCTGATGAAGATGGGCGAACATCAACCAAAAGTGGAAGTGACACAAACCATGACTGACAACCAGATCATTGACATGGTTGTAAATCCCAAGAGCATTCCTACTCAAGCTGACATGGATTCTGAGGGAGAGAATCATGGTCAAGAAACAAAAGCTTCTTGGGCTACTGCTGCACAATGTTTGGAAATTTCTTAAAGTTTGCTGAGCAGCAGTCTTCTTATTCTGTTCAGGAAATTGTGCAGTTGTACGTTCTGCATAACTTCCTCAAGAGAAGGTAAATGACTTGGAAGCAGACAGACATCAGAAAAATGTTTAGAAAAACTTCAGATGTTTGTATGGTTCATACCTCTGCAGAAATTCAGATCCTAGCAACATCACCTGATCCAGTTCCATCAACATCAAAGTCTACAACTGATGAGTTTAAGTTTAAAGTATTGTAGTCAATTTGTTAAATACTGTACTGTAATTTAGCATAAATTACAGTGACAGTTACTGTTAAGTGAAGATTGCTGCTCACAGTACTGCTCTATCAACTATTCTCAAAGTTCCACTTCCATTAACTACTATTAACTCACTGGTGAGTAGAGTATATAAAATGTTTTTGCATACAGCATATTTATGGATTAGACATTGCTCATATATGGTTGTTTGTTTCATTTCATAATTTATGCATAATCCTTTGTCTTTGGTAAAAGTTCATATAACCAGCACATCTGATTAACCGGTAACACCAATTCCCCGAGGATGCCGGATAAGAGAGCTTTTACTACATAATGAATCAATCAATATGGTGAGTTACTTGCATTAGTAACAGTTTGGAAAGCACCACATCATGAACCTCAAGCTCCAGCCTATGGCTAATGCAGTGAATTACTATTGCATTGACTGTCAGATTCATGGTATTAAAATAATTGCATGTTAAGTTTTTGAATGGAATTTGTACATAAATGCTAAATATAGTTTGTTTGAGATATCATTTTAATTGATGAAATCAAGTCTAAATACACTTTTAGACAGTTATGAACCTTGCAATTTGAGCAGCCATTTTCTGCTACAACCATAATGTTTTGACAGGTAAATATTTACCTAACTTCCAGTCCAATAAGTTGTAACTACAGAATGATAGGATATACCTTGAAGGACAGATTTCATTTACAAGCCAGGTGGGTTGTTCTCATTATATTTTTAATAGGTTGCATGATTTCTGATTTTGTTTTCACCATAGCCATTATTTTTCTCTATAACCTGTTTCTCTTTGGACTGCACTATATCTTCACATTTAGAATGAGACCTGCATTTCCAGGTTTGCATATCTGATCAATCAAATTTCTAAAATTCTGTTGCTGATATGCCATTAATAAAGGCCTGATCAAAGTGAAGATGTTCAGTGGTATGGGGTCCTGATTTTTTCTATGTCTTGAAGCAACCCTGTCTCTCACCACCAATTAAAACATTCTGCTTTTCCAATGTTCCTGAACTTGTGAATTTGTTTATACCAGTGCTGTTTTTATGTCTAATGTTTTTACAGTTCTGGCTCTAATACACATTGCATTTGGCCATGAAAACAGAAACAAAACTATTGTTCTTTTGATCAGCTCCTGAAGGCTGTCCAAAGAAATGTTTAGTCAAATGTTGGTTGACTTTTTTTATTATTAAATCATTAAAATTATATACCACTGTGTTTTAAAGCAAAACTGGGAACATGAAAACTGCAGCACAAGTGGAAGCAATGTTAACACTTAATACACAGATTCAAAAAAAGATTTTATTGATTTCACCAATGTTCTATCAAACTCTTTAGTGTAGAAGACTGATTTTATATTTTCTTGGCTCAAAACACTAGCGTGAACAGATGCGCAGTGAATACTATAAGTACATAAATGAAAATTTTCTGAGGTGATATATCAAATGGTTCAAAGAGATGGGAGATATTGTAAGTGCCAAACATCAAATTGCACCCTAGATGTTATACATAATTATTTTAAAATTTTGTTTTTCTTTTTAAATTAGTTTTGCAGTGGATGAGCTAAATAATTATAAAAAAGATAGTCAGTTTGGTCTTCGACAATCAACAACTTGTCAACAATTATTGTTTTCTAAAAAGTATTTCGAAAATATTAGATACTGATATACTTATGCTAACCACACATTTGTTTTTCTCTTCTAGGCATATTATTTCAAAGCTAAAATAATGTATGTTCTATAAGAAAGTTAGCTTTCATTAAGTTAAAATGGGTAAAAATATATTAAAGATTCCATATTCAAATTTAGTTTCTAAAATTTTAAATAGTTTTAATATTTTACTAGCATAGTATATTATTTACTGCATTGTACATGTAGCAATTTTTTAAAAAAAATTCTACAATTTTCTAAATAAACAACAAAAAATGTAGATGCAATAACCAAATGGAATGATACAAGGAAAACAAAAATCATGCATAGACATTTTCCCAGAAAAATAGAGATGAATCAAAATATATCATTGATAATATCTGCATAAGATATAGCAGTTGCTGAGATATAGAAAAAAAATGAAGATGTATTGATCAAAATTACAAAATGTCATGAATTTACACATTCCAAGTGTCATTTATAGAATGATGATGCCAATCATATAGTAATACTTAGTGTAGAGTAAAGGAAATAACACTTCTAGTCTTGTGTGTTATTAGTTATGTAGACTTACTGTTTTTGTTGAAATATCAGAGATGAGGATTGTATGTGAAAGCAACAAATATGTTGGAAAAACATTTGCAAACCAGTAAATATCCCCTATAAAAGATATTCTTTCAGTATATTATAAGACAAGGAGAAAGTGAATCTGCTGAATAATTTACAACGAGTTAGAAAGCAAGCAGCAATCTTTTGTGAATTTGATGAACAAATCAATGAAAAGTGTAAATCTCACAAACTGTGTACAAGGTGCACTAAAAAGGGCCATACCTTAACATTGAACAAGTTGAGAACTATAGCTAGTCGTGGAAATGACAGAATCATGGGCCAAACAATCGAATCGTCTCAGGTTGCAGTAAATTGATTTAGTTTAGCTAGAGCAGTGGTTCCCAACTTTTTTCTAAAAATGTTGCTTCGCTGTCCCCCTAGATTTTTTTAACCCTTCACGGTCCCCAATAAAATCAGCTCGACCTACTATATTATGTTATTATTATTATTATTATTATTATTATTATTATTGTTAGCATGTCAAGGTTTTTGCTTCTATGTCGTCAAACGAGTATTTCCCAAAATTTCAGAAACTTTTCTATATATATATATAAATCCACTCAGAATTTTTGAAAATATTCAAAAGTGTACTAAAAGCACTTATTCTAAACCGTTAGTCAATTTAAAAGTCTTTAAAAAACTGTTGAATTAAAATTTATTCAAAATATGACACTTCTCGAAAATCAAATGAAGAAAAAGTTCAATGAGAGATCTGCACCTGTTTGGCCTTCAATATTTCATCAATGTTGGGCTGCGTTTTTGAAAGAGCCACTCTCATGTCATGCGTTACATCGAGTTTGTTTCTTGATCTGGTTTTGATTGAAACAAGAGTTGAGAACGCTGACTCACACTCATAGGTTGTTGCGAAGAACGGAATCAGCAATTTGAGAGGCATCTTTGCAACATCTGGATATGATTGTACCATTTCAATCCAAAAGTCGCTGCAACGCATCTGGCGAAAAGCATTTTTGGCAGCTCCATCATTCACCAAGTTAATGAACTGCTCTTCAATGAGATGGTCTTTGGAAGGCAGCTCAATGACGGAGATGGAGAATTGATTCGAGAGAAAGTTATAATACTTCTGAAAATCGTGAAGTTCAGGAAAATAGCCTGCAAGCTCTGTGCAGAGAATATCAACATGATTCTTCTTCAACTCGAGAATACCAGAATCAACTGAGAGATTATTTTCATCGAGGAAAGCGTTGAGCTCCGGAAATGGTGCAAAATTATTCCTTGTTAATTTTAAATGCCACAATTCCAGCTTCATCCTGAAAGCATTCATTTTTTCATGGCAGTGGAGCACAGTGACCTCCATCCCTTGTAATGCCAAATTAACGCAGTTAACTGCCTCGAATATGTCCACCAAAAACAAAAGGCACACAAGTCAGCAACCCCTTCACGGTCCCCCTGAAATCCCTCCGCGGTCCCCGACCCCCAGGTTGAGAACCACGGAGCTAGAGCAACAGGTTATACAAAACCCAGAAAATCTGGAAGGAAATGTTACAGGTTTGGGAGAGGATGACATTTTGCTAAGAATACTCAATGTCCAACAAAGGAAAAGAAATGTAATAAGTGTGGAAACAAGGACCATTTGAAGAGTTATTTCAAAACTAAAGATGGAAACAAACATAAAAAGAATAAAATCTGGACTAAGAACAAATTCATTGTGTGGAGTCAGACTCAGATTAATATGCTTTTAATGTCAGTCCAATGGATAAATCTGATAAAAGTGGGAATCAGGGTTGGTGGTCATTGTGTTGATATAGTCACAGATAGCTGGGCAAGGGCAACAGTATATGTGACTGACAAAACAATGTGGGAAAATTTGAAAAGGAAATAGATACAAGGAAACAAACAAAAAAAAAAATAACAAGAGATTTTATGTAATTGAGTCAGATTAACTATTAGAACTATAAGACAGATATCACTAGCAGACAATGACAACAACAGGGATGCTGAGTTTTATGCAATTAACAGTTCATTCCATGCCAAATTAACCAGATATCAGGAACCTTCCAGCATTACCATCTCCATCTTTTTTCTCTTTTTGTCCTGGCTTTTAATTACATTTAAATGGACCATAAGCAATTTTCATTTCTATAAAGTTAATTATCTCAGTCAGAATAACCAATGGGAGAGTGAGAAGAATCAATCATCTAAATTTGCAAATGTGTTTTGAGTGAATTTTCACACTGGAATATTGGAGAAACTAAAGCAGCTATGCTTGAAATTATTTACCAAATGTATACTTCTAAAAAACTGCCTTACTGAGAAAACTGTTATCATAGTGTAAACAGAAAAACTACCTAAACACCATATTTTGTACTTTTATGAATAATAATAAAAGCTCATTTAAAATATTTGTCATGTCCAAGTTAATGAATCCATTCACTTGAGATTTGTTTTCTAACATTGTACAAAAACATATTTACAAAAAAAATAATTGCAAAAGTCTTGGGGAAATACTGGGAAAAGTAGGGGGTAAAGCACAATAGTAGCGTTTTGAGAATTGAGAGAATGTTTAGTTAAAATCAAAACACTTGGGTATTATTAACTTGATGCAACTCAAACTTCATCAGTAATGAATGTTAGTAGCATTGGTCTTGTTGTGGTTCTTCTCCAAGAATATTATGGACAATCAAAAGTGATTAGTTACATAAGAAGAAAATTTTCAAATGTGGAAAGATATTCAATGGAAAAGCAAGTTTTAGTTGTGTGGGCATGTGATAAATTCCATGCCTACTTGTATGTTTTTTGAATTTGTACTATTTACATACAGATCCTAAACCATTGAAAGTGTTGTACAAGCTAAATGCTAGAATTAAAAGATGGTATTAAAGTTAATGCTACATTATTTAAAATAAATTATGCACCTAGATGACAGAAAATTGCAGGTGCATTATCACATTTGGTAGATGTCCCCGAAAATGATCAATCATACAAACTGCAAAGTCAGACATAAAAAAATTGAAGATTGTCAAGGGGGGAAATTCCTATGAATGAATATATCAACATGTGAATTTGAGGCAACATCAGAAATTGCTGCAAAACTACTAAAAGCTGGGAAATGCATGAGTGAAGCTAGGTGAGACAAATCATGTGTGAATTATTATCCAGTCAAGCAAACTCAAATAAAATGGTTATTTAGTAATTGTGTGAAACAAGATTAGTGATTTCTGAGGAACTTAGAAATTAAATGTGTAGAGTTAGCACATTAAGGATATTGTGGATAGCAGGTAATAAACAGCAACTGAGCAAGAAAGTATGGTGGTTTAACATAGAAAAGGAGATTTAAAAAAGATATGTTAAATCATTGTACACTCTCTGTGAAAGAAGAAAACAGGAAGTCTAGCATCTCTGCTAAAATGTATCAAAATTGTCCATACAAAATCATGTCATAACTATAAAATGTGCAAACTTATTTGCTTATAAAAACTCCAGCCAAAATAATGTTTGGTTAAAAGTTTCACCAAAAGCACCACAAATTGGAAACCTGGAAAGCAACAAACTAGATGGAACAGCAAAAGATTATAAGAATAAACTCTTGAAAAATAAGAATAAGCTGTACTGCTGTACTGATGAAAAATGAGGAAAAGGGGATAGAGTTTTAATGAAACAGGCATGACATACAAACTTAGCCATTTAAGTTAGTAGAACAACATGAACAATTGTATTGTTGCATCTCTTGAGAGCATTCACAAGAGAACAGTATGTTAAAAAATATCACAAACCAACATTGCTCAGAGAAAGCGTTGTTCAGAGTGGTGATAAAACAGAAACTGGTACTAATACTGTGACACCAGCTATTCTGACAATGAGGAAAACACTATGCAAAAGAACACTACTACCCAGGTGATTTGAGAATTTTGCGATGACAATGTGAAATGATTTTTGAAGCAGTGTTTCTCGTTCAGTTTTAAGGATTATTATTATTTGGAAAATTAAAAAAAACACCCCAAAAAATTGTAATTGAAAAAGTTTCAATTTTTATAGTTTAAAATATTCTTTTTACAAACAGTAGTTTAAAATGTTACATCTGATTTAAAAAATGTAAGGTATTGGTATATTGTGTGGAAGTTGTGTGCGTAGAGTACAAGAGGTAACTCTTCTAGTCTTATGGCTTACTAGTAGTGTGTATATAACCTGTAGAGCACAGGAGTGGCTGAAGCTTTTGGATGACAGGCCACAGGTTAAAACTGATAAACTTAAATCAAATAATATTGTCTAATGCTACTGTTAAAAGCTTTATAAATTATGTTATAACTTATATACAGTGTATGAATGTATAGATTATATTTTAACATAAGAAATTGTTTATAGAAAAGTTCCTGATTCAGAGTTACTTCCCATAAGTGCTATAAACAAGTTACACTTAAAATCACTTTGCAATGTCAAATAAAATGTCTTGCATTGATGATCGATACATCAATCTATGAATTTGCTATACTAAAAATATTTAAATATTTCACATGCATAAAAAGCCAATATTGCACGTTAATTTACTTTGGTTACTTTGAGCTGTTAAATGTGTAATTTCTTTTTATAATTTGATAATAACTTGATTGGAATTTAGATATTTTGCGATATTGAATGCAGACGTTCATCGATTAGCCTTCACTTTACTTTAGATTCTTGATCTTCATCTCATAAAAGGTATGCTCTCACATCTATATGTCAAAGAAACAAGGAATTTTATTAGCACTGCTATGAGCATCGGAAGTATTTCCAAAGGTAAAACAGCATAGAGACCCATAGACCAAATTTTAAAAAAACATTTCTCTTAAGCCAAAATCAGCTTAATCAATTTAAACTATGCATTACTAAGAATGTTATCCACACTGATGGTGAATGGGTTTGAAAATATTTGAATTTCTATTTCATTCAAACAAAAATTGTGAAAGCATTTCTTGAACCTTTTTCAAGTTTAGAATCCTCTCAATATTTTTTCTGAAAAATGCACTTAACATTGGCATGCACAACCATCAAGCTCTTCAATTGGCCAAAATTCTGACATGGTGCAAAATGTGTGACATTACATTTTCAGATATGTTTTTCTAGTAGCAACAAGTTTCTTTCCAATGCCCTGAGAATACATTTCAGATAATAATGCTCAGAAATTCAAAATTATACTTATTTAGCAATCATGTACTGTCCACCAAACAAGATCACACAACCAAGATAGATCTAATAGCTCAGAGACTTATTTACCTTTGGTTATCAAGATAAGGTATATTTGCTATCAAAATTTTAAAAAGTGCCAAAGTATGACAGCTCTACTCAACCACCTCACCTCCATGAAATAAATCACACTTTTGCATCTAACTCATCTAGAGAAATTTGAAATGGTTGTGGTTTAATCCTTTTGACTTAATAAAAATTCACTGTATTTAATAACTATATTCATAGCATTTTCAAAATGAAGCACAGGTTTTGATGAATAATAGTTGTAATCAGTCAACTGTTAATTAAGAGGTTTTTTTTTGTTTTTTACCACATATAGCTGCTGTTCCATCAGTAGTTACTCAAGCCTCTTCAATGGTAGACTATTTTTGGTAAATACTTCTGATAGCACTATAAATAAACTGTGGTCTTAGGTGCAATCAATCTTTCAATAAAACAAGTAGAGTAGCTCTTCTGTTATAACAAAATTAAAATCCATCCCACAAATGTTATCTGTCTGCTCGGCAATGGTATTTTTGGCTAAATTTATTGTCTGAAACATTTTTCTTCTCTAGACAAAATGTTCGCAGCATTATCTAATCACCTGTGATAGGTTGAGCATGCTTCACAAACAAACTTGCATGCACTGCTGCTTCAGAATAAATGAGATTCCACAAAAGCATTTGCCAAGAAGTTAAATAATCTTTTAAATTTTCTAATTCTGCCTTTTCTTTCTTAGCACTTGCAAGTACTGTGTTGCATCTTTTCTAGAGATGAAGAATTAATTGGTTGTTCACTGTTCTTTAAATACTTGAAAATTTTTGTTAACTGTTTTTTTTTTTTTGTGTTCATGATGATAGCTGCTCTAGTTCTTCAAATCAAAAACTCAAATTTCACCAACTTATTACATTTCAAAGCAACATTTCAGATAAGTAAAATATCATGTGACAGGCAGACTTCTCCACTTTTAAACAACAATGAAACGAACTACTTGCCATTTAAACAGCAATCCAAAGCAATGAAAAGCAGTTAATACACAATAATTGCACAATGCTGCTGTGCAGGAGAAACAGAACATTTCCAAATCTTGTGCAATACTGTTGACTTAAACCTAGAAAACAATAACGAAAAATTAAGCAATGGCTGGCAGCTGGTAGCAAAATAATCTTATCTTGTAATGTATTCAGAATTGATAATAGGTGAGTTACCTCAAAATAATTTTTATCTGAAAATGAGATCACCTCAAAGGCTCAACTGGTAAAAAATGTTCAAGAAGGCGAGACAAAGTAACATTTTTATTTTTGTTTGTAAGCCAGAGATGTATTGCAGGCAAGTTGCATCTGGCCCTCAGACTGTAGTTTAGACTCCCCTACTGTAGAGTTATTGCTCTTTTGAAATGATGAAGACAAATGCCATTAAAAATAAGTGTGTTCATTGAATTCAATATGTGTTGGTTTCATCTGACTAATGAGCACCCAAAACACTACTCTAACAGACTGCTGACAGATATAGTAAAGTAGCAAAATCATCTGGAACAATTTGCAAACACTATCAAATGAATTCAGCTAGTAACTGGTATGAATATCGTCCCTCCCAAGTCATTAGAAATAAGACTGTCAATAATATGAAATGCACATGTAACCACTGATAAAAGATAGCTGCAAATAATCCTGACATAACTGTGAAAAACAATGAAGATAAAACTTGCAGTCTGATTGATATTGCCATTCTCAGTGATGATAGAAGGTTAAGAACAAAGAGCCATAAAAAGTGCAGTGTAGAAGAATGTGGCAATTAAAGGCAAGCATAGTGACAATTGTAGCCTTAAAAGCAGTAGTAATATTAATAAGACTAAAGAAATAAAGAAAATTATTGATCTCAAAATATCGGCCATAATTATAAAGTTCTAGTGATAGGCACTACCAAAATACTATGAAAAGTGCCACTAATCATAGACTAGAAAAGAAATTCTATTAGTATTATTAATTAGCTACTGACAATAGAATGTAAAAATCAGCATTTTTACAAGTGAAGAAAAGCCAATAATCTAATAATAAGTTTCATGCTAATATAAAACAAGCAAAAATATTTTATAGAAAACCTAAGAATGTGAATTAATCTGTTCTAATTTAGGAAGTGATAAAATACTCTTGGTCAACAATAGGCTGCTTTAGCCTATTGCATATACAAACAGATACTTTGTATACAGTATGTTCCATTAGAATTGTCTAAACATGTAGCTATGAGTATGAAGCATACAATTAAAATTTACAGCTTAATAATTTGGAAAAAAAATCAGTTTCAAATGTAAAATAAAATTAATCATAATCTCAATAATTTATTTTTCAAAATTCACAAGATAAATGCAAACTGAATCTCATCAAGTCATTTAAGCACCTGAGCATCTAAACCAGCCAAATATTAATAAATACACTGGTCAACAAAATTAAATGCATTATATTCATTATGAATGCAAACCAACTTTTTTAGACTAATTTTTCATGCTGATTTCAAAATTTCACTCCATTTGTATGCAGCACGTATCAGTTTTTCAGTAGATACATGCAAATATTTACATATTTGTATATATGAAATCATTAACGTAATAAATAAGGACATATTATTTTTAGAAAGTAAATGAGTTTATTGAGTTAAAAATCATCACTATCATTCTACAAAGAGTGAATACACAAAAAATGGGTCAGACAAAACAGACAAAGTTAGAACAACAGAGTTAGAAACATTGTGATTTGGATTTCCTGCAGTGTTCCTGATCTGGTTGATCACGGTAAAGTGTCCAGCAGTAGTCAGCCAGCATACTGTCATTCCAGAAGCCTTGGTACTGTTTCTCCATAGCACTAATGTCCTGGTGAAATCTTTCACCATGTTCATCAGACACTGCTCCAAGGTTATCTGCAAAGAAATCCAGATGGGAGTCCAAGAAGTGAACTTTCAGTGACATGCGACAACCCATTGCTGAGTAACCTTTCAGCAGATTGTTGATGCCATCCTTGTAGTCCATTGCCCAAGAAATTCTCACAGATCCAATTGAAAGCATTCCAGGCAGGCAGTTCCAGTTCATCCAGTGTTGTCTTGAAGTTGACATCTTTGAGTACTTCTCTAATTTGGGGTCTGACAAAGATACCCTCTTTCAACTTCGTCTGTGTGATTTTGGGAAACTTTTCTACAATATACTCAAACCCTCTGGCATTTCTCTTCCCTAGTGTCTTTACAAACTGTTTCATCAGTCCAAGCTTTGTGCAAAGGAGGCAATAGGACATTACATATTACATGGATCTACAAGAGGTGTATTCTTGATGCTAGACAGTCCTGGCTGGTATGATGTTCTTGTCTGCCAGTTTGATTCCGAATAATGTCTGTCAGTTGCCCAACTATCCCATAGACACAAGAAACAACAGTATTTTGTGAAACCTGACTGCATTCCCATTAACATTCCAATGACTTTTAAATCTCCACATATTTTCCATGAGTATCTTTCATAGGCAATGGCATGAAGTAAAAGTTCCATATTCTCATATGATTCATGAAGATGAACGGAGTGTGCAATAGGAATGGAGGGCTTCAAATTACCATTATGGAGAAGTACAGCTTTTTAAAAAAAACATCTATAGCTTATAAATATTCTTGATCTCTGGTGTTATTGTACGTTTTTGAGCTTTCACAATAAATTGTCCACAGACATAACAAAACACATCAGGAGGATTTCTACACTGTCTTGACATTGTTAACACTGTAAAACAAGTAAGGAAATAGATACAAACGGTTATACTTATATTGAATTTGAGATGATGAAATATTTCATCAGACCAATTATGACTGGACAATTCGAGATGTTGAAATACCTATTTCATCAGACAAAACTTGATTGGTTAATTTAAGATGATGAAATATTGCATCTGAACTATGCAGCAATGAATAATGTAGTTTATTTTAAAGGTATGTTTCCATGATGTAAATGAAATACATGCATACACGTCATTAATTGGAATTTCTATATAATGCATGAGCTAAAACCAAAGAACTTTCTCATCTTGAAAACTGTACGTGATGTCAAAAAACTAATTGTATATTTGAAATCAGCTTTAAAAACTACACTAAGTACACCTTGACATGCTTGATGAAAAATACTTGTTGACCAGTGATATCAGAAAAATGTACCAGTAGGTATCAAACATACGCATTGAAAAAATTATGGCAAAACAAAAAAAGGCAACAATTATTCATATAATTCCAAGTATCTATCTGTGCAATTAAATTTTTTTCTTTGTGTTATGACCAAAAACCAATAGGCTAAAAAAGTGTAAACATTCTGATAATTGATTTAATGTAAGGCTTCATAAATTTTGAAAAAAATACAAAATGCATGTTGAATTGCAAAACAGCAGTTATCACTTGTTTTATAATAATGGAAGATCAACTAAATAACAAATAGAGATAAACCTGGACAATAAAGTAAAGTTAATAACAGCAAATGATTCAGCTCCAAAGTTTATTTAGAAAGATTTCAACATTTGTAGTCTGTGATGTTTTGAAGCAAAAGAACCACTTTACATATTATGAATTTAAAAAAAAGAAAAGAAACTGAGCCAATTATTCAGAAACCAACCCAAGATTTTACACAAACTCAGAGTGCAAGATTTCCAAAGTCAACAGGTCTCAGTGCTGATTAAAGAGAAAGATTTTTTTATGTAATTCAAATTGTGAAACAACCTTTTTTCCCCTTCCACATGTGTTATCTGATAAAAATCCAAGGAAAAATTCAGGAATTAAAGTGACCAAAGCCTACATCATCATTTATGTTGTCAGTGAAAATAAATAATCTCAATGCTATAAAAACACTGACAATGGAAAATTCTCTAAGTTAGTAAGAAGAAACAAAGTGCAGATGAATATTAAACCTGTTAATGAATCAATAAATTTCCTAATAATAATAGAAAAAGAAAGGTAATAAAACTAATGCATATTTGGATAACATATCCCTGGGAATTTTTTGCCTACAACTGTTCTCCAACCTCTCCATCAAGGCATCATCAAGGGAATAAAGGCAAATTACAGGAAGCATGGCCAGCATTCACTTCATAAGATCATCACTGATAAATCCACCTTAAAATGAAATTACTTAATCAACAATAACAAATGTCTTCATGAGATCAGTGCCACAGATACTGGCAGTAGAGTGAGAATAGAATGGAGTCAGAAAATTTGAGAAAGATCCTGTTGAAGAATTTAAAATAGTCAACATTAGCCAATGAAGTTCTAGACATTTTGTAAAGTCTGAAAAGATGTTCAATTGCAAAAGATTTCAGATATACAACTTATGCTTGTGAGAACTAAAGTAAATTTAAATTACAATCAGTACTGAAAAAATTCCTTAAAATTGAAAATCTTTGAATCAATGGCTTGTCCCAGAAAAGTCCTACCAAACCATGTATGCCAGAAACTATTTATATTTCCATAATAAACAAAACTAATGAATTTTCAGAAAACACCACTACCAGTACCATTTAAAAGTGGAAAAACTAATAGTCATTTTTGCATAGCTGCATTTGATAAAAGAACACCTTTTTTAATATTATGTTGAGCAAAAGAAATAGCAAAAAGGAGATCACTTCTTAAAATCGTTTAAAATTTGAACAAAATTCAAATTTAATGTTAAAAATCAATAGTCTTAAAGAATGGGTCCATCAGGACAGCATTATCATCTTCCTACTTTTTTTACCATCTTCTTAGGAGGCCTGAAAGACATTCTCCAACAGAGGTTCATGCATCTTGCTTCTTCAGGAAGAAACATTGTCAGTCTGGGCTACAACCAAAAGCTGCTTCACATATCATCAAGAGGTATTTTCATTCAATTTAAAACATTATGGTTAAGTATAAATCTGGAACCTAGTGTGTACCAACAAAAATCATGGGTAAGTGGAAGAGGAAAAAAAGAAAGATATCCACAATGAATAATACTGTTTATATCAAAAGATTAGACGAATCTTTACAAAGGTTACAAAGTGCACTTGTACCATTTAGCATAAAGGAAAGGAGCATGCAGTTCATAAGCTGAAATCTGACAGTAATACAATATAAAGCAACTACTGTAGTCCTTACTACTTGAAGCAATGTACTTTTTCTACTGTAGCAACATGTAATTTCGATGTTTCAAATAATCACTACCTGCAATCCATTTTTATTTCATGTCACGATATCAAGTGTTGGATTGCTGATTGATTTCCTATCAACAACTGGGGGCAAGCTTGAAGTATAGAAGCATCTTGACACTGGATGAGTGAGGTATATAAGCAGAGAGAGATTAGCATGCACAATTGAGTTATCCCAGAACAATCTAAAAGAAGTTCAACAGTTATCCCCTAACATTGTCTTATTTCAGGCCACATCTTTGTTTGCGTCCTACTACAACTTTCTCATCAAAGAGGTGTATTTATAAAAGAGATCCTTCTCTAATCTACCATTGTAGACTGAGAAATCAAAGGCATGTTATTTGGTAGTTTTAACAGAATTATTCATTGATTGAGTAAGGTTAAATAAAAAATCAGTTAAAAGAAAATATTTAAGAGAAAGTTTTGTTTCTTTAACCCTCAGAGCTTTGCTGTAAATTTCTGACATTAGTTATTGTATGTTTTCAAATTGCTGGAGTATGTAGCTTCTGTATATTAAAGCTTCATTTTATAGTCTTACTTCTATGATTAAAATGCACAGATTCTTACATAAAGAAACTACTATAAATTTATATTTATACATTTTTAAAAAGATACATTTTAATAGCAACAACATTGTTGTTGGCAGACTATAAGTTATCTTTGTATGTTCTTGAATTTATTCCTGAAACAAAAAAATAAAGTGTGGAGACATTGCACATGTATAACCTGTGCATAGAAATTTGTAAAACAAAGACAAATAGTTAGATAAAACTCTGTGGGCCAGAGACAGAACTCCATGGTATATACTTTGTATATTTCAAAAGTAGGTTGCTATTTGTATTATACTTTATGTGGGGATGTTTAAGAAATGTTTTGGCTAGGTTTCAAAATTAAAAATTTCAGAAATTGCATTTATTTATGAAATAAATGATAGGATAAATAATAATACTAACACATAAAACTAAATTTACACAGCCATTCCTATCAATAATAAAACTTCCAAGATAAAACAATCTCAAATTTTAATGATTTTTTAATATAAATATGCTGGATATTAATTCAGCTGTGGAGTTTCTTAATATTTACATGAGTTGAAAATACAATATCTTCAAAAACACGAGAAATTTCAATCACTATATTTTCATTTAAAGTTTCAAATTGCTTATAACACTGTAAATTAAACTTAAACCAATATACCTGTGCTGTGTGTACATAATAAATTTTGCACTAGCAGAAACTAAAAAGAAAAAAATATATATAAAAAAAAGAATTTTGAATTAAATCGTAAAAAAATATTATTCAGTTTCTTTTGAGAATCAGTATCATATAAAAATTTTTACCTAGGTATCCTATTTAATTATTTATTTTGGATGTTTTAATAAATTAAGTGGTTAAATAACTCGAATTTTTTCAAACAGTTTATAATTTTATATATTTGTTTCAGAAATGTCAAAATAAAGAAAAATTCTAAAATGTAGTGACGAAAATATAAAATTTGTTATAATTAATTTTTCATAAAAAGTTATTTGTAGCATTTTAGTCAGCTTGACATTTGTATAAAATAAAATAGAATTTTATACCTGACAAAGATGCTGGTGACTGGTTGTTGTTGGTGGCTGATATCCCTGCAGATTCACTCTCATTTTATTTACCATCTTCATAGCTTTATTCAAAGCAGATAAAATTTCTGGTTTTCTTCGAGTTTCCCGGTTGCTTTCAGAATAAAAAGGATGATTTTCAGTGTCACTGCAAGTTTGCATTAACTGAATTTTTTCTTTGATAAAATGCCTTTCAGCATCTTTCCTTTGCTTATTTTGATTATATACATCCATAGTTGAACTCTTGAAAATACAATCATTATTTTGACAAAATATTAAATAATCACAAGTAAATAAGTTTTCTTTACTGCTGGCAGACAGAGAATGGCAGAACACATCACCCATTGTTGGTTCATCCTTCACATAAGTTTTTAAGTTTGCATACATTTGACTATGAGTATTCACCAAAACTGGAATATCAGCAAACTGGTTGAAAACTGAAACAAAACAATTGGAAAATGCTGTTGTTCTGATTGTAAGTTAATTAAAAATATCAAATGCATAACATAATATTTTGCTGATTATCCTCTTATGCTGTATTTCAGCTTGGGTATCAAGATTATTGAAACTTTATATGCAGTTTCAAAGATATGTAATTTGCAGATTGTTTGTACTTACTACTAATTGTTAATATCTAATTTTTATGTATATCTTTATCATCAAAATCTTTGGATTTTAAACTCTGATCAGAATGTGGAAGCCATCAAAAAAAGTACAAATTATTAAACTCTCTTTGATGTGACAAGGATCAGAAGCAAAACTTGAATATTCTGTATAACAGCAATTCATGTACATTTTTGTATAAATTTACCATGTACTTTACTATAGACATCATGGCTAAAAGATTTTAAAAAATAAGAATATACCTGTGCATATAAAATCTATTTTTCACACTGAGCCAATGTTTGCCACAACCCTGTTCTTCTAGAGTGTGCATTCTAAATTTTTCACACTGAAAATAAAAAAACAAATATGAAAAATAACTTTTTTTTAGAAAACTGTAGTGAACCATAAATTAGTTAATTATGTATAATAACCTGCAAAAGTCTTTTTAAAAATTATTTCAATGGTAATTTAGGTTGCTAGTAAAAAAGCCATTAATATGTTTAAAAGTGGGTGCATAAGCATCTCCAAAATATATCTGTAAATGTTTCAAGTTATTTAATGCTTTATAATAAATTAAATACATAAAAAACAAACTCCATGTTTAATTATGCCATGACCATGTTATTTCTTATCAATAACTTTGCCAATCTTCTTCCTAAGATAGTGGACTTTGATGATGATGAGGAGGAGGATAATGATTATAAGTTAGAAAAAAGTAGCAGATACTACTTCAAAACAGTCTTATTTGAAAATGGAAGCAATATAATAAGATATTATAACTACTCGCAACCCATTATATAACTCAACACAGAAATGTGAAGAAATGATCTGACGGTTTGTAAAAGATAAGGTTGTACCCTAAAAGATAGAAGATAATTTAGTTGAAGGCAAGAAAAGTATTTCCTGTCTCTGGAAATGAACATCTTACCAGCAACAGACACTCATTTACAAACTATTAAACTTAATAATATTTAGCTGTGGAAAGTTTCACATGAAAATTAATTAGCATTAGAACAATTACTAGTGATGCCATTACTCCTACAATTTCAAAACATATAGTGAAGGGTATTAGCTACCCACTTACTAAGACTTTTTAATTGGTTTCTCTTTCTGGTGAAGCACTGCTGGAAGAGATTTGCTATATTACACCCAATTTGCCCCTTGCTTTGATAGTAATATAGACTTTAAAAAAAAGAAAGTAAAAAAGTAAAGTATACAATCACATACAAAATTTGGCTTTTCATACATATTTAACCTCTAATAAGATAAAAAAAAAACATTAATTTAGTTGACAAAGGCTGCTATTATTAATAATAGAGCCTTTATTTATTACACTTTTTAACGTATCTATAAAAGCACAACCTCATAATGATGATATGTATTACTATATTAAACAATTAAAATATTTACTTGAAATGTTTGTAAACCACTAAAGAAATTTTTGTTAAGTATTTTTCAAAAATAAAATTCCAATTTAGTGTAATATACATCCTATATTAAAAATTACCAAAAAGATTGGATTTTCACACTATACAATCTGTCAATGCACTTTTGAAAATCGATGAGTTTTGAATCATCTGACTGCATAAGGCACAACTCCGCATATCTTTCTACCTAAAATGTCATATAGTATCTCCAGGATAGTTAGAGATTAGGTTATTTATCAAAGCTGTAGATTATAAGTTTGTTGGCAAGATAACTATTTCAATGTTGCAAGCATCTCTATATAATAAATAAAGCTTATAATTTGTGTACTGACTCTTTAATTAACATTAGTACCTAATTAGGGCTGATGGAAGAGGTTTCAAGAAGAAAGGATATATTGTTAGAAATTAAATATTAATAAAATGTTTCTGTTTATTACTAAATTACTGCTAACCCTAATTTTATACTACCTACTTTAATTCTAAATGAAAATTAAAATTAAACATTCTAAAAATGCAAAGCTTTTACTGCTAAGCTGGATGCTTTGTAAAGAGATCAAGTCAGAGCTTATGTGGGCTTACCACTCCAAAACTCACTTAAAAAGTCTGGATGCAAGCATATCATGCAGAAAGTACTGTACTCCCACACCACATTCTCAAGATTAGTAATGAAAGTGTGAAATGAGCAAAAGAATCAAACTTTATTTACTTTCAATTATCAATTAAGCACATTAACTGGGGAAAGACTTCAAAAATGTGTTACATGTTTTCCTTAATATTTTTATTTTATTTGGGAATTGTATAAATAATAAGCAGTGAGGATCTTGCTGTAGCAGTATCAGATATGTCAATTATATTTATTTAATTTATAAAGTAATGTGGCATGTATGTTTTGTATAATTTTTCTGACAATTTTACATGGTACTGGAGACTTTGACTATTTAAAACACAGTGATTACTTCTGTCTTGCCTATAACCACTTCCCATTTTGTAGTTTTATGATCTGAAATAAAACAACATTAAGTTGATTTAATTATGATGCTATGGCTTGGATTAATATTATTCCTTTCAAAGCACACTCCGGTCAGCAGAATTTGTTTTTTAAAGACCTCCTTTATTGGATGTAGAACTTGAGGATGACAATTACTTATGTTCCTGCATTTAGACAGAAATGGATGTTCTTTTTTGTTACCAGTCTGCACAGCTTGCATTTGATCCCCTCAGGGTTGTCAGAAATGTGAAGTTGTTTCATGCCATCTGCAGCATTGATATTTGAGAAATTTATAATCATTCTGTATTAAATATTTTTTAAATGCCTCAATATATGTAAATGGAAATATCTCATCTGAATTAGAAATGAAAAAAAAAAACATGACAATACTGTGGTTATATCTAGAAATTTTTATTTAAAACGTAGATCATATCATATATGACTAGATTGTAAACAGCTTTTTATTAAAAGTATACTGTTAAACACTAATCTTAGTATAATTTCTTCTGAAGTAAAGTAAGAGTTTTGTTATTCAGCATGTGGCAGTTAATTAAAAATTATGGTTAGTTGAGCAGTCATGAAAATTATCACTTTTTCACTAAAAACTACACTAGACTGTCACAACTGTATTGTACTTTAATGATTCTCTGTATGAAATTCAGAAGACAGAGATCTGGTAGTTTCATATGGCCATCAGGTTCAGGTGCTAATGTAAAGGGTGATATCACTGAATTGGCACTGACTGTGACAAGTCTTGGAAGTTTTTTTTCTGATGTCAGCTTGTTTAGCTGCATCTTTTCTATTTTTTAGAAAGATGAATGCATAATATGCAGCTGCATAACCTTTTATGCAGAATAGGAAGCATGTCTTTCAGCAAAGATTAAATGTTTCAAAAGTTGAGGCATCATTATCCCAAGTTACTTTCTGTTCTTCACTAAAATATTCTTCGAATTCTTTTGCACTCTCCTTAGCCTTATTAGGGTTAACAACACTCACTGATTTCTGTATCACTAAAGATATTCAATCCATTCTTCAACTTCAGTTTGTTCATGTTTGTTTATTGGATCAGTATTAAAAGCATTTTTCACAATCTCAAGAATTTCTGCAAATGCAGATTTCCGAGGCCTGTTGTTAATATCTTCAAATTCATCACCATCAGAGGACCCATAAGCAAACATAACACTAGGTCACTCACAATTTTCTCCATGCTTCCCTTACTTAAAGTTTTAGATTTTATAGATCTCCATACATTAAAAATTGCATCTTTAATATTATAGAGAAATTGAAACTGCTGTATTGTGCCATCATGATTTATTAATTTTCCTAGAAAATCTTTGCTATAAGTAGCATTTCTTGTTCTGTTGATTCCCTGATCCATTGGTTGAATCAAGGAAGTAATGTTGGCAGATAGTTAAGTGATAAAAATATTATATGACACTGACCCTGCTTCATGAATGTGAGCTTTACAATGATCTAATAAGAGAATAGCTTTACTATCTTCAGGCTTCCAAATTTTCTTAAAATGTTCTTTCACTTCAGGATCATCCACCTATGCATTAATTTGGGCCGTGTAAGTCACAGATAGATGGGTAATACCTTTAAATTCTCTAGGGCAATGATATTTACCTATCACTAATAATTTAACCCTATACATGCTAACAGCATTTGCACAATTAAGCAGTTATTTGGTCTTTAGTTTGTTTAAGACCAGCAGAACTAGATTCATTTGTGAGTAGTGGTAGTTAAAAGTCACCAAAATAAACCTGTTTCATCTGCATATATCTGATTAGGTGATAAACCACATTCATTAACTAATTTTGAAATATGTCACAATATTTTTCAGCAAACTCATGATTAGCTGATTTTTTAGATTCTTATATCAAATTCAAGATAAAAAATAAATTTACCACTATTTGTCAATTATTACTAGTCAATGATAATACTATCATAATGGACTAAGATTCAAAAGTGAAACACTTCAACAGAATTCCAAAATTACTGTTTTTGTTTTGTTTTTTTATAAATAAATAATAAAATAAACTACTTGTAATAAAATTTATTATAGATTTTGTTCTGTTGGGGCTTTATATTATTACTGATTTTCAACACCATCTTTTTATTATTCATTTTATATCAGATTCATCTTCTAAAGCAAGGGATCCACAAGTGCTGATTGTGAGTACAGTATCAGGTATATTTGATAAAGTCTCTTGTTTTGAAAAACAAAAAGAAATAACCTTTTATTTGTATCCCAGGGTAACTAAAATAACAGAAAATCTACTGTTCAGCTTAAAAGATCTAACTTAACTATTTTTTACCTTATTTACACTCATATAAAACTTCATTTTGTTCTTTTTGCAAATAAATCTTTTTGTTAACATGCTGGTAATGACAGAATCAAAGTTTTTCTTAGTATTACTCTGGTGTGTGTGTGGGTGCTATTGACAACAAAAGGACTATAAAGAAACATAATTACATAACTTCAAACTTCTCACTTCCCTGATAGTAATAAAAGAACGCCTGTGAAAGAGTTGGAACCAGCCAGAATCAGCTAAGAAGTATTACAGTGTATTACCTTTATTGCGTGCTAAAGCATGTTTTATTTGAAAATAAAAATGCACAAAAAGACATGTGGTTGAACAATGTTATCTTAACAAAACTCCTATCCTCAACATTGTAACTATAAGTATGTGATGGGATTTACTCTAAGTTTCTTCCTACAAAGTAAAACTTCAGCAGGGTGTCATAGCTTGAAAACAGTTACACTTTCCAGTAGAGGTTGGTAAATATCAGATGGAATATGGTGTTTTGTATGTTCACTTACTTTCATTAGCATGTGTTACAATTTGAGAATTATAAGCAACAGCAGCAGGAAGTAAGTAAAATTACCCAGTTAAGAATTATTTTCATTAAATTTTAAACACTAAAAAACAAAGACTTCATGTCAAGCTTATCCATAGTTAATTCTTGTGATCTGTGCATTTGTGTGTGTGTGTGTGCGTGCAAACTTTTTATGAATAACTCCCATCACAAAATCTGATTTCTATGGGTTTGGTGAATGTTCTAAAATAACTCGAATGACAGACTTTACAACCATTTCTCTTCACAGGGATGTTTTTTAAATAGATAAATCTTATCAGTTGGCCAGAAGGTAGAGAGCAGCAGTGTTTGCTCTTAGCTTTAGAGGAAGTCTAAAGGCTTAGGTAAGGCTGGAGCATGAGCTGTTACTTCTTGGACTGAAGTCACCAAGAAAAGGCTAATTTATGCTGCCCAC
The DNA here is from genome assembly GCA_018389105.1 of Nautilus pompilius. Classification (NCBI taxonomy): domain Eukaryota; kingdom Metazoa; phylum Mollusca; class Cephalopoda; order Nautilida; family Nautilidae; genus Nautilus; species Nautilus pompilius. The sequence goes on along the minus strand of JACATO010000611.1, from coordinate 100,482 downwards.
ATCTTCACAGATGCCCATTCTAGAAATCCCAGATACTAATTTACTTTAGCTTGGGCGGCTGCCTAATTTTAAGTCTTCTTAGCACTAGAATGCAGAACTCACTGATAAAAATCTTGGGAAACAAGAACACAAAAACTAGCCACTGTCTGTGAATACCACCAGATCTGAGTGAGTCTTATCTGCAGTGGCCAACAATTGTCTCAGAGAAACAAACTGTACATACTGTACAAGAGCTTATTTTCGCAAAAAATATGACAACAACAATAATAATATATTAAAACCACAAAAGAATACTGAGCTAGAGTCTTTAAAAATAATATTTATAGGCATAGTAAAATATAGCTATATTAATTTGATTTAAAAAAGATAAAATTTAATATTTCCTTTATTTAAATTTCTTTAATAAGCTTCATTTTTTTTATCTCCAAAAGCTATTAATATTATCTATTCCGCAAAGGTTATCTTGCTCTGAGAATCTAGTTTATTCCCTCTTATTATATATATATGGCAATTACACACATTATTTTAATAGATAAAATTATTAATAATTACATTTGAGTAAATATTAACGTGATAGTAGACTAAAATTGTCGTCTATATTAGTTATCAAGCTTAATTTCCAAATAGATCAAATTAAAACAGCTAAAACATAATGTTTTTTTTTTGACCAAGACATAAACTGTAAGCATCTGCTGGCCACAATGAGTCAACAATCAAGAGATCGAGAAAGAAAACTAAAGATATTTTCAAATAAAAATATAAAAAAAAAAAAATCATCTTCTGGGCTCCAATGCTACATCTCTCAAAATATAACTTTTACTAATACGTTAATAATACTAATACTAACAGCATTATTAGTATTATTATTACAAAACAATATTACAAAAGAAAAATGAAAAGTGCTTATTACTTACCGTCTCCTCCTCTTTACTCTTCCCTACATGACTTACACATTATTCTTGGAGTATGCTCTCTCTCTCTCTCTCTCTCTACATTTATTAGACACACAATGGTGTGTGTATAGTATGGACTGTACCACTAACGTTCCCGGCCTCTATCTACCTCTACACCGACGAGGCGTTACACGGTTCGCGCAATAATACTCTCGAAACTTCGAGCCTCCACAGAAATAATATAACTAGGAAACTTACACTAAATTCAAACACTGAATTGGCTCGGTCTTACCGAATATTAATTGATATTACCTTAATCATTCGCAATGCGGACGGACAGACCTTCGATATGAAGCACTATTCAGCAGCACTGGAAGACCGATGCCAGCCAGCGTCTGTCTGTCTGCCTCTCAGGCCGGCTTGTTCTCACCGTACACAATAAATGTGGTTGAATGGCCCTGAAAACCTCTCCTGTCGGTTACTCCAGCGGTGAGGACGTTGTTAAACTTTCAGGAAGTTTTATTTCCAGACGTGAGCGGTTAGGGTTATTGTAAGGACAAACCCAGTGGTGTGGACTATTTTCCGCCAGAATATGATTCTGGGTCTGGAGTGGAGGAGACGCCATTAACCGTCAAATTCCGTCTCGCGCATTTTCTGTATGCTCCCCGGAATCTTTTGGCGGCCTATACAACGGATACACCGCAGCTTGCCACGAGTTGGGGAGGAGAAATGCGCTTTAATGGTTATTTCAATACTGGTTGGCATTTTCCACGGTGAACCTGTGGCAGGTTAACCGTGTTTGCCATAGTGGTTATGTTTGAGGTCGCAGACCGTTAAATGAAGAACATCAAGAGAAGTGGCGGATGGTTGGCTCTCCAGCCTTTTACTTGTGCTGTCTCTCCACAGAATATTGGGTTAAATGCAAACTTTCAGAGGTCGGACAACTGTTTCGTGAACTTAGAATCCTGTTATCTTTGTCGCCAGGCAGGTGAGACATGGAATAAATCAAAGAACCAGAGGAATTCTTGTGCCATCAAGCCATGCTGGTCTAAAAGAAACTCGACTGGATGACATGCCATTACAATGAATAAGAACAAACTACCAATGCAATTCCCCATGGCAGGCCCGTACCCGGGGGGGGGGGATGGAGAGGGGTTGGTTGGGTGCGTTAGAACCCCCCCAGCTGGACTTGAAAAGTTCCACCCTGGACAATGGGCCAGGAGCCGAACTTGGACTGTTACACGGCGGGGACTGGGGCGGTCGGGCCGCCTTCTCCCACTGGCTGGTACCACTGGGAGCGGATCCTAGAAAAGCTGGACAGTACGGACCTATACGAGTGGCCGACATCGGCCCCAACAGTGTCGGTATTTAGATTATCTGTAAATTGCTTTTAATTATGCTTGCTTTAATGATTTCGACAGGTGCGGCACTTATAATGTTTTTCTTGTTTTCGATTACAGTAGGTTATAATTAATTTTCTTGTCATCTGAACCGTAGAGTCTCACCTAAAACAATGGCCATTCATTCTGAAAGTGGTGAGATATCTTTTGGTCATTTATAAGAGAGTAAAAACTGCAATCAGCTATTTTGCCAAAAGATAATGTTTGCTGAGAATTTAAAATATTAAATTTCTATTTAAACAGTGCTTAAAACATCTTCCCTGACATTAACCACATTGTTCAAGCAGCAATGACAGCAAAAGAGGTCAAAGAAGCAAGTGAAGGATTGAGTTCTGGGGACAAATATATGCTTCTGAAACATCACAAAGTGCCATACCCGACTATATCTTCCCCACTACCTTTATAGGAAGTTGCTGTCGTTCCTTTAAATGCACATGGCTTGATGATCGCAAATGGATGGTGTATAGTATGCATCTAGATGGCGCCTTTTGCATCAAGTGTGTCTTGTTTTGCAATAATTACTTGAACAAAGGTCAGTTTGTCAATAAACCTTTTACTGCATGGCATAAAAAGTCAGAAAAGTGTAGAGAACATGAACACACAAAATATCACGAAGAGGCACAGCAACTGGCAGATGAGTTTTTGAGAGCAATTGTTTGCATTTGGCTGCACTTACAGAATTTGATGGATAACAGGAACGCAGTTGCAGAAGCCATTTTGTTTTGTGGGTGCCAATGTATAGCGCTTCGAGGTAGTCACAAAAGCTTAGACATGCCAGGTAATCCTAGCAACTTTTTGAGTATACTTCGTCTGATTTCAAATCACAACACCACTCTCAGGAATCACTTGTTTTCTCCATCCATGGATAATGCAACATACATTTCTCCAAACACACAGAATCAAATAATTGAGATTCTTGGTCATGATATTATCCTGTCAGAAATAGTGGATGAAGTAAAGGAAGCCAGGTTCTTCAGCATCCTTGCAGACAAAGTCACAAGCCACAATGCAGAACATCTTGCCTTTTGTGTGCAGTTCGTTGACAAGAAAGGAGATATCAGAGAGGAGTTCTTAAGGTTTATTCCTCTGAAGCAGATTTCCAGTGAATATCTGGCTCAGGAAATTCTGCATGTACTTGATGAACTCAGTCTAATTGTGCAAAATATTCGTGGGCAAGGGTATGATGGTGCTTCAAACATGGCTTCAAGCAAAGTAGGTGTGCAGGCTTGAATCAGACAGATGTCACCCCTTGCCATATCCACTGCAGTGGACATTGCTTGAATTTGGTGATAAGTCATACATGTGCCATGCCAGAAGTTTGTAATGTGATTGAAAAACTTAGCACTGCTGTACTTTTTTCCTCTTTAGTCCCAAGAGATCAGAACTTCTGGAAGAGATAGTAAGAAGAGGTGTTGAGGATGGCAGCAGAAGGAAAGTACTTTTGGATCTGTGCAAAACTGGCTGGGCTGAACGTCAAAGTGTTACCAGCCCTTTTACCAAGCATTTGTATACCTGGTTGAGGCACTTGAAGTAATTGGATATAGACAGCACCTTGATAAGTACCAGCTTTTCACTGACTGGGACAGTGAGTAGAGGTGAGACACAACAAATTCTAGCAAGTATCACTTCTTTTGACTTCATCGTCATATCCATGATGATTTATAAATATCTGTCCCATTTGTCAGGAATCACCACTAAGCTTCAGAGTACCACCTTGGATATTATCCATGCACACACAATGGTAAGACCAGTAATTTTATCATTTACAATTATAGTGTTCCTACTTATCCAGTAAATGATAATATTTTTCATGTTTTTGTTTCTTCTGAACAGATGTATTTTCTCTGCTACATAATTTACTCTGCAAATTGCTGATATGTGGGAAGTATATAGAGCAGAGAGAGAGAGAATGTTGATGAATCATTTACAGTAGTGTATGACCAAGCTGTCTGCATGGCAGAGCATGTAAGATCAACACCGTGCCAACCTCATATTTCTCAATACCAAAAACATCATAACAGCATACCTACTGATTGCATTAGTGACCACTACAAGGTGAATGCAGTCATACCATTCCTGGACCATGTCATCAGTGACTTGGATGCACAGTTTTCTCGTAAGTTCATATGCAAGAAATTTCTAAATTTTTTTCATTTTCTTCAAGTACAGCTATATTGTGTTGATGAGTTAGTATCATGTGTATTTTGTTACAAGTTATTAGCATTTATACACTGTAGATATACATGAGACCACATTAGTCCATGGACATCTGGAGACTGATATAACTTTTTGTTAGTTTAGGACCTAATTGAAATTATGTGATCAATAAATTTCTGCTTGCTCCAGCTCTGGCTGTCACTGCTTCCTCCCTTCTGGGGTGTGAAGGATCTCCCCTTCCCAGATCTTGTTCCACAAGAGCTCACTCGTTGTAAAATGATGTAAATTATCTTATTAACAGTTAAACTGCTTTAGATGATTACTGATAATTATTCTTGTGCATTTAAACTGTGTTTTGGATATCTCTGCAGGTATGACAAGATCCCTGAAGATAAAAGACCCAGCACACCAGCTGCTGCAATCAAAGAATGTGATGCTATTATGTATCCAAACATTCTCATGTTACTGCAGCTTGCATGCACTTTGCCCGTTACCTCCTGTGAATGTGAGTGTAGTGCAAGTGTATTGAGGTGCCTCAATAATTATCTGAGAGCTTTGTTGGGGAAGGAAAGATTGAGCTGTCTGGTGTTATTGCATATTCATTATAATAAGGACATATCTTTTGATAAAGTTGTAGATATATTTGCCAAAAAGCACCACGAAGATAGCATCATGACTGCAGATTTAGGTTTAGACTCATTTGTACAAGTCTGTAGCATCCAGCCCCTGCCAAGGTAGGCAAACATTTCTTTTACACTACAACAAAAGTTCCTATTTTCATTTGAAGCTGTTGTAGGCCTAATGGAAAGTTATATAATGTCTCTTCTTAATAATTACAGATAAAAGAAGGTTCCTGTAGACAGTTATTATATAATCCTGAGTAGGATGATGGGCTCAGTTTTATTGCATATAAAACAAGCTTTTGCTTTGAACTTACAGATAATAAATTCACTGCCATTTTACCAGGTTATTCTTTTTTTTGTGGTATTTCCAATAATGTCGTCATAACGTGTACATGGACAGAACAGTATTTCATCCCATCATGTTGCTTCTACTGCTTAATGTAAAGTCTATAAATGCACATTGTATTGTTTATGTATGTTTAGTCTGGATTATACAATCTACATGCAGTGGTTATTGCTTAGTATGTTGGGCTGAAAAGACATTCTCACAGTTGCAGAACTTGTATCCATATTAACTCTGCCATTGTGTTTGTGATAAGAATTGCATGGATGGTATTGTTTTGAATATTTTGTTGCTCTTTGTTATATTGAATGCAAAAATAAATACAGTATACGAGGTCTGTCGAAAAAGTATCCAACCTTAGGCTGGGAAAAACAAATTACGTACTTGGTGGGGTTCAATTGCTAATCCCCTTTGAAGTAGGCCCCTTGTGCCTCCACACACTTAGTCTAGCGATCCTTCCACTGTTCGAAGCACGTCTGGAATGCTTCTTCCGGAATGGCTCTTAGCTCCGCCATCGCATTTCTGCATGATGTCCCCTTGGCTCTCAAAGAGGAAGCCTTTCAGTGGCATCTTCATTTTTGGGAACAACCAGAAGTCAGGAGCCATGTCTGGAGAGTAGGGAGCCTGGCGAATGAGTGAAATGCCTTTCTTTGTCAAGAAACCTTGGATCAACTGTGACGAATGAGCCGGGGTGTTGTCATGATGCAGCTGCCAGTTTTGCGAGGCCCACAGATCAGGTCTCTTGCGCCGAACTGCATCATGAAGACATTGCAGGACTTCCTAATAGTACCCCTTTGTAACTGTTTGTCTTTCTGGTTTGTATTCGTGATGCACAACGCCTCGGTAGTCGAAGAAAACAGTCAGCATCAGCTTGATTTTTCTCCAGACCTGACGTTGGGTGCTTCCTCTGTGATGACTGAGCTGTGGTTTCTGAGTCATACCCATACACCAACGTTTCATCTCCAGTTATCATGGTATTCTGGAACTCAGGATCCTTGTTGGCAGTATCCATCAGGTTCTGCGCAACCTCAAGACAAAGTTGTTGTTGTTCCTGAGAAAGCTGCTTGGGCACAAATTTCACTGCCACTCTCTGCGAGCCCAAATCCTCCTTTAAAATTGCATGTGCAGAATCTTTACTGATCCCAACCCCATCACCAATTTCCCGTACTGTCAAACGATGATCCTCCATTATCAAGGTCCACACTTTCTCGATAACAACTTCATTGAGGCTTGTTGATGGCCTCCCGGAACACTGGTCACTCTCCACCAATGTGTGGCCATCTTTGAACCTGTTGTACCATTCTTTTATTTGGGTAACACCCATGGCATTGTCACCAAAAGCCTGTTGAATTTTGCGAATTGTTTCTGCTTGGGTATCTCCAAGCTTTTGGCAAAACTTGATGCAAGATCATTGCTCCACACATTCCGTCATCACGGGCGAAATGAAAATGTGACGAGTAAGTAGTACAGCACCTCACACGCTGGCTGCCTGACAGCGACTGATGCATCCAGCAAGCCTGCCAAAAACCATGCATGCGCATGAAGGCATGCAGCTCCACTATGCACACTTTTGCCTCCCTAACGTCATTACTTCCCACAGGAAAAAATAAAGTCAGATACTTTTTCGACAGACCTCGTATATCATTTTAATCACTTCATGATATAGTGTGATAACAGGTTACGTTGCATTTAGTTCCACCCTTTGCAAAAAGAACCCCCCCCACTCAGAACCTGGGTACAGGCCGGTGCTACCATTAGTCCAACTAGGCAGCCACCTAGGGCGCAATACTGAACCTTAAAAAATTGTGCTCAGTACAAACTGTACGACATATGCATGGCTCTATCGTACATCTGAATTGTGCAAAAATTGGGTCAGTGCTCATCGTAAAATGAAAGGAGAGTTTGTAAAAGAGTGCTGTTCATTGTTCATAACAGTTTATGGTTCATTGTTAGTCCATAACCATTTTATTGTTTTCAACACTAACAATACTGTTTTAAACTTAAATCAATCTTTTCCAGTGAGCTATGGCTGATAAAAAAAACAACCTTCTAGCCCAATACTGCAAACAAAAGGCAGAACAAGCTAAGGAACAAGCAAAGCAAGAGGGATTCTTGCTGAAATACCTTCATACAGAGGAAGAAAATCAAGAACATAAATATGACTGTACTCTTGTTGAAACTAGCGCTGTGGGAACTGAAAGTTGTGCTCCTACTACAAGTGATATAAACTCTAAGACTGAAGTTCACAAATTGGGGATAATTCTGGAAAATACACAGAGGAAAAAGAGGATGTCAAGAAAACAGAGAGTACTGCAAAGTCTGCAAAAGAAGATGGTATTGTGCCTGATTTGAATTACAGTGACCTGCCAAATGGCCCTACTGTTGCAGTGATAATTTGTGACAGCTTTTAATACAACATGGACCACAGCAGGTTGTATCACATGATTTTCCCAAAGACACAAAAAACAGAAGATTTTATCCTATACACTACAACAGAAGACTGGCAAATGGTGAAGAACTGTGTCATGAATGGTTGATATATTCAACCTCAAAAGATGTGGTTTTTTGTTTTTGCTGTAAGCTGTTCAGCAAAAGAAATGGTGCATCATCCCTACAAGAAACAGGTTCAAAAGACTGGAAGAACATCCGAGTAATTCTTTCTTCTCATGAGAGGAATACTGACCATTTAGAAAACTCAAGCCTGGCGTGAACTTGAATTGCGCTTATCTAAAGAAAAAACAATTGATGCCATTAACCAGCAGAAAATTAGGCAAGAAGAACAATATTGGCGACAAATCTTGCAATGCTTAATTGCTTTGGTAAGAGTTCTTGCCATGCAAAACTTGCCATTCTGCAGTACAAATGAAAAAGTTGTATAGTACTAGTGATGGAAATTTTTTAAAGTTTGTAGAATATCTAACCCTTTTTGATTCTATCATGAATGAACATTTGCATAGAGTTAAAGATAATGAAACTATGGTTCACTACTTTGGAAAAGATATAAAAAGTGAGCTTATACAGCTTCTAGCCAGTGCTGTAAAGCAGCAAATTTTAACACATGCAAACTCAGCCAAATACTATTCAGTTATTCTGGACTGCACACCTGATGTTAATCATATTGAGCAAATGATAATGGTTGTACATTTTGTTGATGTAATCAAAGCATCAGATAATGGGATGTCTGAGTCTGAAGTTATCATAAGAGAACATTTTTTGGGATTTGTTCCACTAAAGGAGTCTACAGGTGCCTATATAGCAGAAACTCTTCTTGAACAGCTTGAGCAATTTGGATTACCAATTGAAAATCTGCAAGGTCAAGGTTATGATAACAGGAGTAACATACATGAAAGGCAAAGAAAATGGGGTACAAAAGAGAGTTCAAGACAAAGCTACGTGCCTTTTTTATGCCCTGCAATGCACACTCTTTAAACTTGGTAGTCAATGATGCTGCTAGGTGTTGTCTGGAAGCAACTACTTTCTTCAATTTGGTTCAACAGATCTATAATTATTTCTCTACATTGACTAAGCGTTGGCAAAATATAACTAGCCATATATCAGACTTAGGCATAATTGTTACACCATTGAGTGAAACAACGTGGGAGAGTCGGATTGATGCTTTGAAACACTGAGATATCATCTTGGTAATATGTATGATGCTTTGATAGAGATCTTTGATGATACAAGCCTAAAAGGTTCATCTGGAAATACTTCCCGAAGTGAAGCCAAGGCCCTTGCTGGTGCAATCAGTAAGTTCAAGTTTGTGGTATCCCTTGTTCCATTGTACAACATCCTTTTTGAAGTCAATCTTAGAAGCAAGCTACTACAAAATAAGGAAGCTGATTTAAATTCAGCTACAAGACAAATGCAAGTGACCAAGAAATATCTCGTGGACTGCAGGTGTGATGAGGGTTTTCAACAAGTTTTGACAGATGCTACTGAGATTGCAAAGGAACTAGAGATACTACCAAACTTTGAGACAGAAAAGCAAGTTAGAAAAAGGAGAAAGAAATGGCAGTTTGAGTATGAAGCCCAAGAAGAAGCACCACAAGATTCAAAGCAGAAATTAAAAATAGGTTTTTACTATGCTGTTTTAGACATGGCCATACAATCTGTGGAAGAGAGATTCCAACAGCTACAACAATATAATTCACTATTTGGCTTCCTGTATGATATATACAATATAAAGAAAAAATCTATCGAAGATGTACTTAAGGACTGCAAGAATTTGGAAAAATCATTGATGCATAATGGAAACAAAGATATTGATGCTGAAGATCTGTGTTGCGAACTTGTAGCAATAGCTTGAAGAATTCCAAAGTTTATTCCGCCAGAAGAAGTACTTCTCTTCATACAACAACAAAAACTCCTGGATAATGTTGTGCCTAATGTTTCCATTGCTCTAAGGATCCTTCTCACACTTCCAGTATCAGTGGCAAGTGGTGAATGTAGTTTCTCAAAGCTCAGACTTATAAAAGCTTACATGCGCTCTACAATGTTGGAAGAGAGACTAGTTGACTTGGCAGTTATATCAATTGAACATGCCTAGGCATCAGCACTTGATCTGGTTTAATTGGTGACAAAATTTTCAAAGGAAAAAGCACGCAAAGTGAGATTTTGATGTGTCTGAAATTGAAACTTGTATGGGACATTTTTAACTTTGTTTGTCTGTTTGTTTTTTTTTATCGTTCTGATAGAATGATTTTCCAACTCATGTGGTGATTGAACTTTTATTTTTTATTCTGCATATCTAAAACTTATTGCTCAAACCAAGAACTGTTTTCTTTATCTGTAGTTTCCCAAACGACATGTTTTGTCATATTTTTTTACTGCCATATTAATGGATATTGCACTTTTAATATCGTTGGTGTTGACATCTTATTGTAGTTATTCTTGCAATTTAAAATAAATTTAGCAGTTTCAAGTTTTGTGCTTTTTATTTTTTCTATAAATATGTTTTTAAAAACTGAAGTTGGCATTTTGCAGAGAGGGGGTGCAAGTAGCTGGCCTTGCCTAGAGCGCAAAATAGTCTGGCACCGACCCTGCTCATGGTGCACTGAAACTTGGTCAAGGAAGCTGAAGATGGTTAATGAATCAACCTTGCTCTCTCCAACCTCAGCAAAAGTGTTTTGGAAGTACTGGTTATGGTTAATAATGAAACAACTCAGTGCTCCAACATAAAAAAGGTAGGTAAATACTTGAAAAGAAATTTCATCAACATCTTAAACAGGAAAGAAGTAAAAAAATAAACAACAAAAAACTTGCTGAGTTAACAGCAAACAAACCATTCCAATATTCCAGTGTTTATAATGTGGTAGGCCTTCATGTCAAGAATCAAACTTTACAGCCACCAGCAAATTTACATTCATTGATCAATTAAGCTGGTGGTCATGCACGACACTAATGATTAAAATGGAAATCTGGAGTTGTGGAATGAGGAGTAACTAATGCATCACCATGCAAGCAGCTGATATTAGACTGTCTGCTGGCAGAAGTGGAATCTGCAAGATGATAATTGGGAAGAGCATGCATCATTTGCCCAATTGGATCACTAGATGGTACCTTTTCTGTCCCTGCAAGCCGCTTCTGTTTAGTTGTGGCAGTATACTGATGCCATTACTTATTTTGCACTCCTAACTGCTGCTGCTGCTGCTGTTGTTATCACTGAAGACACCGCAGGATAATCCTGAGGAGTGCCATCGATGTGCTTGGGAGGCGAATTAGCTCCTTCATACTGCGTCCCAGGCCAAGGCGTTGGCGCTCCGCTAGGAAGGCGGGACACCGTAGCCAGAGGTACTGCTACTGCTATAGTGGATGCAGTGTGTATAATCACAGCCGTATCTGTATGATCAGCATTAGTAGGGTGGTGGTTCTCCGAAGCGGACTTTCAGCAATTATACATATAGAGTTTTATCAAAACGCATTGTGTCAACATCAAACCATCTACATTATCTTTTTTCATCTTATAATGGCTGGTGAAGAAACAACAATTATTCCATTGAGTTTAAGCTGAGAGCAATTGACAAGTGGCATGAAATGGAGAAAAATGTGAGTTAAGACACGAGCCACCGGATGTTAATGTTGGTCGCATAACCCTGTAAAAGTGGATCAAAAAAGAACAGCAGTTCTGCTCCATCAACAACAAAGCGAAGCGTGTGAATCAGAATCGTCACCATCTGTTGAAGTTTGATGACCTGGAAAAGGAGCTCGCTGAGTTCATTCGAGAAGAGTGATCAGCGACACTGAGTGTTTCGTACAAGATGGTACACAAGTGAACTCAAAGAATTCCATCTTGTGGTGGAATGTACTATTGATTTTATGATTTGATTGTTTTATGCGCTATCCATTTTTTCTTGAAAGATAGAAAATTAAACTTTATTGTTCTGGCTTTGTGTTTTCACAGGCGGCATTCTCACAAGCTCAATGAGGAAAAATTCAAGTACAATGACTTCAAGATGGAAAGCAACGGTTGTCTGTGGCGTTCCATGCATGCAACAATCTTGGACAGTGAGCTACAGTTGAGTTAAAAAATTTTTTTTGTGTGGGTGGGTGGTCAGAAGTATTCAACACTGTAAAAATATTTTCTCCATAATAAGCTTTTCCCTCTACTTTAATATTAACATTCTGTTTCCAGTACTCAGGCGTGTGAAAACGAAACTTTCGCAGCAGCGCTGCTTTGGATCTGCGGAGGAACAGCGGGATGTGATTATCGAAATTTTGCATGAAATCCCTGGCCACAAAAGGATTCTCTCATCAAGTCATGTGTTCAGTATGGATGAGACCCCCGTTTCATCCACTGCATTAAAAGCAGTGTTGCGTTTGGTAACTTTTACCAAGTACCAAGTTTGCGAAAGTTTTTTACTTTTATTTTACTGGGTACCGAGTTTGAACTCAAATTTTACTTTACAGATTACCGATTTTAAGGTTCGAATTTACCGGTAATTACTGGTAATTTATTTGTAGAAGGTACCTGTGAAGTACGCTGTTCGCAGCAAATCTAAATATTAAACACTTGAAGTTTCACAGAGCGTTGTGTGATAGCCCCCTGCTGCCGCTCTGCAGGCTTGTCTCCCTCGGCAGGCACTCCTGGTTGCATCATAGGCCTCTGCGATAACTCACACTTGCATCCCCAGCCCCCCAGCGCGGCTTCCTGTCACTCCGCCGTTCTCATGGAAGCACGGGCAATACACACTGGCAAGAGATTGTCCATTTCATGATCAAAGTTAGCTTCTTCAGAATCAATTCCTTGTGTTATTCGTTTTTGTTGATGACTAGAAAACCTACATAAATCAGTAAGCTACGAAATTAATAATATATGTGAACAAAACGAGCATTTTTGACATTTTAAACCTGTAAAATGCGAACTTTTGAAAATATGAAACTTTACTGAGTTTTACTGGGTTTTACTGGTAATTGACGGTAACTTTACCAGGTTTTATTTTTTTACCGATGCAACACTGATTAAGAGTGTTCAGCAGAAACTTAATCTGTCCAGGAGGGTCTTTGGCTTCCTCTGTCATAAAGAGAACGAACTTCCTGGCCTTCTCTGGTCAGCAGACAGCTTGGAGTAGCCGCATGGCTTCAGAAAATGGCAAATTCACTCCAACCGAACTAATATTCACAATATGAGAGAAGCTTCTTACGCCTAAAACAAGCAGTCATCGACTCCAATGTGCTCGACAGACAACAAAGACATGGTGGATTACACGGTGAAGAGTTAATTCTGCATGTATAGCTGTGCTGTCATGAAAACCAATAAACCTTCACCCAACTTAGGGCAGACTCCTCAGTTAAAGATCGCTTTCTTCAGCTGGTGACATCAGAGGACGGTGGCTGGAGTAAAAGTCGGTACAGTGACCAATCATAAACATATGGCGAGGTTGGAGGTGACGTAAGCCTGTTGTTTTTTGTTAACTAAAACAGTTTATGGACACATGGAGAGAAAACTCTGTACTGAGGTGAGCACTTGTGGTATTTAGTAAATCCCACCTCTCCTGAAGCCTCACTTATAAACATCCATGGCGGGCTGAACATGAACCGATCTATCCGCACTTCACAGCCATACAACTTTACATCACAGTCAGAAACTTTCCAGCTTAAATAAAATCGATAAGTGCAAAGGAAAAATCATTAATTAATGTCAATTTTATTCAGATGCATAGGTGAGAAAATTGATGTCATCATAAATTAAAACAAATTCCAAATGAATATTGCATTGGCATAATGCATAAATGTGTGAAATTAAAATTATATTAATTACAGAGCAGATTTTTAAATAAAGTCAATCTCTAAGAAAAGATGAACAAGATTATAATGTTTTTTCTCTCTTTTTTAATGTTGTCATACCTTATATTTGTACATTCATTGTCAGGACATTTTAAAGTTGACATCTACAACACAATGTTTACATATTTGCATTTTCAGTTTAAACTACCATTTATTACATTGTGAAATCTGCTTTCATGGAGATATGGTTGGTTGTTTTTAAAATAAATTTCCATATTATAGGGTGACTTGTTCATTTTACTATAAAATTATACAGGATTAGTATAGCTTAAGAATTTCAAAAAGTAGGAAATCATTGTGGGTTATTAATTGTAGGACCATATTATACTAATACAGACCCAATTCCCTCTTGTAATTAGTGCTTTCAAAAATAAAATTGTTTACTCTAAGCATTACACATTAAACAAATTATGACAGAAAAAGAGAACTTTTTATTTGAAGTGTTGCTTGATATTACAGCTTTCTAATAACTATTGCAGCTTTGTTAATTGATTAATGAACAAAAATAGTTCATTTCCTTGTCATTGAATTGTAAAAATGTTTCATATTTTACTGAATACATCAATTTCATGAATTCGGCTTAATGATGGTTGCAAGGAGAGTAAGATGATAGTTTTTGCTCTGTAAGATTATTGATTATAATTAATAATTGCTGTTGAATATATTAATTATCAACATTGAAATTAGTTTCTTAACACATTGTAAGGTGATATGCACATCATATCATTGTAAAGCATTCTTAGCGAAAACTTTTTAAATCCAGAATTTGTAATAGGTGTAGAAAGTCTGCATCTAAAAACTCACGGACAGAAAGTGCTGTTTAGCATTTTAACAAACTAATGAGTCATCAAAAGATTATTGCTAACTTGTATTGGCAATTTTCAATGATGAAATAGAACTAAAGAAATGTGAAGAATTTTTCTGAAAAAAAAAAAACAAACTGTACTTGCATAGCATCTGTTCAGAAAAGATTTCTTTAATGAGGAAAATGTTTTTCTTTTTGTTTAGCAAAAAGTTTGAAGTAGGTTGCATGTTACGGGACACAGGCATGGAACACAATTTTAAAATATTAAGTCATTGTCTAAAATTTGTTGTAAGAAATTTAGCACATCAACAAGTATTGTTTAATTTTGTAATTAATCATGAACAGTTTAATGATTATGGTATTGAATCTGAATTGTATGTACTTTCCCTTACATACATCTAATGCTTTTTTTAAAAAGAAATCTGCATAAAGCTAATGAACTAATGTCAATTATAGTTATGAATCATTTACTATAAGAAACAAATAGATAATTATTTTGAATAACTATTTAAAATTTTATCAAAGTGAATAATCTAAATTTCCATACTTTTACTGCTTGTATGTAAAAGGAATAGATACTCAAGAAAGATTCAGATTAATTAAAAATAATTGTGTTAATTATCTGATTTGTACTTGTTTTCATTTGTATTTTTTCTTCTAACACTTAAATGAATTACACAATAAACAATACTAAAGTTTTACAAATTTATTTTAGTCCTTAAGAGTTAGAATAATCCTTTTTTATAATTCACTTTCCATCAAACTTGATACACTTAAATTTTAAAATTACAAACAACTTAATGTTATTTTTTAAGAGTTTTATTGGAACAAGTCTATTTACAATGATGAGTTCCTAGGGACCCATAATTGACCAAACTTCACCTGCACCAGGGCATGTATTTAACATTTTTCTGATGGAGATTTTCAGGTAAAATAAATGCAAACTTTTAATATATTCTGATAATAACAATTACTTAAGTTTAGTTATAATTTTGCAGTTGTCATAGATGTAATATGTTCTGGAATTTTCTTAGCTTAACTTATGACTAGTAAGTGAAGTATTTCCTTAATAATGGCTATTGATCTTAGACTAGTCAGTTCTGTAAATCTGGTTTTTTGCCTGCACCATTTAGGTCCTAGATACTGATGGTGAACTAACAGTGCTGCTTAAATTACTATGACAATTTTCTTTTAGTTACTAACAAACAAAACTATCAGCAGAAAGTGTTTACAAGGCTTGATGTTCAAAACACGTAATGTTTGTGGCAGATATGTTAATGAAGAGAACAGTTTAGAAGTTTCATTAAAAAATATTTTACTTTTGCAACTTCATGCAAACCTTAATGGCCTTATTACTCTACAGACCAAGCTACTAAAGCAGCTGGGAGACTATTGACTTGGTGGGATCAAAACATTTGAAATTTGGTTTAGAAAAATTCATAACTTCAATATAAATGTAATAAAATTTTTAGCAAAAAAACACTTTAAAAGAATTATTTGATAATATTTTTTAAATAATAAAAATAATGTGAACATTTTATACAGAAACAACATATTGTTATGTATCCAATTTATTTGATGATGTACTATTTTAAGAGTTTAATTGCTGACAAAATTCTGATAGAAAGTAATATTTATCCCTACTGATATGAAGCAAAAAACTTTTGTGCTCACAATAACTCAGATTTTTTATTTATATTAATTAGTATTATCCTTGAATTTGTTTCATATATTTGGTAATAGTTACTAGATATTTAAAATACTATTTTTTTTTTATAAAATAAAAATACATTTGGTTCCATTTGTATTAAAATAAAATAATTTTATTTAAAATATTTACTTTTGTTTTCAAGTCATTCATTCTGCAGCCAGCATAAAAACGTTATAGTTTCTTCTTGTTGTTCTTAATTTATAGTTGAATTAGTTAGTATTTAATTAACTATTACAAGAACAAAGAGAAAAATGCTGTTTATTAATTACTTTATGTATAATGGAATCAAAAGTGGCATTAATGCAAATAATTTGCAGAAAGCAATTTCCTTTATATCCTGTACTAGATTATTATTGCCTTTACTTCATTACAAGTATAAGGGAGACTGGGGCTATTTGTTACAGCATCAGTAATTCCTAATTAAATGTATAAATAAGATATAATCAATGTCATATGCTCTAACCATCAATAGTTATAGTTTGTTACTACATACTAGTCTACTACCACATAGGATTAATTCAGTGAATGAAAGCAATCATTATAAGCACCATCTGTTGAAATTAAGTCAATAAAAGAAATTTTATAAATAAATAATCAACAGAAGAAAATAATGACACAGCAGCAGAAGTTGCCATGGACTATCTATGGATTACAGCAGTTACTGGCATCTATTTTTGAAGAATCAAAGATAAGCAAAGAATTCACTATAAAAAAAAAAAACCAAAAGCTAAATCACTTGTCATTATCCATGTTCTATCAAACTGTTAATAAATAAATTAATTAATGCTCAAAGGGTCCCCTCTATCTATTTATACTGATGCATAAAATAAACCAGTTACATCAATCATTAGAGAAAAGGTACTAAATTTAACAGTAGTAGTAGTGTATGAGTCCAATAATGCACCTGTTAATTATGGAAAACAGGATTCTGCATTTATAAAGCTAAATTAAGAATTTTCAAAACAAACGATTTCTGACAAATGTAATTGTCTTGTTATTCATAATGCTTCCAAGTTTGGCTAAAAACATTTATCAAGAGATGTTGAATCATTAGTTACAAGTTTTTAATAAATTTTTATCTGCAACAAAAAAAAAAAAGTTTAATGAAATGAAAAATTGCTTTGATTTTGTTGAAAAAGAACATTAAAAAATTAGTTTTATCCTTGTTCCGACAATTTATCTATCCTTTTTCCTGTATTAATCAGTTGGTTTTTTGTTGGCCAGCTGCTAAAAAAATTTTTTTACAGCAAGGTGAAGAGAAATGTTGAAAACCCATTCAGAATTTCATAAAAGATTAAGACTATTACTTTTAGATAAAGAATTTGCTTAGAAATAGTGTGAATTTGTGTATTTATATATGTTTTCTGAGAAGCCATCAGAAACATTTTGATATTATGTCACAAAATCATAATTTTTTACTCCTTCTATGACTTCAAGATGAAACAGTACTTACGTAAACTTTCATATGATTAAAAACAGGTAAATATGGTTCTTCAATGACAGAATTGCTTACCTTGAAAAATGGTTTAACTTCAATGAAAACATTCTACAATCTATTGAAGTATTAAGTTTGCAAAGAGATAGCATACATTTTGAAGACATCTTAAAATATGTGCCTGCATTGAAGGGAAGTTGATGACGACATTTATGATGTGTTTTGCATTCCACATGTTAATGTACCAAACCTAGCTTGCTTTTGAAAAATAGTAGGGCAAAAAAATGTCTGCATTTGAGTGAACAAATCTAAAATTAGTGGAAAGCTGCTAGCCATGAGTAACACCTTTGCTAAAAGAATATTTAGTTTAATGAATAATAACAAAATATGGTTCAAGCTGTGAAATTAAATTATTGTCATGTAAGGACTTTCATGCACATGCTATGAAAGACAGGAAAATCAAATGAAAGATACTCTTTTAATGTATCCAGCAAAGTAACTCTTAGTTTTAATCTCATAAATTTGTATGCTTCACTTGTGAAAATGAACTTAATAACAAAATGAAATTTTAGATCAACATTCCGCTTGTATCTTGCTTCGGAATTCTTACAATAAATAAGCGTTACCACACTTTGTACATCATGACTACTGTAGCCATAAGTGATAGATGCTTTACACCTGCATTTAAAATATCCTGTTCTCTGTTCATGTGAGTGTTTCTGTTAGAGAATAGATCTATATTTTTAATAGTAGCCAATGTGTGTAGGATACTTGCTAATGAATGTTGGCCGTTTTCAGGCACCACACTGCATTGTTTACTTGTTAAATCTTCTCAAAAGTTGGTTTATACACCCCCTGAACCTTTTTATTCATTGTTATAAATAACATTCATCCTTACCAAACACATTTAATATACATTTGACTATCCGATTACCAGTCACGCTGCGGAATATTTCCCTAGACAGCAGAAGAAAATGACAACACAGGTGGCACCACCTCCCTCTCTTTTATTTTTATTTTTTTTGTTAAAATTCAATTTTTGTTTTATAAGGAATACTTGTGTTACATAGAATATCATGCAATTTTCTTTCAACAAACGCTATGTAAAGACATTTTTATAGTTGTACAGTAATACATTGTTAAAATATTTTGTCAGACTCTGACTGTAGCCTCTAATGTTCTGCCGAATAGAAAATTAAAAAATATGCAATTCAGTAAGTGTATAAAATCAATAAAAATGTTAAATTATAAATAATTATAAGTTAATATTTAAAACATATAAACTTTAAGAGTTATAAATTTTCTTTTTGAATGGTATTGAGGGTATAGCTGCAATTTTGTATAGGCACATCCACGCTGTGTTGATTTTGTTTAGTTTAGCTCCCAGTTTTCTATGTCTGAGGTGAAGGCTGATATATTATGATATATAGGCTGCTGGCTTCACTCCTAAGACTCTTTAAAAAGTATCTTGTCATCACAAATAATTAAGTCTGAGATTTTTTTTTAGAGTTTAACCACAATATTGCAGACCAATTTGGGTTGTACAGAATTTACATTTGTGCTTTTCTTGAAAAAAAAAATGCCTCCTGGATGCTTAAAGTTAAGATTTATGATATTTTCGGATCTTGGATTCCACGATTTGGTTTGTACTGGTCTCTAAAGTAGCAGTTTGTATTTTAAACAGGTATTTAAAAGGTATGTAGTGCATAGACTTCGACTGTAAGCGAAGAATAGAGTTACATTCTTTTCCTTGATAAATTTACCTTGTGATTTAGGGAATAATGAGAGGGTTCTCAAATTCTACATGTGTACTGAGAAAAGAGTAGACTAGCATCTGAAGGCTTTTTAAAAAGAAATTAGTAATTTCAAAATTCTGTTTAATGATTGTACTTTTTATTTTTTCTGTCATTTGCTGATTATTTTTTTAAATCTTGATTTATTATCAAAGCATTTATAAACTAAATCATTGTATGGTAATTAAAAACCTTATTCTACTTGTCTTGTACGATACTTAAACATTTTTAAAATTTAATGTCTTTTGTATAGGGATCAATTTTCTGGTATCAAAAAGGTGTTTGTTCAGTGCAAAAAAAAAATTTATCAGATATGACAACAGAGGTATCCATTATAATGGAAACAGGTGTAGTTGTTAATGATGTAGGTCAAAATAAAGTAAAGAGAAAAGTAAAGTGCCCAACAAAAAAAGAAAGAAAGAAAAAGAAAAGCTGATAAAAGCAATTACAAGATGAATAAAAGTGTAGACGATTTGGCTGACATTGGAGGAGAAAATGTGGAAGAAAAACTTGTAAGCACAGAGCAGCAACTGAAACAAAGTAAAAGTAGAGGTGATGTTAAATATGCAAATATAAATTTGTTATTAGAAGAAAATACACTGAACAGTGTGTGAGAAAGGAAAGCTTTGAAATATGTTAAGGTTGCAGGTGATGATGATGACAAAGATGCTAACAAGAAAATTCCTGAAAGGGAAGCATCAAAAGACATTCATCTAATGGAGAGAAAGATGATAATTGTGAAGTGAACTTTCTAGTTTCAGGAGATTTAAAGAATGTCGAAGCAGTGGTACTGAGAAACAAGTTGGTTAAGGAGTCAGCTCGAGGTAAGCAAATTATTGAGGGATCAGAAGAGGAAGATGTGATAATGAAATCAAATGAGAAGTTGGACTCAGAAAAAAGAATCTGCAAAACAAAGGAAGAAAAGGTTTGCAACAGAAGAAAATATGGATCATTTGGGTGAAGAAATGAAGGAAACCATTTACACAAGAGAAAAAAGGATGTTGATAATACACCAAGAAAACATTCCATCTCATCTTTAAAGAAAACAAAATCAATGACTTTGGCTAAGTCTAATGTAACTGACCTTCAGCTGGAAATGGAAGGAAACTGAAAAAAAGCTGTGATTTCATAGATAATGGAGGAAGTGTAATCAAAGACAGCAGTAATTTAGACTGGGAGAAGGTAAGAGGTATGTACTGTAACATCACTAAAACTCTGTCAAAGTACCTGAGCAGTTCACAAACTCTAGTTCAGATTCGAGTAAAATGCTTGCTAAAATGAAATATACTACAAATTTTATTTGTAGAAGGATTTCATACAGAGGAAGCTGTCAAGGTATTTGAAAAGGTGGTAGTCTGTGGGAGAAAAGTCTGGTGAATAAGCTGGGTTAGGGAGAACTTCGTACCCCAACGGTTTCAGTTCTGAAGAGTCACTTTTGCAACATGAGGATGAGCACTATCGTGGAGCAGGATTGGGCGTCTTAGATTCACCAATGCTGGATGTCATTGAACAACGTTTAATTCATGACAGTACCTTTCAGCTGTGATGGTTTCGCCAGGTTTTGTTTCTTATGACAACTGAAGAGCAGACCTTCAATTGACAATTTTGTTGTTGTTGTTGTTGTTCATTTGACTCGTGAGGCACCCACTTGTCAAGCCTTTCACCTTGCCGATTGCATCAAGATGCTGGGAAACAGTTACAGTACTTACGTCAAGCTCTCCAACAATTTCTTGCACTGTTTTTCTTGTACTGACTTCAACTGAGGCTTTTAGATGGTCATCATCACAGCTGGAAGGACGTCCACTATGTTCCTTATCTTCAAGGCTCACATCACCTGATCAAAACTTTGCAAACCATTATTGTACTGTGCGCTCATTCGCTGTGTCCTCATCCCATGCCTGCTTAATATTATGAGTTGCCTCGTTCGCTTTGTTGCCTGGTTTGAACTCGTGAAGCAAAATGGTACAAAAATCTTTCCTATCCATGCCCACTCAGAACCCTGAAACAAATATTCATTTTACGATTTTTATAAAGGTAGGTATTGCATAATGTATTACAAAGCACTGCTACATACACTTTCACAAGCATGCATAAATAAACCCCAAATTAACATAATATTAAAACTGACAAACCTTTTGTAATGACCTAATAGATGCTCCTGAGTTGCTGAAGAAAGTGCAATTAGTAGTCAGCCTTAAATTACAGTTATGTAACAGTATTGCTAATATTGTTAAATTTCTTGATAGTAAATGAATGTATTATTCATTAGTATTTAATATAATTTATTTACATATCTAATTTTCATTTTAAATTATTCAGATTTGTTTTTGAACTAATTTTTTTTCTTTTCTTAGAGAGAAAATAACCTTTGATTGGATTGCTTATGTTAAAAGCAAAATAAATCTGTTCACCAGAGACTTGAGAAAATCCGCCCATAAGGTAAGATAAGTCATTGCATCATTACTTTTATTTTCATTTAATAATTTATTTTTATTCGTTTACTTATTTCTATTCCTGTAAAGCTTATTTCCAAAATGTAGCTACCTGAAGAAAGAGATATATTCAAACAAAAACTGGAAGTACAACAAAAAGCTTTATTTGCCTACCTGGTTTATGTTCTTGGGAAACTAATGCAGTTCCAGTTTTCGTTTATTGTTTTTCTGCATCTTTTTAGGAAAATACTGATGCTTTGTGTTGTTGCAGTTCATACACTTCATATTCATTTCTTTGTTTATTATTATAACTAAAAGAATGCCAAAACTGATTGATTAATAGAAGTAATCTGATCCTGCTGTAGTCCTCTTCTAGATTGTTCATACTTGCACTGACATGGTGTATGCATTTATGACCATTTGAAATTTAAGGAGCCCCTTGAATTTGGAAATTCTATTTATTTTTCTTATAGACAACATCATCGATCATTTTACTTTATAGAAAGAACTACCATAAATTCTTTTTTAACTTAATGGTCTGTAGATATTGAAATTGATGGACTCATTTATTTTTTTTGCGTAGGTTGAAAACAAGAATAAGACTGACACAGTAGCTGTAGTCTGATTACTGATGCTAAAGGAATACTTAATGCTATAGTTTACTCTGACCAAGAAATTGTACCATGGCTACATCGATTGTTATCTCCGAGAGGTTCACTTGTTCTGCCATGGAATATACATTAACAGACTCTGCTGCCATCCTCTCCTACAGGATTACAAAAGAAATTCAGTCGCAAGAGTGCATAACTTTTCAGACTGGATCTTTCTTCAGCAAGAACCCCGACAACAAATTGCAGGAGATTACAGTAAGTTTTAGCTTTTCTTTTGTTACCTTGGCATTGTTCAAGTTTAGTCTGGCAGTAAAAGTGAGATTTTAAAAAGGTTCTATAAGAAAAATTTATTATTACTAACAAAACAAATATTCTGTTTTGTTTACTAACTTAAAGATATATTGCACTTTTTTATATACATTCCTTTTTCAACATTGTACACCCCTTTCTGTCAGTGGATATTTTTAGTTGATAAACTCAAATTTTATTAGAAGATTACATTTTTAAAAATGTTTTTTTGGAATTTGAGGAAAGAGTTCACTTTATGGGTGAAAAAATAAGTAAATTAGATAAGTCATTTCAAATTTGAGATTATCAAAAAAAAAAAGAAAATTGCTAAAAATATTAAACATGATATGGTGACCTGTGTCAGCCGATGGTATTATGGCATCTCTTCCTTTTACACTGCATGAGACGTAAACACATGGCAAGTCATGAAAATTGTTCTGTTAGGTAAAAAACTTTTTGGAATCAGATCAGCTAACCAAAATTTGTGTTCTATTATCCGAAAATTGCTGGCCTTAACTTTAATTTTAGTCTCTGGAATATTTCATTTGCCATAATTTTGTTTTACAGAGGATTTGTTTACTGTATACAGGTTTCAAAGAGATTTCCAAAAGCGAAGTTTTAAAGAAAGAAACTAATTGGAATATATGTAATCAATAATTCTATTAATAGTGTTCAAGAAAATTTATTTGCTGCATTCAATCCAGGTTGGCTGAAAACGAAATTCTGTAAATTTGATTTTGTTGCTCTGCAGGTGAACAGCCTTCAGCAAGGATTTGAGAAAGCAACTGTATAGAGTGTAAAAGAATATATAATGGTAAGCTAAGCTTCCCTTGCTACAAAGAAATAGAAACAAATGGCTGAAACATTCAATAAACTAAAACTTTTGAACAAAACTGTCTTGTTTTCAACAAAATACTTCAGTCAAAGTGAATCGGTATAATTTTTTATTCTTTAGTAGCCTGTTTTAAAAAAATTTGTTTTTTTTTAACTGTTAATAATGTCAAAGATTGTAGTTTCAGGCAATAATTCAAATTTTTGATTGGATTTATGCAGGGTACACTATTTGAACATATTTAATTATTTTAAATATTAGATATAGTGTACTTAATATTATTGCAAACACTAACTTCTACAACTGGAGGCATTTGATGATGAAGCATAATGCCATGATTGCTTCTAATAAGTGTTTCCTTTTCTGTATCTCAAGGAACTTGGGCATTTCTGTCT
Organism: Nautilus pompilius; assembly: GCA_018389105.1. Lineage (NCBI taxonomy): Eukaryota > Metazoa > Mollusca > Cephalopoda > Nautilida > Nautilidae > Nautilus > Nautilus pompilius. Next base: position 76,481 of record JACATO010000611.1, on the reverse strand, counting down.
TCATTTGTTTAGCTGTGGGAGAAAAACAGAATACACAGAGAAATCCATGCCAATGGACTGGAAGGTGTTTATATCTTTGAAATTGCAGTTCTTGGTTTGTGTTTTTTTTAGATCGTAGTCATCACTCTGTGTGCCCTAGGGATTCACGTTTGAATAGTTCTGTCTTTATACCCAGAGCCCCTAAGAGAAATTGCAAAGACAAGAAAGATAGGTACTGATTCTGTAATGGTGAGCTTTTCAGCAGCTTGTGAATTTTTAACTCACAGGTACACAGTTGATATTCAGTACCAGGTACATGGTTGCATAAATCTAAATAATGTACCCAGATGATAAAATTTTTTATTTCTGTAATTTGTAATTGCAAATCTGAGTGTTACTTTGTTTGTCATGACAAAAGCAACAACAAAATTACTAAAAAAGAAAAAAAAACCCACACTATTAGAGGTGTTTAATTTCTATTCCCCCACTACATTGTGGTCCTAGCATGATATAGCTCTTATGGCACGAATAAAGACCATTTGTTTTGATTCTGCTGTCAGGTTCTATTTGATCATGGCATAGGTTTTTTATGAATAATTATCTCTCTATAAACTGAAAAGTAACTATTTTAATAAAAATAGAATTTATAATTACATTCATCTATATGTATGTATTTTTAATACATTTTAATTCTGCTTGAAAGGTTGGCATCATACTTCATAATTTTATCCATCAGTGCACAACTTAAATTAATAGTTTTAGACCTTTTTACAAATATTATGTTAATTAATTCATGAATTCTGATGATTAACAGTTAATTGCTAAGAATGGTCTGTTAAAACAATATGAAGACACATGTTTGTCACTTCATTTCCATTCTCCTTATGTAAATTTAGTTTCCTTTGGAAAACTTTATTTAAATATAGTTTATCTGCTTAAAATTGAAGACTTCAATTTATAAAAATTTAAAATTATATTCAGTCATGTTAATTTTTTAATAATCTAACCTTTTTCACAGTTCACCATTGAATATTAAGTTTGTTTAATAGTGACATAATAGTTTTTTTTATTGTTATGAAATGCAAACCAAAATTTGGAAAGAATAATTTTGTTACTGTTTCCAAAAGAAAAACAAAAGATTTTATAAAAAATAAAAATCTCACAGAACACTAATACATTTGAAAAATGCTATTTTGGTTTGGAATTTTACATCAGAAAAATCTACAAGAAGATGATCCAACTGGTTTGATTTTATTAGGTGACCAAGAGACAGAGAAACAGATCATCTACAGCAGTTTTCTATAGGAGTCAGTCAAAAATTAAAAAAATAAAAACTTTGGTAAATGCTAGAGAGAAGTCAAGTTTTTATTAGTCTCAGATGGAAAGGAAAGTGTTTGTGAGCTGAAGAAATCTGCTTGAAGACAACTGAGACAGAAATACCAGAATCCAAAAGGAAAAAAAAAAGTTGGTATATGAAGAGAATCAGGATGATGATGATTTCATTAGTTACTCTGAAGACCAGCCAAGAAAACATGTGCTCCAATTCTGTTGACATGAAAAAACATAAAGAAATAGAAAACATCAAATACTGATATGTTTTATATTCTATTTTGAAATTAAAATATTCCAAAATGTTCAAATTAAAAAAAAAAAGTATTCTAAGGAAACTGCCATGATATATTTGTCTTTTGGTTAGATTAGGTTGAATGAAAACAACTCTGCAATAGTATGTATTCAAAGAATTTATAGAAATGTGTACACAAACAAATAAAAGATTAGAAATTTTTAATGGAAGTTTAAAACACTAGTTTCACTAGAGTTAGAAATTAAATGGTTTAAGGGAGACAATTACTGCAGTACATCTTCCTGTTGCTTCCAGTGGTATATGAACACCAGCACAATAATATGAAGGGGTCAGCAGTTTGCTGCATTATTATGTTTATTAATATATTGCTATTGCAGAATATCATCAAGGATACACTAATCATGGGGTTGTTGCTCAAGAATTGCCCCAAAACGTTTTTTGTCATGTTGCATAACAATTGTGTATCTGGTCTCTATTTTCTATGAAACGCATTTTTAGAAAACTGAACAAAACCTATCTTGATACTGGTGATATAATTGAATACACATCTTTTGGATATTTTTGTTTTTATTTCTCAGCAACTCTGGAATTTGTTGTCTGTAACAACATGACTATACTTCCATACTGCATTATTCATCTGAAAAATGTTTCCTATAGTATAATTGGGCAGCTTTTGTTTACATATTAAAAATGTCTGCTTGCTTTTGACAATTTTCTGTACAGCACGAATAACTTTATCAATCCCAGTATTCACTGATTTCAGGAAAATACTAACTTCATAAACTTTTATTGTGTTAAATCCTATTAAATATTTGCATGTAGCCACTCTAAAAGTGATTTTGAAGAAGAAAAGAGAATCTAGGCTGAAATTGTCTAAGATAAAAAAAAAAGACTGTAACAGACAACATTGAGCTAAACACAGATTGAATCTAGGTACTGTAGTAGTTTTATTGTTTGTTATGTACAGCACATACTATACATCTTTTGGTAATTAAAGGTACAGGATTTATCGCAGCCCATTTTGGTGATTTAGTGATGGTTATGATTGTACAGCATGTCAGTAGCATTGTGTTGAACAAATTTATCTGATTACAGATGACTAGTTCCAAGCTGAGGTGGTCATAATGTAAATGTTTGGGATCATAACACCTGGAAACTTTCCTAGTGTAATGACCACCAACCAATTTCAGAGAGGAAAGAACCTATTAGAACTCCTGATTAAAAGTGTGAGAGAAACTTCATCATTGGCTAGTCTCCAAAGATGGCATTGGTTAATCAGTGGGTATTGAATCAAACCACTTCATTGCCACTGTGCTTACCTACAGCCCATATATGGGAGCACTTAGATTGGTCAAAAAGCAAGCTAAACTTTAAAAACTTGTGAATAACACCCATTGCAAAAAATACTGAAATCATGCTGCTACTCAATTTTTATTTTTAAGTTTTAATGGCTTTATTTGCATTTAGCCTAAACTACCATTTTAAAAGCTTTTTGAGCTAATAAAATTGTTTAACTAATATCAGACTCCCAAAATCATCTATGATAACTCAATAAGAGTTTATTAACACATTTTTAAAACCATGGAACACTTAACATTACTGACAAACCTGCTTTTATTTGTTTATATATATAACATTTCTGTCGATGAAAGATTAAGTTTAAAGGGCAAATTGGGAACCATAATGGTGCATACTCCTCTCCAAAGTACCTGTACATATGTTATATGGCTCTGAGCCACCTTTTTTTTTTTAATGAGCGAAAGTAGATTAACATTTATTTAAATACTTAACTGTGGTGGATGTCTTCATTTTATACTGTAAAAATGATTGATAAATGATGAATTTTGGTATGGTATGCAGAGTAGAACAATGATTTGATCAATTTTTCAAATTTCCTGACTACATTTTTAAAAATAAATTTATTTGAGTAATTAATATAAATTAATTTTGAGCATTGCTCAGATAGTGTAAACGAGTTTAAAGGTGTTTATAAACATGACTGAGTATTATTGTGATTCTAAATCTAATTTTTATTCATGAGATCTTACTAATTTAAATATGTAATTAATTATATTTGGGTTATAGAATTAATTTCTTTTTTATTATATATCAAAATAATTTTTGTCTGTGTCACATTGTATTTATTTTTTCCTTGATTCTTGTGTTTCTGTGAAACCATTATACCTGATTTATCTGTATTGTGTTAAATAAAGATTATTGTAGTATTTAATATAAATTAACTAATTTGTTTGCAAACATTACTGTACTAATACTTCTGTTATCATGTGTGTTGTTTCTATTCTTGAGAATTTACAAATTTAGATATTTAATTATTTTCGGAGTAGAGAATTAATTTGTTCTTGATTAAATAATTTTTAAAATGTATTTTTTTTACTGGCTTTTCTTTATAATAGTTCTGTTTTGTAACATTTTTGGCTTATCCCTTATGCCTAAGTTTTGTTTATTCTGGTCACAGTTAAAGTTTGTTCCTCCTGATTTTAGCTTTGTTTTAAACATAATGGGAAATTTTGCTTGCTTACATTTGTTTTTACATTAATTTCTTGTCAAGCTTAGTCTGTTAATTAAATGGGAGTTTCAGTTTTGAATTGCCTAACTTTTGCATGACCAGGATTGATACAGTGAATTATTTACTGATGTGGTGAAGGTGTTTGGAATTCTTGATCTGCAGCTGGCTTCTATGAATGCATTTCTTGGATTGATCATTTCTGAATTATTTTGATTTTTTATTGCCTTCCACAGGTTGCAGTAGCTTTTGTTTGATTTTTATTGTGTTTATATATTTTTAATTTTTGGAAATAGTTATGATTAATGAATTTGATAACCTTTAATATAGCTTGGTGCTTCTGTAGTATATTTTTAGTCCAGTTGCCAAGATTGGCCTATTTCTTCCATGGTAGCACCTTCGTTTTGATCTTACCAAATTACAGATGCAGGACTTTAGTTTGACTTTCTGCTCCTATTTTAATTGACTCAACTTCAGTCTCATAGCATAAAGCACATTTTTTACATGGTATATTACATGCCCTGTATACATGTTAATTTGTTAAAACATTTGCCTATATTTTTATCAGCAATCATAATTAATAAATCTGATGATGTTTAATCTATCTTGTTTTTTGTGCTATGTATTTTAGAATGAAATTAATGCAGTGGTTGGCCTGTTTCTTTTTCTGATCATAGGTATAACAGTTTTGATAAACTGATTTTCATTCCAGACATTAATGAGTGGATAGAGGTTTACTTTGAAAAAGAGGCAAGATGAATCTAAGTTTCATCATCATTATTTGGATGTTTCACGTTTACTTAGACATGCTGAGATATTATTAGACTTTTGGAGACATTTAAGTGAATACTAATTTTTTTATGAAAAATAACAGTTTACTGGTTTAAAATTTAATTTGATCTGATCTGGCTCTTGGTGGTTGTTGACATTATTGGTAGAAATTTTGAACTAATAGTTATCCATGTCTGTCAGTGATCTAAGCTCTTGTTTATTTCAAGAGAAAAGTATAGTGAAACAGAAAGCCAATATGACTTATACAGTCTCCATCAAAGGTAATGCATATAGTAAAAATACAACATCGATAAAAAAGATATTCTTTCTTAATAGATTTAGTATTTAGAAAAAAAAGATGTGTTACAAAGGCAATCAAATGGTCTCAACTGATGTGTAGTTGCCAAAAAACCTTTGCTAACGATAGACAACCAAATAGCAAGGCTGAAATGTAATGTGGGATGAATGACCAAACCTGGAAGGTACACTTACCAACAGAAGTTTGTTCAAAAGTGGACCAGGGAGCTGAATAATGGTCAGTATAAAAAATCTGTGGGAATGCATGAAGATAGATCAATACAAATGTGGGGCTACATATCAGCCAAGGGTGTCAGAAGTTTGCATAAAATCAAAGGTATATCTACTGCTGACAGTTTGTCCTTGAGCCAAGTTTCATCCATCATGACATTCCTTAAAAGGACAACTTATTGGGTGGGGATTAATCTTCTAACATGACAATGATCCTAAATGCAGGCATTATGGTGAGAAATCTGGAATGTAAAGAGGCTGATGGAATGCTCACATATATGCCTTGGCCTGCAGTTCTGATATAAACATCATTGAGGCTACATGGATAATTACTGAGAAAGTCAAACAGCAACAAAACATCTTGGATCATTTGTGGAAAATGCCACAGGATATTTGAACAACATTCTGCAGTCATACATTGATAACCTGTATGGAGAACAAAGGGCTCTCATACCAAATACTAATGCATTGTACAACATATTTATTTTGTTTTTGTATATTTCCCATAATAATGCATTGTGTATGTATTATATATGTGTCTAATTATTTCTAATACTGTGATAAAAACAGCAAATGACTAGAAATGGGCTATTACTTGCATTATCCAAATTATTTCTTATCTCATTGTCAACTTTATATCTTTCATTTTTCCATATAAAAAATTAACACAATCTTTGCATAAGTTATCTAATGTTAGGATGTGTTCTTTTATTTAAAACAATTTAAATATTTAAATAGTTTGATATGTAAACTTAAAATTTAAAATCAGTAACTGATCTAGTGATGTTTCTGTTTCTCTAAATTTTCATTCATACCTTTAACCTTCAAAAAAAAATTCTTGACATTAGTAGTTTCTCCTGTACAGAAATAATTTAATGTACTATGCTTGCAGAATCCTGTCTAGTATTTTTATTGTATATTATTCATTGTATAATGAAAACCAAGACCAATTAACTTTTCTCTCTGGTGGTTTTGTTTCCTCAGGCAGAGGGTGCTGAGGGATGTTGGTTAGAGGACTTCTAATATGAGAGCAATTAAAGAATCAGTACAATCTGCAGGTAGGTACTAACATTTTTCTCTTTAGGTGATACAGTTTTAACAAGGCAAAGACTGTGTATATTATAAATAAAACATCTGAAATATCTAGGGGAAAAGATTTTGTTAATGAGTATTTCATGTTTAATTTTCATAAACATGTGGATTGACTGATTGCAGTATGTAATCTGTCATTATCTTTGACCTGTGGATTAGTTAAATGAACAACTACATTGTCTGGTTTGAGTTTGCTGAAGTAAAGGCAACATGATCAACAAATAATAGTGGAGTTGTCAGCTGATATTAATAACTAGGATGATTTTTATTTTGATCTAAAACTGACAATTTTGATCATATCTTTTACTACATTTTTACTCTAGTTTTTTACCTAATGCTTTTGCTTTCTAAGCATTTACATGTATTTTTAGCTTTATTATTATCACCTAAATTGAAGAAATAATAACTTCAGCCAAGTAATTCACTATATAATTTTATTCTTTCCTCCTCATGATTGCTCAGAATGCATTGTTCTGTTTATTTCAGGAAAACAGTTTCTTTAGCAGCTCTTCTCCACTAATGTAAAGGTCTTAGAAATGTTGCAATAAAGCAAACACCAATGGTGCAATTTCTGGCTGACTCATTTATAATTTCTTTAATTTTGTTTTGCTGCAAATTTTGTTTACAGATATGCACACATTTTGCACCTATCAGAATCTAAATGCACTGGCTGTCTCTTCCATATTGTTTAATAGTAAGGTTATGATAATTGTGCTTCAAAGCCTGCAAGTTTCTGGCCAGTTCTGGATTTAAAACACTTTCTATGCCTTTGCTACCCAGGATCCCATCACTTTAATTTGCTATTCACAATTTCCCAAACCTCCAGTAAGTAATCTGCATATTAAAAGGCATCCTTGAGCCAACTTCTCCATCTCATACTGGCAGATGTTGGTGGCAGTATTTGTCTGGAACTTAACATTTCAAGGCTTGATCTTTCCAATAGTAACCGTGACACACGATAAGATTGTTGACATCTTTGTATATGCAAGTAATATAAAATGGGCATGAGCACTGGTGCTGAGGAATTTCATTAGATTATCAGCAGCATGCATGACTGATGTCCACCAACTCATGTAATGGTTGGCAGTCTATTAGATAGGTCTTCCAATCAACAAAAGTGGGGTCACTACACCCTAACTAGCAATGTGTTAGCACAAATATCTCAACAATTTATACCTATTGCTTTTAAACAAACACCCTTCCATTAACTGTGGCATATGTGAAGCCACTGGAGATGTTTCAGTATCTTAAGCCTTAGTAGATTTCATTGCGTTATTTTCCTTTGGTCTTGAGTGACGGGCACCTACTGTAATTACATTCAGAATATCGAGATCTCTGCACGTTCCTGATTTTTTACTTCCTCCCACAACCACTTAGGACAGACAGAGCTGAGCCAAGGTTATCATGAATATCCAGCCTATCATTCGGTTTATAATAGTAATAAATAAAATATTGGCCTCTTCTTTACTGACCTGTCAAGTATTCGTGCCTTCTTTCTTCCTAACTTCACTGATACATGAAAAATTTAATGTTATGATATTTGGGAACTGGAAAACCTATAAATTCACATTTTCATTAGTAAAGTTAAAGGGGCACAAACTCTGTTTATTAAAATGTAGGTGTTTATGATTGTCTGAGGATTTGTAGGAAATCGTAACCCAAACTTTGGACAAAACTCAAGAGAAAGCAAAGTTTATTTTGATCCGAATAAAACTCTAAAACGAAATTGGGGAAGACAACTATTTTAACACTTTCATATCTACGGGCTCTCATGTAACCTGCTCTATAAGAAAACTTGTTCTGCATAAAACAAATTTTTTTTCTTTTCTGACATAAAAATTAAAGTCAGATTTGATGTTCTCCAGTAGCTTACTGACAAAAAGCAAAATGAATCAATACTAATTTAATTTTTTTGAAATGAAGTTTCTCACTAGCCCACTCACCCTACTGTTATCATTAAAACTATTCTAGTTCTTTGTTTGCTAATGTCCATTTCTATTTAGTAGTTTCATTCATTTGTTTGACTTTGTTGCAGTGTTAATAAACTTAAATAATGAATTAATGAAATAGATATGCATTACATTTGCTGTGATCTTTTTTCTTCTGGTAACTGATACTGTTGGTTACATCTAATAGATGCAGACATTCGACCTAGTGCTGCCAATTTTCTAGATTCAGCTGATCAGACATAATAAACTAGACAAAAAATGACAAGCTTCAATTTCATCAGATTGTGCCAGGATCACTGCATTGCATCCTGATATGCAAACCGCCCACAAAACTAAAACAGCAAAAACTATTTCTAAAAAAAATTCTTAAATAGAGAATCAGTCGCAAAGCATAACATCATGTAGTTCCTTGTTTTTGGAAGGGATGAAAGGTTATTTTAGCAAACTCATTTATTATGGTCGTAACTGAAATTCACTCTGATGGATCCAAGTCGTGTTCATTGTCATTGATTTTCCTTCATCCTTTACTGATTCATTCTGTATAGTTTTAGGATTTCCTAGACAACTTAGTCACACTGAGTTATGGCAACCCTTTGTGTCTGATGAACTGCTTGTTTACCCCCAGATTTTACAGGTGGTCATTAAGATTTCCCTTGTTCCATAAATAAAATTGTCAGGGTTAGGTAATACTGAAACAATGTTAAGTATAATCTTTCGTACAGAAATGGATATCCATTTTTTTGTTTTCAAATATTAAAAATTAAACATTATTTGGTCACTTTTAAAATAAAGCAAAAACAGCTTCCCATTCTTTACTCTTTGTGAACATGAATCATTTAAAAAGTTTTAAGAACTATTTATAAAAGCATTTCAAGTTTTCCCACATTGACTTATCAATTCGCATTGATAAGAAATGGTAGTTTTTCTCTTGTTTACATTTAAATCAGACTTTGGGGCAGCAGTGTACAGTTATAGCGCAAAACTCCAGCAGGGAGAATTTGGATGCACAAACTCATCTGAACAAAACAGATTTTGTAAATATGGTTAGGTCAACATGAAAAATCCAAGTTGTTTATATGAATTTCATAGGTTCTATTGATGACAACAGTTGTTCAGCCTAATGTGGGTTCATTTTTCTATACCAGGCTACTGAGTGATATAATAGTTTTAACATCAGTATGTTATCTTACTGCTGGGCAGCATTCCAGATAAAGGAAGGAAGCGTTATCTTCCTTTATGTTGTGAGGAACAATACACTAAAACAAAGCATCTTTAATCCTACAATTGTCCATGCAAAATTGGTCAAACCTACAGCAAACTACAAGGAGGAACATCAGCCGAGTCTTTCTTGGCAAGCAAAAGTTGGTTTGATAATTTCTGAAAATGGCAAAACCTGCACAACATAAAATTTACAAGTAAATCTGGCAGTGCAGACTATGCATCTGCTGAGCAGTTTCCTGATGAATTCAAATCTATTGTAGAGGGAGGAGATACTTTCCACAGCAAGCGTTTAATGGTAGCAAAACAGGTTTATTATGGAAAAGAATGCCAAACAAAACAACCAACATAAAAGAAGAAAAGACAGCCCCTGGGTTTAAAGCCTCTAAAATTATCCTCGACATTGCACTGGGACAACCTGTGTACCTTAGTGATCTACTCTCTAATGTAAAAGTGATTTTTTTGCCAGCTAATAAATTGGGAGTTATAGCCAGTTTCAAGATGTATTATCTGAAGGGGACAATATCATAACTTCTAGATGCTACAGATGGACCTGAAAAGCCATCAGTTCACAACTTCTGGTGACGGTGCAACATTCTCCATGCCATGAATAACATCAAGAATGCATGGAGTGAAATCAAAAACACAAGCATGAATAGTGTGTGAAAACCTGTTGGCTTTGAAGACTTGAATAATGGCAACATGATGTATCTGACTGATTCCCATCAAGAGAAACTTTTGGTTGAGGACTTGCTGAACATGACAAAATGAGAAATGAAGTAGAAGAGGGAGTTTCTGTGGAACACACTAAGAGGATTGCAAACTTCTTGAAGCTCACTGACCAGCTGACCCAGGAAGCAGTAGACATGGACCCAGACATGGTGCAAAGTTTGCAGTTTGGGAGGAATTTAACAACTAACTTGGCAGCCTACATAAAACTGTATGAGAGAATGTTTGTTGAAGCAATCAACTTTAATGCAATTTTTGAAGAACACTCTAGCACACCGTGACTCCTCTATCTCCACCATCCCTGTGAACTTACTGATGACTTTGACAGCACTTTATTTCAATCTCAGAATTGACCATTGTTCTTTTAGTTAAAGGATTGTTTTCATATGTTCATTCTTTTACTAATCTGTTTATTAAATGTATATTTTTAGCTAAATGTTTGTGTTTTAAGCTTTGTTTTACTAAATAAATAATGGATAAATGTTATCTTAGTTACTGGATTGTTATTTTTTTGATAATTTTACCTGTGGATAACAACTCTTATGTGTAAATTTATTTCTTTTAAACTTTTCTTAATACAGAAAATACAAACAATTAAATGTTTAGCTGCCAGCCTTTATTATTGATGTAGTTTTTCTTTCCTACTTATTGTACAAGATTAGAATGAGATAAAGAACAAAGTTTTTATTGTATGGTGTTGTAACTCTAGTAGCAGCACAGCAGGCAGCTGGAAGATGTGTCTTGAGTCTGCTTGACCACCACATTCGTGGGGTAGCAGGATCACTGTTTTCTTCCAGTGAGGACTGAAAATACTCAAATTATCTAACAGTACGGAATGTAACCCCTTATTTACTGTGTGATAATAGGTTTGAAACACATGATTTTAATTTGCATGCCATTTTCTAGGAATACATCCCTTATGTAAATCAAGGGAGTAATGTATTTTTACTAAAAAAAATTATTTTAAAATTAAAATACCACTGTTTTTACCAGTTTCAAATAATGTAAACAGCAATGATGTGGCATGGAGAACTTGCATAATCACATGGATTGTCCAAGGTTTGACTTGTGGTGTCCATTGTCAGAAACTGATGAAGTAATTCTCAGCTAATCCTTAGCCCAAAAGCAAACTTATGAAATCTAATTGTCTATTATAAATTAAAGTCTCAACTGAGAGACACAATGTCTAAGGGTAAAAAAAAAAACAATTTTTTAAAATGACACATCATGCTATGATGTTATAGGACAGATGACTTCATGTTAGTGACATCACAGCCCAGAGTTAGTTACCACTGTACTGCTGATAATGAGATGCTCCAAACTAAACATATCATGATCATTCTTATACTTTAAAATACTCAGTATTGTATGAAAACTTATTAGAAAGCCAATGTAAGATTATTTTGGCTTTTAATTTATCATTAGCATGGTAAACAAACAAACAGAAAATACAGCTTTTATGTGTTTAAACATTTGTTAGATCCAAAGGCCAAATATTTTTAAAATTATGACATCCACAAAATTAGCAACACAAACACCAGATTAGAATTTGAAACCAACTTGAGTCACTTAAACACAACAAACCTGCAAAGAAACAAGATTTAATGCAAAAAAATAACATTTTTGGTGTAAGGTACCTGTTTTCAGACAGACAATGGTTTGTAATCTTCAAATGAGGGACACATTCCATGAAAAGAGAAGTGTTAAGAAAGGATTAGAATATGCCCAAAAGTAGAAGGATTGGACAGTTAAATTAGAAATTTCTGAGAAATATAGACAATCAGTGTCAGTATATTTATATGAAAAACAAAAAAAATCCTGTTGATGTCCTTGAACCTGTGGAGGTAAGTAATTATGTACCAATGTCCTTACAATTGTACGTCAGATAGTTGGCTGCAGACAGGTGTTTATTATCAGTGTCTTCATAAATCTATCCATAACTACTTTGTTTTAATAGCTAAACACAAGCTACTTATGTTGACATAGATCTTGCTCAGCAGCCAGCTCAAGGATGCTTTTCTGACAGAGCAGAGCCTTGATATGCTCCTTGTAACAGCTGTTACTCGTCTGGTCTTTCAGCAATTGAATTCTCTTCTCTGCATCTTGCTCTATTTTCTGTACTTTCCTGAGAGAAATGGACACCTGTTGTCTTGCTCTGAGTTTATAATGCCAAATAATACAATAGAGTCCAAATTTAATGCATTAATATAAAAATGCATTTTCAACACCACAAAGCTAATTAAGCAATTCACAGAACAGTTGAATTGGGTCTGTCAGCTAAATGAAATCAGCTTTTGTATTTGCCATACTGTAGCTCAGTCCCATGTTTTTAATCAGTGTCTGTTGCAGTTAAAAGATGGAAGCTGTTCAGCTTCCTATCTGCCAAACTCAGAAAACTTTCTGAAAGTGAAAATGGGTTTATTAAAACTCCAGCTTCCAAGAAACATTTTTGAGAAAGCAAAAGTGGCTCTAATAAGACTCTGAATAAAAGATGGTTGTCAATAAACCTGTGCTGCTGCTGGGTGCCACATAATCACAATTGTGAAGACAGAACAAGAGAATTATGTCAAAGTTTAAACTAGAGCAGTTAATTTTAACAGCTCTTTATTGTGGCATTGTTTTTTTTTAAAATTAATTTAAAAGAAATTATTGAGGGCAGCTCTTACTGTCACATGTTAAAAAAAAACATACATAAATTAGTCCCAGCATTTTCACTCAAATTTCTTTTCATGTCATTTTGTTCCTTATTTTCTTTTGAAACTTGTTTTGTTTTCTCACCAGAAGTGATGGTTCTTGATGTCATCCACTGCATTCGCAGCCTTTTTGATGTCCTGCACCTTGTTCCAAAATCTAGCTCCCTTTCCGTTTTTCTCCTCCAGCCCCATCATGCATCTATGCAGTTCCAGATTATCTTTCTTAAAAAAAAAAAAGAAAGACAGTGATACAGCACATGTCTATTAAGCCTGCAGTTTAACAGAAAAATAAAAAGAGCCACTCTGTGGAATGGAAAATACTTCCTATCAGCAACATTGAAAGCCAGAGATACTTCACCACTTAAAAATTCTTCCTTAATCCTACTAAAGAATAACAACTCTGAATAAACAACCTAGAGAACTAAATAGGAAAAAAATCATCATAGAATTTTTTTGATTATGGAATTTTAATCACAAATGATAAAATAATTGTTTATTTATCTTACCCCTTTAGAGTTGACCTTTGTGTCGATGTTTCATCACATATCTTGTGCATTCAGGTTTTTTTTATAAGAATACCTCCATCAATGAATGTCTGCCCTTTTAGCAAAATTCACCATGAAAATAGCAACATCTCACTAATTTTATCACCTTAATGTTTATTGTACCTCTTCAGGTTTTCAGTTGCTGTATAAAGTCAGCAGTAGAAGAAAAATAAAACTTAGTTAAATTGCAAGGATAATAAATCTGTGACATTTTATTTAATTCTGAAAAACTTTAAATGTTTATATTGATAAACTGTTTAAGGACAAATCGTGATGTAAAAGGGGCTGATTAAGATAATGGAGCAGAGTTTTCAGCAGTCTTGTAATCTGCAGGGTGCATTTGATTGGAACAATTCATTGAAATTAATTAATTTTTTCTTTTAATCTAATATTGTTTCCATGTATAAGTTTACTTGTTAGAAAAATTGTTCATCTGATGCAAAAACCAATATACATTTTGATAAACATGAAGAATAATCAGATTTAAGCCTGCCCCAATATGTCTAATTTTCATCAGTGTTCTGCATTTGTCTGTCTTCAGTTTGGTGGAATTATTTTGCTGATAAATTTTCAGAGTTTGGCATTGCTAGAGTCTGTAAAGACAAAAAGATGAAGACTAGGCTGGTCATATTGTCGAAAATCAGGAAGCCTGAAACATCACTGGGAAATCTTAATCTGAAAAATAAAAAATCCTGAAGGAACTATCAATGTTAATGAAAGAACTGGCACACAACTTGAAAAAACCATGAAAAGCAATATGTTTTACTGATTCTTTAATTTCTAATTTTTTGGTCTTTTTTATTCAAAAGTGATTAGATGATCCAGTGATTAAGTTACCTTTAGCTTCATAATGGAAGATGTATATTCATTGCTGAAGTCCTCCAGCTGTTTGTCAGCCACTCCTTTGACATTGCTATCATAATCAAAATGATTCAGCACTGATTGATGGAGATGATGGTTCTCAGTCCTCAGTATTTCCATCTGATTGTTGGCCATCTGAAATGCACGTCAACATATACTGAGACACTGTGCTATCTGCTTTCAGTCTCTCCTCTGTTTTCCAGTCCTCATTGGTATAGTAAGTGTAACTCTGCCTTCAGGAAGGCTTGAGCTGCCAGGGAAGCCTCATTGTTATATGATGTGAGGCCATGTGCTCCTGACAATACCCACATGACCTTGTTTTGCACTGTCTGTAATTCATTCACGGCCATATTGTTTTCAGTTAATTCCACGTATAGCCATATCATGCTCTTTGAAAACTGCCTTTTATCAACTTAGTTAGGAACCTCTGTTTATCTCAATAGTGAGTGCGGTGCCATGGCCATACGCCTATCCACCACAATACCTAATTATGCCACCTAGCTGATCTGTGTTACTGTTTATTCTTCGTACAAGATGATGAAGACGAAGGTGTCAATGTTCGAACGTATCGCCATCATAGTGCAAGCAGTCTTTTTGTGTCTAAATATTCAAGATATTTTTTCTTTCATCTAGTTAAACAGGCTATCAGTAGTAATCTGCAATTTTCTCAGTGTCATTATTTCCCAGAAGACACACGATATAAGGAGGCTCGTGAGGTCTCTTTACTAAAATGTTTTCAGGTCAAGAGGCTGCATCTTTGGATGTTGCCTTTGTTCTTTCTGCAGATCAAGATTTGGTAGAAAAGCTGCCAGAGGTTCAATTGTTACTGGATTGCTTCGGTTGAAGACCCGAGTTTGATTCTCCCAGGACACCGATTTGTTTTGGCATATCTTCTTAGTATGATCTCTTCTTCACCAGTCAGTCAGTCACGTGAGTTTTCTTGTAGGAAGAGTTCTTGTAAGAACTGTCATCGCCCCCATTTTTGCCACCCGGATAGTTTTCCTGGTCCTGACTTGCACCAATGACAGTGTGTAACAGATGATTAATGACAACAGTTCAGTAGAATGTTTTCCAATTTTCAAAACTTTCCATTTTAAAATCTGTATTGCTATTTTTTATTACTTCATAAAATCCCCGAATATTTTTGGAATATGGCTGAACTTTCAGCCATGTTTTTCTGATTAGTGAAGAAATAGTTTGATTCTAAGATGGCAGATAAACGTGCATAAGTTTTGTTAGTTGTCGTGCAAGGGTTTATAACGCAGTCCCGTAAATAGAGAACATTCTAACTAGGGATCCAGAGACAATGTTATCTTATCACACTTTGTTGTTTTCGAATAATTTTAAAGAAAAAAATCTAAACATCACCCACAGGTTAATGCAGTACACATAATATTAAATAATCTCTCTACGTGTTTTTTATTCGTCATTGTTACCTTAAGCAGTATAAAAATACATTAGAGGTTTGATTTGTTTGCCAAAGGATGTCCATTAGTAGTGAGCATAATGTGAGGAGTCATCTCAAGTGGAAGTTACACATCTGAGTGGCTGTAGCAGATTTTTAACCGGAACTCTATGTGCAGCCTGCAATGTTCTACCTCCTCTGCATCACTAATACTGGCTGATGAATAGGGTTCATCGTTATTCCCAGGGGTCACAATATATTGTATACCAGCTTTTATATTTTCCACGGCTTGTGTATAACTATAATATTTCAGGAGAAAGTAATTTATTATTGGGTGGATGTCAGCATCTTTTCGAAGAAACATAATATCATGCACATTTCGAATGCATCAGGTAATTTAATTTGTACTTACAGTTGCTTAGTTACGCAGAATCACTGAAATTGATTTCCTTATCAGATCAAAAATGAAGAGTTTTTTTACGCTGTAAAAAAATACGCAGATAATTGTAATTTTGCATATGAAAAACGACTAGAATCTGATTTATTGAAATCCTTGCTGAACTTTAAAACTACATTATGGTTTACAGATAGTTATGAACATTAAACAGTTTGAAAAAGAACGAGCGAGGCTACAGAAATTTCTTGATTTAGTACTTGTCGTGTGTGGGATTCTGGGATCTTACGACTACCATCTAAGGATGAAACAGTCTGTCCAACTGAAGAGATTTCTGAACGTCTTGGCCCTTTTACCCTGCACTGTTGACCTAACCATATTTACAAAATCTGTATTGTTCAGATGAGTTTGTGCATCCAAATTCTCCCTGCTGGAGTTTTGCGCTATAACTGTACACTGCTGCCCCAAAATCTGATTTAAATGTAAACAAGAGAAAAACTACCATTTCTTATCAATGCGAATTGATAAATCAATGTGGGAAAACTTGAAATGCTTTTATAAATAGTTCTTAAAACTTTTTAAATGATTCTGTTCACAAAGAGTAAAGAATGGAAAGGTGTTTTTGCTTTATTTTAAAAGTGACCAAATAATGTTTAATTTTTAATATTTGAAAACAAAAAATGGATATCCATTTCTGTACAAAAGATTATACTTAACATTGTTTCAATATGACCACTCTTAGTTCCTTTTGGACTTTGAGTTTGCTGTCCTTTTTGCTTTTACAATAAACACATTTCTTCATTACAACCTGTTTACCTTTACTTTTGTAAAACGTCATCCGACATGGACATGGTGATAAAGTTTATTCAGTTCCGATTCAAATGCAATGGAGTCTGTTGCCGTCTTGTATTTATCACTTGTCACTTTCTTAAAGAAGAATCTGATGCTTTTAACTTGGCACTTGTGGACTGGCCACCGTCTTAGAAGAACACAGCCGTCTGGTGTCTGTCGACATCATATCTACTATAAACATTTGTGTCTTTGGGTATGGACCGAAAATTCCGAGCACATCTTTATTGAATCTGATATTTACTGTTGGTGGCCTTGGAACTATTTTCCATTAGTAACTTTATTGTTGTCTTCCTTGCTGCTGTTTCTGCCAACAGAAAGATGAGAATTTAAAGTGCTCACAATTCACTTCCGAATATCATATTTTTACTGGTCAGCCTTTTGATGTCTTCCCAACTGATATCTTCATTATTTAAAAAAAAATCTACATGATTTATTTACATATCTTTTAGGGTAGACGTGCACAGCTATCTATTAAAATCTAACCATCATTTCCAATGAATGCAATTTTTCTTCTCTATCCAAAAAGAAATAATGCGTAAAAAAATTTAAAAAATATAAGTGGTATGTATATGTTTAAGAATGGCGTATTGGTCTTTAGCTAAATAAAAAATTATATTTGTATCCAGAAGATAAAAGAATACAAAATAACTAAAAGATTTGCTTGAATAACTCTGAATTGAATTTTTAAAATTTAAATCTTGAGTTAAGCTCGAATCTAGCTTTTGGCTATTCCTGTTAATGTTTGATCCATAGTTGGATGTTTGGCTCTACTTTACATGTTCGTAGTGATTACTTTTTGGAAGAAAAACCTAGCTTTTTGGAAATTAATATAATTAAAAACACTTTTGAAAAGTACTGTTTGTGTGCGATATTTAGACAATTGTATCAACGAAATTCTATTTTTTATTAATGCAAGGTTTCTAATAAAATATTTTTTAAATGAGGTTACTGTTCCTAATTGTTTAAATTAAAAACTTGAAAGTAAACGTTATATTTGGATCAATGAAATTGTAAACTAGAAATGAAAACGTTCTAGTGTGGAGAAAGTGAAAGTGAAGAGTGGAACAGAAAGGATGAAATTTGAGATAATAGTGCAGTGAAGACTGGTGTATGATGAGCCCCAATAGTGGTCGCCAGTAAATGCTGGCATGTGCTGAAGCAGTGTACATGTTTCTGCTGCAGGGAATGAGTCAACGCCCTGAGAAACATGGCAAAAAGAGTTGCTCCCTGCAGGAAGGGATGCATGCTGGAAGAAAGAAAAGAAAGCTGAGGCGGTGGTTTAAGACAGGTCAGACGAATTTTACTGATTAAACGAGGGTTAAGAGATGACCGAAAGAGAGAATGTCGCACTCTCAGAAATTTAACTCAAAAGATGGCAGACCAGAGAAGTATGTTTTTAAATTCATACTTCTTAGATGAAATTATTACACAGGTGTAGATATTTCGAAAGGCCTGCTGAGGCTAAAACCTACACCTGCTAGAAATTCTTACTTAGCTAGTCGTGCAGAGCTAACAGAGACATTGAAGTGGAACTTCCGAAACATTTTGCTGGAATTGTAGTTTTTTCAAATATAATCTTTTTTTTAAAGAAAATTCTCTGTTATTTTTTCTTATTATTGATTTGGATTTCTCTAATTTTTCTGGTAATCAAGATGTTTCCTGTATTGTCAATTGCCAGCGAGTTTTCTATCTATATACCAGTCCATTCTCTCTGTTCTTTCTCCACACGCTTTCTGTTTACATTCCAAATTCTATCTCTCTCTCTCCCTCTCACCGAGTTGTTCTTCTCATCGTCGCCAACCATTGGCATAAGGTGCATGATGCTGTGGATTGTTAAGAGAGCGCACACTGGCCCAGTACCCCTGACTTCAGCTCTCTAGGTTTTCTGTAGGGGTTACCCCGCCCTTAGCTCCTGGCTCATACGCCCTACCTTGGGAGCACAGGGGTGGGGGGGGGCATTGTTTCTCCGAGGATCCCACCCCGGGGCAGGCATTTTAGGAGTAGCTTTGCCACAAGCTACCACACCCCGTCCTGGGGGGTGGTCGCCCCGACGGAGAACCCATGTGCTGGACATGTAGCAGATCGCCCTGTCCGAGACTGAGTTGTTTATTCTTCTTACTTTCTTGAGACGAACATTTATTTTTTCTCTGCGCTTTTGTGCATAATTAACTTTCGATAAATATTTGATCATCACGGGTATCAGAAAGAATGGCATTACTCAGTGTTGGTTATAATAGTTAACTATTGTTTAACGGGGACGTAATGTAAAAAAAAATAAATAATAAAAATAATACGGGAACATTAAGATTAGTGGACGATAGCAGTGATCTAGGAATAGTTATTTTATTTACAAAGTTCCACGCTCTCATGTTGTTTTACATGAGAACTGATCCAGTCCTAGCCGCCACATGATGCTAGAACAGCAGTTTACCGGAGAACGGAAGTTTCGTATCAAATAAGATTTTATTATTATTATTATTATTATTATTATTATTATTATTATTTGTTGTTGTTATTGTTTTAAAAATTTAACCACTACATCTCAGATTTTTGATTAAAGTTGCCGTACTGGGTTATCTCCCATGTCGAGGTCACTGGTGTGAATAGATATTTCCTAGGCTATGCCCTATAGTTTTCGAGTTGTGGGAGATGGAAATTAGGGAAACGTTATATACATGCATGATGCATCATATAATGGTGAAATAAAACATAGCAAAGACCACAGTTGATATAATCTTTTATTTTAGACGCCTATGAGGATACATACTACATGAAGCACATTTCACAAAATACTCTTTGTGGTTAGAGTTATGGCAGAATGTGGAAAAGTATTCCCTTCAAAAGTAAAGTATACAATATCGGCGCTCAACTCGCATTTGATTTTACGAACGTAAACTACGACATTACCAACATTACTATTGCAGTAAACAATAACATACTGTACATACAATAATAATATAATAATGTGGTAATAATATACATACATACAAACACACATACTGTAGATATAGAGTAATTTTGTAATGATTGATCGATGAAATATAAAATACACCCAAAGGCCAAAGTATTGACTAATACATTAAAAAGAATACAATTACAGCCATAAAGTTGTTATTAGTTCATTTTACTTCATTCCTTATCGAATATATATATGTATATATTATTCAAACAGTACTGTCCCCAAAAATGCCCAAAACCAATCAGATTCTGCAAAATAAATATTGAATGGAGAAAATGTTGTATAAGCGAAACAATAGTTATATAAAAACTCAATAGATGGCACTGGGGAGGACGAAAGACGCCAGTAAAGGCATTACCCCCGACATGACCCACGTGAATACTTATGTTGAACTGTCGACAAAGAATTCTACCAATAGAAATACAGTAAATGAGAGATAAGCCAGGTCTGCCACTTCCAAAACACTCAACTGAATAAGCAAAATTAAATTTTACGCTAGAAAACAGAAATATCTCAGTAAATATGGGAACTGAAGCACTAGTTGCTGGCTAACAAAACCAGCAGAAATAAACACACAAAAATATCATCCACCCTAACTATGGACCAAGCTTATAAGCTCACCTTGGCCTATACATCTTTAACACTAAACACTAGCAAGGATATAATCGAAAACATACCAAAAATGAAGAAAAAGAAAATTTGGAGGAACGAAAATCACCACCCAACATCAATGCGCGGAAAAAAGTATTGGTTCATCCTCTAATAGAGAGTTAGAAGGTCATCAGAGGGGGGCTCGTTCAGATAAATAAGTGAAAATCTGATTTATGGTGTTAAGATGCACAAGCGAGACGAGTTCAGCCTGAATTGAGAATTCAGATGTCTTTTATGGTCCTATTGACTCTAGTCTAAGGGCTGAGCTATATAACTACTAAGCCGTGCACCAACGAAGGATTCGAGGATCCAGCTGCCAAAATGTAGGCTATGAATAGATTCTGGCGAGCTCAGCGATCCCATACAGCTGGGGGCTCGGGCGCTGTAAGCCCCCATGAAAATTTTGAGATTTGACGAATTACAGGGACACGTTGAGAACATATGAAATGAGTATTAGAGCATATTCCAAAGTCAATATTAAGTACTTCAACCCATTGGCTTATAATTATATATCACTAAAATAGCCTTATTTTGATAACAAACACTTAAAAAAAACTCCATCGATTTTGTTGAAAAATTCACTCATTAAAAAAAAAATTGCTTCAGGGCCCGGGGCCCCTCCGGGATTAGGGGCCCTGAAGCTCAAGCTTCATTAGTTTCATAGTAGATCCGCCACTGGCCATATCCCAGTGTCACCATGCTTGCCTTCCGAGTTCTGCTTCCATTTGCATCCACCTATCTCTGCGAGACTGGATTTCCAACTCTTCACATCAAAACAAAGGCAAGGAACAGGCTGAATGTTGAGGACGACACGAGGTTGGCTTTGGCAAATACACGGCCGCGAATTTCCGAGCTGGCTGCCCATACGCAACAACAAGCATCACATTAGGTCACTAGATTTTGAGAAAGAAAGATGTGTTGAAGGATGAGTGTAAAATGTTTTTTCCTGGTGAATTTCTCTCAAAACTGTCAATACATTCAAATAAAACTCTTATTTATGTGGTTTTTTTGTCTAAATTTATTCTCTGATTTTTTTTTTTTTTTCAATTATGGAAGTGTATGAGGGGGTCGCAGATCCTTTGAGTATTAGAAAAAGGTCCACGAGTCCAAAAAGGTTGGGAACCACTGGCTTAAGTGGAAAGATTACACAGCCAGCAGAAACACGTACATTAATAGCCATCTGTTGGGGCCTGGTGACATCACGCTGCAGATATATGACTTATATACATGCACTTTCAGAATCATGCAAAAACACAAACAAATCCCAATGAAGTGCAATAAAACCGAGGTTAATGTTTCCAATAATGCTTTCCCAAGAGGGTTGAAAAATCAATTCACTTAATTAAAAATCTATGCTATTAACGGTTACTATGTTTGAAGAAGCCTATGCATTGTTCTGAAAATTTACTTTTATCTTGAGAAATAGATTCACTAATGATTTTAGTGTGCATAAATATTCATACAGTAAAGTATAAATAAGGTCTGTGAGAGTGATGGCTTTACTGATGGAAAACTTCGTCGTACGGATGGATTCTTTTTTATCTGCTTTTTGGAGGATATTTAAACCAAAGTCAGGAATGACTCTGAAAAGAGGGGAAACAACGGACAACGTTGATTCTTACTTCCGACTAATTGTACATGGCCTGCATATATCCGGCGTATACTGCAATCCTAAAGTTTACAAGAAAAGAAAATTCCTTCAGATTGTTCATTTGATTCACTGCAGCTTCATCTCGCTCTTCTTTTTGCTTTTCGCGCTGTTGTTCTTTTGGATACCCAGCCAGCAGATCAAGTGGTCGTCCAAAATAATGACGGCCATTTCGTTGGAGATTAATCTACTAAGCGGGTGGGCGTACACAACTCTGTGTTTCTACTACATGCCTAAATATTTTCCACCTTTCCTCGACGAGCTGAAACAGTTCTACCGTGACCAGAAAAAATCGCCGAAAACTTCATCAAAGCAGAAGAAGTTCATTCTGTTATCCTACTTCGTTATGGCCTTTGTGCCACCGGTAATTGTATCGTTGTTTGTCGCTCTGTACAACCACCCCAGCTCGCTGATCCACCAATTGTGGCATCTGTGGATTGCTTATTTTTCAAATAATTATACTCTTTTAGATTTTGTGGAAATATCCATCACTTTGCTATTGTCTATTTGGACATTGCAATCAGGCTTCAGCTTCATTCTCTACACCACCATCTGCCATCTCCTTGGCAACGAGTTTGCACATCTCGATCAAGATATTCGATCCACGTTTGTCATGGATCCATCAATCGCTGAAGTTAGCCTTGAAAAGGCCCGGAAGCTTCATGGGTATCTGTGTAGAATTCTCGTCTCCGCAAAGTTCGTCTCCATTTACGCACTCTGCAGCTTTGCTTCATCAATGCCGGGCATCTGTGTTTCGCTGTACAGCGTTATCCACCAAGCTCTGCAACCAGAAGACCTCCTCGTTCTTTTGGTTTTACAGGTGGGACAGGTGTTTCAAATGATCGCCATCATCGTTGTCGGCATCAAGTTAAACAGAAAGGTTAGAAAGAGAAAAGATTTACTTGAATAAATCTCTCCATTACATGCCTCACGGAAAGTTTATTTCTAGAGCTAACGAAAAGCTGTTGGCTTTAACTCCGTGAATTGGTCAGCCCTTGGATTAAAGAGACGACAATAACCAACGCTGCCGCCTGACAAAGATACAGCAGTAGTAGATTACGCTATCACACAATAAACGATGCACCTCTGACAGAGAACGTTACCGTACTGATAAACTAAGCTACCGTTCTACAGCAGCGATGTAAGAAATTATGCTACAAGAATAAATGTACCCGACTGGCATTAAATTTAGAGTATCATGAATAACCTGATGACCAAAAAGAGCTTAGGAACCATGGTTGCGGTCCGCGTTTTTTCTAGATGAATCGGATACGAGGTCACACTTCACACAGGAATTAAGAAGAAATCAGTAAAGAAGTCTTAGAGGTTTTGTTCTCAGCGTACAGTATTTACTGAACGAAATCGTGACATTTATTAAATCTAAATAGGGGAAGTAACTCGGAATGCGGCTTATTTCTCAAGCGAATATTTAATCGGAGACGAAAATAAACTACTTTCTAAAAGGATTTTCCTGTAAAAATATATACTGTAGACGGCATGAAACATGTGCTTCTACACGAATAATCTGATAGGTTACTTAAACCCGCTTTAGGGATTCTTTTTTTAAAAAAAATCTTCTACCTTTACTGTTGCAAAATCTTAATCATTTTTGGTCTATTATTTTTCAACTTTATGTTTATATAAACATTTTTATTGTCAGTCTTCGTTGCTTAGGAATGCTATTAGATTTCGTGAAACATGAAAAATAATATTTAGCCACTTTCATTTACAACTATCCACTTGTATTTAATATTATTCCTTTATTTTTCAAATAAACAGATTCACGCCCCTTCCGAAACTCTTCACGAGGAAGATTACAAAACGTTACCAGACAGAGCTCTTCACACAGTAAGAAACAATAAATTTCTTAACTTTCAATGCATTTATGTAGCTTGTAATATATTCTATCTTGAACTCATTAGGTGCAAAAACATTACATATTTAGATAATAATAATAATAATAATAATAATAATAATGAAGTAATAATTTACAAGTTACATTTATGTATAAAGCAATGCAAATATATCAATAAATATATATTAATAAAGTATCTAGTGATATTGGAGTTTCCAATCATGTATTTAATTTCAAATGCAGATAAACACAAAATAATCAGTAGTTATAGAAAAGAATTTATTTCTTAGACAAATTAGCTAATGGATTTTATTGCATGCTAATAGGAAAACACATCACAGTTTCCACTTGCACCCCGTCGAATTACAAGCTGATTAGCATAGTCACTGTGCTGTTTGATTCCTGACCATCACGTGTCTACCAGGTCACGTATATTCTTCAATGAATGAAAGGTCTGGGAAAACGCATGACCACTATTGATATTGTTAGCTATAAACAATGCATTGATGATCCTGGAATTATTATTTTGGAACATGAACCATAGTGTTGATGAAGAGGAAGGAATGTCAACCTTACGATCTTATTCACATAGTTTTGACCAGTCAAGTAACGTTGAACAATCACCAGGGGATCCTTCAGCCAACCATGACCTCTTCCTACCATTATATTGCCACAACTTTAATGATTGTGCTACACAATAAGGACAGCAGTTTAGCGCTCTCCACGCTGCTATTTGCTCGTACTCTGCTATCAGAGAAATCTAAACAGAACTGACTTTCATTTGCTGTCAATGGAGCCTTGTTAACTATTTGAAACTTACCCTGGCTAATTCAGTCTTTACAATGGCGATTGCTCAAAGATAAACCAACATGTGAATATCTGGCGAGTAATCCTGAATGAATACTACGTTCTTTTTTTATGATTTGTCTGAACATCCTAGTACTAACTTCGCAAGGTCATTCAACTGGTCATCTATTTATCTTGAGCATCTGTACAAAGGACACAACTTCTGATGGGTTGCCATTGACACCACCTACCTGACAGTAGTGTGCATAGTCATATAATTTGCAGCAACATCAGCATGTGTGGGACCATTTTAAAACTGACCTATCTTTAAGGAATCTCTGGTTATATGACGTGTCTGCAAAGTCATGTGTTGCAATTGCATGTTTTGTTACCTATTTCCTACGTTATGGTTTATTTAGATCTATGAGTAAAAAA
Organism: Nautilus pompilius; assembly: GCA_018389105.1. Lineage (NCBI taxonomy): Eukaryota > Metazoa > Mollusca > Cephalopoda > Nautilida > Nautilidae > Nautilus > Nautilus pompilius. The sequence goes on along the minus strand of JACATO010000611.1, from coordinate 51,022 downwards.
CATCAGTAGTTAGATAGAAATAGGTTGGCTACAGTGGTGTCAATGGCACAGGGTTGGCTTTAGATGCGATAGGTAACATAACCCTGCAGCATAAGGTCAATGGTCAACCAAGAGTTTATGGCAGCAGAAATGAATGCTGCCCTTGTATATCACGTGCCAGTTTGGTGGAGGAAGTGTTATGGTCTGTGGAACAGTATTTTACAACTACAGATCTCTTCCTAGCACAAGGCAACTTGATGAAGATCAGATACAGCAATGAAGTCCTAAAGTAGACCCATGGCAAGATATTCCAACAACAAAATACACGGTCTCACTCCAGCAGGCTGTCTTGGGATTTTGTGTACACCGCTACCAACATTCATATGTCACCATATCCCTCCTGTGAACATCTGTGTACAGTGTCACTAAGTGCCTCAGACAAAGATTTTCAAACCTCACGGATGTGACAGCTGGTGAAGTTTACAGGTCGATTGCAGGCATCAGTGCGCTCACGTGAAGCACTAGATGATTGCTAGATAATTTTTGTTGTAATTACAACTTTTTTTTTTTACAGAATAGCAAAGTTATCTAGAATGGATATTAAATCAAAAGGGGTCCAAGGATGCAAATCATTCATTTTTATCAAGAAATTATTATGATGTCTTAAAAATCCAGGACACCTTTTTTACGCTCCCCTACAAAATATACGCAAGGAAGAATCAACATAGAACATGTAATGGAAACTATATACACTTAAACCAGACAGATGATTGGGACCTTACATAAAATTATGTAGGATGATCCCCAATTTCTTGTTTATATTAGCAATAGTGTATTTGTTAATATTTTCAAAATCATATCATTTCTTCTAAACAGTTGAATTCTGGTGTAAGCTAGACATAGGCTATTATTAATTGTGGGTTCAATTCCAACAGTGTTTTTAATTAAGAATTTCAAACGAAACATTATCTATCAGGAGATCAAAAGCTGTTTCAACCCACAGTAATACTGCATAAAAAACTGGAATTTTGCTTGTATATTATATAATTCATGTTTACAGTTAATCTAGAGGCTAAATCTGATGAATTCTTTGCTTATTTTGTATTACAGATCTCTATATTTCTGTCGAAGTTGGCAGCAAATTCATACGGCATTCCTGTTGGAGGTCTATTTGTCATAGACAACTCTTCCATACTCATGGTGAGAAGAAATTTAACTATTTTACCTTTAAGAAAGTTTGCTGTTTATAGTTAAGGAAACATCCCCACAATTCAATGTTACAGAAACTGATATACATAAATAATGCAATAATGTTTACATTTTAAAACAGAGAAAAAAAAAGACTTGCCCATCCTTAATTTGGAGTGGGAATTAATTGTTTCATGACCATCTGGTAAAAAAAATTAAATATTTTCTTTATTTCAAGCATTGTTTGTAAATTTTGTGTAATGTCGATGTAACAGTAAAATAAATGCTGCTGTTAAAAATACAAAAATTGTATCTTTAGTGTGTGATGTGTGTTTCCTGTAGCCACTTGTGATTTTTTTCTGTGAAGTGCGCACATTATTATTAATGTGATAGGTTTTAAATAAACCTAAATATTTTACTAGACCAGCCATTTAACTGAAAGGTTGGGGTTAATAGTAAATGTAAGTTATAATCCAGATATATGAAAAACATTAATAATTTATTATGCAGAAAGATAAAATTTAAGTATGGAATATCTGGCAAAAAAATTACATCTGATTGTCATTAGAAATTATTAATTGTGAAAAGTATTAATTAACCAAATTTTCTTCAAATGTAAACAATAATTCTGCTAGAAAATCCCTTCTACACCTTAAATACGCTATGCAGGTGTATGGAGTCCATATTTAAGAAAATACACAGTCACTGAATCTGTTGAGGTGTTGTTGATTATCTTATGTTGAAAGATTACAAGTATTAGATTTACTTAGTTTATATTTTAAGGATGATCTAATGAAGGTTTTGAAAATTAAGAAGTTTGAATGAGTGGACGGAAACAATTCTTTCAAATTTCTATGATTAAAGAATGAGAAGGGTACTGAAAAATTGAGCCATAATTAACTGTGATTTTATGTACACAAAATATAACATCTTACAGAAAGGCCAGAACAAGCACAAAAGTTACTTTTCTGAACACTTCCCATTTTGGTACACACTTTTCACAGCACTTGGCAGTTCCTTGAAAATGACTGTTTTCAGTGTTGAATATAACAGTCACTGCCTTACACCTGATTAACCAGCGCGAACCTTGCCAGGTGTGTTGCGCAGTCACACATAAATAATTTTAGAGTTTATGCTGAATGAGCTCATTTCAGCACACTCTTCATGGAAGACTTCATTTGTAATTGCTACTGTACTGCCACATCACATATAGAGTAACAATAATGCTACAGGTTTGTGAAAATAGTGGTTTTATGTAATTAATTAGGGATCACTATTTTCAGTACAACTATCATGGTTAGGATTATAGTTATAAACAGTCTAAAATTCCAGTACGGTGTATATTAGAAAATATTTTTTGAAATGGAATTGTTAATCATATAAACAAACAAATGTCTGCTCCTGTTGCTTGTAATAACTAACGTTGTACTACACTAACACCATACACCTTTTCAGATGGCTGGAACCCTGCTTACTTATACAGTTGTGGTGCTGCAGCTAAATCTCTCCATAGTGCCTCAGGACCTATGTCTGGTACAAGACACGAGTCAGAGTACCTACTACACACAGACATACTAATGCTGATGGATGCCATACTCAAGACTAAGCAACACTTCTGACCACTGATAGTCACAATGAATGGCAACCTCACAAAGAACAATCATTGTAATGGATTTTGACCACTGTTCTGCAGAGAAGAGCAGTTAAATTAATCACCTGCACCAGCAAAGCAATTTACTATCTCTGTTTCCAATTCTTTCTTAACCAAAAGAAAGTCTGTGATTTTAAGGCTGCTTAAAAGACAAAGCACAATACAGGCTAGTTCATTATGGACTTGAAACCCTTTGTTTACACTGCCACAATTAACACTAAATCTTACAGTAAATTATAGTCTTTCATTTATTAACATTTTTGTTTGCTTTTTACTTGAGACTTCATAATGGATTCTGCCTCTTTGTAATTGTTTGGCTACCATGGTGACATGACAACTTCGATTTCTTCAAATAAACGTAACTCATTTAATACCTGTCTCTGTGTTTTTGTTTTTAAAGTGTACTTAAAGTGGAAATCTGGTGCTGTAGAGATAGTGTAACCTGTGCAGAAGCTGGTATTGGATTGCTAGTAGAAGTGTCACCTTAAATATAATAATCTAGATTAGCTCATGACACAATCAAGTCATCAGATGGCCGCCCACATCATCCCTGTAAACTGCTTCTACTTAGTTGGCATAGTGAGCTGACCTCATCACTTACTGTTATCCATGTGATGTACTTAACTGCTGCAGGTATTTCGTATTACTCCACACTCAAACCTATCTGTGTGGTGAGTAAACTGCTCTACCTCACTTCATGGCACCCCTCCCACATTGGACCCAAGTGGTATTTCCTTTTATCAGTACTTTTTTATTAAAGGTACACTTCATTTTCCATTACCTTTTTTGTCAAAAAACTTAAACATGCAAAATAAATAAATAAATACTTTTAAAAATTAAAAATTAACTATCACGTGAGTCTTGTTATTCAGGAGTTGGAGCCGGGAATTTTTCAAGTAAAAGGCAGGAGTCTTCCTTCAGATAAGCAGTATAAATCTAAAAGCTCTCATGATTAGAGGCCGAATATTAGCCAAAAATATTTTTTTAATGCCAGATTTTGAAAATGAGTAAAGGAAAAATTTTCATGTGCGTACACTCCCATCAATCATCTACTTAAGATAGCTTTTCTAATCACAATACTGCCAATGCGATCTGACATTGTTAAAGTTTCTTAAGTAAATAATTGATTTTATAAACCAAAACTTACAGAACGACAAAAAAGTAAAAGATTGTTTGGACAGACAGCGAAGGTGGTTGATTTTTGGGTGGAATTCAAGTCAAAAGAAGATTACTTACAGGAGTGAACAGATTATTCAGAAAAAATCCCAGCTGATATCCAATTTAGGAACAGCACAGAAAACTAGCATGTTAGTCTAAATCAACAGTAAACCAAGCTTTAATGAAAGTAGACTTTTTTCAGTTTCCAGTACTTAGTTTTCTTTTCCTATCTGCTTAACTGTTCATGTCTATGTACTACAATCAGCAAATTTACATACATTTTGTATTTCATGTTGCAAAAGAAGAAAATATAAATTTCATACTTCTTTAAATAACTTCATGGATAATGTCACTGATTGTAGACTAAAGGCAGCACTCTTACACCCATGGTACTATTACTGAATTTTAATATATTTTGTATATAATAGTGTTTAACCAGACAACTAAAAGATTAATTTACTTTAAGAAAGGGAAATTTTCAGTGTGGATAATAGTCTAAGTGAAATCAAATTTGAAGAAATACTGTAATAAATAAAATTAGAATAACTATTCACATGTGTGTCTAACAAACAAAGTATAAACATTAGTAGGTTTGCGTAAGAATGGGAAAATTCTGGGATCATGTTCGTTTTAGAATCTCTAAATTCATGGTAGTATTGTAATAGTAAAAATACCTGTATAAGTTTGGTTAAAACCAAACTGACAAAAACAGAAGCTTGGTTATTGCCCCATAATTAAATTAACAAAGAAAATCAACAAACAGTTTAGATAACAAATATACTTTCTCTTTTTTAAAACTTGAAAAGTTAAAGGGCCTTTAATTAATGCTAAATAAAAATTATTTTATCCATCTCTCAGTATTGAAAAAAATTTCTAATTACAGGTGCCCTTTGAGTTTTGTCTAAAAGTCAGAGCTGATTTTGAGGCTGCTGATTGGCTGAAATTGTTGTAATTTTCATAGAAAGCTCCATTTGTGTACAATAAGAATATATCTACCAAATACCATTGCTATATGTAAGATGAAAAGAAATGCTCAGTTATCGGAGAGCTGTTCAATAAGGGGAGACAATATACAAAATCTTTCATCTGCTCAGGAATGAAAGCTATGAGAGGAAATCTATTGATTGATTCATCAAAACCTACTCTATCAAAGAGACTAAGATCATGCACACCTAATATTGTCTCAACAAAGAAATTTTAAAAAGCCATAGCCAGTTAGACTTTTTCAATCGGCAGCGGTCCATGAGAAAAATGGCCAAGGAGCCCAATGTTAGTGAATCGGCTGATGGTCCTGAAAATTGTCAGAAAAGAGCTCAAACATTATCCTTATAAATTCTGGAAAGAACATTTTTTGATGCTACAATAAAAAAACAAAAGCGGCTGGATCGTTCTCTTTGACTCATGACTTTGTTTGCAAGTAACCATTATTTGCGCATCTTGTTTTTGGATGAGAAATTGTTCACATCAAACAATCATCCAGAATAAAACGAACTTCCTCTATTTGTCGAGAACAAAAAATCATTGATAGAGTGCAAGAGACATCTTCTGTAATGGGTTAGGCTGGCATCGCTGCTGACAGCCAAACCCTATTTGTTTTTGTCTCTGTAGGCATCAAAATCAGTGACAAAAATTTACAAAGATGTTATTCTGGAAGCTCTTGTAAAGCCTGAGTTATAGAATTTCCAACAGAACCAGGCTCCTGCCCACATTGCTTGAATGAAAGAAATTTGTTGTCCAAGTTTTTTTCTGATTTCATAGGTGAGTAGGATTGGCTGCCCTTGTAAAATGATATAAATCGATTACATTTTTCTGTTTGCATGATTTTGAAGAATAATGCTTTTTCAAGGTTGGGCAAAAATGAGACAAAATACTCCAAGAGCAGATTCATATGCTGTTGATGACTTCCCCTGTTGTCTCCAGGCTTGCATCAAAGCCAGACATGGATTCATCAAATGATTTCAATTACATTGTAAACTAGATAAATTAAGCTTTTGTAAATAATAAACAAACACATTTTGGACAGAACTTAAAATGACTCTGCCTGTAGATGAGCTATAATCAACATCATATTCTTTGAACTTATGATTAAGGGTGAAAACATATGGTTTTCATGTATGGCTTCACTATAATTTAATTAAGAATTATTAGTGCTATGACAACTAGCTTCGGTCTTCCCTAATATTTAAAAAAAAGAGTCTTATTCATATCAGTGAGAATGAACAAGATACTGGAGCAACTATTTATTACAACCATAGATATTATAGGCAGTATGATGAGAGAGTCAAAAGCACAAACAGAATCTTAGTAGTATTAAGTAAAACAGTTAAAGTGAGACAGTGGACGTAATTTCTTCATTTATAGCTTTATTTAGACGACATTTGGAGAGTGTGTTTTTGGCATCTTTCGCTTGTTAGGGATGCTGTCAATCTTAAAAGGGGAGCAAATGTGTTTTTACAAGAATGATTTTGAGAATGAAGGATATTGGTTATTCTGAACAAATATAAAAAAGATGAATCTTTTGGCCTTGAATATAAACATTCTGCAAAGATCTTATCAAGACATTTACAATTTTAATAATGTAAAGCAGAGTCATTAAAGTGCTAGGGTATTTTAAAATTATTTTAGGCTATAATTTAAAATTTTATAAGTTTCTGAGTGGGGTGGACATCAGGTGTTTTCTAGTGACATGATGGTAAATACATGGAACAGTTTGCCTTAAGTAGATGGTCAGTGTAAAAAATAAATATATTTTGCTTTACATATGTAGACAGACTATTTTCTTCAAATAAGTCTTAACTAAGTAAGGAAAACTTGGGATGTTTTCAAATTTGAAAGAATTGATCCCTTTTTGATCTTTTTTTAAAAGAGTTAACAATGTTCTCACTATTTTTTCTTTCGACAAAAGGGTTCTGTGAATTTTCACTGATTTCAATGCCATATCAGTCTTTTTTTGAAGTTTATGGTATATCATCTCAGAAAATCACTTTCAACAACAGTGCTGTCAACTTTACAACTGGAAAAGCGAGCAACTTTGAGCTGGATGTAGATGATGTTGGACATCTCATATACCGTAAATTCCGGCGTATAAGTCGAGGTTATAAGTTTGGCCTAAAAATCCTGTATAAGTCGACCCCCTTCTCTGGCTCAAATCGCTTGGTCGGAATATTTCAATAATCAACTGCGTCATTTTCGCTGACTCATTCTTGCGCTTTCACTCACGTGATGTTCATGCTGACTTATTCGTTTCGCCAGCATAACATGCTTGCTTGACAAATAAGGCTTTCACTAGAAGTGGTGTCACGTTTTATGCACTTTACGGTTCCTGTCTAGATTATTTATTGATTTATTGATTTATTGTCTAGAAATTTATTGATTTTCTTTTATCCGGTGTGTCTAACCTTGCTACGCTAAGCTAGGAAATTTCAATTTACAAATTTCAATGACAAATTTTCAAATAATTATAAATCGTTGAACAAGCAAGATGTCCAGTCAACCACGAAGAAGGATGAAATATGATGCAGCATTCAAGATAAAAGTCGTTCAAGCAGCCAAAGACAGTAGCAACAGCTCGGCATTATTGCATAAGTGAAAAATTGGTCAGAGTTTGGAGGAAGGCAGAAAACGGTATCAAAGAAATGGCTTCAACCAAATGTGCGAATCGTGGTCAAAATCAAGAAAAATGGCCAAGATTAGAGAAGGAAATAGCGACATGGGTGTTATCTGAACGTCAATGTGGCAGAATCGTAACAAGAGCCCTTATCCGACTGAAAGCTTTACAATGGGCAGCTAAGAATAAAGACAGCATGGATTTCAAGGCAACAGTCAGTTGGTGTACCCGTTTTATGCATCGTCATGATCTGGTCATTCGTCAAAAGACAAAAATTGCTCAAAAGTTACCAAAAGATTTACTAGAATTCATGTCATAAAAAACGTCACCGCCGTATAAGTCGAGGGTGGATTTTTAAACTTGAAATTTGGTGTCAAATTTTCGATTTATACGCCGGAATTTACGGTACATTATAATTTCTTGCAGCAATCAGTGGGAGTTATAATTCCCTAAGTTAAATACTGCACCCAGGGCCTATTAACCTTTTCTTCCTTTTAAGAATGAACTTTTGATGTCATTTCTTTCTGTTTGTGATAAAGCACCAGCAAATATTTGAGTGTTCTTATACTCTAGATGCTAAAGAAATGCTTTATTAGTCACTACTTCATGAAAATGAAAATAATAATAATAATGATGATAAAAATAAAGTTTTCCCATCAAAGGAAAGTGTAACTTGGCAGAGCAAAATGTATAGCCTGTTTCTATATGCCTTTCACAAAATGACAACCACCTCTTAAATGATTTTTTTTAATAGTAAGATTACAACTTGTATATTATCAAGTGCATGTGAAAGTGAATAATTAAATATTCTTGTATTGATTCCCTGGAGATTGTTGTTTTTTGTGCATTTTCAAAGTGTAGAGTAACTAACTAGTGTTCATATCACAACTCTTATGAACACCATATATTAGTGCACAACTATGATGTATACAAAGATTTTTGCAGTCTTTTTAACAGGAGAATTGTAGGATTGCAAATACATGTTTGGAAAGTATAAAAAGTTTAAATTAATTGAACTTTTCCTGAAATAATTGGCATGATGATAAATAATTAATTATTGCGGTGTGTGTGTGTGTATATATACCTTTTAAAATAACTAAAATAAAATTATTGGATTTTTTTCTGGAAAATATGTAGTCTAGAATGAGGAAGAAGAAGAAATGATTCCATAAAGCAAAGATAGAAAAAAATTGTGAAAAGTCAGGATGACATGTCAGTAGTATATCATAACTACAAACAATTTTTAATTATAAGTAAATTTAATAAACTACACCTTTTCATCATTTTTAAATATGTTTTTGTCAGTGTGAAGTGACAAACGTTGTCAAGGAAACATACCAGTACATTATTTTGTTTGGCTTCATTTATCAACCTTTTGCAGTAATATAGTGTAAAACAAAGTTTTAATGAACCGAACCCTGCCTTTGACCAAAAAGATGGTAGTTACAGTTACTGTATTTGCTGGATTGCATCATTTCATGTTCTAATTGGGGATGAATCATCAAAGAAAGATTACATGTTCAGATGTAATTTTTGCTCACAAAAAGCTGGCATTCAGTAAACATATATCCTGATTAAATTAGCAGTGGAATATTAGTAAAATGTTAGTTATCTTTTGTTTACTCAAAATTTACCTACATAAAGAGAACAAATAAACCAGGTCTCTGTACAGAATCTGAGATGTTTTTATCCACCTATAAACCAAATATATGAACAATTAGGTTTCTTTCTGTCTTTTAAATTTCCAGTATTAAATATTACAGTTTTGTCAAGTAACAGCATCACAAGCTCCAGCAACTTTTTAGTGGGTCATATTTTATATAAATTGTATTTAAAATGATCATCCACTTTATTAAGTTGTGTTTATGTAGTAACAGAGGTTTTCATAGTTTTAATATTATTTTTCTTTTTTAAAATTATTTTACTATATACCAATAGCTATGTACACTCTTGAATATTCAGAAACTTTAAGAACCTGACTGACAGCATTTCTGTTGATAAAACAGATGTGATGAAATGTATCTTCTTGATTAATAACACTGCATTTTGGTTGATTGTTAATGAAAATAAATGACAAAATTGCTTTTCTTTGTATCTACCAAATTTCATTATGAGCATTCTTATAAAGAAACAAGGAGAAAACAAATTTTACTTGAAAACATATAAATAATGATTGGAAACATTTAAAGAGATTTTTTTTAAAATTTAACTTGTACTGATAATTTGTAATTGTGTTTACATAGTTTATATAATTTCTGTGACTTTTGTTTTTTTGAAAAAATGTAAATGCTTTATGTCATGGGCCAGTTTTTATAAATAAGAGTACTAAGAATTGCTAATTAACCTGGTAAAATGCTGCTATTGTCTTTTTCTGTAATGTTGATGATGGATCATCAGCTGGATTATATAGCAACAAAGAAAAAGAAATTTCTTATACTGTAATCTGAGCATTTGTGATAAAAAATTATTCATATTGCATCAGTTTTTTTGTTTCTTTGATAATTGGGCATTGTTGTGAATAGGTGAGTTGATTAAACAGGTATTCTTTGCATACCAAGAAAACCGTATTTGAAAACTAATGTACAGTATAGCCTGCAGACAAAAAAAAGAGATTTATAAATTAAGCTATGCGTATGACTGAAGGTTTGAAAAGTTTAGTTAATAATTTATGGGATAGTAAATTTAAATTAAATTACACCTCTCAGGGAAAAAATAAAAAGTACTGTAACATTGTGAATATTACAGTAAAACTATAAACAAAAGTTTCCATTGACCAAGAATTTTCTAAATTTGCTTGAATTAAATATGCTGAATCTGCATAATAACATCATGCTAATGCTCATTGCTTTGTAGCGCACTGTACCATGTAATTAGTGGTGACATAGCTGGAATTAATAAAGTTTAAATCTAACATGTAAATCAGGATTTCCGAAAGCTCAGTGGGATGTATTAGGTCGTTACAGAAGTTTTGTCGGTTATTATGTTATGCTAATTTGGGGCTCCACGTTTGTGAAGGTGTATGTAGGTAAGTCATGTATCGTTTTGTAGCTTATACTCTGGCATACATTTTGCAAAACCAAGCTTTTAAAAAATCATAAAATGGATATTTGTTTCAGGGTTCTGAGTGGAGCTTGGATAGAAGAGATTTTTGTGCCATTTCGCTTCACGAGTTCAAACCAGGCCACAGAGTGAGCGAGGGACGAGGACACAGCGAATGGGTGCACAGCACAGCGATGGTTTGCAAAGTTTCGATCAGGAGATGTGAGCCTCGAAGATGAGGAAGGTATCGGACATCGTTCCAGCTGTGATGCCGACCGTCTAAAAGCCTCAGTTGAAGCCGATCCAAGAAAAACAATGCGAGAAATTGCTGGAGAGCTCGACATAAGGACTCCAACTGTTTTCCGGCATCTTGTCGTAATCGGCCAGGTGAAAAGGCTCGACAAGTGGGTGCCTCACGAGTTGAATGAACAACAACAAAATCTTCGATTGGAGATCTGCCTTTCTCTTGTCATAAGAAACAGAAACGACCCTTTTCTTGGTCGAATCATTAGGTGTGGTGAAAAATGTGGATCCTTTACGACAATCGCAAACGATCGGCACAGTGGCTCGACAGAGACAAGGAGCCTAACCACATTCCAAAACCCAGCCTCCACCCAAAGAAGGTCATGGTCACTGTCTGGTGGACTGCAACTGGTGTCATCCACACTATAACTTCTTGCAACCTGGCGAAACAATCACAGCTGGAAGGTGTTCATCAGAAACTCTCCCAATGGCAGCCAGCACTGTTGAATCAAAGAGGCCCAATCCTGCTCCACGACAGCTCTCGTCCTCATGTTGCTAAAGTGACTCTTCAGAAACTGAACACGTTGGAGTACGAAGTTCTCCCTCACCCAGCCTATTCACCAGACCTTTCTCCCACAGACTACCATCTTTTCAAACACCTCGACAGCTTCCTTTGTATGGAATCATCCAACCAAGCAGGAAATGAAGCTGCCTTCCAACAGTTTATCGACACCATAAACCCAGATTTTTTTCTCAAAATGGTATAAATGCACTTGTAACTCACTGGCAGAAGTGTATTGATTGTAATGGAACTTACTTTGGTGAATAAACTTCACGTTAACAACGATATGAAGTCCCGTTGTCGCGGTAAAAAAACCGACAAAACTTTTGTAACAACCTAATACTTATAGACTATTATAGTACAGTGCTGTACAGTAGAAATAGCAAATTTGAATGCATCTATAGGATTATGAGCTGTTTTTTCCCCTAAATAAAAAGAAAGCATATGCCTGTGCAAGCAATTTAGCCAATTTTACAAATAATTTTCAAAAGCAAAATTTTTTTATGTGCAAGGTCAAAGGGTTAAAATTGCTTGAATATGTGCATGCACATTATAGTCTACTCTTAGTTTAGATACTGCACTATGTACTTTTGTATCCTACAACACTTGAATTGGCCACCATGGTACTGAATCTGGCTTTGAATTACAAATGCATGTTTTCCAAAAGAACCTAACTATGAAGCTGACAAGCATGCATCTCATCTAGGATGGTCCTAAGTAGAGTGTCAAGCTACATGACAATAGATTTAAAGGTAGATTTTGCTATTTTTATTTCTTGGGTGATACAAAGCTTTTGGCCATGGTTGTAAATTACCATCATTGTACTGATTGTTTACTAAGATGTATTGTTCTTTAGAGGGCATTGTAATTTAAGACAAAAAACATTAATTAACCTTAAATTATTCTTTCAGGTAGTTGGTTGGTCTAGTTAGATAGACCAATATATATATATATATATACATTTTTTTTCAAACATTTTGGTTTATTGTAATAAATTTCAAAATCTAGCAAAATTACAAAGTAACATATCTCACCTCATTAAGCAGTCATCTTCTTAAAATTGTAATAATAATAATAATATAATAATAATAACACCAGCAACAGTAACAACAACAACAATGCTGGGCAACATTTTTTATTCTTTAAATGTTTCAAAATTAGCTTCTACTCTGTGGCTCGGGTTGCAAAACTTAAATACATCTTTTCTCTTCAATTTTTAATATTTTGTTTCTAAATTATTATAAAACAATATACTGGTTTCATGTTATGTGGGGCAGACATAAATATTTTCTGTTATGTAGCTAATATGGATTCATGTCTCTGTCCATGAATTTACCTAGTCAACTTTTCCCTGCTTTATCTCAAATTAGTTACATTTTTTCCTGCTTCTAGTAATACGTTACACAGCGGCTGGCACTCTTCTTTTTTTTAACAACATTGAAAATACAAAAAAATGTGTGATGACATGAGTTTAATGACACCTGTGGAGGTGGAAGGATAACAATGAGAAGTATGTGACATAAAACACCAGTAAAAATTATAAAAATTACAAAATAAAGGGACAACCATTAACCAATGCATTAACTTTGATTTCCATACATTTAGCATTATGTAGTTTTGCAAAATAATATATTATATGAATAAGGAAAGGTTTTTTTGAACAAATGCCATGTATTTAGATTGGAGGATATATGTCTAATATAAAGCAGACATTAAAAATTACTCAGTGGGTCAAATGTACTGGCCAAGGGAGTAGAATATCAGTTATATAGGTATATAGGACACAAGATAATTGCAGTATTTTTTTCACACCTGAAAAAGAGGTTAGAAATTTGGCAATATTGTACAATGGCCTTTCATTTCAATAACCCAAATATGAAATTTTGATGTTGAAGAAAATGTTATTTCTCTCACTGAGATGACAACTTTATCTGCTAGGGAGTGAAAAGACAAGTAAAAGTTGTCCAAATTTTAAAATATTTTTATTTTTTTAATGAATGCAATACTTTATTTAGTTATAAAATAAATACATTGAAATTGTGATATTTTATATAAAATTGCTATGTTTTACAATCTATAATGGATAAACTAGTGGACCTCATCTTTATGTTTGCTATGTAGATCATGGTTATATAAGCAAGTTGTTGCCTTGCCACTGTCTGTATGTCTAACAGCTATTCAAAACAAGTTCTCAGGTTCTTTCTACAGCTAAACTTGATATTTGAGCAGGTTGGGCCCAGAGACTGGAAAATAAAATAAATGAATTTTTATTCTTTAAAACAAAATATTGAAATAATGTGTTATATTAATCTCTTGTTTTACAATGCATGAATAGTTATTTTTCTGCATACTTAAGCATCCCAATTAAAATAATAATAAAGAAACTATTTGCTGTAGAAAATGTCCATGATCATACTTTATTAATTATCAACTAACTGTACAAATAAAAAATTTATTCTTAAAGGGGCAATCAACTTTTCAATTAAGATGCATCACATTGAAGATGTTATGCAGTTGAAATGTAAGAAGAAAAGCTTATTCAAAATTGCACATTCTCTATATGAACTGCTGTTCGGATAATGAACAGAAACATTGTTTAGTCCTTTCCAAGGAAACTTGGCTAAAACCAGCCGGGCAAAGGCTGCTTTTGGCTCAGCGGTGATGAGTCGTTTGATGATTGCTTCTGTATTATACTTTAGACAGCACATGCAGAAATATGCTGGTTCTCATTATCAGTTCTTTGTCTTATTACAAATAATATTTGGTTTTCTATTTCTGTCAAAATGCCAGAATTACCATTAAAACATTGCTGGTAGAAAAATAATGTAAGCAAAGAAACAAATTGTTTGTTTTCCAGAAGAATCATCGATGATATATTCAGAGTTGATGGTTTTATTACAATTTGCACAAACTGCCAGGAAAAACTATTCTCATCCTTCAAAATATTAACAAAATGGAAAGAAAATAAAAAGCATTAAAAACCAGTTATCAGAAACTCGTGGAAAAAGAAATGCATTTCTTAAATAATGGAAAAAAAAATATAGAGAATGATGTAGCCTTTCTTAAAGATGAAGCAGACAAACCAGTTAATGAAGCAAAACTTAAATTATTTATTAAGTTGAGCAGTTTGAGAAATGGAAGAAATCCAAGCACTGAAAACAGAAATGAATGAACAAGAAAACCTGCTACATAATATATAGCATGTTTAAATATTTAATTTGTACTTAATATTAAACATTTATGTAGTGTTCTAATGGAAAAAAAATGTTTCTTTTATATTACAACAGCAGTAAGTTTGTAAACTGTGCTATTTTAAACCATAAATTTGGTTATAATACACACAGTATGTGTCACATATTAGCATTTCAGTCAACAGCAAAATGTTGAAAGTGTGAATTTTTCCAATGAGAAGAAGATCCATAGGCACCAAATACATAAATTTTGATTGAAACTATTAAAACAAATGGATGATTAAAATAATCTACAGTGTCTAAAAAAACAAATAACTATATAATAGTTTGATTATTTTAGGTCTGCAGATTTTTTGCTCTACCTGAGAACTCACTGAAACTAGACAATGAAAACAGTGCTCTTGGTGCCTTAATAATAGCTATACACACGAGGTCTGCCGGAAAGGTATCCGACTGGGAAGTAATGATGCTAGGGAGGCGGAAGTGAGCATAGTGGGAGCCGCGTGCCTTCGTGCGCATGCGCGGTTTTTGGCGGGCGGGCTGGCTGGCTGGACGGGTCAGCCATTGTGTGAGGCGCTGTATCCGTGATGGCGGAACCTGTGGAGCAGCGATCTTACCAAGAGCTCGGAGATACCCAGGCGGGAACAATTCGCAAAGTTCAACAGGCTTTTGGTGACGGTGCCATGGGTGGTACCCGATAGAAGAATGGTTGGCACAACAGGTTCAAAGATGGCCGCTCACCGGAGGGGCCGTCAACAAGCTGGGGTGTGGTTGTTATCGAGAAAGTGGGGACCTTGATGATGGAGGGTCGTCGTCTGACGGGGCTGGGGTCAGTAAAGACTCTGCACACGCAATTTTAAAGGAGGACTTGGGCTCGCGGAGAGGGGCAGAGCTGCTTTCTCAGGGACAGCAACAACAACTTCGTGTTGAGGTTGCGCAGGACCCGCTGGATGCTGGCAGCAGGGATCCCGAGTTCCGGGATAACTGGAGATGACACCTGGCTGTACGGGTACGACCCGGAAACCGAGGTGATGCTGACTACCGAGGCGTTGGCATCGCGAATAGGCACCAGGAGGACAAACAGTTACAAAGGAGTCCTGTCAGGGAGTCCTCCGTCTTCGTGATGCAGGTCGGCGCAAGAGACCGGATCTGGGGGCCTCCCAAAACCGGCAGCTGCATCATGACAACGCCCCGGCTCATTCATCGCTCATTCGCCAGGCTCCCTACTCTCCAGACCTGGCTCCTTCTGACTCCTGGTTGTTCCCAAAGATGAAGATGCCACTGAAAGGCTCCCGCCTTGAGAGCCGAGAGGACATCATGCGGAGCTGAGAGCCATTCTGGAAGAAGCTTTCCAGACGGCTTCGAACAGGATGGACAGGTACTTCTCAACCCAACATTACCATGTCAGCTATAGGGTGCTGTAAAAAGGGGCAGTCATTATAGGCAGACTCTCTTTTGCTGATCAATTTGTGCCTCCTCGTGAATTGCAGCTTTTGTGAAAGGTTGAACTACTATCTTGCTTGGATCACATCACTATTTACATCCTAAAACACTATAGCTCATGACTTTCTAGGTTGAATACAGGAACTTATCTCGGGGAAGTGAGCCTTGGTGCTGGTGCTGGAATAGTAGAACTTGAGTATATATCAGTGGACCTGTGACTCCTCATACATGAAAATAAAATCCTATTTGTGATGCAATTTCTCTCAGTAAAGATTTTCAGACGTCTATGCTCTTAAAACCTGTCCATGTTTTGTGGAATCCAGTATGTTGACACTTTATGAAACCCAGATGCTAATGGAATAGTTTAATGCTCTCAAAAACTGATAAACAGTTCTTGAGAAAAATCCCTCTCATGCGATGGTTCTTTCTGACACTAATTTGCTCTTCTTGATGTTTGCACCATGTGTATAGTCGTCCATGATAGGATGTTGCCATCAGATTGTCTTGCAATGAATTCTGGGAAACTTAACCTCCTCCATTAAAAAAGAAACTGCAGTTATTTGCTATCTCTTGCACTTATACCATTGACCACCATCCTAGTTCTAGTAAACATTGGTACCACTAAAGGCATTTCTGCATGCCAGCATCCAGTGGACAGTTGCCAAGTTTGCAGGCAGTATGTTGCATACACTAAAGTTATTAACAGATGTGCAACTTTCACTTGAATTATCTTCATAGAAAGTCTGTTACAGGTAACTGTTTATCCTTAATGGGTGGAGTGGTGTAGCACACAATGCTCACTGCTGTGAATAATAGGTTTTAACATGCAGTAATCAAGGTTGATCAGGATTGTCTGCATACATAATCAACGAATAGTTAGGAATGATAGCTTATTATGTATGCCAATGTCTGGAGGGTCATGGGCACAGATGATATTGGCTACAAACCAGTGAATGATGAGAGAGAGAAAAAAATACTGATAAATCTGTTAGAGAAATTAACTTTTAGAACTATCACTTGTGACTACAATCATTTTATCAAGGCGTTGGCATTGCCTTCTAATGATCTTAAAGAAACAGTGCAAGAAACATCTTCAGTTGTATTATGTTGAAGGAAAAGAAGCATTGCTTGATTGTTTTTTCACAGGTGATATATTCTGTGAAGCTTGGAGTGATATTACAACTTGTCACATAAAAGTAAATTTCAGTGTCACATCTGTCCAAACAGATTTGGGATAGCCAGATTATGTTTTCTTTGACCATTCCAAACTAAGCCATCATACTGAAGTTTGCTTGAAGTAATCTATGCACCAATCAGGAAACTGGTTATTTTCTAGCAGGTCTCCCATTCAGAGTTGATCTGTGATGATAAAGTTCATATGGGCAGTCCTCCCGTTCCCACATGTTCGCTCGATTTATGTGTTATAAGATTTTCTTTTTTTTTTTAGTTCCTCCATGCAAGGCCAAAAACCATTTGAAGACAATTTGACACATAATACATCAGCATTATAGATAACTGATATGATAAGCCAGGTGGAGAAAATGCATTTTGTAACTTTGTTGAAAGGTGATGTATATATATATAGCAGAACACATTCTGAACACTGCAAATGTAATATAATATAATATATATATTTTTAGTGCACAAAATAAAGTCTCTCTTTCTTCCCCGATATCTATTTTGAAAAACTAATTGTTTATCAAGCAAATAATGAACATTTTATCAGTTCTTGTTTGCTGTTTTTAATTTCAAACCACGTAGCCTGTGGAAGAAAAGGAAAACCAAATGTAAAATTCTTGCCTGTTCAGTGTTGGATCCTTAGAAGAAAAAATGTTAGAGATAGCGGTGTTTATTTAGAGTTACATTTGTCTAAGTCAGTTCAAGAATGGAGAGAGTACATTGTTCACTGGACTGTGATGGACTTGTTATAAGTGAAACCACTTGTTTTTAACTTTTAATATGCAAAGGAAAATTAATGATTTTGTTTCCAGAAAGCAACTTTTCCTCTGGTTCTTCATCTTTGGTTAATCCAGCTGTTTTCTTTGTGGTCCCTGATTCACAGTAATGCATGCTAAGAGAATAATTTGCACTCATTAGCATAAAACTAAGATACTGAAAGATGCGTCACAAAAAATAATTTTTTAAAATGATTTTCCTTTTACTTTTGAGATCCTTTTAGATTCTGTTTCTGCTTTTGTTTTGTAATATTTTCTTTTGGGAATCTTACTGTCCATTGTGTGTGTGAGTGAGAGAGAGAAAGATGTATCACCTTTTAGTTTTCAATTTTATTATTCCTTATATCAAATAAAGTTTCTAAAATTGCACCAAGTTTTCTCTGTTGGGCACATTATGCCCTCTTTACCATATCAGTTCCTCTCTTGTTAATTACTACATTGCCAAGAAAATAAGTTGCATTTACAATAGAAAATGCTCTGTATTTATTGTAGTATTTTAAAAATCTAAGTCATTATTAAAAATGAATTCCATTATATTTTAGTGACTCAAACATCCAAATTGTCACAGAACAACTGCTATCATTATTTAAAAATTCTCCGTATATTTTTGTTCTACATCTTTTCTGTGGCATAAATTAAACATTTAAATGTTTTTGTTTCTAGATGGTGGATCGCAATTAATAAAGATTTTATTTAAAATGGGATTAAATAAAATGGTAGCTTGACTTGTTTTGTTTTGGAAAAACAAATCTGAAAATTTCTCTTTTTCACTGAAATATAGTGATAGGAATTCTGATAACTTTGCTATATATACAAGACAGCCATTACATACAATAAGTAACATAGCATCAGTATCTATTGTTATGTACTTGTTTTAGGGAACCTCTCACTGATAGGACCTGTGCCGGACTCAGTTCTTTGGTACACATCACTGGTTGGTGGTTGGTGTATTTGGATTTTCACTTACAGAATATCCTCTCTATCTTGACGGTTCACATCTACTGCTGCTATGTTTATGCAGCCAGGTAATTTTTATTTATTTATTGGTTAATCAACTTAGATATGATAAAGATATTTTATTTACTAAAGTTTCTGCTACATTTTCCATGTGATATTCTGGCTGCTAACAATTTTCTGCACTCACACAAAAGGGTTCTAGTGTAAGACAGCTATTGGAAATGTCTGGATTACATTTTTCTAAAGCCACTATTAACATTTTAAAATTTCTGTTTAGCTGTTGTCAAAATTCTTACGTTTTTAATTTTGAAATTTAAAATAATAATAATCCATGTAAAGAAAACGAAAAGGCAGTTTGTAAATTATCTGCTACTTAAGCAAACATTCTGAAATATTGTTGCTGTATTATTTCTCACTTGCTTTTTGTTTATCAAAAAATGGATCATTTATAACAATACAAATATCTTTAGAATGAAACAGTAAATTCTATGTCATTTTTTAAGGATTTATACACAGCTAACATTTTTTCTAAAAATTCAGTAAACATTTTTTAACATAATTAAAATATTTAAAAGATCTTTTTTCTTGTGAAGGTTGTACAGTCGTCAGATATCGGCACTTTTCTCTGTGGTGCTTGTTCTGAGGGAAGAAATGGGATGTTCTTTGCCAGAGAGTGGACTCTGCATCATACGATGTTGACTAACTGCTTTTTCTTTTACCAACCACTGCTCTTTACTATGTTGTTGTTACAGCTGTGAGTACACGTCTACTTTCATTGTATTTATACCTATCTACTGTTACTACATATACAAATTTCTTGGGTTAATACAAAATAAAACATTTAGCCTAAATTTATGCTGTATATTTTCAAAAGAAGATTGTGCCAAATAATATCTTTAAATATGAGACTGAAAACAAAAATTAAATAAACAAGAACACTGACTGTCGTCGGTCAGAAGATAAAATAAATGCACTTGTATGTTTTTTTAAAAATATTTATAATTTTTATCTAATTGAGTATAAAATAGAAACTACAGGAAAATTGATGAAGATGGCTGTATGGCCAAATGTTTTTTTAATTATGTAAGCTGTAGTTAAATGTATTCAAAGAAAAATGCTTGAATGTAAGTAATCAAACATACTTGGGTGTTATAAAACTAAGGTCTTGTCATTTTGTCTTCAGCAACCTTGAGATACGACGGACATCATCCACTCTCTACAAAGAAACAGTGAATCTTACAATTAGTTTTAGTAAAATAAATGCAGTTGTAGATATTTTAAAAATCCACTATTAAACTAAATTGAATGTAATCATCATTAAGTCATTTTTACTTCTAAACCATTTTTAACATGTTTTATTTTCCTAAAGTTTCTCATTTGATATCAAATACTTTGACTATTATTAGATATGGCATCAATGGCTCATAATTGTATTACTGTCTCTGTCATTTATGCATTTTCAGTTAATTAGTTCATAAATTTATATTCTTGCTCATTTTTTTTTTTCATTAGTTTGTTATACAAATGTATTTTAAGTGCATTGAATATATGCATTATGTATGTGGTAATTTTATATTCCATCTTGTTTAATGTAGTTGTCACTTTTATGGGTAGCCCAGTCTTTCTAATTGTTTACCTAATTCTCTTTAATGAAATCCTTTGTGACAAAGAATTTGTAAAGGAAGTAGACTAAACATAAAATATTGTTTAACTTGAATAAGCACATATCTTTTGATCAAAACTTTAAATTCTTTTGGGAAAAAAATGCTTATTAACCAATACTTAGCTTGTAAATTTGGTTAAAAGTTCTTAATTAAATTGATTTACTTATCTTGATGTACAGCCGAACATTGATAACACTGAATTCATTCTTTTTTCGCAATCTATTGACATGTGACAATACATACATTTATTTTACCATTTTTCAGAATATTCAGAAACTGTCAGCAAATTTCTAAAAAGTGCTGCTGCTTAGTGACTTTTTTATTAATAAATAATATAAAGATAGCATGAGAATAACTTTCCTGCTGGTGACATTTGGACAGAAGGTAATTTTTATTTGTTACAATTGTCAAAGTTTAAAAAGAAAATTAACTCTTGTAATATTGTAAACGGAATTAAAACAGACAACACACACGTGAATACCAGCCACAAACTAAACTGATCTTGGTTACACTCTTTTTTTGGTTATTGACTGAAAAATAGTGCAATGAAAACTCTCGGTAATTCATTGGTCAGACCTTTCATTTTTTCATTAGTGTTATTGATGACTTGTGGTACAGTTGAAATAATGCCATTAAATTTGAATATTATTACAGTAGTGAAAGCATTATCACAGAACTCTTTGTACAAACATACAATAGAAAATTTTGGTTTAAGAACGTGTCAGGAAGGAGTTCTATGTGGATATTTAGCAAGAGCAAAGGATTGCTTTTTATCCTAATCTGAAAATCATCTAAAAAAGAGTAAGGGTATAGAAAATTTTTTCATATGTTGCTTCAGACTACAACTCTGCAACAATATAGCAAGAGATTAAATACTTGTGAGCTGCAGTACCAGCAAAGAAGGAATTTCTGCTACTGTAATCAAAGTAAAACAGCATGCAAATGCAAAACAACAATTTCATATCTTGCAAATTAAAAAAAAAAACATGAATTATTTAACTGTTTATTTTTCTTTCTTTTTTTAAAGGAGGGAAAACAATTTGGCCCATGCATGTATACATTAAATTTTAAAATGAATATATTAGACTTTCCAAAGTTTGATGAAAGAAAAAGATGTTTAAACACTCATCTGTTGTTGTTTTTTCCAGCTGTGGCTCAACAGTCTTCTTTGTACACACTATTGCTACTGGTACTGAGATCTAGGTCTGTAACAGGTAATATAAGATTTTTTTGGATTTTACCAGGGTTTAAAATTCCCAGGAAAACATTTGAAAATGGTAGTTTTATGCAGAAACAGACATCAAAGAAATGCTTAGTCAGTTAATAATACTATATTGAGTAAAGTGTAAAATACAGTGAGCTGGTTACAGCCATTTTCATGCATAAACAATATTTTTTAAATGCTTAATGTAATCCATTTTAAATAAGTATGTTGAGAAAATCTAAATCCAGAGATGTAATCATTCAGTTTTTAATCTTATGGCTACATTACTAAAGTTTGCTTTTTCTAAAATAAATTTTAATAATTTAAAATTTCTGAATAAGTCAGTCTGTTTTTTTAAAATAATTATGCTTTTAAGCTGTTCTGATTAATTTTATTTGAAACAGTTTTTTTAACACTATTTCTTAGTTGGATTATTTAAATTATTTAAAGTTTTTAATCATATTTTAAAATTAATATACAGCCAGGGTTTATACTTTAAAAATCACCTATAAAGGACATTGCATGATTTTAGAGTTTTCTTGATCAAACAGACATTCAGTTTAACCATTGAATTTGTAAGTATAAATGGATGTTGAAAGGAAAAAGATAGCTGTCAACTTTATTTTTCATTTGGCTGAGAGTGAAAAGAAATCTTTCTTTAAAATAAGATTCCCACCGTAATTAAAATTGAACCAATATGAAAGAACAAGAGGAACCACCATGATCCAGTCACACGAGAGACCAAACTATGGTTGCAACCATAACAAACCAGTGTACTATATGCTGCACTAACCCATCACAGGGCAGTTGCTCCAATTGGGTTTGATGACATGGAAAGTGATTGTTGTTGCTCTGATTTTGTAGTGAGTTTTACTGGAATATGATTGCTGCTTCCTGAGGTGGTTGGTAGTGTAAGGCATCTTCTCCAGTTGTCCCCATAGGGACTATTGTATTTCACAGCTGCTTTAATTCAGCAAGTCTGACTTAGAATTACATTGTTAGAGAGTGAAATTTAACTGAAACAAAAATTTATTATTTAACAAGTAATGGATAAAAGAAACAAATATATATAATTGGTTTTCTCATATTTTAAACATGTAGTAGGTAAATGGAAGCTGTTGGGACTGTCTCGATACAATTTTGAAAACATTCCCACAATGCAACACTGAGTGAAACCTACAATTAAACAGTATTTTGGTGAGCATTTTCTTTTGGCTGAGTTGCGAGCTGTGTATTAACTTTCTCTTGGCACATCTGAATATTTTTTCAATTATTGACCAATAGAATCCAGTTTCAAATTCCACACACACACATCCCATGCTCAGAGGTAGATTAAGATTTATTGGAGCCCTGTGCACAAAAACGTTGTCCCTCACATCCATTAAAACATGAACGTATCAAAATGAATTAATAATTAGACCCCTGTTAGATGTTTTCATGCTACATTAATAATAAATCACAATGTGCTCTGTCTAAATTAACTGCTCTATTTTCCACACAGAAGGCCAAATAAAATTACTGGATTTCCATAACAGAATGTCATTTTAGTTTTAGTGATCTTATCTCTCGTTTACTGAGAGCTATTAACAAATTTGATTGTCATCTGTATTATTCCTGTAGCTGTAAAAAATACCCATTTAACATTGTAAACTAAAAGAAAAAACATACAGGCCACACCAGCTAATACCGTTAACAGTGATTTTTATAAAGCGATTTACACAATACATCTCAATGGTTTATCATTCCTGAAACATTAAATATCTGCTGTAAATGTATCTTTTTATGTACTAGTGAAGCTACATTTTAATAATACTATAGCCTTATGTAACCAAATGTGAAAATATACAAACACAAAATCTCATGAAAACTTATGTCCTGTCTTTTAGATGATTGCTTCCTTCTGAGCTTTGAGGGAAGAAAAATTATGTGCAATGTTGTCAAAGTCAGTTTGTTGCACCAGATCAGACTCAACTGTCATTAGGGGACAAGGCATTTGGTGCATTGTTGATCTAACTTCATTTTTGTTATCTCTGCAATAATTGAGAAGTTTGTAGATGGTAAGGTCAGGAAAATTTTGAGGTCACTTTGCCTTAAGTCTTGCAGCAGTTTGGCAGGAGATTTGTCTGGCTCATCCTATACAGAGAATTTGAACTGTGAGTTCATCAGGAAACTTATGGTCTAAATCAGGGGTGTCAAACATACAGCTCATTTGCACATCCTCTGTAAAGATGATAGCACACACACATGGTAATAGACATTTAGAGCAACTCACCCTGTTGAACTAGTAAAACAAAAATTGGATCTCATCCTTTATAGCACCCACCAATGTTAATGGTAGATCTGGCATACAGAAGACTGATTGTGTCGAAACAATTGTTGAGAGGTAAGTGGTGAGAGAGACAGGTTGACTGATCTACACACTCACTCACACTCACTCACTCACTCACACACACACACACTCACTCACACACTCACTCTAGACACCAGAGGACTGATGTTTCAAGAAAGTACAATTATTGTATTCATTTAAAAGCACAATATGATAAATCCTCACCCAACAATAGAACAAATAATAAGAAAAAAAGATGAGATATATAAAATAAAGGAAGTAAAGCCCAGTATAATAATATTTAGTCACTGTATAGAGAACTAGATTGACTCATATTATATCAAATCAAGCTATCATAAGTTTAAATTGGTTTCGCTCCCACTGTTTGAAACTAAGTAACACATTCTTTGTTTGGTGGCCCACACCACATTTTATCCAATGAAAACAAGATCTGCAGGCTGATCAAGCTATCGACTGGATCAGATTTTCAAACTGTGATGAGAAAATACCCAGAGGAATTTGACCTTTTGTTCAATTTCCTAGTTGATGACATGGGGACTGAGGTACTAGCTAACAGACAGTAGCAAGCGAGCCGAGAAAGTGTCAAAGAGGAATAGTGCTCATTGACCACAATACCTCAAAAGATACTATCGTTTGACCACTGCCACATTTGGAATATACATGAGACTAGCTACAGCGAGAGACAAGACAGACAGAGACCAAGCAAACTCAAAAAGAAAGCAGAAAGTACACACACATGACCACATACAAAAGGGAGTACTTACCACTGCCACGCATTTGGAATATATATCAAATCGTGCTAAGTATTTTTAATTGAAAGAACTTTTTTTTAACTCAATAATAAGGACCCATATAATTATGTTATCAAAGAAAGAAAAATAGACAAAGAATCATGTGATTCAAGAAAAGTGGAGGAGAAATTTGTACTACTATGTGGAAGTGAATGCAATGTCAACTTGCTTGATTTGCAACAACAGGTTGCTGTGGGCAAAGTGTGAAACGTTCAGAGACATTATAGCACTAATCTTGCTTTGAAGTACGTTAACTATACTTGGAAGTTACACGAGGACAAAGTTGCTGAATTAGAAAATTTGTTGAAAAATTAGCAGTCAGTATCATCAAGGCCCTCTTTGGACAAGAGCTTTTTGAAAAAATGCATGTTGATGTCTGCAGAAGTATCATGTCCGAATAAAAGCCAAGCTTTTGCAAACAAGCCTTTCAAGAAACAGTCGCAGAGAGAATTACTGATTTATCAGATCAACTGAAGGACAAAGTCAAGTCCTTTGTTGCTTTTTTTAGGTTGCAATTGATGAAAGTATGGATATAACTGATGTGAGACAGCTTGCAATTTTCATTCAAGGTGTTTAAACAAGTGTGCACGTTTATTTTCCTTTATGGAAATATAAACTTTATTCAAAAGTGTAGAATAACTAAAGTCATGACAGGTCTATATTTAAATATTTTAGTGCACATGCATACATGTATGTATATGTGTGTACATGTGCATTGTGTATGTATGTGTGTAAACACATTTGATTGTATCTCCTTCGAAGTTAAAATGGAATTTTTTAAAGGTTACCGTCTCTGAGCAGATTAATACAAAGAAAAATTTCAATACACTTTTCAATTCTATCTATTCTCGTATGCCATGTAATACTAAGAAAAAACCCAATACACTTTTTGTGTAGTGTATGATGCTTAGTAATGATAATTTTCATGCGAGTAAAACTGTCTCTTTTCAGAAGTTAAATCAGATCTCTCCTTTTCCTACAGGATTTTCATGTATCATGTAGGAATCTTCGGGACAAAATTCAGAGAAATTACAGATCTGACCATACTTCAGTCATTCATTCAGTAAATGACTGTGAGAAGTTGGAAACTAAAATGTTGACCACAAAAGAATACAGCACTGAAAAGTTGAACTTTGAAAAGGTAATTAAACCTTTATTTTTTTTTCGTTTGTTAAAAGTCAATTGCAGTTACAGACAAAGGGAGGTAATTTAATTTTGATATTACCACTAAAAAATAGAGCTGTAAAGCTGCTTCTGACTAATCTAATAGAGTTTCTTTAACTTGTGCAGTGAGAAAATGGTAAAATGTGACTACACCAAGAAATTAAAGAACCATTCTAGACAGTTATTCCAAGATCCTCTAGGATTATTGCCAAATCAATAAAACGGTTTCTTAGAAAAATTAACACGACTTTTATAAATTTATGACACTAAGCTGGAAAATGTAGTTTAAGACCCAGAGGTAAATGTTAATCAACATTTTGCAAACAAAGCAGATAGAATGCTAGGAGTATTTATTTAACTAAACTATCAAACAGAAGAAAGTTTGATTGTCAGTGCATAAATTGTTTAGTTTTAAATGTTTAAGAGGAGACGGCTGATAGATGTTTTTAAAATGGTTATGAGATTTTAGCATGTGAGCAGATCATTTTTTTTTTTTTTTGGTTTTCAGCAGATACTATGGCTATCATTACACATTAGCTATTTCCTATCATTATATATATTTTACTAACGGAATAATGACATTTATAGAGGCATTGTGTGTCGCATTGGGTCCATGGTAGCTGCTGGTAGAATGGTTGAAGGCAGAGATTTGAATCCTTGTTTAGACCAGCTCAGTTGATTTTACCTGCCTAGCAAAATTTATACCTGTTCTTCTTCACCAGCTGATCATTGGGTTTTCTCTTGTATCCGAGGAAAAAAATGAATATTATAAAATAGATGTTACAGGTGTTTGTGGTGGAAATTTTGACCAGCTTGCATCTTTACGACTGCTTAAAAGCACTCAACCATTCCAGGTTAACTTTGTTGGTCACAAGACAGATACTTCACACTCTCATTCACCACAAAGCTAGCAAGTAAGCAATCATAAATGTAATGTAGTGCCACCAGAGGGAGTTAAAACAATAACAGTATTAATAATTTTACGAATCCTATTAATGGCCTTTTCTATTCTTTGGGTACTCTTGCCTATAAGTCACAGTGGCTTTCTGCCTCCTTGTAATCAATAAACTAAATTCAAATTTTACCAAACTTTATATACAAGACACAAAATGTAAACTTCCCATTGGTCTAAAGAATGGCCATGTTACCTGTGAGCCTCATATCAAGGGAGGGTAAGATGCCAGCCTAAATGCGTTAAAATATTTCAGTTTTACTCAGCACCAGCAGAAAAGTATACATGTGGAAAAGATCAAGTGTGGAAACCCACAGAAGTCTTCCCCACATGTGTAGGTAAGGATCAGTTTTCTCTTAAATATTAATTCAACTATCTTAAGTGATGTAATACCCATTTTATTAAGATAGCACAATCTTAGTCATCATCGGTTTCATTTATAAATTATAAACTAATTGCATTAGTTTTCACTTATTGGAAAATGATCTTCCTTACAGTGTGGACATTCAAATGAAATCCTGCTAAACTAGCATTGACATTGGTATTGGTTCCTGAATATTCCTTACAGTACAGACAGAAACTGATGGCTCTGTAACCAAGGCTCAAAAAGAAAAAGATGTTTGACAAAAAAAAAAAAGGAAGTTCAGTTGATCCAAGTCTTACATTTCTTAAGTCTCATGTTAATATAAATGTAACTATATCTAGTAATAAATTAATAACATATGGTATTTTAATGGCTGCTGGCATACATATATATTGTCAGGAGGACAAATTTTTTCAAGCAATGCCCCCTTTTGCTGAAAATGCAGATCTAATTTCAAAAATATTTACACCCTATTGCACAGTATGAGATGCACTACAGCAAACCGTACAGTACAAATACAGTATGTACTATATTTTTAATTCCCCCCCAAAAATGTATAATTATGAGATTTTGATATGCAAATTTCCATCATGGAAATTGTATGTTTTCTATTGAAAATTTTGCGGTCATAATTCATTTTCACTATGGCGAAAGTCTGATACATGGATGTACGTATTGCGAAAGATCATGATACTGGCAAAGAAATTTTCTTTTACATCTCTATCCGCTACTAAAACAGTTGAAAATAAATTATACCTATATGAATAAAATTCAAGGCAAAACCATTCTCATTTCTTATGTCATTATCTTAAATACAACATTGGGATTATGTATAAATATATTCTATGCATTTTAAAATAAGTTTTACAAATGGTCAGCTTCATTTGACAGATTCAGTAGATGATGGGCTAGCCAGGATTTATACAATGTTGGTCAGTACAAAATCAAGTCAAAAGACAATCTACCCCTTTGTAATTGAACTCTGGATGTACTATAATTGACAAAGATGCTCAAAACTAAATACAAACAGGTCAACTTAAAACTAAAATTTTGCCTATGATTTTACAGTGATAAAAGAAAAAAGAATACAATACTCACCATTTTAAGACATCAGAAATGCATAATAAACTATCCAATTTCAGCAGTCATTTTTTCTTTCCCCTGTTTTATACTTTTCTTTTTCAGCACATACCATCAGTGAAGGCTCAGTCAGTCCAACCAAGTTTCTAACTACACCACAACTAGTGTAGATATGTTTGACAGCTTTCCTTATTTGGGCCCCCCCTAATATTAACAAGATACTGTTGAGAAATAGATTTTAGATTTTGAAATCCCATCCATGTAAGGGTGCTATGTATTCGGAGAGCACTCACCTTGAAATGGAAGTTACAGTGAACGGCTTCTCCTTTATTATTGACCATTTTATACGCGTGACTTCCATAACCATCCATGTGCTGGTACCCAACCGGGGTGCCCCTGTCTGTGAACAGGAAAGACAAGTGGTGGGTGGTCTCAGGACGAAGAGTGATGAAGTCCCTAAACATGATGATGATGTGTATCACTGTTTTGTTGATTCTCACCCAGTCTGTTTTTTGAGAAGTTAGTTAAATGAAGGTTAAGATTATTGTCTAAAAGATTACCCAGAAAAAGATACCCTCCTAAAAGGACATTCAGATGTTAATGTATGCCACTACCATTACTACCAACAATAAATTATCTAGACCATGTAAGGAACTAATTGACTGAATATTGACATATCTATCAATTCTTCAGAAAGTGTAATCCAGAATTTTGGACACTTCTGGAGAGAGAGAGTAGAAAAGGTATTGGCACGAGAACTCAATGGCCAGCACAACTAAATGCCACTCAGCACTGAGCAGTTTTGTTTTCTTGACAAGAGCTAAGAAAATGTCTGTAGATATTAAACATTTTTCTAAATTTACTGCTTGAAGTTAACGATATAAGTCATTGGAAAACTAGTTATAGAGGAGATGAAGAGTTGATCAGCAGATTCCCATTATCCTTAAAATGAGAAAGAGTATCATACAATTTCCCTTTATGGAACAGAATGATATACTTAATCAACCACAATTTTACATTTTCACTCTGTCTGTCTACATGCGTGTGAGAGGGAGAGACAGAGTTTAATGGAGCCAAATTTTGCCATGTACTCCTTTAAAACCACCTCTGTAGCTGTCAGTAATAGACAACTTACTTTCAGATGGGTCTTTAGATTTCTTCTGTGTATGAATAAAACTTGGAAACTGAAAAACAGTAGCAAATTTTATGCCATTTTGTATGTAGATTACTTTTAGTACACATTAATACTGGAAAATTAACTGAATAAACTGAAGAGGTGCCGCATTCAAGATATTTTTAAAACAAGGGGAACTAAGAAACTAGAACTAACATGTTCTTACATTTCTGTACCTGTATTAAATAATTTCATAAAATATACATATATGCAAATCCAGTAAATTAAAAAAAAATCTGCCTACAAGTCTTAATAATTAGTCAGCAGGTCAGTTTGAAATGAGAAACCAACAACTTACCAGCAAGGGATCCCTAATGAAGAAAATAGGTGTGTTGTTTCCAACCAGGTCCCAGTTTCCCATCTCTGTGTAGAACTTCAGTGCAAGTCCTCTAGGGTAACGTGCTGTGTCAGCAGAGCCAATTTCTCCTCCTAACAAGAAATATAACCACATTTGAGTAGTTACCAGATTTCAAGGAGACAGATTTTATAAAAACTCTCTTTTAAAGTTACATGTAGACAAATTTTAACCTTAAACTATTTACTGATTACAAGTACATAGTGGAAGTTCATTCAAACTGATTAAAGAGAAAATATAAGTTCATGCTGTTTCAACATGTATTACCACTATTAATTATTCAATTTCACTGGGAAACTTACTAATGACAAACAAAAAAACAACTATCCAAAATGCTCAGTGTACTATTTTCCATATTACACCTGGTTTTGTCAAGAAATCAATTTATCGAGATTAGCACAAAAGCAGAGACATCAGTCTGGCTTGAAAATGAAGAGGGGAGAGGTGGGGCCAAGATGGTAAATCCCTTAGCCATTCATTCAATCACTAGCTCTCTTCCACACACATTTTAGGGCAAATTCATTTTTAAGGGCAAGTAAATCACCCATTCAGTTCCCTCTTCTCCTCCAAATTGAGGATCAATATGCTTACACACAAATAGGAGGAAGCCAAAACAAAAAAAGTAATACTGGTCTAAAAATGCAATTCAAAAATCAAACATATTCATGAAACTTAAGCTTATCAATAAAAAAGAAAAAAGTGTTTCAAAGAGCAAAATGAAATTTTCAGATGTTAACTGATCAATATAGGTACATTCAAATTACAATTAATACATAACTAGGTGAAAAAAAACCCATAATTTTCTACAAACTGAAGTTTCATAAACCTGTTGAATTTTCTATCTAGAGGCTGTGAAAAATATAAAGGATGTTCTAACTGAAAACAAAAGCTTAAAGATTTCTGTGTTAATCTGATCAACATAGTTATGTATTAATCTGGATTTGGAATGGCTTTGTGAAAGCCAAAGTTCTGTAAGTAATACTGGTCTACAAAGACACATTTGAAATTATAAACAATTATTAATGTCTAAATTTAAATGTTAGGCTATACTTTTCACAAAAGCTCTTAAATTATAATGCAGAAACATCAACTTTTTACCACTTTCTGGATTGAGGTGATTTCTTGTTGGATTACATATATCTATCTACCAGTGCTAAAAATTCATTAACTCTATATAAAAATAATGGAGGTGGACTAGGAAATACAACAGACCTAGTCCCAGATTCTATAATTTCTCCACTAAGCTAAATAACTGCTCATAAATACAGTACATATATCTAAAAGCTAAGGAATATTACTTCAAAAAATTCCCTTGTCAACCCTAGAAGATTTACGTAATCAATTAATGACATTTCCACATACTGAACTCTGCCCAGTGGAATCCTAATAAAATTAGGAGTTCATTTAAATTGCAACACGGTGAAAAGTAAGAAAACCTATTAAGCTTCACAGATTTAAATGTTCTGTGTTTACACAAATATGCATTCTTAACTCATGGAGAAAAGGTGAAATAAGAAGACAGGACTATTATGGTATGGGGTCCAATCTTTCACGGTATAAAAACAGAACTGGTGTTCGTCAAAGGACATCACAATTCTGCCAGGTATGCTGCTATTTTAAAGATACATCTACCTTTTGTATGAACAAGGCATACATGCCTCATATGACCAGTTTGGAAGAGAACTCAAGACAATCAGCTTTTTCCCTGGGTATCCCAAAATCATGACATAAATCCAGTTGAGATCTGTGGCAGCATTTGGAAGCAAAGCAACCATGTCCTGGTAGCTTGATGGAATTAAAGAAAGCTCCCTCTCAATGGAGGGGAACTGGGACCAGATGTTGATACAAAATTTTCCTAATTCACAGGTAAACAGGGTAAAGGATTCTTTTGCTGTGGGAAGTAGCTTGGCTGAGTATCAGCATAAAGAATTCCACTCTGTCGCTTAGCTTTATTTACTGTTTTCCACAAAAAGATAACAGGTGGCCAAATTATTATCAGATGACACTTTTTAAAACAATTTCAGAAGTGGGTGTTACAGCATTTTATTTTATTCATATAGGTAGTTTACTATATTATTATTATTGTTATTAATTTATTTTTTAAAGGGTGAAAAAGAACAATTTTACTTCACTTTAATTTGTACAAATTTTGATATAAGTGGAGTCCACCACGGCCCCCAACTTCTGTTATAATTTGCCCACACATCTAATTACCTCAGCTGTCTGGGGTCCTTACAACAGTCGGTTCTCTGCAGCTATTCAGCTCTGTCAGTAAAGATGGAGGACAGGTTGACTTTTTTCTTAGTGGAGAAGCAAATTTTATTTATCAAAACGAGAGAGACCTGGTGCCTTTAATTTGTGATTTCTTCATATCAATTTAATTATTACGATTTAAAATTTATCTGTATAAAGAACCCTATCCTCACGTTGTTAGCAGTTATCCCTGGCCTTGTCCTTACCCCTGACCGGGCGACATATCTCTGATGGAAAAGGAATCGATTTAAGGGGAGTCTCCAATAAATATAATAACAATAATTTGGAAAGTATTTGATTGATTGTTTGTCTGTAGGGGTGGAAAATTATACAGTGATACCTCGATCTAACGGACCCCCCCCAACCATCCGACGGACCCCGTCTGGTGCACCGACAAAAGTTTGCGTAGAACTGTGCGAAAAAGTTTTTACTTTTGCGCATGCGTCAGTAAAGGTCAGGGTTTAATGGCCTCCTGATATCAACGGACACCCTTCCCATTAGTCCGTTGTGTCTGTCGCTGCACGTGCTTCCCGCTCGCCGACGTTCGGTGTCCAGAAAGCGGTCGGCCGACAGGTGTCGCTCTCTTCGCACATCCGTGATACAGGCACTGAACTGGTCTGGAGTTACTGCGGCGTTCTGACGGCTTTAGTCGGACAACTCGTCTCTGTCCGGTGGTGGTGACAGGGTTAACTGGGATGACGGACGGCTGGTGGTGGTGTTATCTTTGTGTAATCAGATAGGACGGTTCCCAAGCTTTCCGAACGTCCATAGTTTGTTTGTTTGTTTGGTTATCAGAGAATAGGAGCTAATTTAAGATATTAAACAAACCCAACCGGAGACCGAGTCCCTGTCGACCCTCACAGTCCCCCCCCCGTCTCTCCCCTAATCCGCCATTTTGGCGGCGGTCGGTCGGTCGGATCTCGGTGGCGCCAAAGACCCTGGATATATTTTCCTTTTGTAAATCGTCTTCTTTATTATTTTTTTATTATTCATTTATTTTCTGAAGAAAAAGTTTTTTGCCCAAAACCTCATAAATTTCTGCTTAATGAGTTAGAAAGGAATTTGCTGCATCTTCCCGAAGTTGGATGATAACTGTGATGTCTGGAGCAGCTGTCAGCTCGGGTTGGCCGTCCTTGTCTTACCTGTCGCATCCCAGTCCTGTGGGGTACACACACCCACTACACGTGTACTTTAGGGAAACAGAGGCTGGGTACATTTAAAGGTATCAGATAACTAGCAATGATTCTGCCTAAATAGATCTTAATTCGCTTAGCTGTTAAGCACAACCAGCCAAGAGGGTCACAGATGCTTTCATAGAATTGCCAAGAGTTTTGTAGCTTGGAAGGAAAAAGAGAGCAACCCTTAAAAAATGTGAAGAAACCCCTAAATCTCCACACTTTATTGCACTGGGCATGAAACTGCTTTATATAGACCACACTTCTCATTAACCAGTTCTGTTACAATGAATGACCTTTGCCCTTTGTCTCCTTTCCACCCAAATTTTAAAATATTCTACTGGTTATTGATGTTTTTGTTTACTGCTGTTGTTTTAAAAATTAATTCCTTACTAATTGTTATTTGTAGGAATTGGGAATCGTGCTGTGGAGTAAAGAAACGGGTAAGATTCTTATTTCCATTTTCTGGTTGGTTGTATTTTTAATAAAATCACAACCAGCTGACATCACACGGAAGAGAAGCAGTTCCAGCCACCGCATTAGGGTGAGTTAAAGGTTCGACCAGAAAAAGCCGGTTGATAATTTGTACGGCCCGCAAATGATGTTATACATATCCAAATGGCCCTTGATAGGAAACAGGTTCCCCACCTCGGGTATAAAGGAATAAATCTTAATTCAACATTACCAGCATAGAAGGTATTGATGGTAATGGAAGAAACAAAAAGAGAGAATTTTGGAATTAAGAGTAACATAATTTAAAACTATTTCCATATTTACTGATATGACACTTAATTATGATACCTTCAACAATCATCTATTGAATAGTATTTGAAAAGTGAGTCGAGCAATGGCCTTAACATTGTCGTTAATTGGGAGAAAACTCTCTACATGGGTACGAGTGTGGAGATGTTGATTCCAGAGATGTACATTGCTTTAAGTGGACTCCTCTGGAATTGTTGTGAAGCTGTATCATAGTTCTGTAAATCTGAAGGTACATCACTTTTTGCCTTATTTATACCAACTCGGCTGCTCAGCCTAGATGCACTACTTAGTATTTGTGTTGAATGGGCTATATATTCTGTTAACACATGAGTAATGCTAAACATGAAGTTGGAGTGATGTATATTTGTCATTACAGTAGGTTGCTATATTGATGAAAAAGATTTTTGCCATAGCTTCTATGAATCAACCTGTGTTAAGTACTAAAAATCTGAAGGATAGTTAGCTACAAATGATTCCAGGTGGTATACAGAGGGTTAAGAATGTTGAAAATCAGTGATGCTCTCTTAAGAATCTGTTCTGGTAAGTTTAGTGAGTTTTTTGGAGGAGTTCTGTTAGCAAAATGAGTGTATGGTGTATGTAGTTGGCCAGCTTATTTAAAAGAGCTTTTTTTTGTAATACTCTGATTCTAAGCACTTAGTCCACCTATTTTTCTATACTAAACAGAATAATTCAAAATCTATGTACCCCAAATCTGTTGTAGCTCAAAGGCTGATGATGTTTTGTATATTATGCAGAGTAATTCATAGTACGCACATGTAAACAAAATAAAATAATAATACTGCATCTGAGTCTGATTGTTGGGGGTTTACGCAATAATTTGTCATCTACAGACACTGTAGCTGAAAACCTCACTAGAATTTCTATTGTTATCTGTTATTCTACACAGATTTACTAATCGTATACAGATACAAGATGATGTACATGCAGGACTAATTGTAAAATGTGTAGGTGGTATTAACATCTTGTAATCTTTGACTTATATGAATAATTAACTGCATTTAACTTAATGAAACTGAACTGAGAGGGAATTTACAATGCAGAATTTTATTATTGTGGTGTACAATGTAAACAGAAGAAATTAAGTATAATGAATTAGACTTAAATTGTTGAAACCTAAAGGAAATTAAATTATATTAATATCAGCTTAGAAAAATAATCAAATTGTGTATTTGAAACTGAAATTTTTATTTTTAATGATCATCATTACTACCAGTAATTGTAGTGGTATTGTAGAGTCCTTACATTTGTGTTTAGTATGAGTGAGTGCGTGTTTAACTTATGAACTTGTTTTGAAATGTGATGCAATGAAGCTGCAACAACTATCTGAACTACAGAAAATGGGGCTAAATCTGAAGGTTTTACTAATCCTTTTTCATTAGACTTAACATGAAAAAAGGACGAGAAGTTTACAATGGTGCTATGAATCGTTTTATTGTGAAATTCCTCAGGTTTTTAAAACCTGTATGAAATATATTATTTCTGATGGTAAAACTAATAATCACAGCAAGTGATGCACTTGTAATTGTTTTTTTTGCGTTCCCTAATAATTAATGCCATAAACCGAAATATTTTGCTAATTTGTTAAAGATAATGTTTATTAATGGAATTTATTTCCCATGTTGAAGAATAGGATAAATAGCAAAGGTATCTGACTAAACAGATAAGCATTATAGTAATCTAAAATATTTTAAGAACATATCTTTTTATGCATTAACGCCATTGCTCTTATATCTTGGTTGGTATCAGCTGCCTTTTATATAAACCCAGGTTTCTCAAATTTTTTTTTGTCTTATGTCATCCTCTTCAAACCTCGTGCCAAACGTTGATATACATTATGAATATGTACCATGGTTGATTAAAGGTCCAGGGAGTTTACCCTTACCACAACAGCATTACAGTAACTCATCAGCAAGCAGCCAAAGAACTACTGTTAACTGTCAATTAGTTTGAAAATGTGCTAATATTTACAATACTAAAAGGAAATTGTACGTCTGATACTGAAAAATTGGTGTTTTCCTCACCTTTCCTATGGTCTGATTGCTTTGCATGACCTAGTAATGGCTCGCTTTGAGAAATACTGATTTAAGCCATAAGCATGTCCAGTTAAAAATAATTTTCTTCAAAGTCTACTTCCGCATTGATGTATCTCAAAATGTTAGCTTTACATGTGAGGAAGGCATTGTTTAGTCTTGTAACTGCTGCAACCTTTAAATATTTTTAACATTAATTTAAGCAACATAGCTGATGTGAACAATTTAACTTTTGATGATATTCTTAACATTTGTCTGAATGCTACAATAATCTCACACGCTCTGTCTTAAAAATTTGTTGTAGAATTTAGATTTTTTCGACTTTTAATATAGAAAACAGATTTGTAACAACTTATTTTGTTATGGTTAATGTCTTTTCAGGAAGCAGAATTTGTAAAAATATACCAAAAAAAAGTTAAAATTACAATGAGTTATTTCCCTTCGACTAACTCGCTAACAATGCACAGTATTAACACCAGCGCCACATGCCATGTACTAATGCCCACTACCTTATGCTTTTTGTGGTTACTTTTGGAAGGTTACCTTATTTAGCAAACTGCAGTTTTGTGTTTTTAAAATCGATATAATGTATGAGCATTTCTTATCTTTTTCTGAGAATTTGTGTTGATACATGCAAAGTTTGGCTATCAAGCAGTATTCAATGACATTCTAGCTATTCTCTTCCTCACCTGACTCCTTCCATTTAATTTTTCCTAATCCTTTGTTTTTAGACTTAGCATGAAAAAAATGGTGCTATGAATCGTTTTATTGTGAAATTCCTCAGGTTTTTAAAACCTGTATGAAATATATTATTTCTGATGGTAAAACTAATAATCACAGCAAGTGATGCACTTGTAATTGTTTTTTTGCTTTCCCTAATAATTAATGCCATAAACCGAAATATTTTGCTAATTTGTTAAAGATAATGTTTATTAATGGAATTTATTTCCCATGTTGAAGAATAGGATAAATAGCAAAGGTATCTGACTAAACAGATAAGCATTATAGTAATCTAAAATATTTTAAGAACATATCTTTTTATGCATTAACGCCATTGCTCTTATATCTTGGTTGGTATCAGCTGCCTTTTATATAAACCCAGGTTTCTCAAATTTTTTTTTGTCTTATGTCATCCTTTTCAAACTCCTCGTGACAAACATTGATATACATTATGAATATGTACCATGGTTGATTAAAGGTCCAGGGAGTTTACCCTTACCACAACAGCATTACAGTAACTCATCAGCAAGCAGCCAAAGAACTACTGTTAACTGTCAATTAGTTTGAAAATGTGCTAATATTTACAATACTAAAAGGAAATTGTACGTCTGATACTGAAAAATTGGGGTTTCCTCACCTTTCCTATGGTCTGATTGCTTTGCATGACCTAGTAATGGCTCGCTTTGAGAAATACTGACTTAAGCCATAAGCATGTCCAGTTAAAAATAATTTTCTTCAAGTCTACTTCCACATTGATGTATCTCAAAATGTTAGCTTACATGTGAGGAAGGCATTGTTTAGTCTGTGAACTGCTGCAACCTTTAAATATTTTTAACATTAATTTAAGCAACATAGCTGATGTGAACAATTTAATTTTTGATGATATTCTTAACATTTGTCTGAATGCTACAATAATCTCACAAGCTCTGTCTTAAAAATTTGTTGTAGAATTTAGATTTTTTCGACTTTTAATATAGAAAACAGATTTGTAACAACTTATTTTGTTATGGTTAATGTCTTTTCAGGAAGCAGAATTTGTAAAAATATACCAAAAAAAAAAGTTAAAATTACAATGAGTTATTTCCCTTCGACTAACTCGCTAACAATGCACAGTATTAACACCAGCGCCACATGCCATGTACTAATGCCCACTACCTTATGCTTTTTGTGGTTACTTTTGGAAGGTTACCTTATTTAGCAAACTGCAGTTTTGTGTTTTTAAAATCGATATAATGTATGAGCATTTCTTATCTTTTTCTGAGAATTTGTGTTGATACATGCAAAGTTTGGCTATCAAGCAGTATTCAATGACATTCTAGCTATTCTCTTCCTCACCTGACTCCTTCCATTTAATTTTTCCTAATCCTTTGTTTTTAGACTTAACATGAAAAAAATGGTGCTATGAATCGTTTTATTGTGAAATTCCTCAGGTTTTTTAAACCTGTATTAAATATATTATTTCTAATGGTAAAACTAATAATCACAGCAAGTGATGCACTTGTAATTGTTTTTTTGCTTTCCCTAATAATTAATGCCATAAACCGAAATATTTTGCTAATTTGTTAAAGATAATGTTTATTAATGGAATTTATTTCCCATGTTGAAGAATAGGATAAATAGCAAAGGTATCTGACTAAACAGATAAGCATTATAGTAATCTAAAATATTTTAAGAACATATCTTTTTATGCATTAACGCCATTGCTCTTATATCTTGGTTGGTATCAGCTGCCTTTTATATAAACCCAGGTTTCTCAAATTTTTTTTTGTCTTATGTCATCCTTTTCAAACTCCTCGTGCCAAACGTTGATATACATTATGAATATGTACCATGGTTGATTAAAGGTCCAGGGAGTTTACCCTTACCCACACAACAACATTACAGTAACTCATCAGCAAGCAGCCAAAGAACTACTGTTAACTGTCAATTAGTTTGAAAATGTGCTAATATTTACAATACTAAAAGGAAATTGTACGTCTGATACTGAAAAATTGGTGTTTTCCTCACCTTTCCTATGGTCTGATTGCTTTGCATGACCTAGTAATGGCTCGCTTTGAGAAATACTGATTTAAGCCATAAGCATGTCCAGTTAAAAATAATTTTCTTCAAAGTCTACTTCCGCATTGATGTATCTCAAAATGTTAGCTTTTCATGTGAGGAAGTCATTGTTTAGTCTTGTAACTGCTGCAACCTTTAAATATTTTTAACATTAATTTAAGCAACATAGCTGATGTGAACAATTTAATTTTTGATGATATTCTTAACATTTGTCTGAATGCTACAATAATCTCACAAGCTCTGTCTTAAAAATTTGTTGTAGAATTTAGATTTTTTCGACTTTTAATATAGAAAACAGATTTGTAACAACTTATTTTGTTATGGTTAATGTCTTTTCAGGAAGCAGAATTTGTAAAAATATACCAAAAAAAAAGGTTAAAATTACAATGAGTTATTTCCCTTGGACTAACTCGCTAACAATGCACAGTATTAACACCAGCGCCACATGCCATGTACTAATGCCCACTACCTTATGCTTTTTGTGGTTACTTTTGGAAGGTTACCTTATTTAGCAAACTGCAGTTTTGTGTTTTTAAAATCGATATAATGTATGAGCATTTCTTATCTTTTTCTGAGAATTTGTGTTGATACATGCAAAGTTTGGCTATCAAGCAGTATTCAATGACATTCTAGCTATTCTCTTCCTCACCTGACTCCTTCCATTTAATTTTTCCTAATCCTTTGTTTTTAGACTTAACATGAAAAAAATGGTGCTATGAATCGTTTTTATTGTGAAATTCCTCAGGTTTTTTAAACCTGTATTAAATATATTATTTCTAATGGTAAAACTAATAATCACAGCAAGTGATGCACTTGTAATTGTTTTTTTTGCGTTCCCTAATAATTAATGCCATAAACCGAAATATTTTGCTAATTTGTTAAAGATAATGTTTATTAATGGCATTTATTTCCCATGTTGAAGAATAGGATAAATAGCAAAGGTATCTGACTAAACAGATAAGCATTATAGTAATCTAAAATATTTTAAGAACATATCTTTTTATGCATTAACGCCATTGCTCTTATATCTTGGTTGGTATCAGCTGCCTTTTATATAAACCCAGGTTTCTCAAATTTTTTTTTGTCTTATGTCATCCTTTTCAAACTCCTCGTGCCAAACGTTGATATACATTATGAATATGTACCATGGTTGATTAAAGGTCCAGGGAGTTTACCCTTACCACAACAGCATTACAGTAACTCATCAGCAAGCAGCCAAAGAACTACTGTTAACTGTCAATTAGTTTGAAAATGTGCTAATATTTACAATACTAAAAGGAAATTGTACGTCTGATACTGAAAAATTGGTGTTTTCCTCACCTTTCCTATGGTCTGATTGCTTTGCATGACCTAGTAATGGCTCGCTTTGAGAAATACTGATTTAAGCCATAAGCATGTCCAGTTAAAAATAATTTTCTTCAAAGTCTACTTCCGCATTGATGTATCTCAAAATGTTAGCTTTTCATGTGAGGAAGTCATTGTTTAGTCTTGTAACTGCTGCAACCTTTAAATATTTTTAACATTAATTTAAGCAACATAGCTGATGTGAAATTTAATTTTTGATGATTCTTAACATTTGTCTGAATGCTACAATAATCTCACAAGCTCTGTCTTAAAAATTTGTTGTAGAATTTAGATTTTTTCGACTTTTAATATAGAAAACAGATTTGTAACAACTTATTTTGTTATGGTTAATGTCTTTTCAGGAAGCAGAATTTGTAAAAAAAATACCAAAAAAAAAGTTAAAATTACAATGAGTTATTTCCCTTCGACTAACTCGCTAACAATGCACAGTATTAACACCAGCGCCACTTGCCATGTACTAATGCCCACTACCTTATGCTTTTTGTGGTTACTTTTGGAAGGTTACCTTATTTAGCAAACTGCAGTTTTGTGTTTTTAAAATCGATATAATGTATGAGCATTTCTTATCTTTTTCTGAGAATTTGTGTTGATACATGCAAAGTTTGGCTATCAAGCAGTATTCAATGACATTCTAGCTATTCTCTTCTTCATCTGACTCCTTCCATTTAATTTTTCCTAATCCTTTGTTTTTAGACTTAACATGAAAAAAAATGGTGCTATGAATCGTTTTATTGTGAAATTCCTCAATTTTTTAAACTTGTATTAAATATATTATTTCTGATGGTAAAACTAATAATCACAGCAAGTGATGCACTTGTAATTGTTTTTTTGCTTTCCCTAATAATTAATGCCATAAACCGAAATATTTTGCTAATTTGTTAAAGATAATGTTTATTAATGGAATTTATTTCCCATGTTGAAGAATAGGATAAATAGCAAAGGTATCTGACTAAACAGATAAGCATTATAGTAATCTAAAATATTTTAAGAACATATCTTTTTATGCATTAACGCCATTGCTCTTATATCTTGGTTGGTATCAGCTGCCTTTTATATAAACCCAGGTTTCTCAAATTTTTTTTTGTCTTATGTCATCCTTTTCAAACTCCTCGTGCCAAACGTTGATATACATTATGAATATGTACCATGGTTGATTAAAGGTCCAGGGAGTTTACCCTTACCACAACAGCATTACAGTAACTCATCAGCAAGCAGCCAAAGAACTACTGTTAACTGTCAATTAGTTTGAAAATGTGCTAATATTTACAATACTAAAAGGAAATTGTACGTCTGATACTGAAAAATTGGTGTTTTCCTCACCTTTCCTATGGTCTGATTGCTTTGCATGACCTAGTAATGGCTCGCTTTGAGAAATACTGATTTAAGCCATAAGCATGTCCAGTTAAAAATAATTTTCTTCAAAGTCTACTTCCGCATTGATGTATCTCAAAATGTTAGCTTTTCATGTGAGGAAGTCATTGTTTAGTCTTGTAACTGCTGCAACCTTTAAATATTTTTAACATTAATTTAAGCAACATAGCTGATGTGAACAATTTAATTTTTGATGATATTCTTAACATTTGTCTGAATGCTACAATAATCTCACAAGCTCTGTCTTAAAAATTTGTTGTAGAATTTAGATTTTTTCGACTTTTAATATAGAAAACAGATTTGTAACAACTTATTTTGTTATGGTTAATGTCTTTTCAGGAAGCAGAATTTGTAAAAATATACCAAAAAAAAAGTTAAAATTACAATGAGTTATTTCCCTTCGACTAACTCGCTAACAATGCACAGTATTAACACCAGCGCCACATGCCATGTACTAATGCCCACTACCTTATGCTTTTTGTGGTTACTTTTGGAAGGTTACCTTATTTAGCAAACTGCAGTTTTGTGTTTTTAAAATCGATATAATGTATGAGCATTTCTTATCTTTTTCTGAGAATTTGTGTTGATACATGCAAAAGTTTGGCTATCAAGCAGTATTCAATGACATTCTAGCTATTCTCTTCCTCATCTGACTCCTTCCATTTAATTTTTCCTAATCCTTTGTTTTAGACTTAACATGAAAAAAAATGGTGCTATGAATCGTTTTATTGTGAAATTCCTCAGGTTTTTAAAACCTGTATTAAATATATTATTTCTAATGGTAAAACTAATAATCACAGCAAGTGATGCACTTGTAATTGTTTTTTTGCTTTCCCTAATAATTAATGCCATAAACCGAAATATTTTGCTAATTTGTTAAAGATAATGTTTATTAATGGAATTTATTTCCCATGTTGAAGAATAGGATAAATAGCAAAGGTATCTGACTAAACAGATAAGCATTATAGTAATCTAAAATATTTTAAGAACATATCTTTTTATGCATTAACGCCATTGCTCTTATATCTTGGTTGGTATCAGCTGCCTTTTATATAAACCCAGGTTTCTCAAATTTTTTTTTGTCTTATGTCATCCTTTCAAACTCCTCGTGCCAAACGTTGATATACATTATGAATATGTACCATGGTTGATTAAAGGTCCAGGGAGTTTACCCTTACCACAACAGCATTACAGTAACTCATCAGCAAGCAGCCAAAGAACTACTGTTA
Source organism: Nautilus pompilius (assembly GCA_018389105.1). Lineage (NCBI taxonomy): Eukaryota > Metazoa > Mollusca > Cephalopoda > Nautilida > Nautilidae > Nautilus > Nautilus pompilius. Next base: position 7,967 of record JACATO010000611.1, on the reverse strand, counting down.
ACTGTCAATTAGTTTGAAAATGTGCTAATATTTACAATACTAAAAGGAAATTGTACGTCTGATACTGAAAAATTGGTGTTTTCCTCACCTTTCCTATGGTCTGATTGCTTTGCATGACCTAGTAATGGCTCGCTTTGAGAAATACTGATTTAAGCCATAAGCATGTCCAGTTAAAAATAATTTTCTTCAAAGTCTACTTCCACATTGATGTATCTCAAAATGTTAGCTTTTCATGTGAGGAAGTCATTGTTTAGTCTTGTAACTGCTGCAACCTTTAAATATTTTTAACATTAATTTAAGCAACATAGCTGATGTGAACAATTTAATTTTTGATGATATTCTTAACATTTGTCTGAATGCTACAATAATCTCACAAGCTCTGTCTTAAAAATTTGTTGTAGAATTTAGATTTTTTCGACTTTTAATATAGAAAACAGATTTGTAACAACTTATTTTGTTATGGTTAATGTCTTTTCAGGAAGCAGAATTTGTAAAAAATACAAAAAAAAAAAGTTAAAATTACAATGAGTTATTTCCCTTGACTAACTCGCTAACAATGCACAGTATTAACACCAGCGCACATGCCATGTACTAATGCCCACTACCTTATGCTTTTTGTGGTTACTTTTGGAAGGTTACCTTATTTAGCAAACTGCAGTTTTGTGTTTTTAAAATCGATATAATGTATGAGCATTTCTTATCTTTTTCTGAGAATTTGTGTTGATACATGCAAAGTTTGGCTATCAAGCAGTATTCAATGACATTCTAGCTATTCTCTTCCTCATCTGACTCCTTCCATTTAATTTTTCCTAATCCTTTGTTTTTAGACTTAACATGAAAAAAAATGGTGCTATGAATCGTTTTATTGTGAAATTCCTCAGTTTTTTAAACCTGTATTAATATATTATTTCTAATGGTAAAACTAATAATCACAGCAAGTGATGCACTTGTAATTGTTTTTTTGCTTTCCCTAATAATTAATGCCATAAACCGAAATATTTTGCTAATTTGTTAAAGATAATGTTTATTAATGGAATTTATTTCCCATGTTGAAGAATAGGATAAATAGCAAAGGTATCTGACTAAACAGATAAGCATTATAGTAATCTAAAATATTTAAGAACATATCTTTTTATGCATTAACGCCATTGCTCTTATATCTTGGTTGGTATCAGCTGCCTTTTATATAAACCCAGGTTTCTCAAATTTTTTTTTGTCTTATGTCATCCTTTTCAAACTCCTCGTGCCAAACGTTGATATACATTATGAATATGTACCATGGTTGATTAAAGGTCCAGGGAGTTTACCCTTACCACAACAGCATTACAGTAACTCATCAGCAAGCAGCCAAAGAACTACTGTTAACTGTCAATTAGTTTGAAAATGTGCTAATATTTACAATACTAAAAGGAAATTGTACGTCTGATACTGAAAAATTGGTGTTTTCCTCACCTTTCCTATGGTCTGATTGCTTTGCATGACCTAGTAATGGCTCGCTTTGAGAAATACTGATTTAAGCCATAAGCATGTCCAGTTAAAAATAATTTTCTTCAAAGTCTACTTCCGCATTGATGTATCTCAAAATGTTAGCTTTTCATGTGAGGAAGTCATTGTTTAGTCTTGTAACTGCTGCAACCTTTAAATATTTTTAACATTAATTTAAGCAACATAGCTGATGTGAACAATTTAATTTTTGATGATATTCTTAACATTTGTCTGAATGCTACAATAATCTCACAAGCTCTGTCTTAAAAATTTGTTGTAGAATTTAGATTTTTTCGACTTTTAATATAGAAAACAGATTTGTAACAACTTATTTTGTTATGGTTAATGTCTTTTCAGGAAGCAGAATTTGTAAAAATATACCAAAAAAAAAGTTAAAATTACAATGAGTTATTTCCCTTCGACTAACTCGCTAACAATGCACACAGTATTAACACCAGCGCCACATGCCATGTACTAATGCCCACTACCTTATGCTTTTTGTGGTTACTTTTGGAAGGTTACCTTATTTAGCAAACTGCAGTTTTGTGTTTTTAAAATCGATATAATGTATGAGCATTTCTTATCTTTTTCTGAGAATTTGTGTTGATACATGCAAAGTTTGGCTATCAAGCAGTATTCAATGACATTCTAGCTATTCTCTTCCTCATCTGACTCCTTCCATTTAATTTTTCTAATCCTTTGTTTTTAGACTTAACATGAAAAAAATGGTGCTATGAATCGTTTTATTGTGAAATTCCTCAGGTTTTTTAAACCTGTATTAAATATATTATTTCTAATGGTAAAACTAATAATCACAGCAAGTGATGCACTTGTAATTGTTTTTTTGCTTTCCCTAATAATTAATGCCATAAACCGAAATATTTTGCTAATTTGTTAAAGATAATGTTTATTAATGGAATTTATTTCCCATGTTGAAGAATAGGATAAATAGCAAAGGTATCTGACTAAACAGATAAGCATTATAGTAATCTAAAATATTTTAAGAACATATCTTTTTATGCATTAACGCCATTGCTCTTATATCTTGGTTGGTATCAGCTGCCTTTTATATAAACCCAGGTTTCTCAATTTTTTTTTGTCTTATGTCATCCTTTTCAAACTCCTCGTGCCAAACGTTGATATACATTATGAATATGTACCATGGTTGATTAAAGGTCCAGGGAGTTTACCCTTACCACAACAGCATTACAGTAACTCATCAGCAAGCAGCCAAAGAACTACTGTTAACTGTCAATTAGTTTGAAAATGTGCTAATATTTACAATACTAAAAGGAAATTGTACGTCTGATACTGAAAAATTGGTGTTTTCCTCACCTTTCCTATGGTCTGATTGCTTTGCATGACCTAGTAATGGCTCGCTTTGAGAAATACTGATTTAAGCCATAAGCATGTCCAGTTAAAAATAATTTTCTTCAAAGTCTACTTCCGCATTGATGTATCTCAAAATGTTAGCTTTTCATGTGAGGAAGTCATTGTTTAGTCTTGTAACTGCTGCAACCTTTAAATATTTTTAACATTAATTTAAGCAACATAGTTGATGTGAACAATTTAATTTTTGATGATATTCTTAACATTTGTCTGAATGCTACAATAATCTCACAAGCTCTGTCTTAAAAATTTGTTGTAGAATTTAGATTTTTTCGACTTTTAATATAGAAAACAGATTTGTAACAACTTATTTTGTTATGGTTAATGTCTTTTCAGGAAGCAGAATTTGTAAAAATATACCAAAAAAAAGTTAAAATTACAATGAGTTATTTCCCTTGGACTAACTCGCTAACAATGCACAGTATTAACACCAGCGCCACATGCCATGTACTAATGCCCACTACCTTATGCTTTTTGTGGTTACTTTTGGAAGGTTACCTTATTTAGCAAACTGCAGTTTTGTGTTTTTAAAATCGATATAATGTATGAGCATTTCTTCTTATCTTTTTCTGAGAATTTGTGTTGATACATGCAAAGTTTGGCTATCAAGCAGTATTCAATGACATTCTAGCTATTCTCTTCCTCATCTGACTCCTTCCATTTAATTTTTCCTAATCCTTTGTTTTTAGACTTAACATGAAAAAAATGGTGCTATGAATCGTTTTATTGTGAAATTCCTCAGGTTTTTTAAACCTGTATTAAATATATTATTTCTAATGGTAAAACTAATAATCACAGCAAGTGATGCACTTGTAATTGTTTTTTGCTTTCCCTAATAATTAATGCCATAAACCGAAATATTTTGCTAATTGTTAAAGATAATGTTTATTAATGGAATTTATTTCCCATGTTGAAGAATAGGATAAATAGCAAAGGTATCTGACTAAACAGATAAGCATTATAGTAATCTAAAATATTTTAAGAACATATCTTTTTATGCATTAACGCCATTGCTCTTATATCTTGGTTGGTATCAGCTGCCTTTTATATAAACCCAGGTTTCTCAATTTTTTTTTTTGTCTTATGTCATCCTTTTCAAACTCCTCGTGCCAAACGTTGATATACATTATGAATATGTACCATGGTTGATTAAAGGTCCAGGGAGTTTACCCTTACCACAACAGCATTACAGTAACTCATCAGCAAGCAGCCAAAGAACTACTGTTAACTGTCAATTAGTTTGAAAATGTGCTAATATTTACAATACTAAAAGGAAATTGTACGTCTGATACTGAAAAATTGGTGTTTTCCTCACCTTTCCTATGGTCTGATTGCTTTGCATGACCTAGTAATGGCTCGCTTTGAGAAATACTGATTTAAGCCATAAGCATGTCCAGTTAAAAATAATTTTCTTCAAAGTCTACTTCCGCATTGATGTATCTCAAAATGTTAGCTTTTCATGTGAGGAAGTCATTGTTTAGTCTTGTAACTGCTGCAACCTTTAAATATTTTTAACATTAATTTAAGCAACATAGCTGATGTGAACAATTTAATTTTTGATGATATTCTTAACATTTGTCTGAATGCTACAATAATCTCACAAGCTCTGTCTTAAAAATTTGTTGTAGAATTTAGATTTTTTCGACTTTTAATATAGAAAACAGATTTGTAACAACTTATTTTGTTATGGTTAATGTCTTTTCAGGAAGCAGAATTTGTAAAAATATACCAAAAAAAAAAGTTAAAATTACAATGAGTTATTTCCCTTGGACTAACTCGCTAACAATGCACAGTATTAACACCAGCGCCACATGCCATGTACTAATGCCCACTACCTTATGCTTTTTGTGGTTACTTTTGGGGTTACCTTATTTAGCAAACTGCAGTTTTGTGTTTTTAAAATCGATATAATGTATGAGCATTTCTTATCTTTTTCTGAGAATTTGTGTTGATACATGCAAAGTTTGGCTATCAAGCAGTATTCAATGACATTCTAGCTATTCTCTTCCTCATCTGACTCCTTCCATTTAATTTTTCCTAATCCTTTGTTTTTAGACTTAACATGAAAAAAAATGGTGCTATGAATCGTTTTATTGTGAAATTCCTCAGGTTTTTTAAACCTGTATTAAATATATTATTTCTAATGGTAAAACTAATAATCACAGCAAGTGATGCACTTGTAATTGTTTTTTTGCTTTCCCTAATAATTAATGCCATAAACCGAAATATTTTGCTAATTTGTTAAAGATAATGTTTATTAATGGAATTTATTTCCCATGTTGAAGAATAGGATAAATAGCAAAGGTATCTGACTAAACAGATAAGCATTATAGTAATCTAAAATATTTTAAGAACATATCTTTTTATGCATTAACGCCATTGCTCTTATATCTTGGTTGGTATCAGCTGCCTTTTATATAAACCCAGGTTTCTCAAAATTTTTTTTTGTCTTATGTCATCCTTTTCAAACTCCTCGTGCCAAACGTTGATATACATTATGAATATGTACCATGGTTGATTAAAGGTCCAGGGAGTTTACCCTTACCACAACAGCATTACAGTAACTCATCAGCAAGCAGCCAAAGAACTACTGTTAACTGTCAATTAGTTTGAAAATGTGCTAATATTTACAATACTAAAAGGAAATTGTACGTCTGATACTGAAAAATTGGTGTTTTCCTCACCTTTCCTATGGTCTGATTGCTTTGCATGACCTAGTAATGGCTCGCTTTGAGAAATACTGATTTAAGCCATAAGCATGTCCAGTTAAAAATAATTTTCTTCAAAGTCTACTTCCGCATTGATGTATCTCAAAATGTTAGCTTTTCATGTGAGGAAGTCATTGTTTAGTCTTGTAACTGCTGCAACCTTTAAATATTTTTAACATTAATTTAAGCAACATAGCTGATGTGAACAATTTAATTTTTGATGATATTCTTAACATTTGTCTGAATGCTACAATAATCTCACAAGCTCTGTCTTAAAAATTTGTTGTAGAATTTAGATTTTTTCGACTTTTAATATAGAAAACAGATTTGTAACAACTTATTTTGTTATGGTTAATGTCTTTTCAGGAAGCAGAATTTGTAAAAATATACCAAAAAAAAAGTTAAAATTACAATGAGTTATTTCCCTTGGACTAACTCGCTAACAATGCACGCAGTATTAACACCAGCGCCACATGCCATGTACTAATGCCCACTACCTTATGCTTTTTGTGGTTACTTTTGGAAGGTTACCTTATTTAGCAAACTGCAGTTTTGTGTTTTTAAAATCGATATAATGTATGAGCATTTCTTCTTATCTTTTTCTGAGAATTTGTGTTGATACATGCAAAGTTTGGCTATCAAGCAGTATTCAATGACATTCTAGCTATTCTCTTCCTCATCTGACTCCTTCCATTTAATTTTTCCTAATCCTTTGTTTTTAGACTTAACATGAAAAAAAATGGTGCTATGAATCGTTTTATTGTGAAATTCCTCAGTTTTTTTAAACCTTATTAAATATATTATTTCTAATGGTAAAACTAATAATCACAGCAAGTGATGCACTTGTAATTGTTTTTTTGCTTTCCCTAATAATTAATGCCATAAACCGAAATATTTTGCTAATTTGTTAAAGATAATGTTTATTAATGGAATTTATTTCCCATGTTGAAGAATAGGATAAATAGCAAAGGTATCTGACTAAACAGATAAGCATTATAGTAATCTAAAATATTTTAAGAACATATTTTTTATGCATTAACGCCATTGCTTATATCTTGGTTGGTATCAGCTGCCTTTTATATAAACCCAGGTTTCTCAAATTTTTTTTTTGTCTTATGTCATCCTTTTCAAACTCCTCGTGCCAAACGTTGATATACATTATGAATATGTACCATGGTTGATTAAAGGTCCAGGGAGTTTACCCTTACCACAACAGCATTACAGTAACTCATCAGCAAGCAGCCAAAGAACTACTGTTAACTGTCAATTAGTTTGAAAATGTGCTAATATTTACAATACTAAAAGGAAATTGTACGTCTGATACTGAAAAATTGGTGTTTTCCTCACCTTTCCTATGGTCTGATTGCTTTGCATGACCTAGTAATGGCTCGCTTTGAGAACTACTGATTTAAGCCATAAGCATGTCCAGTTAAAAATAATTTTCTTCAAAGTCTACTTCCGCATTGATGTATCTCAAAATGTTAGCTTTTCATGTGAGGCATTGTTAGTCTTGTAACTGCTGCAACCTTTAAATTTTTAACATTAATTTAAGCAACATAGCTGATGTGAACAATTTAATTTTGATGATATTCTTAACATTTGTCTGAATGCTACAATAATCTCACAAGCTCTGTCTTAAAAATGTTGTAGAATTTAGATTTTTTCGACTTTTAATATAGAAAACATTTGTAACAACTTATTTTGTTATGGTTAATGTCTTTTCAGGAAGCAGAATTTGTAAAAATATACCAAAAAAAAGTTAAAATTACAATGAGTTATTTCCCTTGGACTAACTCGCTAACAATGCACAGTATTAACACCAGCGCCACATGCCATGTACTAATGCCCACTACCTTATGCTTTTTGTGGTTACTTTGGAAGGTTACCTTATTTAGCAAACTGCAGTTTTGTGTTTTTAAAATCGATATAATGTATGAGCATTTCTTATCTTTTTTGAGAATTTGTGTGATACATGCAAGTTTGGCTATCAAGCAGTATTCAATGACATTCTAGCTATTCTCTTCCTCATCTGACTCCTTCCATTTAATTTTTCCTAATCCTTTGTTTTTAGACTTAACATGAAAAAAATGGTGCTATGAATCGTTTTATTGTGAATTCCTCAGGTTTTTTAAACCTGTATTAAATATATTATTTCTAATGGTAAAACTAATAATCACAGCAAGTGATGCACTTGTAATTGTTTTTTGCTTTCCCTAATAATTAATGCCATAAACCGAAATATTTTGCTAATTTGTTAAAGATAATGTTTATTAATGAATTTATTCCCCTGTTGAAGAATAGGATAATAGCAAAGGTATCTGACTACAAAGATAAGCATTATAGTAATCTAAAAATATTTTAAGAAAATATCTTTTTATGAATTAA